>CM035792.1:47824396-48486896 GCA_020466265.1 Siphamia tubifer
TAGACAATTACACTTTGATTTATTACTCACACACGTGTAGAATATGATGAACCTCATTTATAGTCCCATTTCGTCTGTCCAATATGCCATAACCGTGGAAAAGCCCCGTTCCGCTTCTCAGGTTTCATGGCCGGACATGCACTTAATTTGCATTGATTGGACATAATTGTTGCCTATCGATAAAAACGTAGTCACTGTCTAATATAATGTGATTCTATAGACGTTAACGAGTTTAACAAACTTTACATCATAAGAATAAGAGCAGCCATTCAAAAGTTATGGCGATGCTAACATGGCGGAACTGGAAGGCAGTGGTCCCAGCCCCTGTCCATCTGGTTTTAGTTTCCGGTTGGGAACACACTAGTGAATATATGGTTCCGGGTAGAAATAATTATTCCGAGTTCTGAATAAGTTCCTGCTTATTCTACGGATTATTACAGTTTATTACTGCTACTACTCTAACAGATTGGATAAAATAGCCATAACAACGTAGCGAATATTTACTTTCAAAGTGGCCGAACCACCTGCGGAGTGATATGGTACCGTGAATCTGAAGTGACAAAACTTGTTGCCATTGGCAGCGGGCATTAATGGCGCAGCGGGTGATTATCGAAAAAATGCTGGCAACGTTCTAATGGGCCATCCAATAAACATGGTGAATGTTCAGAAATGAACAAAGAGAGTCATAATTCACAGTTTCACTGTCAAATCACATCTTGAGGCTTTAAATTTTTTCTTTTTCTGCTGTGTATTTGATCACAGCAGAGTTATTGGGTAACAAATATATGATGTCTGACAGTTGATTTACAAACTTTCAGGTGTTATCTTCACACAGGTGAAGTTTCGTGACTTTGGTCTTTGTCGTTGCAGAGCAATAGCCGTTTTATTTGGGAGGAATTTGCCAGAAACCCCCCCTTAAATGAACGATCTTCTTCTGACTCCACTTCTGTGCTGTTGTCATGATCTGATCTGTCGTGTCTGTGCTATATGCTAGCATGGCTAATCTAATAGTACTTCACAAAACTTATCTAACAGTCAGTAATCACTAAAATACACTGTCACTCACTGTCACTCACTAAAACCATGACCTTATGACATAAACCAGCAGACCGAACCATGTCTCTGTGCCGCGTCTCCACCGAGTATGTGCGTAGAAGGTGACCTCTCCACCCTCTTACGCAGGCTTTTCACACCTTGTGGGTAATGGAGTTAATTGAAAGCTGGGTGTCAATGGATTCAGGAGGATCTCCTCTATAAAAAGACTACAAACATGGCCGCCTTACCGCTCGATAGAAAAAGATATGGATAAATTAATTGTTCATATCAGGCATTAAAAATAGCTTATATTTCACCCCACACACATTAAAAATCATGTTTGAACATTAATTGTATCACTAAAATGCACTTTATATGTACTTTTATTAACATTAGGGTCTAAACTTTGAGCAAAAGTTGAAACAAATATCCATTGTCCAGATTAATTATAATTTTACAATTGATGAAAGTTAGTATATCAGAAACAGAGAAAATACAATAAGTAACTTTTACAGTCAAATATACATAAACTAAGTGTCTCCATCCACTGTCTAACTCCATGGATTTTACTGGTGACAGGGTTTCCATGGTAACGGAGACTCTGAACATCCAAATAGGTCATATTTGATGACCATGAAAAGATGAGAAACTGTATTTTACACCAATTATTTACATGCATTGAAAGGATTAGTGGATCAACAGGTATTAAAGGTTTGGTATTTTTCCACATAGAAGAAGATACGATAAGATAATATAGGACTTTATTGTCATCATACAATTGTACAACGAAATGTTTCTTCTGCATTTAAACCCAAGCCTTCTAAGGAGCATATATAAATATCTGTACTTTATACTCTTTACATTTATATAAATATCTGTACTTTATACTCTTTACATTTATATAAATATCTGTGCTTTATACTATTTATATTTATATAAATATTTGTACTTTATACTCTTTACATTTATATAAATATCTGTACTTTATACTATTTATATTTATATAAATATTTGTACTTTATACTCTTTACATTTATATAAATATCTGTACTTTATACTATTTATATTTATATAAATATATGTACTTTATACTCTTTACATTTATATAAATATCTGTACTTTATACTCTTTACATTTATATAAATATCTGTACTTTATACTATTTATATTTATATAAATATCTGTACTTTATACTCTTTACATTTATATAAATATATGTACTTTATACTATTTATATTTATATAAATATTTGTACTTTATACTCTTTACATTTATATAAATATCTGTACTTTATACTCTTTACATTTATATAAATATCTGTACTTTATACTCTTTACATTTATATAAATATATGTACTTTATACTCTTTACATTTATATAAATATATGTACTTTATACTCTTTACATTTATATAAATATATGTACTTTATACTCTTTACTTTTATATAAATATGTGTACTTTATACTCTTTACATTTATATAAATATATGTACTTTATACTCTTTACTTTTATATAAATATATGTACTTTATACTCTTTACTTTTATATAAATATGTGTACTTTATACTCTTTACATTTATATAAATATCTGTGCTTTATACTATTTATATTTATATAAATATATGTACTTTATACTCTTTACATTTATATAAATATCTGTACTTTATACTCTTTACATTTATATAAATATCTGTGCTTTATACTATTTATATTTATATAAATATATGTACTTTATACTCTTTACATTTATATAAATATATGTACTTTATACTCTTTACTTTTATATAAATATATGTACTTTATACTCTTTACATTTATATAAATATCTGTACTTTATACTATTTATATTTATATAAATATCTGTACTTTATACTCTTTACATTTATATAAATATATGTACTTTATACTCTTTACTTTTATATAAATATATGTACTTTATACTCTTTACTTTTATATAAATATGTGTACTTTATACTCTTTACATTTATATAAATATATGTACTTTATACTCTTTACATTTATATAAATATATGTGCTTTATACTATTTATATTTATATAAATATCTGTACTTTATACTCTTTACATTCTCAGAATCATTATGTTTTGAAACTAGACAAATGTGACACTGAAAAATTTGTCATATATCAGTCAACTTAATAAATCATAATTTGGACTTTTTATCTCATAATTATACATTTCTTGTTTAATAATTTTTGACTTCCTCTTATAATTTGGACTTTTTATCTCATAATTCAGATTTTTTTTAAATCTCAAAATCATCAATTTCTTATCTCATAATTATGACATTTAGTTCTCATAATTTCTATTTTTTAAATCTCATTATTATGCTTTTTCTCTTTTTTTCTTTTAAATCTCCTATTCATGACTTTTAAATTTTTCCTAAATGTCTTGTCCATACCCACTACAGTCACTACCATGACACAATAAAACATACACACTACTATACTACACAGTAACTAACTTTTAAAATCTTTATTTTTTTATTTTTCAGTTTCTTTCCTACTTAAACAAGTATTATTTCACCCATAGCAAAAATAAAAATGCAGTTTTACTTGTTCCTTCATCACAATGGAAAAGGTGTACATTTACTTTTACTCTAGTAAAGCAGTTGAATCAGTACTTCTACTAGTTCCAGAGTATTTCTTCACACAAGTAGCGGTACTTCTACTTACGTACAGAATAGGAGTACTTTGACCACAGCTAGAGTAGCTCCAAGCAGTTATGAGGTGTGAGTTTCTGTTCTGTGACGGTTTTGTTATGCAAATAAATCAGTCAATTCCAACACGTACTGTTTTGAGAAGACACACATTTTATTTTTCTCAGGTTTAATCTGTAAGAAAAAACACAAACATAAATAAAACAGGAGAGATTATGTTTTAAGATTGACTCGTGAGGAGAGAGAAGCAGAGCACAAATCCACTTACAATGTGTTCTACCTTACTGTGTATTCTGCAAACCTTTTTTATTCAGGGAAAGGGGGGGGGGGGGTAAATTTACATGGTTCTGGTAAGTCTGAAGTTTCACAAAGACAAATGGTTAGTAAGCATTTACATTCTTGGTTGATCAGATCATCTTCACTTACAAATTCACCTTTGGCCCCGACAGTGTCCTGTACATAGTTAAAATGCAGACATTCACAATATACATTACAACAATAATATTATTACATATGACTTTAATAATTTTGTTGACACCAGGAAACCTGCCAGGACTACTTTCGCTTTGAACTAAACCAGACCAGAACTGGGCTCACAGGACACTGTGGGTGCACCAGAGTAAAGACACTGATGACCCCATACACATTCATGTGAAAAATACTGAACTGTCCCTTTAAACAGTTTAGATCAGTGGATTCTAGTGTTTGGGTTTTTAAACATGGTGCGGTCTTGACTCTCTCTCTCCAGTTGCTTCAAACAATCCGCATCTCATTTCCGGCAGCTTTGACCGGTCTGCCCCCATACCATTCACTTCGGTAACTTACATGTGTGTGTTCCTCTGAACAATGACTGGTTTTGGACTGGATGAAAAGACAGACTCCCACAATACGACACAATCCATATCCTCCATAATTACTCATTCTAACCTTTTGGTTGGTTTGTAATGAATCAGTGTGCAGACATGGATCCCGATCACAGTGTCTGGATTCTTTCTTCAAATAGATTTTAGAAATGTTTGCATTTATTGTATGTGGACATCGTCAACCCTGTAACACCGAATGTATCATATTTGATACATTCCATGGCTGCCCTCAGACAGTAGCATAGAGGTGCAGCGCCGCCTTGCTACAATCTGTGTTGTGTGTTATGTGTCTGTCCACATGTCCAAGTGTCCTTGGGCAAAGACACTGAACCCTTAGTCTCCCAGTAGGACTGACAGAACTTTTGAAACATACTGGTGTATGAGTGTGTGTGAATGGGTGAATGTGAGGCTAAGGTGCAACTATATGACTACATAAGTGCAGTCCATTTGACATGTTTTACTTAATTTTTGAATAAATGTTAAAGGTGTCATTCCGCTGAAAACCATTTTTCCACTTTTCTCCTTTTGGAATCTGATGGCTCACCCAGTGTTACCATGGTGATGGCTCACCCACACTTACCAACACATGCACACAGTGGTTTGTCACCTCCACTGGCTGCATACTGCATTCACACAAAACAACAACAGGAACCAGGGACCCAGAAAAAGTCGTCCCATCTGACGTCAGAGGGACTTTAGCCTCACCCACATGGGGTTAAACCTAGCGAATCTTAAGTAGCATTAGCATTAGCATCTACAAGATGCAGTAGCTGTTGCACAAACTGTAAAAAATGTCAGATCAAACTGGTTCATGTGTGGAAATAAAGCCTTGTTTTTTTTCCTGCATGTTTTCAGAACAAGCGACAGCACCAAACCTATGGATGTTACTCTGGGATGGTAAACACACACAGAGCCAGAGGGGAGGGGGGAGTGTTCCTTCACACATTCTGAGCCAATCACAGACGCCTCATCACCGCATCATGGACATGTATGAGGAAGTAGAAGTAAACTGTTCTTTCACCTCAAGTCATTTTTCTACCGTGAAAAAACAACTGGAATAGAACCAACACACAATGAATTCAACAACAATGGAGAACAACGATATTAATAAATAACCATAGAATGAGTCCTTTAATAAAGTTAATATTAATAAATAACCATAGAATGAGTCCTTTAAGTCATGTAACTACAATATAGCAGTGGCTGTTGTGAATTAGTTATATACTTATACATGATTATTTATATATATATATATATATATATATATATATATATATATATATATATATAAAACACTATTACTTGCCTCCGTTTATCTGTTAAAGGACCAATAAAAGCTGTAGTACGACAGTCTTGGCGATTGTCTTCGGTGTGACCAACTGAAACATGCTACATTGGGTCAGCTAATGAAGTGAAGTCTGCAAATATGGATGGAGAGATTAGTGTCAAGCAGCAGGTAAGCTAAGGACAGACAGACAGACAGTTGATAAGACAGGCTGCTGGATGATCTGACAAAAAGCGTAGGTCGGAGGTGCAAATAAAGCGTCCCCTCTGATCGCCTGATGAGGAACAGCTGAGATCACCAAATGGTCCATCAACCGTAGTCATTCATAATGGATGTGTGATCTTTGGGGAAGGTGCGGGTTGGGTAAAATTAAACAAAATACAGGACAGGAAGTGTAAAAAAAAAAAATGAAAGAAGATAAAAATAATTGTCAGGACAATTAATGACGATGACTGTTTAATGTGACTGTGGTTGATCCACAGCTGGTTTGTTTTATTGTCCCGTGAGCTTCACCCCTGTTTATCGGCCACTATTTACTAGAAATTTATTGATGCGTGTGGTTCAGCCAAAATGAAAGGCATTAAAGTGAGTTACTGTGTGTTTAAGCACAGGTCGTCAGTCTAATATAAACGCGTACAGTGGTGCAGATGGAACATGGAGAAAAAAAATATCCCAGTAGCAGGTTGGGTTGTGGTCCTCAGCACTGCCAGTGCAGAGTGTTTTTCCTACTTTTAAAAGGCTCTCTGTGGATCCTTAAAAAGTCTTATTTACAATATGTGTTTTTACGGTCTTAAAAAGGATTATAATTCACTATTTTGTAATGGTGCGACATTAGAGAGCTGTCATCTACTGCTCTGTGCGAGTTTTTTTTTTTGTCAGGAGTGTGTGAAGCATGGCTCTCCCGACAGCCCCACTACATGGACATTTCCCTGTGCGATGGGCGCCATCTGGGGGTGCACACCTGGGCCCCTTGTGAGGATAAAGGCAGAAATACTGTGGGTTTTTCAGACCATATGCTTTGAACTGATCCTACAGTGGGCTTTTTTTTTTTTACTCTACATATTTGTTCCGTAGTAGTGGTCTTATTTTTCTACTCAAGGGTCTTAAAAATCATTTTTTTTTTTTTTGTCAGAAATGTGTAGAGTCCCTGTTTGTACCTCCTTCACAATATCACTGGTGTTTCCATGGTAATCCTTTTCCCAGAAATGCCAGTGTTCAGAACACCTGTTACACGCCAACATACTTCCTGGTTGGATTCTGTGGTTCAGCCTCTCGTGTGGATGAGTTACAACCACCTATTTCTTCTTCTCAACTGATCTGAAGGAAAACTTAAATATAGTAAGTAAGTAAGTAAGCAAAATTGTATTTATATAGCACCCTTCACAGTACAGGTACACAGAGTGCTTTACAAACCAGACAATAAAAACAGCATACATAAATATAAAATAGAAAGAAATAGAGGAGAGAGGCTAACAATTAAAGACTAGTTTAAAATAGTACGTTTTAAGTTGAGTCTTAAAAATGTCTGTTGTCGGAGCCGTTCTCAGACTTAGGGGAAATTCATTCCACAGCTTTGGGGCCGTCGCCTCAAATGATCTGTCCCCCTTTGTTTTTAACCGGGTCCGGGGTACTGAGAGGAGAGCCAGGTCGGAGGATCTTGTGTTGGTGAATGAGGTCCTGGATGTAACTGGGTGCTTGGCCATGAACAGCTTTGTATGTGAACAACAGTATCTTGTATCGGATTCTGAATTTGACAGGAAGCCAGTGCAGTGTGGCGAGTATGGGTGTGATGTGGCAGGATTTTTTCTTCCTTGTGAGAAGTCTGGCGGCTGCGTTTTGAACCAGTTGAAGGTGGTCGATGGAAGACTGATTGTGACATGTGAATAGTGAATTGCAGTAATCCAGCTGGGATGAGATGAACGCATGAATAGACATTTCGAATTCTGAGTGGGAGACTATGGAACGGAGTTTGGCAATGTTCCTCAAGTGGAGGAATGTTATATGTTTATGACACTTGGATGTGGCCTCAGTGACTGTTGACAAGAAAACCAGAAGAAGCAGTACACAAAACCAGTCATTTCAAACTGTTGTGAATGAAAAACCCTTCTTGTCAATAATTGTTTTGTTGTCAGTACATGACTTCTTTAATGTTATATTTCAACTACAACCCTGGGTCAAGAACCCCTGGGTTTACACGTACACCCATTTAGGAAAGACTGCTGTAGTTGGATTGTTATAAATTGCTGTACATCTGACTGGACTTTTAACACAAATCTATGCACATTATAATAACAGTCTTTTGGCACCAAAATTCCTCAGTAAGCAGTATGTGTGACCAGACACTCACTGAAGCCAAAAGAAAACTATTGATATACGGTGAAAGAATAAGAACAATAATTGGGAAAAAACTTGACATGAATCAAGACAAAAGTTGAATGTAAACTTTTACAAGACTGTGAGTTGGCTCATTATAAGAAATAATCTGGCAAAAGGCTTTATTTTTCTCTGTTTTAATGACAATGTTGCTGTGCAGACCATTGGCATCCAAAATAACTATAAAACACTTATTAATGTTACATTACAAAGTCTATACACATGCGCACACACACACACACACATACACATACACATATAGTTGTGAATCTTGGTTGTAAGGCTGATACGTTACAGCATCAATGATCCAATATTATTAAGCTATGTGTGAGTGGCTCCTTATGATGCAATAACATACAATTCACACCCAAATCATGATATTGAGTGATTAAGCCTCTTCTGATTTAACACATTCATCCTATTAAAAGTATGCAGTGTAATTTAAAGAGCTGTGTTATTTATTCAATGAAAGTGTCTTTAGTTCAGGGTCAGAAAATGTCCCTCACACACAGTCTGTGAAAAAGTTAGAAGTTTGTTTACAAAGTCATTTCTCTCCATGTTTCTAACACTCAACTTCTGCTTAGACTCAATATATGCAGATAATGTAAATGTAGGTAAAACAGAAAAAGGATCTGACACTTGTGCAAGGTTTTCTGGGATGTACTGTTGGATACATATGTCTACAGAACAGTAGAAGACAGTACAGCTGATTAAAAGTACACATTTCTTTCAAATTTGATATGATTTGTATTATTATTGAATTGTATTTTCCATTGTTATGATTATTTATTTTAGAATATTTTAGAATTTTATTATTTACGGTCATGTTTTATGTACTATTGTTGTTATTATTGTTGTCTATATATATCTGAAGTAGCATTAGTTTTAACATCTACAAGAGAAGACGGAGCCACAGTAGCTGCTGCACAAAGTGGAAAAAATGTCAGATCAAACTGGTTCATGTGCTCTCTGTCGAAATAAAGCCTCGATTTTTCCCTGCACGTTTTCAGAACAAGCAACGGCACGAAACCTAGTGGGATGCTAGTTGAGTAAAGGTAAACACATACACAAGTGAGACAGTAGGGGGGAGTGTTCCTTCATGCATTCTGAACCAATCAGATGCGCCTCATCACTGCGTCATGGACATGGATGAGGAAGCACCGGTAAACTCTGTTGTTCATTTTTCTACCGTGAACAAACAGCTGGAAAAGTTTTTTTTAAATAGGACCAACACACAGTGTATTCAATAACAACGGAGAACACAGTAATACTAATGAAATAACCATGGAATGACAGCTTTAAGAAAATTTTATTACAAATGATATAAATGGAAAACAGAGTTGCACGTGCATTTTATAACTCTGTAAGCGTTAACGTTTAATGAACTTCTTCCTCTAAAAATGTAAACAAAATAAAATGTTGTAAAATTTAAAATAAAATTATATATTTCTCCTTTTTTCAAAATTAAACCTGCCGCTTGACTTTAGAAGTTGAGGTCCGAATGAGGAAATGCCAGGTGCATTTCCTCTATGGCGGTGCGCCGCAACCAGAACCCTCCACCCGGACTTCGCCACTTCCTAGGCTCACTGCGCCTTCGTCCCCGGTGTGACAACCACATCCCCAGGGCCCCAAAAAATTAATTAAAAAAATAAGAATTAAAAAAAATAAAAATGTAAACATAAACCGTTTTGAATCGGTTATCGGTCTGCGTCGTATGAGATCTGAGTGAGGTCTCAGGTCCATGGAGCCCTGAATCGGTAAAACTGATTATGAACGGTACGATGCCCCAGATTTAAGGACATGAATCAGTTTCCTGACGTCTGTGTGACTTTACACAAAAACTACTGGACCAATTTTGTAGTTTTGTGGTTCAGAATAGATCCCATTAAATTCTAGTGAATGTAGGTCAAAGGTCAAGGTCACCAAAATATTTGTTCACAATGATAACAGATAGGGTAAATATGATAAGACATTTGTAAGGGAGCGGTGTTTGTTGTGCCTGGGACCAGTTGTTTTCTCCTGTAGTCAAGAAAATTACAATTTTTATCAAAGAAATCCAGGTGAAAATGGTTATTTTTTTGTGTTTTTCACAAAACAACACTGAAATCCTCTTCCCATCCATTTCTTCTAGCTGTTTATGTTTTTCAGGGTCATGGGGGATTGGAGGTGATCCCGGCTGACACTGGATAAAAGCAAAAATAAATACATATTTTGGCTTAGGTGTAAGTCAAACAGTGTTTTCTGTGTTTTGTGTCTTTGTGGTGAATGTGAGTTCATGGTCTGTCTCTCTTTGTTTATTAGAACAGAAATGATATCTTTGGCTGGTGTTTCTTTGCTGTAGGGAATAGCAACGGTCTAGTGGGTTCCTAAGAGGTTTATTTAAGTGAACACTGCTGATTTACCATAGATTTAAATAAATAAATAATTAAGTAAAAGAACAAAACAAAATGTAAAGTAGTGGCCAATAAAACCTAAGCATAGATCTTAGAGGTGTTAGAAGGAGCTCAGAAACATAATTACAAGTCAAAGTCAGAACAGATTTACTCACATTTACATGAAGAAGTGGTGTCAGACACAACAACCCCTGCCCCCTTGCAAACATTTTAGCTGTTAAAGGTGTTGTGTTCCCCTGAAAACCTTTTTTTCACTGGATGGTGTTAAGATCTAGCTCTGATGAAAGCTCCTTATCTGGGTCTTGATTTAGGATCAACTTGAGACGAGCCAATGAGGAGGTCTGGATCATCTGGTCTCAAAGTTTCCGTTTTATTGTGATCACAATTGATCAGCGATGATACACAGCCAAAAACCCAATGTATCTGTTTACATTTTTTTCATTAATATCTTCCTCCATTGTCTCTCTCCACACCCATCAGTGGGGTCTGAGCTCTCTTGTTGTTTATGTCAGTTCTCTGGGCCTGCTGTCTTCTTTGTAACCCAAACATGGACCTTGGCTACTGTATTCACTATATTAGATTAGGTTTGTTCTCAAACATCTTGCCCCCCCACTCTTTACTGGATTTACCATTCTTAGAAAACAACACAGAAACAAGCGTCTCAGAAAAAGGCTTTAGTGTCACCCACGTGGGGTTAAGCCCTTCCCCCATTGCAGCGAATCTGAAGTAGCATTAGCATCTACAAGAGAAGACGGTGCCACAGTAGCTGCAGCACAAACTGGAAAAAAATGTCAGATCAAACTGGTTCACATGCTCTCTGTGGAATTAAAACCTGTTTTTTTCAAGCGACAGCACTAAACCTAGCTTGATGTTACTATGGGATGGTAAACACACACAGAGCCATTCTGAGCCAATCAGAGATGCGTCATTATTGTGCCATGGACATGTATGAGGAAGTAGCGGTAATTCTGTTGTTCCAAGCAGAGACAGGAAGGAGGTCAGAAAGCAAAGCAGGAGAAGTGAGAGTAAAAAAAGAAGACTGAATAGAAACTAGGAAGAGGAACCTGAAGTGGACTAGAGTGGATTCAGGACCTGTAAAGTGAGGCTTTGAATCCCTGGAGTGGGCAGAACAGTTCCTGCTGTCACCTCAACTGGATCCCCCAACACTTTCACCTCCACCCTTAGTTAAGTGATTTTCTCCAAACTCTCCTTGCTTCTTCTACCCTACCTCACCTGAAGAGGTTCCTGGACTCTCACCCCCCTACCAATACCCCTAATCATCAACCTCACCCCGGTTCCTGGAAACTAAAAGCTCCCTATCATTGTAAGAAAACCTCACTGCAGACCCATCCAAACACCTCATTTGCACCCCCCCTCAACATATACTCCTACAGTACATCCTCTCGGCGATGGCTCGGTTGGTGGAGCGGGTTGTCCAATGACTGAAGGGTCGGTGGTTCACGTCCCAGCTCTGGCTGTCCACATGTCCAAGTATCCTTAGACAAAGACACTGAACCCTGCCTTAGTCTCCCAGTAGGACTGACAGAAACTTAGAAACCTACTGGTGTATGAGTGTGTGTGAATGGGTGAATGTGAGCCTAATGTAAAGAGCTTTGAGCACCATGACGGTGGAAAAGAACTATAGAAGTGCAGAACATTTAACATTCCCCTTCCACACCCAAGACATTTTTTTGGTTTAATTAGGGGCTCGAGCACCACACACAGAGACAGTGTGGTGCAGAGCACCTATTGTTCTTGCGTTTTGACTTCCGCCGAAACTTTGGACCACTACTCCTCCTAGGGATTTTGAAAAAGTGAAAAAATGTTGACGCACGAATGTGCGTCCTATACAGGAATCATGTGCTATGACTTTTATAGTAATTCCGATTAACGATTTTCGCAAAAAGTGCGAAAAACCGGTCCAAAAAAACCCATCGGGAACGAATAGGGGCACGTTTACGCGGCCCCTAACTCCTCAACAATGCATCGGATCGACTTCCAGTAAACCATAACCCCCCTTCGATTTGGCCCAGAAACTAAATGCCGTTGTCAAAATTCCGATATGTCATACGGTTTGTTGCGTTTCCATGGCAACTCAAAATCCTATTCATTCTTAATGGGATTGACCAAAAAAAGGCGTTTCTGCTGAACGCTACTAGTTCTGTATACTTTGGCGCACAGGTGTCATTTTAACTTTAAAACGTAGGAAAATTTGTCTTCTTCGCAGGAATGTATATCCCACGACGGTGTGATATATGGTTCTCGATACAGAACCCCAAATGCAGAGCATGGAAATGAAAAACATTCAGATTTAGAGTGGAGCATTTTAAATTTAGAGTGGAGGAGAAGCAGAAAATTAATGTGAAAAATCTGTGAATAACTCGTCGCTGTGGCCAAACGATAAACAGTAAGTAAATGAACCTTTCCACAAATGTAGTCATACTACCTAGGATTCATATAAACCAGGTTTGGAAGATCCAGTTCATTTGAAATTTAAATGAGACTCAGTAGTTTGGGGGGATGTCTGGTCTGCGCCTCCATTCACTGCCATGTTCATTTGGATCCAAGAAAATCTGTAGTTCGCCTGATTTTAGTGTTTTTAAAACTGCCGAATCTCGGTCATGTTTGACCCTACAGGGGAAAAAAATACATGTACGTGTTCCTCAAAGCCTCCTGCCACTCACTATCATTTTAGTTTTCAGCTAGCATGTACGGTTCTCTCACAAATGGCAGTAGTATGGAGGTAAGATTTGGCTTGAGAGCCAGTGACAGAGGGAGAGGCTCAGAGAGCAGCGCGCGTGTGGCTCTGTCTTTGACTAGGAGAAAAAAGGTGGGGGCCGTTACCATGGCAATGGAGCTGCTTTGATTAACAGGTGCAGACAATGAAGAGACCTTTAACAGGCTGTGGGAGGAGCTTTAACATGATTGACAGGCAAAAACAGATCTACATAACTGTACTGTAAGTTACTGTGTCAAATACACAGGCTCTGATCTGAGTAAATATCTGTATACTACATTTACTACTGCAAATACTACTACTACTACTACTACTACCACTACTATAAATATTATCTCAAGTACTACTATTAATAAAGAAAAAAATGTGAAAAACAAAATCTCCATATAAAATGAATGGAGCACTGAATGTGAAAAATACAAAAGTTGCCTACTTGTACACACTACTACTTTGCCGTATTTTGACCCAGAGACTTCATTTGAAGTTTTAATCGTAGACACCTTTGTGCTCTACGCAGGAATGTAGCTGTAGTGTGTCTATGATATATAGAGGCAACGTGACCCAGCACCGAACCCCGAGCCCCTTCCACAATTTCCAATTGTGGGAATTGTCTAGTAAATTTGATTTAATGTTTACTTTGTGTTATGATGGAATGTTTTGTTATAGTTTTTTGAGCTAGCCAATAAGAACCAACTGGATCTTTCATTTAATTGTTTGGTGTGATTGTTATTTTGTAGCCTGTAAGTGAGCAGCTGGGTTAATTTTTCCCCTCTCTTCAAATTAATTAGTTTATATTGACTGTTAAAGGTACATGTCAAACTTTTCTGTTTCTGTTTTCCAAAATGAAAGAGGTCTACGCTACAATGTCATGATGTCATTTTGGAGCCTACATATAGTTTCATATTTGTCAACTACAGTAAGTACTTATCATCACCGGTTTTGGAGTTACAACCATCAACATCATGTGACCTTGATTTGAACCTTTTAAGGTCACTCAAGTTCAAACTTCATGGCAACATTTTGAAGGCTGTGCCAGGTTTCCAATCTGTCAATAATAGTAATTAAGTATGTACCTCTACTTGAGTCGATTTTAGGTTCATTTAGGTATTAACCCAGTGACCCCCAACCTCTTGGGTCAACAGTAGGTCAAAATCTATACACACAACTTGAAATACAAGCATTTTGGTGCTCAGTGGAAATCTGTAAGATGAATAGTTTAAGTTATATCCAAAATTAAATGTTGCACTTTATTGTGACATTTGACCTAGAGTCTTTAAATTTGTCCTTTATGGACCCGGACACATGGCTCTAAAACTGGACTATCCGTCATCTGTCACGGATCTGCACTTCTTACATTTCATCTTAAGGACAAAATGTAAAAAGTGCAGACAAGTGACAGACATCCGGGCAGTCCAGTTTTAGAGCTGTGTGTTCGGGAAAACCTGTACAACATAGTCACCCTAGGTAACCAGATGGCAGATCTTTACTAAGTGCCATTAATAACAGACGCTAAACATGTGGTGTAATTAAAAATATTTGTTTTAGGTGTGTATTTTTTCAATGTTGCTCGTGAAACACAGATAACAGTTGTATTTTTTTTATTCTGTGTGCAGTGCTGGAGTTTGAACCAATCCCTTTGTGTCGGACATCGAGTCAAATCTCTTGGACAGTCAGTGTTTTGTTTTTTGTAAATGTGTAAGTCTATGAGTATGTATGTGTCAGCTTTGCTGAGTAAATGGTTCAGAATCATCAGTTTTTACTTTTTTCATGACTATTTCCACTGAATGCATTAAAACTATTATTATGGAGTTTTAAAAAGTCTGACATAATTCTAAGCATGTTTTATATTTTAGACTCCCAATAGATTACCCTGACCAACCCGCATTAGGTCATTAGAAAATGAAAAATCAAGGCAAACATGAATAGATGCATCAAATAATCTTGTAAGAGTAATGAAAATGATGTTTGTAATGTAGAGGAGGCCCCAGGATGAATAACTGTCAGATCATTAGTTGCCTTGGCGATCTTAGTAAATGAAATGAAATACAACGGCAGTGCTTTTGTCGTAGTATCTGCTTTTATCTAATATTTTTCCACAGACTATCTGTACTACACATCAGGCTTATGCACTGAGTGGTTTGTTGGTCAGTTTCAGCTTGTGAAAATGTCATCTAATGTCAAAAAAATAAATGAAGACTGATTCAGGATGCAGGGTCTTTAACCAGATATGGAGATCGAAGTATTTCTTTACTGAAGTCAAACAGAACTGAGGCAAACAAAGAAAGCTGCATTAATGGTTTCCATGTGAATGTGGAGCTGGTTTTGCACAGTTTTGAAAATGTTTTTGTGAATATTCAGTAAGTATTTGTATTCTGTGCTCCATATTTTCATTGTATCATCATATTCTTTCATTTACTGTGTTTATAGAGGTTATATATTAAGCAGAGCTGCCACCGTGCAAGAGGGAACACTTCCACATGTCATTTTCCCCACAGACTGTACAATAGCACTCAGTCACCCCAAACATACAGTGATAACCATTGTGCAATGCAATGCAATGTAAATACTGTAAATCTTCTATTCTATTTGGCCTCCAAATAATTGTTCTTCATGTGCCCCATTGGATAATTAATTGCCCACCCATCTTCTAAATAGACACATTTTGCTTTTATCACAGCGTTACTTTTCACATTCTTGGCATTCTCCCAATGTCAAGAAATTCAAAATGGAGACATTTAGTTTGCTAAAATATATTTATTCTTGATCATGTACTGGTTTTAGATGATATTTAGTTTATTAGGGGTGGGCAATCCTGGACCTCAAGGGCCATGATCCTGCATGTTTTAGATATTTCCTTCTTCCCTCACACTTCAACTAATGATCAGCTCATCATATCCGGTTCTGCAGAAGCCTGATACTTATTTAATGGTCTCCAAGTGTAATGGAAGAGGGAAAATATCTAAAACATGCAGGACACTGGCCTTTGAGAACCAGGGTTGCCAACCCCTGATCTATATAATGTATATTATTATGGGTGGAGGCAGAAAAGTCAGGTGTGGATTATTACTGCACAAAGTGAGAATATCATTTTCTGTCTTCAGGATATGTAGTCAGTCCAGCATCTATTTACAATTAATATTGAACAAACAATACTCAAACTAGACTTCCATCCATTTCCTGAAGGAAATGCAACCTGTGTGTTTGTCTCTTGTCAGATTGCTGGAGTTGTGGCTGGTGAAAGGAAGTAATATCTGCTGTTCACTTCCAATGAGGAATCTGTTTGTCAGTGATTGTGGACTGAATCAGTTCTATTAAAGCTCCTCCCATTTTCTGTTAAAGCTAGTCCCATTTTCTGTGCATAAGGGACCTTCCCCGTTGCCTGGGAAACCAGCCTGGAGTTACACACGCAGACACAGACAGAGAGCTGACTTGGAGTAAAGCTTGTCTGAATGTTAAAACCATGCCCCTGCGCTCCTGTGATATTTGAGAAATCTGTAAATAATTGGTGAAAACACAGTTGATCATGAGGGACAAGTAGATGTATTTATTTTTCCTGTACTGTGAAAAATAAGTGAGATACAGCAGTTTTAAAACCACTGAACTCACCAAAATGAAGCAGATCTGTTATTCTGTCAGTCATGTTAAAGCCCCGCCCACAGTGTTTGTCAACCCTGTTAAAGCTCCTCCCACAGTCTTAATTGTCTGCAGGTGTTTCATAGTGCCAGGAGCACTGTTGCCATGGTGATGAGCAGTGGCGGGAACTTCAAAGGGCAGACTCATAGACAGCTCCACACTCTGTTACATGGAAAAAATAGGTGTGAACATACTGCCGAACTACTGCCATTTTTGGTAAAAGTGTAAATAATTGGTGAAAACAAAGTTGATGATGAGTGACAGGAGGGTGTGAGGAACAAGTACATGTACTTTTTATGTGTGTACTGTGAAAAATAAGTGAGTTAGAACAATTTCAAAAACACTGAACTCAACATGAGACAGAAATGATTTTTCCAATAGAAGTCTATTGACAGAAATCCCTGACATCATCCCAAACAGGTTCCTGTCATTTCACTTTAAAAAGAGCTAGATCTTCAAACCCTGGTTTGTTTGAATTCTCACAACCATGGCAACATTTGTGGAAAAGATTGTTTGTCTATTTATGGTTTTGCCGTGAGGACGAGTTATTGAGACATTTTCCAGGATAATTTTTGCTTTTCTTGTGCACTTGTAATGACATCACCCACTGATAAAAAGTCAGATTTTGGTCTTTTCAGGGTGGATTTACTGAGTTCTCTATCGAGAACCGTAAATCAATGAGAATCACAACAAAAATGCTGGCGTTTAAAAGAACTCAGTGTGACAAAGTATGGCGAAGCAGTAGCTTTGGCAAAAAAGTAAATTTTTTTTGTCCGTTCCATTATAAGAATAAATGGGGTTTTATTTGGTATAATAATGTGAAATCTGTATGACATATTAGAATTATGAGACCACACATGTAATCTCTGGGCCAATCTTGAATGTTTCCTACTCACTGCAAAATGCTACGATGTATCGTTTGGGAGCTATAGCCAAGTAAACGTGGCCCGATTCATTTCAGATGGACATTTTTGACTGTTTTTTCACATTTTATACGAAATCCATGCATTGCAATGTTAATCCTGATAGATAGCGTATCTTTCGAGTACAGGCCAAAGATTTTAGTGTCAACATTTTTGGTCATTTCACAGTGGTTTGTGCCATATTTTTTTCAAAGTCAAAAGAAGCCAGAAGTCAGAATAATAAATATGACGAACAACATAAATGGACTGCATTTATATAGTGCTTTTCCACCTTCATGGTGCTCAAAGCGCTTTACATTAGCCTCTCATTCACCCATTCACACACACCAGTAGGTTTCTATGGTAAGGTCAGTCCTACTGGGGGCCTAAGTCAGGGTTCAGTGTCTTGCCCAAGGACACTTCGACATGTGGACAGCCAGAGCCAGGACGCGAACCGCCAACCTCTCGGTCATTGGGCGACCCACTCTACCAACTGAACCACAGCCGCCCCTATACATACCTCTGTGCATTGCACTGCATGCAAACACACGGGAAACTATGTATCATGAACGAGCTGCAGGATCTGAAACTGTGCTTCAGTTTCACTCTCACAGTTTGTCATGTCTGGAACAGATTTGGATTATATCCCTTGATAAGTTTAAAAGTTTATTCAATTAACAAATACACACAGAGAAAACCTTTGATGTCATTTCATCTCAGTTGAGAGGAGTGAGGACCAAGAGAAGGCAGAAAAGCAACGCGGCTTCTCGTTCTGAATTCAAATGGAACTCACTTCCCGGTTTTTCCTCTGGCCGAAGAGTTTTGTTGAAATCACAAGCCCCGCCCAGTGACATCACTCACTGAACAGGAAGAAAGGGCATATGGTTAAATGGGATTGGTAGGTTGGGGGAGTGTCATATTACACAGTTTCATGAGAACACCTCATTGGTCAAATTGCCTCTAAGGCGTGACCCATTCCTAGGCGGGAAAATATTAAGCTGAGACAAAGGAATTCTTAACATTCCTTTGTTCACTTAGTGGAAAATTTCTACTTCAGGAATTCAAAATACATACATACTGGTATATTTACTTCACATCCCTCAAATCAGCATCTATTTTTTATTAGTAATAATTACATTTTCATTTTGTTGTTGTTCTTATCAATTCTTAGAAATTTCAGATCACCCCGCATGGAGTCCTGACCATAAGGATGAAAAACACTGAAGTAAATATTACATTTATTTTCATTTGTATTTCTCTCACAGGACTTTACAGAGTTAATTCATTCTTTGTACATTTGCTCCTGGTTACCGGAGGTACAGCCTCAGCTTTTCTGGTCTGACAAAACAACAATGGAGTTTTACAGAGGTCCGCTCCTCTAAGACCTACTGAAACCCTCCATTTGCGACATGCATCGTATCGTCAAATTCTCTTCCAGGACCCCTACATCAAAACTGGACAAGGGATTTAAATTATACGCCTGCTTGTACATACACCAAACTGACTTTGTGGCTAATCTTAAGATACCAATAGGATAGCTAACTAACAGTAGCAGTTTGTGACTGCATAAGCATATATTTATTTGTTTTGTTATAAATTCAATTGAACAATATGTGTAACGTGGTCTATACATCTCTATGCTTATTGTTTTCACATGTGTTTGGCATCAGTGTCAAAACGGACAGCTACTGAGATAGCAGTACAGGTACTCTACTATAGAGTTAATGCATGTGATGTCACATGATTCCATGATTCCGCTGTGTCGCCACATTGGACAGCAAGAAAACACAGTGCTCTATCATTGTCAGTATTATGGCTGAAAATGATCATGTTTCTGACTATGCTTCAAAGTTGACCGATACTCATAAAGATCACTATTGATTGAAGATTGAGCAGATAGACCTGTATACGGTACCAAAAGCCACATTAAAGCTGGTTTTCTCAATGACTAGTGATGATGTGCGTGCAACGGTGCCGACACTTCCTGATGTAGAGTATCTGGTCATTTATGACTATTTGATCATCAGAACATTTGCATACACAGCCGAGGCAGTGAAGAATTCTAAAAGCTTGGATGGATATAGATACTTCCTGGCAGGTTAGGTCAAAGAATTACACGTCAAAATGTAAGAGCAAGGTAAACAACACTTACATGTAGGCCTATTCAGTGGTGTATTGTACTGTGTAGTAGGGCAGGCGTAACTAAGTCATATAAAATGTCATGTAAAATGAATGAAAGGGAACTATTTCCCACACTTAATCAAACAAACGGGCCTCCTGGTCAATTTAAAATTCAAGCTAGCGTATTTGCATGACTGCAGTTATGTGCCGTCATTCAGTTTCCATGTCTTGCAACGTATTGCGGCCAACCATTTCAACCATTTCTCCAAGTCTCTAGGAATGATTTGCCCATAGTGAGACAAGGAATGTTCATACAGCATATTGCAATGTGTCAATGTGAGATGTTTTCTTGCCGTCCACTGTGGCAGAACAACTACAGAATCATAGGATCGCATGACGTCAACGCATTACCTCTATAGATCAATGAGGCAATGGGAAAAGCCTCACAATGTAAAATGTAGCGTTGCACTTAATACTTTGCTCCTTTAAGAAATGCAGGCTGCAGACCTTCATATATCTGGGGTATGGGGACAAACCTTTAATGTCGGGTGTAGACCAGCCATTTCTTTCTTAGCTCTAAGTAACTAGGAAACACGTGAAAGCTTAATACACCATTACATTTGAATGATGGCTTACACAGCGGCACATAACAGTATTAATGGTATTGTTTCCATTGCTTTATAAAATGAAAGCTGCCCTTTTTAAGACTAATTTTTAAGACTTTTTTCCCATCAGTCACTATGGTTGCAGAAAACTGGGATGCTGTGTGGATGTGACGTCATGGCGTTATGTGCAAAGAGCGAATTGGATATAAAAACACAGTCAAATAAACAGCAGATGAAGGAAATGGACTTATTATGCCCCATCTTTAGACCCTTCTCCTCAGCAGAGATATACTCCAAAAACTCAGTGAGAAAAGAGAAACCTCCGGCAAAATCTCAGTGAAGGAGACTTTTGGTTCATTAGTCAAATAATTGTCACAATGTGCTCATGCAAAACACAAAATCTAAAAATCCTGAATCAGTATGAAACATTTTGGACAGTAACAGTGGTGTACTGTTTCAGATGGATAAAACTACACTGAAATGGAGAGAAATAATGCATGCAGCTGGGGTGAATGATTCAGGCTGTAAAGGCAGGCCCCCATAAGGCTGGGTTTGTGTAACATTAAGGCAATAAAAAAACAAACACAAAAACTGTGGATTGTTCACATTCTCAACTTGCACATTGTGTTTCTTGGACAAACTTTATTTTCCAGATTGTCCCTGTGGAAATAACACCACCACACAGAACAAACGCCCCAGGGAACCAGACAGCAGTTCAGCACTTTGCAGATTTGACACCATGTAGTGTAGCGGGTGCTACTTTGTCCCTTCAGTGCAGTCGGAGTGTGAGCTTGTCAGAAGGGCCCCGACGGCGTGATCCTCCACCGTTACAGCTGATTTCACATGCCGCATCCTCCTCTGCATTCTTTTTTCCTTTTCTATTATCTTTCGTTCTTACAGATGCACACCCAGAGTGCAGGATGTGTTATTGATGCCGCTCATGTTTGTTAACCCTTTAAGCCCTGAAGTGTCTGTGGTGTGTGTGTGTTCTGAACATACAATTTATTTTATTTTTTTACCATTCCCACCCCCTCACACTCCTGGTCCTATGTAACATACTTAATGAAAGTAATAAAAACAAAAAGATATTCATGGGGGGAAAAAAAGCTAAGAATGAGACACACACACACACACACACACATATATATATATATATATATATATATATATATATATATATATTATAGACACGAACCTCCATATTTAACACTTACAGAGCCAAATATTAACCTTTATATATGCTAATAATATACACACACATACACTCAACAAAAATATAAAGACAACACTTTTGTTTTGCTTCCGTTTTTCATGAAATCGACTTGAAGATCTAAAATTCATTTCAGATACACAATATTACCATTTCCCTCAAACATTGTTCACAAATCTGTCTAAATGTGTGATAGTGAGCACTTCTGCTTTGCTAAGATAATCCATCCCACCTCACAGGTGTGCCACGTCAAGATGCTGATCTGACATCATGATTAGTGCACAGTTGTACCTTTACTGATCACAATAAAAGACAACCCTGAAATGCGCAGTTTTTTCTCACAGCAAAATGCCACAGATGCCACAAGCAGTGAGGGAGCATGCAGTTTGCATGCTGACGGCAGGAATGGCAACCAGATCTGTTGCTCGTGCATTGAATGTTCTCTTCTCCACCATTAGCCATCTCAAAAGGCATTTCAGGGAATATGGCAGTACATCCACCTGCCCTCACAACCACAGACCATGTGTTATCACACCAGCCCAAGACCTCCACATGCAGCAGGTTCACCTCCAAGATCCTCCAAGACCATCCACTCTGACAGCTGCTGAAACAATTAGTTTGCATAACCAAACAATTTCTGCACAAACTGTCAGAAACCATCTGAGTGATGCTCAACTGCATGCTTGTTGTCCATCATCAGTCTTAACCTGACTTCATATCGTTGTCATAACAGACTTGAGTGGGCAAATAGCATCTGGCACATTGGAGAGGTGTTCTCTTCATGAATCTGGGTTTACATTGTTCAGGGCAGATGGCAGACAGCGTGTGTGGCGTCGTGTGGGTGAGCGCTTTGCTGATGTCAATGTTGTGGATGGAGTGGCCCATGGTGGTGGTGGGGTTATGGTATGGGCAGGTCATCTGTTATGGACCAAGAACACAGGTGCATTTTATGGATGGCATTTTGAATGCACAGAGATACCGTGATGAGATCCTGAGGCCCATTGTTGTGCCATACATCCATGAACATCACCTCATGTTTCAGTAAGATAACGCACGGCCCCATGTTGCAACGATCTGTACACAATTCTTGGAAGCTGAAAATGTCCCAGTTCTTCCATGGCCAGCAAACTCGCCGGACATGTCACTCATGTTTGGGATGTGTTTGACCAGCATATACGACAGCGTGTATCAGTTCCCACTAATATCCAGCAACTTTGTACAGCTATCGAAGAGGAGTGGACCAACATTTAACAGACTACAACTGGCAATCTGATAAACTCTATGTGAAAATGTGTGGCACTGCATGAGGCAAATGGTGGTCACACCAGATACTGACTGGTTCTGAGTCCCCAGACCCCTAATAAAGCAAAAAAAACAAACAAAAAAACTGCGGGGTTGTCTTTTATTGTGGGCAGTATAAGGTACACCTGTGCACTAATCATGATGTCAGATCAGCATCTTGATGTGGCACATCTGTGAGGTGGGATGGATTATCTCAGCAAACCACAAGTGCTCACTATCACACATTTAGACAGATTTGTGAACAATGTTTAAGGGAAATGGTAATATTCTGTATCTGGAATGAATTTTAGATCTTTAAGTCCATCTCATGAAAAATGGGAGCAAAACAAAAGTGTTGTCTTTATATTTGTGTGTGTGTGTATATATATATATATATATATATATATATATATATATATATATATATATATATATATATATATATATGTATATACTAATAGACAAATCCGCTTCTTCACAATTGCATTCTACATATTAAAATCATTGCATTTGTGATTTCATTGGACAACCGACTTTGCACACTTGTTTTTTTTATATATTTAGTAAATATCTGTAAAGTTTCATGCAGATGTCCAATGGAAAACCAACTAGTGAGACAAACCCATTATTGATTTGATTTGAATGCTTTATTTCGAACATGTGCAGAATGCAACAATAATCAATACAACAAAATAATAATAATAATAATAATAATAATAATAATAATAATAATAATAATAATAATAATAATAATAATAATAATAATAATAATAATGATAATACACAATGACATGTCTGAAAAGGAGTAGTAAAAATAACTTGATTGCAGTGTTCATGATTTTCTTTTTATGCCCTAACCCCCTGAAAGGGGAGAGGGGTATTGTTTTTGACTTTTTTTTTTGGGCTGACTTCCAGCAACTTTACACAAAAATTACTAGACCAATTTTCAGGAAGGTGGTCCAGAATAGATCCTATTAAATCTTGGTGAATGTAGGTCAAAGGTAATAGTCACAAGAAACGTGTTTTCACAGTGACATAAGATCGGGCAAATCAGGTCAAACATGAATGAGGAGGGTGGGGTTTGTTGTGTTGGGCACCACTTGTTTGTTGGGGTTTTTCTTTTTTACTGTGGTTTTACACAGTTTTGACCATAGATATAGAAAAGGTAGATACCGCATGTCATATCCCTTAACGCTGTGATGAATGCATGTACCCAGCAGCCATACTGGAGCGGTACTTGTCAGCCTGGTTCCATATATAAAGAAAGCAAGAGAGTGTTTTTATCTTGCTTGATATTGATGATTGCTATATAAAGGGAATCCTTACATTGAAAATAAATTAACTTATCAAGATTCTAAAATTGCTCTGTAAGATTCTTTGCAGTGTGAAACAAATATATAATATATATATATTACTTATGAAAAGTGATTCCTAGCGCCCATGACTTGACCGCACTTGATATTTCAAGCTCAAGCCACACAAAACTGGGTCATATTGTGATTTATCTGAAGTACCTAGCATGAAAACAGTAGACACGCTTTGACATGTGAACCACTCCAATATGGCCGCTGAAGACTGGAGGCATGGCATCTGCCCTTTTTATATCGGTAACACTTTACAATAAGGGTACATGAATCATGTTGGAATCATGGTCTGATTCATGATGAATTAACATATGACTCATGTATGTACTAATGATTAATATATCATGAGTCATGAAAGGATTCCTGTTGGAATCATGATGACTCATGATGAGTCACTATTAATATATCATGAATTAACACTGCTGTTAATTCATGTTGTTAATATATCATGAATTAACACTGCTGTTAATTCATGTTGTTAATATATCATGAATTAACACTGCTGTTAATTCATGTTGTTAATATATCATGAATTAACACTGCTGTTAATTCATGTTGTTAATATATCATGAATTAACACTGCTGTTAATTCATGTTGTTAATATATCATGTATTAGCACGGCTGATAGCTATCAATCAAATTATATATGAATCAGACTTTAGTGAAGGGTGCATGAGTAATGATGGAGTAATATCTGATTTATGGTGAATTAAAACTAGGACGGGGGCTTCCAACCTTCATATCCGTCACCTGCTGGCCGTGGTCTACTTACCCCTCTGCTGGACTCAGCCCCTGGCCTACTGTTTTCCATAAGTCATATTCATGATGAATTAACTTATTACTTAGCAAAATCTTTTGAGTCACCATATGAGTCATGGTATATTAATGATTAACATACCATTAATTAATGTATAAAGATGTGATATTCAGAATGTGTTAATATATACTTAGAGAAGAAATTATGATTAAAGTTTTCTTTGCCTCTTATTGTAAAGTCATGACATCACAATCATAACTATACTATTAACCAGTGTGTAATATACTATTACAATACAAATGATTTATATAAACCAAGTGAAATCACAGCATTGTGTATTTTCCGAATGTCATCAATACAACCAAAATACCAGATTGGGTACAACAACATTTTAATAACCAAAAATATCCAAAGGCAGATCACAGAGAGAGAGAGAGAGAGAGAGAGAGAGAGAGAGAGAGAGAGAAGAGAGAGAGAAAGAAAGAGAGAGAGAGAGAGAAATGAAAAGTCATTCTCCACAGTACACACATGCATTGTCCTGCATGAAAAAAGTTAAAAAGTGCCCAAAACTCAAGTCAAAATCTGCCTTGTTCAGAGAGACAACCAGAAGGAGGTTTTCCTGCCGCCTTCTCCGCAACCAGCCGTTTCTGGCGATCACGCACTCCTAATATGACGAATACCCACTTTTTCTGTCGGCATGTTGCTGCAGCCCTTCCGCGGTGATACTGTAAAACACAAAAAGCAAAAATGGCAGACTCATGGTGAGGACAAGGGGGAGTTTGTTAAAAAAAAAAAAGTTTGAGAACTACCACGTTAGTGTATGTGACCTTTTCTTTTTTGCAGCATATCATCAAAATAGTGTCCACCATGCCAAACAACGCCAAAGCCATCACATGGAACAAGCTCCAGCAGCACCTACTGTCCCATGCCCACACTAAACTAAATATGTGGATTAGAGATGGTCTCCACAGCCACCTTTTGCACCACAAGAACAAAACCTTCACTGACAGGACACTGTGTATAATAATAATAATAATAATAATAATAATAGACTTGTCTTTTTATGTCACCAATGCTGACCTCATTTAAAATAATATAAGTGCTTGTGAAATTTGCCTTTGAGTAGTAAACAAGTGCATGCAAAATTTTAGCTGTTTTGTAAAAATAATAATAAAAAAAGACAAAGTTTGGCCCTTGATTTGATTTGATTTGAATGATTTATTTCGAACATGTGCAAAGTGCAACAATATTCAATACAGCAATAATAATAATAACAATGACATGTTCGAAAAGGAGTAGGATGAAGCATAAGCTTATTTAATTCTACCCCTTCTTCACTTCCTCAACAACCTAAATACATCTTGTAGTAATATAGTGCATAGTACAAAAAAGATGATAAATAAAATAATAACAATAACAATGATAACAATACCAATAATCAATAACTGAAGTACTAAACATAGACATATATACAAAAAAAAGAAAAAAAAAAAAAAAACTAAAAACAAATGAGCAGATAGGAAAGTAGGTAACAAATAGAGTTTTTTTTTTGTTGTTTTCTTTTTTCCTTCCCTTCCTTCTTCTTCTTTTCCCTTTTTTTCTTTCCTTTTTCTAATTTTTTTGCATTTTGCTTTCATTTTTTATTTTTATTTTATTTATTTTATTTATTTTATTTATTTTATTTATTTTATTTTATTTTTCTATTCATTCACTTATTTTATTCATGTATTTATTCATTTATTTTTTATATATTTTAACCCCACAGAGGGGGAGTCAACAGTGTTTCAGATCAGTACATATTCCAGTCTTGCAGACATATACTAGACTATTTAGTGCATGTGTGTGACCATCATCGGTCCTCCCCGAAAGCTGAGCAGACATCCCCCATTAGAACTCTCCCTTACAACCCAGTGAGTGCAGTGCTGCACCTCAGTGATGTGCGGAGGAAACAAAGGCTAGACAGGATGGACAGGATGAATGGGGACAGAAACCAACAGGCGGTGCTATTGTAATTAAAGACTGCAAGGTGATGTGTTATTCCCAACCACCAACTGTCCTTCAATAAAAAACTAAAAAATAAATAAGTAGATCAGAAAAAGAGGAGAAAACCAAACCAGCACAAAAGGAGAAACAAAAAACAAAACAAAAACAAAAAACAAACAAAAACAAAACAAAACAAAACAAAAAGATTTAACAATCGGCACTGAGCACCACAACCGTGGATGTCCTGATAGTACAAAATAGAATGCAATGTAATAGAATAAGCCAGAGGAGGACACCAGTGCAGAAGAAAACGAGTCTAGTGTAGAGATTGTGGAGAGATTCTCAGCACATTCTGGCGAGTCCCATCATTCGTTGAAATGGGACTCAGTAGTAGCCCTTGATTTCATCCCAGATTAAAATTTTGCCCCACTGTGAATTTCAGTTTGACACCCCTGCCCTATCCCACCAAAATACTGCCTCTGGTTCAGTTTCATCATGCAAATATTCCACTATTTTAGCCACCTTGGGTTCCATGAAAGGCACCATATAAAACTAAGTTATTATTTTCACATCGCTGTAAGAACAACAGTGTTTCGGGGAAATTGTCAGAGGTGGAAAAACTACTGAAAAAATATAGTTGAATAAAATTATCTTTACTTTGTTTAAATTCTACTCAGAGTAAAAGTACACATCTAAAAATATACAAAATTACTTTATTTAAAATATAACTTGAGTACAAATTACTTCATTAAAAGTTTCAACCTGCGCAGAGATCAACCACGCATCTATGAGGGGTCAGATAGTCAACAAATTATGTTCCATAATTCTAGCAACTGGAGAACATCAGCCAAATGATATGTCTACAGCCGTTTTTTTACGTTCAGAACTAATAAATTACGAGACATTACCAATTACAAAGCGGGAGGGGGGCGGGAGATGGGTCTGAAATACGGGAGAGTCCTGGGAAAAACGGGAATGTTAGCAGTTCAGTGCAAACATTTTTCAGTCCCATTGTACAGCCCACAACATGAGAATAAAGAAATTTAAACAACAATTAAAACTATTCAAACACACAAAATGCACACAACACAAAGTGTTGAACTACGACTATCATCCCATTCCTTCGTCTACTTCCCTTGATCAGGGTAAAAATAATATAACGGCACGTTGTGCTTACATTGTGCCCCGTTGTTATACGGGGTGTTTAAAACAAACAATAAATTATCCGTTTGTGATGTGATGACTTACCACCACATGCTTTCGCTCATTTTGACGTAGAATTCTTCTCTGAATCCTCCTCCATGATATCCTCAGTTTCAGAAAGGTTGCTAGCAAGACAAGGTCACGCAACTGACGTTCACTTCCGGGGTCAAAATGTTCCGCCCAAATGTATTTTCCCCCACTATCAATATTGTACTCAGTAATGTGAGGGGTTTAAAATATAGCGAAGTAAAATACTTGCATCAAAATGTAATTGAGTAAAAGTAAAAATTGCACATTTAACAAACCACTCTAAAAATTACAAGTTAAAACAACCGTGACCCCGGAAGTGAACGTCAGTTGCGTGACCTTGTCTTGCTAGCAACCTTTCTGAAGTTGAAGATATCATGGACGAGGATTCCGAGAAGAATTCTACGTCAAATTAGCGAAAGCATGTGGCGGTAAGTTAACACACGTGCCTTGTCCCTCACATTACAAACGGGTAATTTATTGTTTGTTTTAAACACCCCGCATAACAACCTTCCCATGTAAGCACAACGTGCCGTCATATTATTTTTACTCTGATCAAGGGAAGTAGACGAGAGGAATGGGATGATAGTCGTAGTTCAAAAGAATGTATTTTAAACAGTTGGACCCAATGTGGACATTTTTAATTTTAGGATCCTGTGGGCACTTTGTGTTGCGTGCATTTTGTGTTTTTGAATAGTTTTAATTGTCGTTTAAATTTCTTTATTCTCATGTTATGGGCTGTACAATGGGACTGAAAAATGTTTACACTGAAGTGCTAACATTCCCGTTTTTCCCAGGACTCTCCCGTATTTCAGATCCATCTCCCGCCCCCTCCCGCTTTGTAATTTGTGCCGGTAATCTCTCATAATTTATTAGTTCTGAACGTCAAAAACAAACTCCGTGGACATATCATTTGGCTGATGTTCTCCAGTTGCTAGAATTATGGAACATAATTTGTTGACTATCTGACCTCATAGATGCGTGGTTGATCTCTGCGCAGGTTGAAACTTTTAATGAAGTAACCTGTACTCAAGTTATATTTTAAATGAAGTAATTTTGTATATTTTTAGATGTGTACTTTTACTCTGAGTAGAATTTAAACAAAGTAAAGATAATTTTATTCAACTATATTTTTTCAGTAGTTTTTCTACCTCTGACAATTTCCCCCGAAACACTGTTGTTCTTACAGAAATGTGAAAATAATAACTTAGTTTTATGTGGTGCCTTTCATGGAACCCAAGGTGGCTAAAATAGTGGAATATTTGCATGATGAAACTGAACCAGAGGCAGTATTTTGGTGGGATAGGGCAGGGGTGTCAAACTGAAATTCACAGTGGGGCAAAATTTTAATCTGGGATGAAATCAAGGGCCAAACTTTGTCTTTTTTTATTATTATTTTTACAAAACAGCTAAAATTTTGCATGCACTTGTTTACTTCTCAAAGGCAAATTTCACAAGCACTTATATTATTTTAAATGAGGTCAGCATTGGTGACATAAAAAGACAAATCTATTATTATTATTATTATTATTATTATTATTATTATTATTATTATTATTATTATTATTATTATTATTATTATTATTATTATTATTATACACAGTGTCCTGTCAGTGAAGGTTTTGTTCTTGTGGTGCAAAAGGTGGCTGTGGAGACCATCTCTAATCCACATATTTAGTTTAGTGTGGGCATGGGACAGTAGGTGCTGCTGGAGCTTGTTCCATGTGATCGCTTTGGCGTTGTTTGGCATGGTGGACACTATTTTGATGATATGCTGCAAAAAAGAAAAGGTCACATACACTAACGTGGTAGTTCTCAAACTTTTTTTTTTTTTAACAAACTCCCCCTTGTCCTCACCATGAGTCTGCCATCTTTGCTTTTTGTGTTTTACAGTATCACCGCGGAAGGGCTGCAGCAACATGCCGACAGAAAAAGTGGGTATTCGGCATATTAGGAGTGTGTGATCGCCAGAAACGGCTGGTTGCGGAGAAGGCGGCAGGAAAACCTCCTTCTGGTTGTCTCTCTGAACAAGGTAGATTTTGACTTGAGTTTTGGGCACTTTTTAACTTTTTTCATGCAGGACAATGCATCTGTGTACTGTGGAGAATGACTTTTCATTTCTCTCTCTCTTTCTTTCTCTCTCTCTCTCTCTCTCTCTCTCTCTCTCTCTCTCTGTCTCTCTGTCTCTCTGTCTCTCTCTCTCTCTCTCTCTCTCTCTCTCTCTCTCTCTCTCTCTCTCTCTCTCTCTCTCTCTCTCTCTCTCTCTCTCTCTCTCTGTGATCTGCCTTTGGATATTTTTGGTTATTAAAATGTTGTTGTACCCAATCTGGTATTTTGGTTGTATTGATGACATTCGGAAAATACACAATTCTGTGATTTCACTTGGTTTATATAAATCATTTGTATTGTAATAGTATATTACACACTGGTTAATAGTATAGTTATGATTGTGATGTCATGACTTTACAATAAGAGGCAAAGAAAACTTTAATCATAATTTCTTCTCTAAGTATATATTAACACATTCTGAATATCACATCTTTATACATTAATTAATGGTATGTTAATCATTAATATACCATGACTCATATGGTGACTCAAAAGATTTTGCTAAGTAATATGTTAATTCATCATGAATGTGCTTGTTCATACATTAATTCATCATATGTTAATCATTAATATATCATGACTCATATAGTGACTCAAAAGATTTTGCTAAGTAATAAGTTAATTCATCATGAATATGACTTGTGGAAAACAGTAGGCCAGGGGCTGAGTCCAGCAGAGGGGTAAGTAGACCACGGCCAGCAGGTGACGGATATGAAGGTTGGAAGCCCCCGTCCTAGTTTTAATTCACCATAAAACAGATATTACTCCATCATTACTCATGCACCCTTCACTAAAGTCTGATTCATATATAATTTGATTGATAGCTATCAGCCGTGCTAATACATGATATATTAACAACATGAATTAACAGCAGTGTTAATTCATGATATATTAATAGTGACTCATCATGAGTCATCATGATTCCAACAGGAATCCTTTCATGACTCATGATATATTAATCATTAGTACATACATGAGTCATATGTTAATTCATCATGAATCAGACCATGATTCCAACATGATTCATGTACCCTTATTGTAAAGTGTTACCTTTATATCTATGGTTTTGACCGTACGACTGCTTTTTGGTGGCAAGTGTCAAAAAGCACCTGGACTGATTTAGAGAGAAAGAGCCAAAACAAAAAGTACTGGACCATCCTTGTTCTTCATTGTGTTTACAGTTTCCTCCAACATACCAAAGTGTCCAAAGGGTATTGTTGTTGTTGTTGCTTATTTTGTCTGTCTGTCCATTTGTCCGAAATTTTATACAAAAACTGCTTGCGTAATTCCCATGACATTTTCAGGACAAGTACGAAGTGGTCCAGAATAGATCCCATAACATTTCGTTGAATGTGGGTCAAAGGTCAAGGTCACCAAAGTAGGCGTTTGCCTTTCATCAGTCCTGTATACTCAGTTTTGCATATAGCTGTTTTTTTTGTCATGCTCTCACTGTGGATGTGCATTGTGATCACAACATTTAAAGCTAAATTTGAAGGTACTAGGTCAAAGGTGAAGGTCACAATAAAGGTCAAAATTGTCATCTTTCAATTCTCTATCTTGTGTGTATAGATTTTGATCTACTGTTGACCCAACACTCAGTCAATACCTAAAACAGGAAAAAAAAGAAGAGAAGATAGAGAGTTAATTACTATTATTGACAGATAGGAACCCTGGCAAGGGCTTCAAAATGGCATCATAGTCAAGTTCACATGATTTCAAATGGCCATAACTACAAAAGGAGTGGTGATAAGTACTCAGTTACTATTGTTGACAGATAGAAAACTTTATGTCTACTCCAAATGGGCTCAATCATGACCTTTGACCTGAAGTGACTATGAAAGATCAAACCCATATTGTCACATTTTGAGAGGGAGATGGAAACATTTTATATTCAGGGTTTAAAATGTTTGAAGGGGTGGGGGTGGGGGGTTGTTGTACATTGTTTTGTATTGTCTGTTGAGTGAACTGTAAAGGACTGACAGACTGGATATGTTTATGTGTTTGTGTATGTGAGAGAACTGTTGAGAAATACTGCAAATGAATTACCTTCTGGGATCAATAAAGTTTTGTGAATCTTGGACCTCTGTTACTCCTTGGACTTGAATGTGTAAATCAGTCAATGGTGGCAAAAAGGTGGGCTCATCATCTGACTTTATTTTATGGGTTCTCTGTTTAAAAGTGAATGACATGACTTTTAAAGGACTTGCTGAGTGATGGTGCATTGTAAATTTCTGGTACCGTATTTGGATTCTAGCAATGCCTCGAAACAGCAGAATACTTGAGGTGAATGCTTTCAGAAACGCTCTGCCTGCCAAGAAGTATTGGAATGTCATGAGCATCTGTTGTTCACTAACTGAGCATGTGCATATTTGCATCTTTCATGCCTGCCGGCGTGCTTCCTCCACCGTGAATGGGTCTCTCTGGCAGAAGTGGTGCCCTTGCTTGTCTTCACTGACCCGTATAATATCTGGGTCGGAGACCTCGTTGTGTGGAAATTACGACAGGGGGGCGTTTCTGCAGCACCGCCGACTCAAACATGCATCTGGCATGTCAATTAGAGACGCTCTAGTTCTTCGGGATGAACGAAGGAAGGAGGTAAGAGGAGGGAAAAGTCATTAAAGTGATGTGAGAAGAGAGTAAACTTTAAATGTTTTACTGCCTTTCAGTGCAGATAAGGTTATTCTTACGGTTTTGTGTCTAATGTGACACATACTCAGTGACATTTCAAAGACGTAGTACACTAAACAAGCTTCATGATCATTATCCTCTTTGGCCACAGATATGTCGATACAATACTGAAGCTTGAATGTTAATTATAAGTGTAATTAACTTTTTTGCCCTATTAAAGGTTCCTTATGCCAGATGTGTGTGTGTGTGTGTGTGTGTGTATTCATATCAAATTTGGGTTGGAGAGTGTGTAGTACTGAAATCCAGATACCTGGTGTCAGCTGAGTGTGTTGTGAAGCTAACAGTACCTAACACTGTTCCTTATTACAAGTGCAAAAAAACAACAACTCTTATTCTTTAAGTTAACCATAGACCCAATCACTTGTCAAACAGTCGAACTTTCATCCTCAATGCAAACAAAAAAAATACATGAAATATTACATTTTCTGCACTGTGGGAGATGGTCTAATGAAGTTTCAAGACCATGGATAAGGGACTGACCACACAAACATCTAAGATGGTTTATGTTTATTGGGCAACATAGACTCTAAAACAGAACCTATAACCTGAAAGTAAATAAGTCATTTTTTATAGCGCACTTTTCACAGATAAAAACAGTTCAGCATAAAATGTCAATAAAAGCTCAACATTAAATAAAATGCGAGACAGATAAAACCACAATAAAAATACAAAACAAACCAGCCCATAAAACATCAGCCTTAACTAAAGACCTGCCTAAAAAGAGATGTTTTGAGCAGTGTGTTCCACAGGCATGGAGCACTAGTTTGAAAAGAGTGTTTTCCTCAGGTCCTGAAAGTAGGTTTGTGACATCACCAAGAGCCTCTGGTTTGGCCACCTTAGAGAAGGCAAGGTAGAGGAGCTTTGCTGTGTATAGAGGGGCCTGACCATGAAGGGCTGTAAAAGTAAGACCTAAAAATCCTAAATATGGGTTTCAGAAAACAAGGATCCAAATGCAGACTCAAAGACAGAGGTTGGACTAAACAGTTTATTGTGGTGGTTAACAGAGACAGTATACTGTGTTGCCATCTGTGAGCTGATCAGCTGGGTTGGCGACCAGGGAACAAGACAGAAGAATGGTCAGGGGATGGAATCGGGTCAAAACCAGACAACCAAGCAGAGCAAAAATAGAACAATAACGTTACCAAATGCCGAGCCAGGGTTTGTGAAGCCAGAGAAGTCCAAATGATGAGCATGAAGCCAGGGGCAGAAACAGGGTCCAGAACCGGGAGATCAGATGCAGAGGCAGAGACAAAGACATAGAACCAAATATCTAGAACCAGATCATACACAAGGACGAATGACAAACTGATGGATGGAGACAAACAATCTTGTGTCTAATCCACGGGAGAGACCAACATTTATACACCAGATGCCAGGTGAGAGATGTCATGTTTAAATTAACTGACAGGTCACTGGTAACAGGAAGTAAAAACAAGACACAGTGAACATGAACCAACATGTCAAAATAAAAGTCCAGACACTAACACTGACAGAAAGAACAGGAAGACTTATAAGATTATAAAGTTAACAGGCAACCAATGGAGAAAAAATAAAACGGGGATAATGGGATCCTTTTGTCTGGTTCCTGTTAAAAGCTTTGCTGCTACATTTTTACAGAAAAACCTAAAGATCCAGTATGTCCTGTACGATGCACATACCTGAGAGAGAGAGAGAGAGAGAAGAAGAGAGAGAGTTTGAGAGAGAAAGGGAGGAACAACCCACCGTCTTTTATGTATTATTCCCCCATTTTATTTGTCCCCTCAGACCCCCCAACTTATAATTTATTGACCCCACTGTCTTATAAGCGGCTGCATGGTCTGTGTGTACTCATACACCCCCAACCCCCCAATCAATGGATCCATACATAAGTCATTCAGGTGTGCAAGTGCAGCTGCTGATATATCGCTCAGGTTTACTGTGTATTTATGTTCATGAATTCTGAAAGTGCAGAGTGAACAGAAAGAAGAAAACTCAGTCACAACCTGTCTGTTCTTTCAATTGGTTGGTTGCCCCCCCCCCAAGGATGAGATTCATTCAGCAAAAGTAAGGGTATAAAAACCAGAGGGGGGGGGGTGACAAATGACACCCTGACTATGGCATTAAACCTGACATTAACGACTGGATCCAAAGGTAAATCTGTCTGAAATAGACTTGAGTAAAGCAGAAGAGTACATGCAGATCTTTCACATTCAACCTTTAACTCTATATTCCTGCCACGGACGGATAATACTGCAGGGGAATATAATATATGCAATTCTGTATATTTATATGTTTACAATAAACTGACCTTTGCCTGGAGTTTAAACTCTGGTCATAAAACTATTTCTATTGTGCATTTACTCTGATTTATGGACCTCCATCCTACTGGAAAGTGACATTTTATTTTGCACTATACAGTTTATTGTTCCAACTTACTGTTTGCTTGTACACATTTTCTGTCCACTTTTGTTTCTCTTTAATTTTATTATGTTTTCTACTTTAATGAGGTGTTCTATTTTTACTGTGTTACATTACAGCTACTGCCTGGACTACTGTAATATATCCCAGTTTGGTATCTATCTATCTATCTATCTATCTATCTATCTATCTATCTATCTATCTATCTATACTTTACTCATCTAACCCACTTGAGTTATTAATTTTTTTTTTTTTACTTAATTACTCTGCTAAACAACTGCAGCGTTATGTTTTTCCTGGTGTTTGCAAGATAACTCAAAAAGTTCTGAATGAATTTGGATGAAATTTTCAGGGAATGTTGAAACTGGCACAAGGGACACATGGTTAAATTTTTGGTGATCAGTGGAAATATGTGTCTGGTGTGGGAGGGTGTCATTATTCAGAAATTGGGTTGAATATGTAATAAATTACTTTTAGATTTGTAAATTCAAGAGTTTTAAGACCCCACAGGAACTTTGGAGTCCACACTTCTCCAAAAACATATCTGTAACCCTGTGATTATATATAAGTATAAAAAAAATAAAATGTTCCTCTCGCCCCACGTGGGCGGTGTCTCCTTCAGACTCGGGTCCTCTACCAGAGGCCTGGGAGCCTGAGGGTTCTGCGCAGGATCTTAGCTGTTCCTAGCAATGCGCTCTTTTGTACAGAGATCTCTGATGTTGTTCCTGGTATCTGCTGGAGCCATTCTCCCAGCTTGGGGGTCACTGCCCCTAGTGCTCCGATCACTACTGGTACCACTGTTGCCTTCACACTCCACATTTTCTCTAACTCCTCTTTCAGCCCTTGGTATTTCTCAAGCTTCTCATATTCTTTCTTTCTGATATATATATATATATATATATATATATATATATATATATATAAATAAATAATAGTGACACAGGTTACTTTACCTGTGTCACTATTCACAGGTGCTTGAGTGTCTACTCAGAGGTGAGAGCACATTCAGTCAGAATAAACAAAGCCAAAGCACATGGGGGTGGGGCCATCAGAGGTGCTTCACGCCCATCTAATTAGTATTCAACTAACAGAGGCTCTGTTATCTCTGTTGTCCGTACATACAATCACTATTTTCCATAGAAACAACCAAACATTTCTAAATGCTCTTTTTACTTTTATGCAGCCAACACTTGTGTTTACAAGGTTCAAACTTCAAAAGTATTGGCTAGATATATGTATTGTTTTCTTGCACTGTTTGAAGAACTCTAAAACCTGTTTTATACTATAAATAAAATGCATTTTTATTACATCCACTTTGCGTTCATATTCTTTTATACAATATTTTTTACAACCATATGTGACATTAGATATTTACAGTTAGTTGCAAACAGCCTCAGAGTCTCTGAAAGGCCTTGACTTAGGTGGGTTAAAGCCTTGCTAAGTTTAAATGGTTACAGGAGTCAGGTAAAATGGTACAGAAGACAAAACAAATGGTCCGTGAAAAAGGTTTTGAATCCCTGACAGTGATCATTTGGGGGAGATGGTTCAGACAACATTTGGAAAAGATGATTGGTCACAGACATGCGCCTTAAATTACAGCCTTTTTGACTGTCGTGGAAGAGTTTATATAGTCAACTGATTGAGGCGACAGAAAAAGGTGAGAGGTGACAAAACCAACGGTAAGCATCATTCTACCAAATGCACAACGTCTCCGACTGAAAAAGCAGACGGTGCCTTATTTCAAGGTAATGACTGATCTTTCCTCAGACCTGGTCTCTGTGGGTCTATCTGTGGGTCCTGCTGTGAGAAAAACAGAATCTAAACCAGGAGCCACAAGTCCATTCAAAGATTTCCTACTGAGATATAAATTAGCCTCCTTCTGTGAGCACATACACAAGCATTTACAAGCCTGTCAGTGTATGAGTGGAAAGTACTTCTTAAGTGGAGGGAACACGCTATCTCACAAATGAGTGTTGGCTGGTAATTAAAGGTAAGAGGCAATAAAAGCAAAGTCGTGTTGATGGTGCATTTGCTTTCTCTGTGACACTGTGGTAGATGTTGGTGTTTGTATGCATGGGTGTAGTAGAGTGTAGAGGAAGTGCAGATGGTTTAATGCCCATTTTGGTAACTGTCCTCAATGCAGATGAGGACTCAACTCTGTCACTGAAATGAAAAGTAAGGCATTTGCATTACATTACATCATTTCAGAAGCAATCTTTTCTATAAGTACTGTGATATTCGAAGGGCATATTTCTACTGTTTAGAATTATTATTTTTGCTTCATTAAGATGCATGGGGTATTGTTTTTAGTTTGGCTTGTTTATTTGTTTTACACTTTAACAGCAGAAATACTAGTTGAATTCATACTAAATGGGGTTTCTAAATTGGCAGTGACCAAGAATATATGTTACATTTTGGAAAACGTAAGGAAAAGTAAAAAAAAATTTGAAAAATTAATGAATTTTATAAAAAGTCTTTTATCCCCCCCATTTATGTATAACACTGATCTACAGTTTATTTATCTGCATCAGTCATTAAATGTGCTAAATCTTACATTATATAATAATCAGAAAACAGATAACAAAAGTGGTGGTTAGCTACTGTTTTATATATACAGTCATGCCTCTATGTATGAAAGACCCAGCGAACGAAAAATCCAAGTTACGAAAAACCCTTTCATCTCTTACGAAAGGCAACTGACACCTCTGACACATAAATACAGTACATTGTTATATGTAACTGTACGCAAATACGTCACATACGTACTGTACGTAGTAACACAGTAAACCTGTTCCTCATGACCTATGACCTCAGGGCTCTGGATGCTTCATATAGAACCAGCAGGTCTAGGATGGATTTGGGTCCAAGGCCGTTTAGTTCTTTATACACCAGGAGGAAGATTTAGAACTCTGACCTTTGACCCACAGGAAGAAAATGTAAGGATTTGAGGAGCAGTGTGATGTGGTCCAGTCTCCTGGTACTGGTCAGGACTAGCTGCCTGGTTGATTTTTAGTTTCGACCAGTGAAGACACCATTACAATAATTTAATTTACTGAAAATGAATGAATGAGTTTTTCTGTGTCTGGTTTGGACAGAAAACCTTTGATTCTATCAATGTTGTCCAGGTGGTCATAGATAGACTGGGTCAGAACTTTTAAATGGTTGTTGAATTTCAGGTCTGAGTCAATAATTACATCCAGATTCTGGCTTGGTTTGTAAAGTTCAGTGACATGGACTCAAAGTGAGACCCTAACCCTTGACCTTTCTTTTTTGAGGGGGAAAACAATCACTTCTGTTTTGTCCGCATTAAGCTGGAGAAAGTTCTGGAACATCCACTCAGTATAAATGTATCCACTCTTTATAATATAATAAGAGAGTCAGTGTGTGAGTGAATCTAACCTCTATAGCCCTCAGACTGTATGAGTACCTTTAATAGTTTTGAAGAAACTGAGGATCCCATTTTTCGATAATGGCAGTTTTCTTCAGGATCTGATCCAGAAAAATTATCCATTGGTGGTTTGTTTGTATATATATGTATATATATATATATATATATATATATATATATATATATAGCAATTTTTCAGAAAAGCTCATGAAACATCAGACATTTTAGGACGAAACAATCTCAAAAAAGGCCTGACAAACCCTGGAGGGTCTGAAAAGAGTTTTACTTTTCATCGTCATCATGAGGACAGCATCGATTTCTTTAGTGTTATTGATAAGTCTAATTTAACAAAAAACAGGTTAAGAACAAACACAGGGAAAACCGTGATGTTGCTTTTTTACCCCCGCGGGAGGAGAAGGCCATGAAAAGACAAATGAGCAATGAGGCTCCTAGGTGTGAACTTTCGAGGTCTCCTTCTGACGTTCCCGCCCCGTGGAAGTTGAATTTATTGGAACCACACCCCCCGCCCAGTGACGTCAATCACTGGGTAGAAAAAGACACATAGTTACATATTATTAGATACAGTAAGAAATTCGTATTTTCATAAGAACATCTTATTGGTTAAACACTTCTAAGGAGGGGCTAATTCCCAGGCGGGAAAATTCTAACGTAGAACAAAGAGATTCTTAACACTCCTTTGTTCCCTAATGGAAAATAACTAAATGTATGAATGCGTGACTAGATGAAGGCGACTACAGGAATCCTAAATACACACATGCTAGAATATTTACTTCACAGTCATTTCCTTTTTTTCTTTTTTCAGTCAGTTATGTTTGAAGTGGTAATCTTATAGGTAATAACAGAGAGTTTGTGTCAGTTTCTCTGTACATCAGACGGCTGATCATGAATGATTTCCATTCCAAACAGACAGTTACTTCTGCATTTTCTCCACAGGGGTGTTTGTTACATGGTCATATCTGACCCTCCTGTTCGCCTCATGCACCGTGTCTTCTGCAGAACGGCGAATAAAGGATTTTTGGAGGATTTCGTACGACCTACTCTGAAAAGCCAACGACAGAGAACAACAGAGGAAGTGGTTTTGTGATAATTCTGTCACACGGGCCATGGATGGCTTTGTCTCGTCATGCCTCGGTCAGATAAGACCTTTCTAAAGGCCGTCTGTCTTCACCAGAATGAATTTTTTCAAGGTCACAGTCGGAGGGAATTTGGTTTTAGTCCTTTTGAGCTAAGTTGTAAACAAAACAAATTGAGTCTAGGTCACAGTATATTGTGTTCCTCCCTCTTCTCTCTCACCTCAGTCTCCTCTGCATGTAAAACACCCTTCAGCCCCTTCACCCGCTCTGTGTTCACTGAAAAAAATAAACAATTTAATCAACTTAAAAAATCTTCAATTTTGAATTTTTATCTCATGATTTTGACTTTTTATATCAACCTTCTGTCTGTGAGGCACCAGTGCTAACCACTGCACCACCATACCACCCGACTTTATTTTATGATTAAAAATAATAATTTCGTATGGGAAATATTTATTTTCATCAATTTGTGTTAAAATGTGTATTGGAAGAATTCACTAGCTATTCATTGTTTTGTTTGTTTTTTAAATGTCAAATGTAACCACTTTGGAAAAAAATATCATTCCCAAAATTTCCTCTCTTTAAAATGCATTTAACCTAACCTCGGAAAAAATGCAGTAAAACTGATATCTTTACAAATAAAGTTCTTAACTTTGAATTACAAAGTGCCAAGGCATTGGTGTGTTTGGTAAATGTTGTGTTTCAGTCCATATCTACCAAATGCAGCTGCACACACACCAAAATAAATAAATAAATAAAACATCTAAATGCATGAGTGTTTGTAAACTGTTTTTTGCAGAAGACGAGCTGTCATTTTAATTTGTAGAGGTATTTTTCAGATGTTTTCAGCAAAATCACCCTGAAATGGTAAGAGGTTAAGTATGTGTCTCAATGTTATTTCTGCAGAAACCCACAGCAAATAAGGAGACAGAGGAGCAAAGCACAAACAGACGGGAGCTTAACTTACTTTACATAATAGTTGCCTATAAATGCATTTCCAATGCCAGGGGTTTAAACGTCTGATATGCTTAACACAGGCAGAAAGAGAGAGAGAGAGAAAGAGAGAGAGAGGCTGCTGAGGAAGGATGTCACCAGCTATTGTGATGAAGATGGAGAGGAGGAAGTAAAAGCAGAGACAGAAGTGACACCAGGAGACAGAAGGTGGAACAGAAGCATGAAACTAAACACCTCCACCTGGACTGTTTCACATTCAATGTTCTTTGGTTGTTACTTTCACTAAACCTCATGTTTTATGAGACTTCACAAGACAAAGAGCTCCTACTTTACAGCCTTAACCCTTTAACCCACAGGTGTCAAACATAAGGCTCGAGGGCCAATTCCAGTCCGCCATAGGGTCCAATCTGGCCCCTGGGATGAATTTGTGAAAAGCAAAAATTACACAGAAGATTTTAATAATTAAGAAAATTTAAATCATTTGACATTCAATCTAAAATGGATCAGATCATAATCTTAGTAAAAAATTAATTATGAAAACTGCAAATTTTCTTCTTTGTTTTAGTGTACAAAAAAGGGAAATAAATACATAAATAAGACTAGACTGTTACAAAAATGTGAATAACCTGAAATTTATGTGGAATTTTACCAATATTGTGAATGTGTGTATATGTAAATGTACTATTATCTTTAAGTTGTGATGCACATGTATAATTATAACATGACATGTATTATTGCACTTATTTTTGTTAGAATTTTCAGGTTGTTAATATTTTTGTTCAAGTATAATTTGTAGATTAAACTTTTTCCCTGTGGAATATACAAAAATGTGACTTTTTTGCTCAAAAACATAGAGAAAACTTTAGAGTTTATTTTATTTATACCTTTTTATGCTATTATTAGCTTCGCCAAAGGATCAGGTCTGTCTGTCAGCAGGATTATGCAAAATGTTCTGAACAGATTTTGATGGAACTTTCAGGAATGATAGATAATGAGTCAAGGAAGAACCTATTAGATTTTGAGCAATGAAGGTCAAAGGTCAAGGTCACATTAAAGGTCAACAGCTAAAACACATCAGTAGTAATATCTCAGGATTCAGACAAGATAAAATCATTTTTTGGGTTTTTTTTTTCCATGCGCATGGTCTGACCTTCAGATATCAGATGGGTCAACACCTATGGTTCCATCACGTCACGTTTTGGCATCATATGACGACATATTAAGCCTTGGCAGTATCTGCTGTCTCTGACTGACTTGTTGTCATGATACAAAGTACAACAAGTTTAAAAAAATCAATAAACATATAATAAAAACTGATATAATACAGGTACATAGGTTGAGAATAAAAATGATAAAAAATAATTAAAAAGCTAAAGTAATAAAAGTGACCAGCAGTAACTATCCAGTAATGGAGAATGGAGGAAGAAATAAACAGATGGATTTACTTCAGTGCAGGTATGATAACAACTCTTGGAAAGAAACTGTCTCTGAATCTGTTAGTTGTGGCCTCTGTGGAACCAGTGGTGAAGAGGTGGGAGGATGTGTGGAGTGTCTTATGATGCTCCTGGACCTGCCAAGGCATCAGGAGTTGGCTAGTGAAGGTAGAGGGCCTCACATGTGTGTGCTGGACAGAGAAGTGGGTCAGGAGTGATCAGCCTACGGATCCAAGTGGACATACCCCCCTGGTAAAAACAACACCAAAAGACAATGGACTCTACTCACACACCACTGGCATCCAGATCTGAAGTGGAATTGAGACCACATGCAGTGAGAAATTGGGGTGTCACAGGTTTTTTTTGGGCCAAGGCTGTGGAATATGCTTCCAGCGCAGCTAGTCAATGACTGAGCTCGCAGTTTTTACATCGCAGTTAAAAACATATTTATTTAGGCAAACGTTTGACATGTAGTCGACTGTCCACTTGCTATGGTTTGATAAGTTGTCTTTGTTTTTATCTCGGTTTTATAATTGTTACATGTTTTTATTATTTTTGTCTCATTTTGGAAAGCACCTGCAGCTTTTGGTGTTGTAAGGTGCTATATAAATAAAATTAGATTTGATTTGACTTGTTCACTATTGTATGGTGACACAATAGGTCTCAGTTTAGATTCATACCAAACTTAAATTGGTTCCCCACATAGAAATTAAAAATATATCCTGTCTTGTCTTACAACTCAGTAAAAATTAGTTGTAAGACAAGAAAGTAAAATGAATAAAAATCACCCTGTAAATAACTGTAAAAACATTTTTTTTTCATCGTGAGTGTCAGCCTTATCCACTGAGCACGCTCAGATAGCTATGGAAAGTTCAAGGTCTAATCGATCAGTGCCTTACTTATTGATCAAACGGATACATTTTAGGAATATTGTCGGGGGGGGGGGGGGGTGAGGTGAAGCAGGACTCAAATGCACAGTGCTGAAGGAAGAACTGATTTAATAACAAACTAAGAAACATAAATACAACAACGAGACAAACTAGAGTCAAAACCTGAACAGAACAGCCAGAGTCCGTGGTGATGATGAAAGTCCGGGTTATGGTGACAGAGGAGATGGAAATGCTGTCCGGGTTATGGAGGTGACAATACTGAATGGTCCCGCACTGGCAACTGCAAGCCTTACTGCTTTTATAGCCACAGATGAGGAACGGCTTGCAGCTGCGCAGTGCGGGACCAGGTGAGTGTGGATGAGCACTGGGGGAAAGGTCACCAGAGCGGAGGTCATGACAAATAATTTAAATCATACGTGCAGAACGCTCACCACAGATACATCAAGAGTTAAAGGGTTAATGCAAAAACATTGACTTTTTCCAGGATGTGAAGTGTTGCATATTTTGGATTTATTAAAACATGGCAAAAACAAAACCTTATTAATACATGAGTAAATAATAGAACTATGGAACAAACCAGTGATGGAGTCAAAGACAGTTTAGTAAAACAGCTTTTTGTAGGATTATTGTATTAATACAATTCTGAAGTTAATTTATTCCACTTCATGAGAACCAGCTCCATCCTCTGCACTGTTTGATATTAGAGTAATGGGCTCTGGATGGGAGGGAAATGTAGTCAGTATTAAAGCTGAGGCTGGAAACATTCCTGTCTTTGGTGTATGTGGACATCCTTCAGTCTGTGACCCATGAGTCAGATCTCATCCCACATATGTATGTGTGTGTTTTAATTGTGTTTTATTTTTATTTGAACAACTGTAAGGTGCCTATAAATAAAATCAATTATTATAGATACATTGTTAACATTGTTTCGGCTTTTATTATAGTTTTTAAACACCTTTGTACATGTTTACACATTGTCTCTCCCAATATGTACAATGTTTTTATGTTTTTTTTAGAACCTGAAAAGCATGTTGCCATGCTGCTATGCAATAAGAAAATCTTGCTCCTTCCAAAGCTCAGGTAACTCTAGAACCCCCCCCCCTTAATAGGATTTTTCTACAGTGTAACGTTAACTGGGACGGCCCAAACCTATACGTATCCACAATAGCCTTCATTAAATCTGCCGAGCAGCCAGCCCAGATGTCAGGCAATGAGTGTCACACAGATGTTCCCAATGCTTGTGATTCAGGTCACCATTCACTAAGGGTGTGAATCTTTCACTCACAAAATGATCCAATTCAAATCTTTATTCACAGACTACCATCCAATAAGGGTGATTCTTAACAATTAGGAAACGATTCGACCCAAACTGGTTTCATTCAGTTTATTTCAATGAAAATTGACAATTGACAAAAACAAGGAGTTGTTTTCAATTCAATTCAATTCAATTCAATTCAATTCAACTTTATTGTCATTGAGCCTTCGTACATGGTACTTGAGCACAACGAAATTGGGATTGACTCCCCACACTGTGCAAAAAAGATAAAAAGAGAAATAAAAAAAAAAAAATAGAAATATCACATTCACAGTCAGGATAACATATAAAAATATAAATATCTATATATAAAAATAAAATAAATACAAATAACTAAAAGCAGGGAGCACTGATGACAGTGGTATTGCACCTCTATAAACCGCATGTAAAGTGATTATTGCCCAAGATTATTGTACAGATCAACTGTTGGTTAATGAACCAACAGTTGAATTTTACTTTGTTACTGAGAAGAAAAAGAGAAAGACAAATATAATTTGTTATATATGTTAAACTGTTGTTTTACTTAGTGTCACAGAGACAATAGAGCAGGAACTACTGAACATACATTCACACAACATAAACTGAAGTCTTTACAATATACTGTACCTGTAGATGAGTAATATTAATGAAAATATTTCTGTAGATATCTAATATAATGATAATATACCTGTAGATATGAGGTGAGGTTTGTCTTGCCTTGACGGTTTTGTCTTGTCATTTCCTGTTTTATTTTGAAATTCTAATTCTCCTCTGGTTTCAGAGCACTTGCCCTTCCTCTGTTGTCTCCTGAACCCTGACCTTAATTACCTATTGTGTCCACCTGTTTCCCATTTACCTCATGTGTTTAAATTGTCTGCGTGTCCCTTGTCCTGTCCCAGTGTGTCTTCGTCTGTTGGTCTTATCACCCGTGTCTTTCTTTTAACCTTGTTCCCTGAAATATCCTTGTAAATCAAGTAAGACTTTATTCCTCAGTCTTGAGTGATTTTTTTGTTGTTGTAATTTTCTGTTTTCTTTTAGTATTTTGTTTTTTTCTTATTTTCCTCTTAGGAGTGATTTTGAGTTTGAATTTTGTCATAGTAATTCTAGATTAGATAGATTAACCTTAGATTCTTAGATTAGATTTAGTAGTATGTTTTTCTTTGTTTTGTAATTCCTATTAGAGTTTTTGTATTTCCTCAGTTTTCTCGAGCGCCCTTTGTTGATTCTATTTATTTCCTCCGTTGTGGAGTGACTTTTTTTTGTTACTTAATATTTTCATAGCCTTGTTCCTTTTCCTTCTTCGGAAGTGAGTATTATGTTGTAAATTTTTTTATAGCCATAGCTAGTTTCCTTCAGCATTCCTCATTTATGAGTGAATTTTAATTTTGTGTATTCTAGATTGTTTAGACGTTTAGTGTTACATTTCTGTTTCATAACCTTCTGATTTGTGTCTCAAGACAAGGACTCTGGTCTTGATTTTAAACTACATCCTGACAAATAAACTTTGATTAAATCTACTTCCTGCTCCTGAGTCCTCCCTTCAAGTACCGGCCTGACATAACTTATATTATACCTGTAGATAACTGATATTAGTCAAATGTAAAACTGATAATCTAGTGTCACTAATTTAACAGGTTTGTAAAACTCTGCTCATATTTAAAAGACAAAATAAAAGATAAAAATGTTTCATTATTCCTGTAAATGTGAGAATACATTGAATATAACACTGAGGTTAGAAAACAGTTTTTATTCTTTTGGAGGAAAATCAACTGATCAACATAATCATGTCTAAAAACACTAATATCAGTGAAACTACATCCGCTGATTTGAAAAACACGAAAGAGAAAAACATAGTCTGGTCCAGGGTTCGATAACGGAGATTCAGAGGAGAAAGGCAGGTCGGGTACCGGGGAAGCAGACAGGAACGTAGTCGGGACAGGATAAGGCTCAGATCCAGAGGTCGAAAACAGAGACGTGGTCAGACGGAAACAGGTCGAAGTCGGAGGCAGAATGGAACGGGTCAGAAACGGAGCACAGATGAAAACACGAGAAAAACAGAAGAAAATGCTGGAAGGTCTTGACGGAACAAAATGGATCTGGCAAAGAACAGACAAAAAGGGCAGTTTTATATATAGCCACCTGATTACACACAGGTGTGGGATCTCAGGTGGCTGTAATGACAATCAGGGAAAAGGTGAAAGACAAAAACACACAGAGAAAACAGAGAAGAAACAGGGAAGAGAAAAAACAAAACACATTCATGACATGCGGGTGTCTGGTTTAAAGAGGGATCCAGTACCGGTGGACTGACTGAGTCCCACACGGGTCCACTTTATAAACCCGTACCCACGTACATTAGACCCGTAACCCAACCCATGATTAAACATTCTCTACCCAGGAGTTCAGTGTTTAGTTTTATTTTCAGTTTAAACACACAAACATCAGAGTTACTCAGTAACATCGTGTTCATCACAGTAACATTTTATATGTTAGCATAAAGTCATCATGTATTTTGGAAATCTGCTCCCTTCAAAATAAAACAATTCAGCTGTCTGGATCAACCACTGATCCACGGTTTCATCCATAAATATGCTTTTAATTTGTTACTTCCTCTCGGCTACCTGCATTTCTTTTAACTTTACCTCTATCCATACCTTTAAAAAAATCATCAGATAAACGTTTTAACGTGTATACATTTTTGAAAATAAATGTTATGTCATTGTTAAGCTACTTGGTCACAGATATACAGAACAGAATTACAGTCGTGGCTAGACGTCAGGAAACCGATTCATGGCCGTAATTCTGGTGCATTGGACCGTTTGTCATCAGTTTTACTGATTCAAATTCAGCAGGCACAGGAACTCCTGAACAGAGTGGAGGCAGAATGTGCTAAGGTTGGCCTCAGACTGAATGCAAAGAAGACTGAGGTAATCACCTATAACATCCACATGGACCACCCGCCAATTACAACATCAGACGGCAACGCTCTGCGAGAGGTCAATGACTTCAAATACTTGGGTTCCTGGATGAACTCCACAGAACAGGACCTTAAGGTCAGGAAGGCGCTAGCGTGGAGGGCCCTGAACGGCATGTCAAGAGTGTGGCGTTCGAATCTCCCTCGAAACATAAAGCTGAGCCTATTCCACGCCACTGTGGAGTCTGTCCTCCTGTATGGCTGTGAAAGCTGGACCCTGACACACACCCTGCAGAAGTCCCTGGATGGGTGCTACACCAGAATGTTACGAGCTGTTCTGAATGTGGATCAGAACACCCACATCACCAACGAGGACCTGTATGGGCAACTGCCAAGGCTCAGCAAGAAGGTAGCAGCTAGGAGGATGAGGGTGGCCGGCCACTGCCACAGACATCGGGAGCTCCCGGCCAGCAGGCTGGTCCTATGGGAACCAACACATGGGCATCGATCACGAGGACGTCTCGCGCTAACGTACGTGGACATCCTGAAGAAAGATGTGGGAGCTGAAAGCTCTTCTGAGCTGGCCGGGTGTATGGAGAATCGGGAGGATTGGAGACTCCGATGGAAACTCGTCTGAGGACGACTGAGAGAAATTGGTTTATCTTTACACCCCTTATATATATGTGCCGTGGCCGAGGCGAGTCTGGCAACTTGCCCTTATAAAACTACCAATTAAAATTATTCTTAAAAAACTAATTAAAATATTTAAAAACAAATAACTTAAAAAGCCGACAACGCCACCTCGAGATTAAAAGAGCTCTCGGACTCTGAACAGTGTTACAGGTTCTATGCAGGTTCTTTTTGAATCGGGGGTGAGCAGAATTAAAAGCAAGTAAAAACGGTTAACTAATTTATTCACATAAAAACAGTTAAAACACAATAAAACAAAGAGTGGTGCCAACCAGTCCAGCTGCCCCGGTTCTTTAACCGGCAGTCTTCTGCATAGCAGTTCCTCCGCGAGCCGCGCCGGCGACCCCGCTTCCCCCGAAGCCGACTTCTTCCAGCTCTGCAACTCCGAGCGTCGGTTCCACCAGCTGCTCGTCCGGCGCCTCCGTGGCCGCCACCTGCGCCCGCAGCTCGTCCAGCTCCTTCATGGCCGCCACCTGCGCCTGCCGCTCGCTGCTCGCGCCCTCTCTCTCGGTCTCTCTCTCCTTTTACCCGCGCTCCTTCTCTCTCCGTCTCCGGCTCCTTCTACCCGCGCTCATTCTCTCTCCGGCTCCTTCTACCTTCGGCTCCTTCTGTCTTCGGCTCCGGCTCCTTCCAACAACTCCTTGCAACAACTCCTTCCAACTCCCCCTAACCTTCCAACCCTCCTTCCAACTCCTTCCAACCACTCCGTCTCTTCCGCTCCTCTTCCTTTTTCTACCTGCTGTGATTAACTGCACCTGCGGTCGGCTGATTGCCGCCGGTGCTGTCTCAATGCTGCGTTCAGGGGTAATAGGGAACCTCACATGCAGGGCAGTATTTGCACACAATAAAAACACCATAAAAACATGCTTTAAAAACGACGCAACTAAAAACACAATAAGTTAATAAAAAATATAAAACATGCATATAAAAATCCCTGGCAATTTCAGCCCTGTCACATCCCCCCACAGCTAAAGGTTGGCAGTCTCTGCAACAGTCTTACGGTCTATGGCGGAGGCTCTTGCTCGTCTGTTCGGGGAGCCTCTCGCTCGTCTGTTCGGGGAGCCTCTCGCTCGTCTGTTCGGGGAGCCTCTCGCTCGTCTGTTCGGGGAGCCTCTCGCTCGTCTGTTCGGGGAGCCTCTCGCTCGTCTGTTCCGGGAGCCTCTCGCTCGTCTGTTCCGGGAGCCTCTCGCTCGTCTGTTCGGGGAGCCTCTCGCTCGTCTGTTCGGGGAGCCTCTCGCTCGTCTGTTCGGGGAGCCTCTCGCTCGTCTGTTCGGGGAGCCTCTCGCTCGTCTGTTCCGGGAGCCTCTCGCTCGTCTGTTCCGGGAGCCTCTCGCTCGTCTGTTCCGGGAGCCTCTCGCTCGTCTGTTCCGGGAGCCTCTCGCTCGTCTGTTCCGGGAGCCCCTCGCTCGTCTGTTCCGGGAGCCTCTCGCTCGTCTGTTCCGGGAGCCTCTCGCTCGTCTGTTCATCCAGCGCCTTCGTGGCCGCCACCTGCGCCTGCTGCTCGTCCAGCGCCTTCGTGGCCGCCACCCGCTTCGTGGCCGCCACCTGCGCCTGCAGCTCGTCCAGCGCCTTCGTGGCCGCCACCTGCGCCTGTCCTGAGGCAGCATTCCGATTTGCTGTGTGACCTGCAGCGCATCATCACACAGCTGGGAACACTGCTCTCCATTAGGCTTCATTGTAACATCAATAGTTTTTTCTTCTTTTTCCTTCATCCCTCTGAACCGCATAGCTAGTTCCTGAAGAGGGGTTACTTCCAGTTTCAGAGCTGACCGATCGTCAGTCAGCTCTACAACTCAACATATTAAATCTTCTCGAGCTGCATCCACAAGCCCACGGGCAACCCCCAGTTCAGACTCCGGGCCCCCAGGCCTTGGCACCCAAGGTGCACCAGAACAGACAGGCATCATCATGTTTACAGATTAAAAAATAAAATAAAATAAAATAAAAGACTTGTATTAACTCTGCTCAGGCACCCGATCCTGCCGACAACGCCAGAAATTATTGTGCCGCGGCCGAGGCTAGTCTGTCTGCTTGCCCTTATAAAACTACCAATTAAAATTATTCTTAAAAAACTAATTAAAATATTTAAAAACAAATAACTTAAAAAGCCGACAACGCCACCTCGAGATTAAAAGAGCTCTCGGACTCTGAACAGTGTTACAGGTTCTATGCAGGTTCTTTTTGAATCGGGGTGAGCAGAATTAAAAGCAAGTAAAAACGGTTAAGTAATTTATTCACATAAAAACAGTTAAAACACAATAAAACAAAGAGTGGTGCCAACCAGTCCAGCTGCCCCGGTTCTTTAACCGGCAGTCTTCTGCATAGCAGTTCCTCCGCGAGCCGCGCCGGCGACCCCGCTTCCCCCGAAGCCGACTTCTTCCAGCTCTGCAACTCCGAGCGTCGGTTCCACCAGCTGCTCGTCCGGCGCCTCCGTGGCCGCCACCTGCGCCCGCAGCTCGTCCAGCTCCTTCATGGCCGCCACCTGCGCCTGCCGCTCGCTGCTCGCGCCCTCTCTCTCGGTCTCTCTCTCCTTTTACCCGCGCTCCTTCTCTCTCCGTCTCCGGCTCCTTCTACCCGCGCTCATTCTCTCTCCGGCTCCTTCTACCTTCGGCTCCTTCTGTCTTCGGCTCCGGCTCCTTCCAACAACTCCTTGCAACAACTCCTTCCAACTCCCCCTAACCTTCCAACCCTCCTTCCAACTCCTTCCAACCACTCCGTCTCTTCCGCTCCTCTTCCTTTTTCTACCTGCTGTGATTAACTGCACCTGCGGTCGGCTGATTGCCGCCGGTGCTGTCTCAATGCTGCGTTCAGGGGTAATAGGGAACCTCACATGCAGGGCAGCATTTGCACACAATAAAAACACCATAAAAACATGCTTTAAAAACGACGCAACTAAAAACACAATAAGTTAATAAAAAATATAAAACATGCATATAAAAATCCCTGGCAATTTCAGCCCTGTCACATATATGTGTGTATATATATATATATATATATATATATATATAGTCGGCTCCCACTCGTGTCCGAGTATTGGGTCCTGTCGTTTGCCTTTAGTCTCCTATCTTTGGGATGGGTGCTTATGTTTGATGTGGCTGTGAAGTCCTAGTCTGTGGTGGAAGAATCATGGACAGTGTTCACAAGGGAGAGTAGGGGGCGGGCAGGGTTTATCTCGTTGTTCTCTCCTTCTCAACCTCCTAGCCTCTTCATCTTGTCTCCTCCTCCTCTCGAAGTCTACGGTGCCATGGTGTACTGCGCTCCTCCATGTCTCCCTGTCCCTGGCAGTTTCTTCCCATGAGGATGGGTCAATACCAGTTAGGGTCAGAGTTCGCTTCAGCTGATCTTTATAGAGCATTTTCGGGGCTCCTCGTGGTTGGCTTCCTTGGGCCAGTTCGCCGAAGTGTATTTGCTTGGGGAGCCTAGAAGGATCCATCCTTTACACGTGGCCTACCCAACGGAGGCGGTGGTTTATGATGGTGGCATCTACACTGGTCACTGAGGCTCTTTCTAGAACTTCGATGTTGGTAGTGTGGCTCTCCCAGGGAATTTTTAAAATCTGCCTCAGTTTAGATTGCTGGAAGCGTTCTAGATTTTTACATCGCTTTTATATAGCGTCCACATTTCACAGGCATACAGGAGTGCCTGGAACACCATTATTTTGGTGGCCATTGTCAGTGCGTGGTTGTTGAATACGCGCCAGTTGAGTCGACCAAAGGCGGAGTGGGCTGCCCTGATCCTGTTTTCTACTAAAGCGTTCGTAGGCAGAGTTGTATGCATCTGCTAACGACTGCAGGTCCCTTGGCATCTTACCTGGGGTGGTGTTGTCGTCAGCATACTGCAGCTCTCGCACTGCACATAAGGTGGTCTTGGTTTTGGCACCGAGTCGAGCGAGGTTGAATACACGTCCATCCAAGCGGAATCGTAGGTCGATTGAGGGTGTGTCTGGGGGAATCTTGTTAAGCATGGCTGCGGTGTAGAGCGAGAAACACGTTGGAGCCAGAACACAACCCTGCTTCAGGCCGCCGTTGATGAGAAATGGGCCTGAGAGAGAGTTCTGATGGCAGACTCTCCCAACCATTTCGTCATGGAGGGCACATACCAGTTTGATAAAGTCAGGTGGGCAGCCATATCTTGCAAGGACAGCCCACATCACAGGTCGAGGTACCTTGTCGAAGGCCTTTTGTAAATCCCAAAAGATGATCATTATGGGCTGCTGTTGTTCATGGCTCTTCTCTTGTAGCTGTTGCGCACAGAAGATCATATCTATGGTCCCACGGGAGGGTCGAAAGCCGCACTGGGACTCTGGCAGGACATCTTCTGCGACAATCAGGAGGCGGTCAAGGGTTATGCGGGCGAAAATCTTACTTGCGATGCTTAGTAGAGATATTCCTCGATAGTTGTTACAGTTCTCCCTATCCCCCTTCTTATAGATGGTGATGATGTTAGCATCTCGGAAGTGGCTGGACATCAGGAAACCGATTCATGGCCGTAATTCTGGTGCATTGGACCGTTTGTCGGCAGTTTTACTGATTCCGGCTCCATGGTCTGATTCACTCAGAACTCATACAACACAGACCGAGAACGGATTCAAATTGGTTTATCTTTACACCCCTTATATATATATATATATATATATATATATATATATATATATATATATTTAAATGTACAATGACAATAAAGGGCATTCTATTCTATTCTAAACATATTTAGTTCCAAAGCTGAAAACAGGTCTCGTACACAGTATAATGTTCTATATACATATGCAATACTCCACTGTACACATGTGGAGCCCTCAGTAGACAGTAAACATGTTACACAGATGGCTTTTTTTAACTCCTGTTTTGTCACAAGCTTTCCTTCAAACTGTTATTTATAAAACACAAACATGTACTGATGTGCATCATGACTTACACTACATCCTCTGTGCCAGAACACCGGTACATACAAACACAGTCAGTGGGTGAATGTTGTGTATGAAAGTGAATGCAGAAGATACTTGTTTTTGTGGGTTTTTTTTACTGCTTATATAACAGACATTTACAGAAATGCAGAATTATTGAAGTGAAGATTGTCCTTGTGTATCATAAGTGAATATACATTGTATTCCTGTGCACGAGTGTTTGCTTATAAAGGGAAGCAAACAGTGGATCCATACGAGTACAAACTGTTAAACTGAAGAAAACATGTTTACAAGTTTAAATTAAACTAATGCACACAAGCACATTTTATGTGGTATTTTATGACTGTGTTCCTGCAGAAAAAGTTGTGTAAATGACAGAGATGAAATGTAACACAAATGTTTTATAAAATCAACAGTGCTTGATCATATTTTGGCACCACTGAAGAAATACTCAAATCACATGCAATTAGATTTTATTCAAATTGTGCCAAAACATTCATTCATTCATTTTCTTTATCCTCACTAGGGTCACTGAACCTATCCCAGTACCAAAAACTACTGGAACAATTTCCATTAACTTTTCAGGTGATCCAGAATAGATCCCATTATGTTTTGGTGAATGTTTTGGTGAATGAGGGTCAAAGGTTGTAGTTACAGTCACCAACAATGAGTTTTTGCAATATGGGTTGTCATTTCTTCTTCCAGTTCCATTACTGTCAGCCCCAGTTTACTATCAGCCTCTTTGACTTGGGCTTCTGTACTAGTACTATTTCTTTATTCACCAGTGGAACCATCTGATAGATCATGGGTGCCCGATCCTGGTAGTCGAGAGATACTATCCTGCATGTTTTAGATGTATCCCCCTTCCAACACACCTGATTTAAATCTCATCCAGCTCTGCAGAAGACTGATAATGACCCTCAGGTGTGTTAGAAGAGGGAAACATCTAAAACATGCAGGATAGTAGCTCTCGAGGGCCAGGATTGGGCACCCCTGTGATAGATCAAACTGTTGACAAGCCTGGTCAGAATAAGAGTGAAAACATCATCTATTAACAAACTCTTCCACAGTCGTCCTCTGTTCATCTTTTAATGAATGAACATGTAGCAGAGTCGACAAAACACTGGAAATAGACCAGTCCATATGGACCCTGGGATACCTAACACACACTGCCATTGTTGTGTATCTGAAAAGACAACACTGCCGTCGCTTCTGCTTTACGTCACACCACAACGCCACCGGGTAGTCCCACCCTGCGACACTGCCTCCTTTTTTTTGAAGTAGATCTGATCCTTATGATACTCAGACGGTTGTGTGATGTAGCGTAATGCAGCCAGATAACTTAAGTCAGGTTAGTGAACTATCCCTTTAATCACTGCACCACCCTGGATTTTCATAATGATAAATCCTATTTTTTGTCACATTTGACTTAACTTCATTAAAAAAGGTAGATGTGAGAACAAAAGATCAAAATGTTCTCAGACTGGTTTATGTGAACAAATGTTCAGTATTTCTAAATGAAACATAGACTTGAGAATGCAATCTCAATTTCCATTTTTTTTTGGGGGGGGGGGGTACTCAAAAAAACTAAACAGAGATAAAAAAAAAAAAGTGTGGGTGTGTCTCTACAGGCTCCAGTGACAAGTTATAAATGAGGAACCCACATGTTATCTGATAATGTCATATAAGATCCGTCATCTTAATAACTTTCAGATTAAACCAGATGTTGATTAAGATTTAAATGCATGAATTACTTAAAACTTGCAGGAGCAATCATGTGTTGTAATCAACTGTTAAAGCAGAATCTAGAAAAGTGCTTAAGCAACAAATGATCAGGCTGTTTCTACAACAACTTTGTTTGACCATGACTTTCTGGCTTTTGAATTTGATCCAAACCAAATGTGCTGCTTTGAAACATTGTCCTGGTCACGGTGTGGACCGAACACACATTTTTTGGTCAAAGCAAAAATGTGGTTGGTGTTGGTCCAGATCACACATTTCAGGTAAAGTACAGGAGCATGTCATTAGTATCACAGAATAATTAACCTATATTTTTTTCCGAGTCATAGCCAATGATACAGAATCAACCAGCAGTGTTAGGAGAGTAAAGTTAAGCAGATAATTAATTCATGCATCAAAGGGTTATTTAATTAATATTTAATATAATATGTCGGTCAAATTGTGTTAAGAACATGAGTCAAGATTTTTTTTTCCCAAGTGTTTTTATTCCTCTTTAGACATGACAAAAGAAATATGTTTAAAATCTTTTTAATGAACCAATTTTTTAAGGAGTTACTAAAATGTCCACTCAGCTGGACAACATGTGTTTAAGCTTTGAAGCAAAGAAAAGGAAATTTAAAATACAATACTATGAAATAAAATATTTTAATGCAGTTTTTAATTACAGTCTAATAACAACAAATGAATGAGAGGCCAGCGGGTTATTGGGAGATAGCCAATGGGAGAGCAACTCTATCAAATAGCATATAGGATGTTACATACAAGTGTACAGTATGTACATCTTTACGTACAGTACTGTGGGGCCATTTACACCAGGAGGATTGCGGCTAAATACAACAGCATATTTTATCAGAAGTTTCTTTCATTTACACAAAGCCGACGCGTCAGGGTGTGAATAAGCACAAATCTTCAGATTCATTCCAAAGTGGGACGTATTGAAGACGTGCTCGGTAGCATCACTGTCTAAATGGCAAGAAACGCACATGTTAATGTTACATGCGTCTTTACGTCACATACAACCATAACCCATGTTTCATTCATACACTGAGCAAGTAAGACAATAAACATGTGGAACAACCTGGATCCCACAGATCTTCAAGCTGCACTAGCATTAGCATTAGCACTAGCAGCTGTAGTAAATGTACAGGAGTCGTTTCAGTTGTTGTACAGACATTACACACATACCATAGATGAACAGAGACAAGTAGACAATTACATACGTCAAAAACAGAAAAGGACCCTGGCAGGACTATCCAATCATATTTCTTCTACGGTCGCGTCTTTGTATAAACAATGATTTCCTCCTGAATAAGCTCGCCTAAACGCAGATGAAAAACTGAAGACGAGACGCCACTTCTCCGTCTTCTGTTTTCATCGTCATAAATGGAGCCTGTATTTATGTGTCAGGGATTTCATTTCATAACTTGAATTTTCTTTCATATTCAGAGACTAATTTTTACATAAAGGTGTTTCTTACCTTGGATTATTTGTTAGTTGGGTCTTTGGTAAATTGAGGTATTACTGTACATTCTATCAACTACATCAGTGGTCCCCAAACTACTGCCCGCCTCCACATTTGGTCCGGCCCCCTGAACAATACCAGAGACCATTTTGATTTTTTTTATATGTGTGTATTTGTATTTGATAATAAAGTTGGACTTTTGCAATAAAATGTTCCTTAGTTATGAACTATTTTCATTATTAATGAAGCAGAGAGTGTGGGGTTGTCTCCAGGATTTGGTTCAGAGTGACAAGGTGTGGGTTGTGGTTCCAATTAAAGAACACAGATACAGATGTCCTCATTGAAGGTTTATTCACTGTGGTCTGTAATAATACAGTAACACTCACTATAACAATATATACATACAATGATAAATGAACTAAGACCGACTATATGAGTCACTCAGATGTATTACATGGGTCATAGAACACACAAATCACCTCACGGAAATCACAGATGACAGCTAGCACATTGTCGTATTAGCTTCAACAGCGCACCGGCGCTAAACAGCATTAACTTCTACAGTACAACATGCTAACATCTACCCGAACTGTACTGTGTTATTTATCTCACCTTGTGGCATCTACACACAGTAATAAACCAAGTCCAAGTTTCCTTTATTTGTCATATGGATTAATTACACATGGTCAAGAATGCAATGAAATGCTTCGGGAGAGAAAGATCCTTTTTTCTGTGAAGAATCCAGAAAGGGTTTTTTGATTGTGGATTTCTGGAAAACAATATTTTTTTTACATTTAGGCACTCCTGCATTCGTCACACTTTTTCTGTTACAAACTGACCCCGGCCCCTCATCTGAGAAGGAAAAGTTATGTGGCCCTCACAGGAAATAGTTTGGGGACCTTTGAACTACATGATCAACACAGTTCTTTCTTCTCCTGTCCTTCCAGGCAGCATTCACACTTCACTCAGTTGGGAGAGCGGGTCGTCCAATGATCGAAGGGTTGGCAGTTCGCGTCTCGACTCTGGCTGTCCACTTGTCGAAGTGTTCTTGGGCAAGACACTGAACCCTAAGTTGCTCCCAGTAGTGTCAGGCAACGCTGGTGTATTGGCAGCAGCTGTCTACGGGTGTATGAGTGTTTGTGTGAATGTGAGGAATTGTAAAGCGCTTTGGGCACCAAGTGGTGAATAAAATGCGCTATATAAGTACAGTCCATTTACCATTTCTAGTCACATGTGTCTTTTAGGGGGAACAACCCTGGTATTCAACACATCACACATCACATTGCTGCTGGCCAAGGAAAAAAACAAAACTGCTTTATGACCATCCAATTTCGATTTGATCAAATTCCAAAGGTTTTCAATGGGGGTGGGGGGCTGTAAAATTGTCTCCACATTTTTTCACATATAGCAACAGTTACTAGGACACAGACGGTAAGTGTCAGAGGTATAGAGTACTACCTCTAATGTTCCAATGCTTCATTTGTTCTCATGGCACAATGCCAGAATTGAAAAAAAGCGAAGCAGAATTTCTGGTAATATTGTGCATGTTGATGTTATCTCTATTACCTCACCTCCTTAATGGTGTTATCCTCTTTAATGTAAATATTTCACATTAGTATTTGTAACTTGTGGAAGTGTTGCCAGCTTCTTGTCAATGCCTCTCTCCTGCAGCGCTCTGGCTGATAGAGTTTGATTAAAGTCATAGATTACTTAATGCTTCTTTAAGTAAAAATTGAATTACTGACATCAAACGGCACTCTATTACCATAAGGAGAGTAAATGTATTCCCTCCTCTGCGAGTGCCAGCAAAGACATTGTTCTTGATGCCACTGCCATCAGCAGAGCCGGTTCTGGTCAACGTGGTGCCCTAGGCGAACACCCCTCCTTCCATTTTGTGGAATTATAAATTAGTATCTGTAAACATAGTGTCCTACATCTGATCGAGTACATACTGAGTGTCCATGAATAATCATTGTATTTTTTCATAAATAAGGTGCATTGAGTGAAGTTAAACAGTCACAATAACTCTTTAAAAGAGTCCAAATTCTGAGATAAATGTCTAAGTTCTGAAATAAAAAGCCAAATTTATGTGATAAAAAGTCAAAATTATGCGACAAAAAGTCAAAATTATGTGATAAATGAAAATTATGCAACAAAAAGCCAAAGTTATACAATAAAAAGTCAAAATCATCCAATAAAAAGGCTAAATTATGAGATAATCCACCTCCCACTGCAGCACCTCCACACAGCGGGTTGGGGCGGGGGTGGGAGGGCACTGATCGAGTATTAGCCGTATTAGGCTGTACAGTTGGAGCCGGTCCATTTTCCTGTCTTGAAATCCTTCAGGCTGTTGGAGGCCTCTGGGTATATCCTCTCCCATCCAGTTTCCGGGTGCTTTGTCCGACCGCCATAAGCTCAATCATCTGTCCGAGCCTAGCTCCTGCTCTGGCTACAGTCCTGTTCCAAGTCTCAGCCGCTCTGCCTTGCTCCTGGCCTCGTCGTGTATTGTCCAGATAAGAGGATTTTTTTTTTGTCCCCCAGCAGCGTTTCCTACCTCAGTCGCCAGCTGCTGACGGTGCTGAGGTGAGCTTGTCAAGTGTAGTTTCACAACAATTCCAAGCTCGGTGAGTGGGGGGGGGGTTCATTTCCCCCCCATTCAGTTTTTCCTTTTGTCTGAGTGCAAGCCTCCACTGGAGAGGAACAGCAGTGCATCAGTTGGGTACTGTTTAGAAAGAGCAGTGTGACAAGGAGTCCTATCACAAAGCCCTGACCTCTCTCCAGGCTGCATAAAGAGACAATATTACCTGATCCTACATTTGTTGTTCCCCTGCAGTTTATAACAGACGGCTGACGTGACCCTTGCCGATGTTTGGAGGAATTCTGCTGTGGTCTGGCCTGGAAAAAAACAAACAAATAGCGGAGGATTTTAGGCATCTGTGCCAAATTTGAGAATTTATGGTCTCCATGAAGCCATATTTTGTGGGAAAATAGCTGTGTTGGACAGGGTAATATTCAGGGGTTCTACTGGTACATGAACATGGAATAATGACATAAAGATGGAAAAAACTGGAGTCTGTCATCCCATATGTCGGAATTCTAATTAGAACAAGTGGTTCCAGGAACAACAAACCCCGCCCCTCTCAAACATTTTACCTTATTTTCCCTATTGCTTGTCATTGTGAAAACACATTTTTGGTGCCTGTGACCTTGTCCTTTGAGCTACAATCACCAAAGTTCACTGGCATCTACTCTGGACTTCCTGCACATTTCCTGAAAAATTTATGGAAATTAATTCAGTAGTTTTTGTGTAAAGTTGCTGAAATACAAACAGATGGACAAATACGCAAATGGACAAAAGAAACAATGAAGCATCCTGAACTGTTCTTTCATGGTAACTTGGGAAAATCTGAATCTCTGAACATTAACCAGGTCCAAACAGTTCAAGGATTAAGATTATATTTGAGACATGTTTGGACTGATTTGCTTCAGTTGTATTTTAGCAACATGCTCAATATAGAAATAAGATATTACCATTCAAACTATGGGTGGGTGCATCATCTAACTCCTTTTTTTTCCTCCTGTCTGATACTTAGTGGCACATACAACCACACCCTTCACATTATATATAAATATGTGTGTGTGTGTGTGTCTGTATATGTGTACAGGGTGTGGATTTGTCTTTTATTTCCTTTTTTCTTTCTTTAATATCCTTTCCAGCAGTGTGCTGTGAGTGGCTCTGGGTCTTCCAGTCGGGGGTCAGGGGGTCAAGGTGGCTCGAGGCTCCAGCTTTACAGCACCCTCCACCCGGACTTCGCCGCTTCCCAGCACGTGCCCATGGCACAAAGCTGTCACAGGACACTCACAAACTCGCTAGGATTTCCCACATGGATCTCCACTCCTTTTCGACATCAGAATATTGTTTAACAAAATCATCTCGCAGATTCTTCCACTTCTTCACACACTCGACCAAATCCATATTCATACGAGCTGTCTTCAACAATGAGTTCACAAAACAAAAGTAAAAAGTAGGAAAGCAGAAGTGTGTGTATAATGGACCAATAAGATGCCTCTTTTCCGGTCTTCTCCCCTTCACTGTCTGTGGTGGGTAACATTTTTGGGGGGGAGGGGGGAAGTCACAGACGACTTGGCTTCAGAGTATAAATGTGATGTCCAAAACCAGAGGGGGGATCACTCCCCTTCCCCCCTGGCAAATCACACCTAGTATACACACTTGGACACTGTAGGACGCTGGAGCACACCCAGGTCGCATCCACGTCCTCGCAGAATGATCCACGTCTCCGGGCTTGCAGAGTACACGTTTTTAACAATTTTCCATAAGCTACTGATAGCCTGCTGGTCATATAATCTTCTTGCACCATTCAGCTGAACCTTTGAGAGAGCGCTGGTCTTGGTGGAGAAATTACCGTAAAAGTGTCTGTGCTACCAGCAGACACAGCAGGTGCTCCGTGAAGAATGAGGGTCAAAGTGTAACGAAAAGCATCATGGGTAGCTCCCTCATACCCAATGGGATGCTATGTATGTATGATGCTATGTAGTTACGTATAGTAATGTACTGTATTTATGTTTCTGAGGTTTCAGTTTCCTTTCATAAATAGAAATTTATTTCGTATTCAGAGATGAAAAATTGAGGGAGAGGTTTTTTGTGACTTGGATTTTTCATTAGCTGGGGCTTTCGTACGTCGAGGTACCACCGAATTTATATACACATCTCACTTGATTGGATTAAACCATGAATTTTCCATAGGTTAAAAAAAAATGCGACAGTTCTAAAACTGTACTGAAATCCAATTCCAAACCTACCAGTAAAACCATATAAAACCTACATATACCATTACATTCTAAAACCAATTTAATCCATTTCATAAAATATCTATAAACCCAATAACACACAGTTGTGTCCTTCCTACACATTTCAGCTGCTTGGTACAGCCCGGAACCTTTTTAAGGGTGTTTGGTCTCCTGGTGAATCTTCTGTCCAGAAACCACTTTCTAGAAACAAGAACAGAAGGAGTGAAATATAATAATGACTAACGTATTTTTCGGATTATAAATCGCAGTTTTTTCATAGTTTGGCCAGGATTGCGACTTATACTCTGGTGCGACTTATGTGTGAAATTATTAACACATTATTATATCATTTCACATGTTATTTTCACACTAAACTGCAAGAGGGTGCTATAGGCCTGTGTTGATAATTTCAACATTGCCGGTAATTTATAAAAACAATGAGAAGGGCTGAACAAAAATGGCACCGAAAAGAAAATCATATTCTGCAGATTACAAGCTGCAAATAGTGAAATATGCAGCCAAAAACGGTAATCGAGCAGCAGAAAAAAAGTTTGGAGTTAGCGAGACACTTGTAAGGAACTGGCGAAAAGCGGAGGTTACTCTTACTGAAATGAAGAAAACAAAAAAAGCTAATTGCGGGCTAAAAGGTAGGTGGCTGCAGTTAGAGGAACGAGTTCGCGCATGGGTGCTTGAACAACGTGCTGCTGGGAGAGGTTTGTCAACAGTGCATTTGCGTCTCCACGCCCAGATAGTTGCCAAGGAGATGAATATAAATGACTTCGCGGGAGGACCTTCTTGGTGTTACCGCTTCATGCATGCTTCACCCAAAAATGCGACTTATACTCCAGTGCGACTTATATGTTTTTTCCTTCTTAATTATGCATATTGTGGCTGGTGCGAGTTATAATCTGAAAAATATGGTATATATTTAAAATATGATGTTTACATTTGTCTGTATGATTATGGAAAGACTTCTTATGAATAAACAATTAAAAAAATCATCACATTTGTGATTTGATGGAAAAGATGACATTATGTGCTTTTGTTTATTTGACATCTGGTAAATATTGGTAAATTTTGCATATATGTCCACTGGGAAAGCTACTAGGGACTCCTTTTACCCGTTTTTCCAGAGCATTTACAAGTTTCAAAATCTAGCAGTCCTTTCAAAATTTACTGGATGTTAAAATTCTGATCAAATGTACAGGAGTGAGCTGGGGCAGCACTAGTCATTGTAGCCCCATAGAAGCTAAATGATGTGGGCCCTGTATAAAATTGGGGGGTGGGAGTTCGTAACTAACATTACTAACACGTGCATTTCAACATTAGTCCTTCAGTGACGCCCATATATTAACTTCACCTCAGTATAGACTAGTCCAGCAGCACTTTATTTCAGGAGCATTTAAAACCATCAAGTATGTATTCATAATTAAGATTAGGAAACTAATTACAGATATTGTCAAAAATAAAAAGGTGATTTAAAGATACTAAACAAATCCCACCAAAATGACGCTGTGTGATCTTAAACAGTCTGTCTGATAACCTACACCTGACATATTCTGTATATACTGTTAAATACTGTTTATAAATCTGTATATAAGATCCCTATACACAACCATTGCACATAACCACATTATACTCTTATATTATTTTTGTTATGTAAACCATGTCTTGGTATGTCTAATTTATGTTTCTCTTTTATTGGTACGAGAGGGCACCACTGTAACTGGAAGCAAATTCCTGTATGTCTACACGTACATGGTAATAAAGCTGATTCTGATAAAGGCCTTGACGCTGACATGAAAGGGTTAAAGCATACACCAGGGTTCCCCAATTAGATATAATCAAGGGCCAAATTCTGACCTGGGCACCAAGCTGAGGGCCACAGCACCTGTCAGACACACGGCAATGGGGAGGGGGGGGGGGGCGCCACAACAGCCCCACCCCAGTGACAATACAGATAATAATGTTGAATCTGCACTTATAGTGAATTATAACATTATTAGGTGTGTCTGAGATTCAGGAATATTATTTGTCAGGGTCAGACAAAGACAAATTTCACTCTGGAAACAAAAGTTGAGAACCAACCATTTACTCAAAATGAATATTTGGTTATTACAGTCTGCTTGGAAAGTTACCAGATTCATAACAACAGCTCATTAACTCAAAATAAAATTTTAAAAATATACTTTGCTAGTCTGCTGGAATAAATCAAAAGTAATACAGCTGTAACAGCAGCCAGTTGCACATACTTTATATATATATATATATATATATATATATATATATATATATATATGCTCCACCCATGACCATACCAATTACCACATTATTTTATTAACACACAATCTACAATATTTATGTGGAACAAATCATTTTAACTCATATAAACAATGGCACCAATTATCCTCCATACATAAACACAAACAGAAGAAAAACACAAAACAATCAATGAATGTGTGTGTCCTGTTGTCCACCGGTCCCCAACCTTTTTATTTATTACAACGTTTTACAATTTTACCATGGACTGTTGTGGATTTTCATCATGGATCAAAGATGTCGACACCGGAAGTTGAGTAGAAAAAGGCTCAGTTTATTCTGACATATACAGTCCTTTATAGTCCATTTTCAGATACTCGTTCCTCACCCTAAACCTGCTCTAACCAGTCCCCTGACGTCCTTTGACGTCATGGATCAGTACTGTCTCCTCATATAGTCATAACAACATAACATTCACTCTTCACTTATCTTACAACCCTGATAGCTTTGACACACAGAAGGGCAATGTGACCTTTCTTCTCACAAATGATATGTCATACATATGGATATATATATTAATTCCCAACATTCCCCCCTTTGATAATTATCAATTATCAACTTCATTTACCAGTTCAATGCAAGTAAGGGTGAAAAACCTGTCAGATGTTATTAACAGGAAAAGTCCCTTACGACCCCCAATCAGAGTTTGAGCCTTCTGCACATCTTTATTTATATTTGGAGCGATCACCAGTGGCTTGCATTGAAGGGATGTCAACCGAGATGGATTAAAACTGAGCTGTGAATAATTTATCTAACTGTTGATTTCATGTTGATTAAATATTGAGTAATATAGGATCTTATGTAATTTATAGACACTATTGATTCCAATTAATATAATATAGTAAATAGTAAGTAAATAGCAAATAGTAAAATACAACACTTAATTTGAAATTTGTGTATAAACCACCTCATTTAAATTAATTTCAGATATTGATTAGGAATTATCATATTGCAAAGTGAATACATGAAATGTGGATTACTATGATTATTGATTGAATATGGATTAATATGATTACTGATTACCTATTCTATAAAAGAAAATCACAACATCGTCATTTAGGATGGAGAACAATCATAACAACAGAGACAGTATACCCATTGATTAGCGGATGAACAATAAAATAATGAACAATCCTGTTGTGAATAGACATGAATATGTATGAATAACTTTGAATCATACCCAAAATAAATATTGAAGAATATAAACAGTCCAGTCTAGTAGTCCATGTCCGTGTTGAGCTAAAGTTAACGTCCTTATGTTTGTCAACATCAGTTTCACCTGTCTACAGTTATCAGTTTTGGCTTAAACTATAAAATAAATAATCACTCACTGCTACACTCCTCATTTTGGTTAAACTATCGCCTGTTCTGGGCGGCTATGGTTCCGTTGGTAGAGTGCTACGTCCAAAGAGCAAAGGGTCAGCAGTTCACATGTTAAAGTGTCGTTGGGCAAGACACGGAACACTAAGTTAGTCCTCATAGGGTCAGGAAGTGCCTGTGTACGGCTACAGCTGTCTACTGGTGTATGAATGGGTGAATGTATAAACTGTGCTATATACGTACAGTCCATGTACCGTTCTAGTTTCAACATCAACTATTTACCATTGGTTAGTGTTCTAAGGTTTACCTCAGAGATGATAACATTATTACATTATTATTTCCTTCTTTAGCAGATCCTTCTAACCTTAGGACATTAATGTTTTCATAGGTTAAGGTTAGAACTCCTTATCATTGGCAGTGTTACCAGTTTGGGCCGGTATAGAAACATTTGAGCTGTTTTTGCTAACATTTCAGCATTATGAAAACAGCACTACAAACTATTATTTTATGATTTAAACAAAACAAATTCAGTATATTTCACTTCCTCATATTATGCTCATGTAACCTTCCCTTTCCCTTTAATTTTAATTGCATTAAATTATTCAATTGTTATAGCAACATGACATTGTAATGTCACATCAACACATGTGTACTAATGATCTTCTTATGTGCAAGAGTGATTCTTATGTGTGTAATGGTGATGTGTGTGTGTGTGTGTGTGTGTGTGTGTGTGTGTGTGTGTGTGTGTGTGTGTGTGTGTGTGTTGTCCAGGTATTGGGAGTCTCCTTCCTGCTTCTTTCTCTTATTATAAACTATGTATCTTATTTATGTGTAAACAAACCTCATGGTCAGTTTTAACGTCTTATTCATCCATGTCTTTTAATTTGTTCCATATAATGTCTAGGTTTTTTTTTTTTTTTTCTCTTATTTTAATTGTTATGAGCCAGTGGTTTCAACACTTAAACCTGAGAATAAGTGACCTTTATTTTAACGTTTCCCCTGGCACTGTCTAAGATAAAGTAGAATATTCCATTAGGTCTTATACGTTCGATAGTCTACTGTCATTTCATTTGAATGCATGTTGGCAACACTGTCATTAAATTAACTAAAATAATATAACTCTGAAGCCACAGTTTTTTAAATGTTCGTACCTAGTACGAGTATACCAGAAGCCTTTTCCTCATGTCAATATCTATACTAAGTTGTTGATTCAGTTAATGACTACGACTATTTCTATGAAGTAAAGTCAGGTCAAAGTAACATGTCCGTCCCATTCCCCCCTTTGATTAATTAACACAATTAAACACCTTAAACATCTCACATATGAATCAACATTTGTGTCATAAGCTCCGCCTATGTCCGTCAATAGTAGGTCCGGTATTTCTTGGTGTCCAATCACACGTCTTCTTCCACCATTGCATTATCAGTGTAATGGTGATAGTGAATCATTTCTCATCTCCTTAATACTGTCCATCCCAGAGTGATGTGATGGCGTCCATTGAAAAGGGGACAACTTCATGTCCTTTCTCAGACCAGATGGTCTCAACTGAGACGATGACCATCAGGTACAGTCTCCTCTGTTTATGGCCGTGGTGCTGACCATTTTCAAATCAGTGTAAATGATGGGCCAGGGGGGTCTTCAGTCACTTGCCAGCGACCAGGCAAAGGACAACATGTATGAGACGTCACTGGGTTTGCTATCACCGCCAGTGTGCCTTGTTAGTGTATATGTGTGCAGTGCAAAAGGATGACGTCGTCCTCCTGGTGTCTCCAACGCCAGATGGTGGCTTGTCATGTCACTTATTCACTCGTCCCCTGTTAGGACGTCCATGTCCTTTTCCTTCCGGTTGGCTGGTGGTCCTCTCTAAACCCTTTCCAGTGCTGACTCCTGTGGCTGGTTCTACCACTTGACCACCGTGTGCATCGTCAGGAGAACCTGGACAGGTCCTTGGCTGCTTCCAATGCTTTCTGTCTGCAGTGTCGTTCTGGGATCCAGTCCCCAGACTGAAGAGAACACCAGGAACCTGTGTCTGGACTTGGGCCATGGTTCCTGTTGAGATATCTACTTAAGGCTGGGAGAGAACACAGAGACAAGTGAGTTCTGAAGGAGGGGCAGTGTCCTTGTCCACCCAGCATCCGCTCAGACCTGGAAATCTGTAGGGGGGGGGTTACCACGAAAGTGTTAGATTATAACTAATCCACAACACACAAATGTAACCGTAAGAAAATACCAAGACAGTGTCCATAACTTTCAAAAGACACTTTAGACCAGGGGTGTCAAACTCATTTCAGTACAGGGGGCACATTCAGCTAAATTTGATCTGAAGTGGGCCGAACTAGTAAAAAATGTGAACCATTAACTAAAATGATTTAAACCTTAGTGTATTTTTGCATTTCATAAATTCATCCAAAGGGCCGGATTGAACCACTAGGCGGGCCGGGTATGGCCCCCGGGCCGCATGTTTGACACCCCTGCTTTCGACTAATGTGTTCCTTCACTGTATCTGTTCTATCCAGTATTTACTTTAGCTTCATAAACACTTCTCACCCTGGGACCAAAAGCTTAAATCTTAAACATAAACTATACTTCATAAATAGAACACTTAACCCTAGGACATGCCCCCTTATGTTAAGTAATGATAACCACACACACACATACCGGTACTCACAAAACACACACACATGTGACAGCCTTCTCACATACAGCCATGGCACAACACAACAGAGCACTTACAAAACAAACAAACAAATACACAAAAACAAAAAACAATACCCTATGATAATTCCCAGAGGATCCCCTTTCCTCTATAGAAAATAACTGGTTAAACAGACACACTGACTCCAGCACAAAGGAAGGAGTTCAAATCTACTGTCATATCATCAATGACAAGTTTCACTGTGGACTAGATGATATATCCTGTTTTCTGTAAAATAGATCTATATAGTATTTACGTTCAGCTCAGACCAGTTTAAGATTAAAATCAAACATGTTGGATTTTGTGTGTAACAGATGGATCTGATAATAACACTGATAAATTTCTACTGACCAAATCAAATGGTTGCATTCTACAAAAATCACTTTACAGTCACAACTGACTGTTGTTGTGTTTTTGTTTTTTGTTTTTTTGTTTTTTTTTGTTTGTTTGTTTTTTCCCGTTTTGTTTTGCTTTGTTTTGTTTTTAGTTCTCTCTCTCTCTCTCTCTTTGTTTGAGATATAATTTAATTAGTATTTTTACCAACCCTTATCTTGATTCCCAGAAAAGTCATTTTGGTTTAATGCAACCATTAATACTTAATAAATAATTAGAAACCATGTAATTAGCCCAAAGTACATGGGTGTTGTCCCCCATGGTCATAAGTTACCCATTAGACATTGACAACATTGATCGTCCAGTAAAACCAATGGACCAACTTTTCCCTAAATTATAGATAATGAACCATGTGGTAAATCTAATACCAGACCATATAAGGTGGGTTGGTTGGATCCTGGGAAGCCAACCATCCCCTTTCTATTCGGAAATATTCTATTCTATTATTCTATTCAAAACAAACATTGGGTGCAATGTAATGCAGTTTAGTGACATATAATCTAAGATTTCGTCTCTTTTTTTTTTCTTTTTTTCTGACAACACTTCTGCTATGTGTGTCCAGCTAAGATTCAGATTTTAATGCATGCATGGAGATTTAGACATTTAATGTTGCATCAGCATTATAATAAATCTATTCTTTATAATAAAGGCATTCTATTCTTATTCTATTCTGAGGGTAACCAATAAATCTCTGTCCAGGAGATTTAAAAGGTATGACATGCTGTTTGAAACCAAAATAAAAGTAAAAGTATCAGACAATGAACATAAGAATGGGTTAATGAAATAACCTTTAAATGATTAACATCCTTTCTATTTTAAAATTATTTTATTTTATTTTATTTATTTTTTTTTCTTTCCTTAAAGAAAAGGGAGAGTTTATCTCAGTTTTCCTGAGATAAACTCTGCTACTTTTGATAAAACCAAATACACAGTTCCTGAATGTGTCATGAAGAACTAGTGTCATTATGTCATAAAACTACAGGTGTTTTTAGCAGCTGGAAAACATGCTAATGTGTCTTTGGCGAAGGTGTGTGACGTCAGTACAGACAGGTGTGTGACGTCAGTACAGACAGCGGATGTGCCGTTGCAATACATAAGATATGTTAGTAAGCATGTGTAAGCCTCTGCTCCAAAAGGGGAGGGGGAGGGGGTGTGGCTGCATGTGCCTCACAGTCTAGTTGCTTCAGGAATCATCATCTGCAGCTCCAGGCTGTTGCTGACACTGGTCACTTCCTGGGTTTCATTGTCTCTGTCCATTTCTCTGCTCCTTCTGTCCATTGGTCTCCTTTGTCTCGACGTTTTCTTGTATTGACTTGGACCATCCCAACCAAAGTTTTCACCATGGGACATGCGAGGTCTTCCATGTGTTTACCTTCACAGTCTGGTGGACATTCACATACAACAGTCTTTCATACATTTGTACTCAGTCACATTCTCACCCAGCTGCCTTTATCTTGAGTTCCAATGCAACAGAGGGGGAGGGAGCGCGTTTGCAGGGCCCTCTGTTGTGACGGACACTTGGTGGGTGTGGCCTTTCATCTTTCAGGAAGGAACTGCACTGGAGCTGGAAGACACCTCAGAGCTGTGAGCTTTAGACAGATAGGGGAGGGGGTTTTGGAGCAAAGGTGACGCACTAGATGCATTTTCCTGTGTGTGAAAAAAACAAACTTTCTGCATTAGACATAATTTTAAACAGTTTTGAACATTTCTGTCTCTTATCTCTGTTTATTCCAATGTTCAACTCAAAGTCACCTTATTATTTTATTATTCTATTTTTCCATTTACCCATCTTATCTTCAAGCCTTACTGTTTCCCCACATTTAGTTTTCACTTCATCATTTTTGAGCATTTGATCATATTTAACACACTCACACCCATTAAGACATTTAATGTGTTTATTACTCATACATGTGAATCTTATAGAGAGAGAGACTTCTGTTAATGCAACTAGAGTTATATTAAATAAACCAAGGACATGTATTTGCTAAATCGCCTATTAGTTATTATCTATTCATGTTCCATGGTGGAACATTCCTCTTCCAGACACGTCGATCTGGGTCAAAATAATCTTAAGATAAAAATGACGCAACCGTTTATCACCGTGATTCACCGTACGTCGCCGCGCAAAATCAGTAATTCCTTCCGATAAAGACTTTAATCAGTCTGCATCACATCTGACCAACTACAAGATTCACAATGTCATGAGTTTAGTCATGAGTTTTCATTTGATTTTTCCACATTTTTTATTTCATTTAATTTTTATAGTTCACATTTTGGGAAATCCCACTTTGTTTTAATCAGTGAATTGAAAACCTTTCCCATATTTTAAACCTATCTTTTAAAATCTGAACCTCTCCAAAGGTCACCCTTACTTGGTCGATTACTCACATCAATTGGGACATTTTTCCCAGACTCGATTTTCCACCCTTGGTGAAGAATGTTAGAAACCACCCACTTATGTATTAGCCCACAGTAGGACCCACTTTAGTCTAATTATGAATTTAAATGTTACCCTATTGTGCACATACAGTAGTGTAGGTGATGTGAGCTTCAAACCAAGAACCCTTTTAACCCCACATTAAAACTCTCACACAGAGTGTGATCATGATTCCCCTTCAGATGTAGATCTCAGTGGTGTGGGACAGAGGCTGTTGTTGGTCCCTGTCCTTTGGTTTTTGTTTTTACCAACAGGGATACGACCTCTTTGGTCCGTAGGTTGATCATTCCCCAACTTCAGTCCTCCATCCGTCACACACCTGGGATCCCACTCTTTTTTGTTTAGCTTCTCTCGCTAACCTTAAGCTAACTTCTCCTCTGCTCCTCTCACAGACACTTTTGTTATCATTCCACAAAACACAACAAAGTAGAAGGACACAGACACACACATACTGAATAACTTCACCCAAACACATGTGTCAGTTGCTCCAGTATCAACCAACATTAGTGTCTTTTGTTGTTCTTGAAATATAAAATTATTATTATTTATTCTATTTGAAATTTTGAATTGTTTTAGTTATTATTATTAGTTATTATTTACTTCTTTAAATCTATTTTTGATTCTTTCTTTGACTCCATCTGAGTCCTAATCAGCTCCTCTCTTAATAATTCCAAGATTCTGTATATTCTAACTTTCCTTTTTTCATTATATTTCTGTTTATATATTTTAATTCTTTTGAATTTTACCTCTAATAGACACCTTTGTGTTCACTACAGATGTCAGAAAGTCACTTTTAAACCATGCAAAGGGACCAATAGTTATTTTATTTGTTGTTTTTTTTTTTTTTTGCTTTTGTCTTTAATTTTGTAATCTTTGATGCGTTGTATCATAATTTCACATAAACTTACGTCAAATGACTCCTCTGCTGGCCAGCATGGCTGTAGATTTCTGGTCCGTTTGTGCCATTTACCTGAAATTTTAATGTCTTTTTTCTTTTCTAAGTGCCTTACCCCTAGAACCATTATTGGACTGATTACTGGTTTAGACATTTTTACTTTTGGTTTATAAATTTAAGGTCCTTCATATTATAACTTCCTTTTTAGCTGTTTTTCTGTTTATATGTTTTAACTTTACTTAGACCCTACAGACTTAAACCATTCTCAGCACACATCGTTGCTCCTACGGCCATAGGTGCAAAACAAATCCCCTTTTATTTTATTTATTTTTAGACAAAAGTACACAGCAAACTGTTTAAACGTAACACGTAATTCCACAGTTTTCACCGATTTCGTGTCCTCTGTGACCCAAAACAAACGCTAAACCTGAAAATAACGAATTGCAAGCCCCCCTTGTCCTGACTCCTAATCCGCTCATCACACCCTCTCTCTCTCGCTCACTCACAAGCACACACACAAGTATGTTATCAAAACAGTATTACAAGCCCTCTTCTCCGGACTTCTAATCAGTTCTTCACACCCATTCTCATGCCTCAGAGAAAAGAACAATTTGAACATATAGACATGCAGACATAGATTTATAGACATACGAACATACAAGCACATATATAAACAAAGACAAATAGGTGCACCTTCAACCACTCAATCACACACTTGTTCCTAGGAACAGATATCTTTTTAATACTTATGCCATATACATACATATACATACATACACATACATACATATATACATATATATATATATATATATATATACATATACATATACACACACATACATATACATACATACACACACAACAATTTCTTCTCAAATGTATTGTTCTCTAACTGTCTCTGTCATATCTCTGTAACTCAGGTATCTCGTTATACCTATTAACCAAATTTCTCATCACAGGTGTATCCCACACCTTATGACAACTCAGGTATCTCGTTATACCTATTAACCAAATTTCTCATCACAGGTGTATCCCACACCTTATGACAACTCAGGTATCTCGTTATACCTATTAACCAAAATTCCCATCACAGGTGTATCCCACACCTTATGACAACTCAGGTATCTCGTTATACCTATTAACCAAAATTCCCATCACAGGTGTATCCCACACCTTATGACAACTCAGGTATCTCGTTATACCTATTAACCAAATTTCTCATCACAGGTGTATCCCACACCTTATGACAACTCAGGTATCTCGTTATACCTATTAACTGACTCACAGACAGGCGTCTACGCACCTTCTTAATTGAACTCACATCAAGGCGTCTCCGCACCTTCTTAATTGAACTCACATCAAGGCGTCTCCGCACCTTCTTAATTAACTCACATCAAGGCGTCTCCGCACCTTCTTAATTAAACTCACATCAAGGCGTCTCCGCACCTTCTTAATTAACTCACATCAAGGCGTCTCCGCACCTTCTTAATTAACTCACATCAAGGCGTCTCCGCACCTTCTTAATTAACTCACATCAAGGCGTCTCCGCACCTTCTTAATTAAACTCACATCAAGGCGTCTCCGCACCTTCTTAATTAACTCACATCAAGGCGTCTCCGCACCTTCTTAATTAACTCACATCAAGGCGTCTCCGCACCTTCTTAATTAACTCACATCAAGGCGTCTCCGCACCTTCTTAATTAACTCACATCAAGGTGTCTACGCACCTTCTTAATTGAACTCACATCAAGGCGTCTCCGCACCTTCTTAATTGAACTCACATCAAGGCGTCTCCGCACCTTCTTAATTAACTCACATCAAGGTGTCTACGCACCTTCTTAATTGAACTCACATCAAGGCGTCTCCGCACCTTCTTAATTGAACTCACATCAAGGTGTCTACGCACCTTCTTAATTAACTCACATCAAGGCGTTATATCCCTTAAACAACACACAATCTAAATTTCTATCAATGTCCATGTATATTCTTGAATTCAGAATTCAAATTGGTCAATGAATAGCTCAAAGCAAAACATTTAAACACTCTTTTGTAAAAAAAACAAAAAACAAAAAAACAAACAAACAAACAAACAAAAAAAATAAATAAAAACAAACAAAACAAACAAAAACAAAATAAAGAAAACTTCATCACTGAATTTGTTGAATCAGTACTTCTACTTTTATCAGATGGTATATTTATATATTTATTTATTACACATTAGAATCTCTACATTTTCTTTGTTGTTGTTGTTAAAGTCTTATGTAGTTCATTAAAATATGATAAAAAGCCCTTCTTGTTGTATTTATCGACATCCATAATCTTTCTTCTACTTTGCTTTGTCCCTCATTTTTGGAAATTTCTATTCCTACTTCTTCCTCTTAATCTTGTTTTCTTCCTCTCACTCTCCCTCTGTCTCCATATGTATATTGTCTGCTGTTCTAATGGCCTTTCTTATCATTATTCCGTCACTTTGTCATCATGCACGGCATGATTTACATAGTCTGTAAGAGTACTTATACTCATAGGATGTTTCTGCACCCAATGTCTAATGCTTTTATTTATTTATTTATTTATTCTTTAACTACTATCTCTAATGTCCTTTGTCATTATCGCCGTCTTTAAGTCCACTGGACACTTTAAAAATAAAAAATAAAAATAGTCATTTTGGTCATGCAGTCGTCAAAAGCTTGTCGTCTTTTTGTTGAGTCCATCTTACCTCCTATATCTAACTTATATGATTTCAAACTGTCCTTAAATCCATTCTACCGCTCTAAAGAATGAACCTCCTCTGCTAATTTATTTCTCAAACTAAATGGACTTAATGTTTTTCAAATTAATATCCAAATTTGTATTTTCTGATATAGAAATATTTAGTCTAATCAGCATACATTATCTGAGCAATTCTTTTAATATTTTACTACTAATGCTATGGTTCATAGATAAAATACTCAAATCAACATATTTATTTGCCTCATGTGTGACATTAACAGCTCAGTTTCATTATAAAACCAAATTTCACATGTTTCTTTGAAATAGCACAGATATTTCCTTCAAAATATTTAAGGATATCAATTAAGTTAATGCATGTTGTGCATGTTTTGTTTTGTTTTGTTGCATAATTGTTTATATAACTATTTTTATTCGTCTTTTATCTTTATTTTATACATATGTTATTCTAATCTTTATTAATTATAGAATTTCTACAATGTTTATGTATTAGGTAGAGACTTTTAAATAAGCCTCATTAGAATTTCTGCTTTCACTCCATCTTTACTGTTCTTTTATTGTTAATATTTTCTTATTACTTCAATCAATATTAGTATATGTGTAAGAATAATATGGTACCTTGCTTATTGTCTTAGCCTACTCTGCTTGGTCAATCTTTAGTATTGGAGACATCAATCTCAAAACCTTCATAAATCACATACTTTAGCCAACCACAGATTCTAACCTGCAGCACAGGTCTCCCACTCCGTCTTCACCTCTTTCTCACAGACACGCACTCTCAAAACCTTCATAAATCACATACATTACCTTAGCCAATCACTCCTTCTGACCCGCAGCACGGGTCTCTCTCCACCTTCACAGCCCTCTCACACACATTCTCAAAACCCTCATATACCCTACACATTACTTTAGCCAATCACTCCTTCTGACCCGGGTCAAATTTAGTAATCACCAAGAAGTAAAACAGAAGAGCTCTTCTCTTATTTTTACCGGTTGGTGAGTGGACCTTTCCTCCCAAATTCAGTGTTATTTACAAATATTCATTCATTCAAAGGTGTTATTCGGACCACCGGGCAGTGTCTGAGCAGCATGACCTTGTAGTAAGATTCAAAGGTTCTTACCTGGCACCTGTGGTCACGGTGTATCAGCCACTGCCCAGCGGTCACGAACTGCCTTATCGAATGCCTCACGTTAGGCGCCAAATGTTGTGGATTTTCATCATGGATCAAAGATGTCGACACCGGAAGTTGAGTAGAAAAAGGCTCAGTTTATTCTGACATATACAGTCCTTTATAGTCCATTTTCAGATACTCGTTCCTCACCCTAAACCTGCTCTAACCAGTCCCCTGACGTCCTTTGACGTCATGGATCAGTACTGTCTCCTCATATAGTCATAACAACATAACATTCACTCTTCACTTATCTTACAACCCTGATAGCTTTGACACACAGAAGGGCAATGTGACCTTTCTTCTCACAAATGATATGTCATACATATGGATATATATATTAATTCCCAACAGGACCACGGGTGGGTACGTAGATCGTTTATATCGGTCAGAGCAGGTCTGGTCTGTGGGAATCACCCGTCACCATAAATCCATATTTCAAGTCCAACTCCTGGTATTGTCTGTTAAAAACTTTCCTTTTCTTGGCAGTTGGAGGCTCTTCTTCTGTCTCTTCAGTCACCTCTTTCTCTTTGAAAAGAATCTTTCCAAACACATCTGTTTTTACTTCCTTTACTAACATGTAGGTTACATTTTTGACATTCAAGTGACAGATGTAACCGAGAGAATCTGGTCATTTTTCAAAATAAAAGATTGTTCAGACTCGGATAATAAATACAAGAGAAATAATGAATGAATTAAGTAATTATTAGGCGACCGGCGGCCCGGTACCAAGTGATCCACGGACTGGCCCGGGGGTTGGGACCACTGCTGAAGTCAATGGTTTGAGCATGTGTTCAATGAAGCCTGTGAATTATGAGGATATAAACGAGGTCCGGTTCTGCAGCAGGTGTATACACACCTCCAAACACCCACCACATGGGGTAATGGCTGATAAGTCAGGCAAGGACCAGATGTCAATGTCCACTTTAAACATATGTCGCGGGAGAGCTGCGCTTCACACACTCCAAAACCGCTACACCACTATGCTAAAGGCAGAAATACTGTGGGTTGAACCGCTATGCTAACGGTAGAAATACTGTGGGTTCAACCGCTATGCTAAAGGTAGAAATACTGTGGGTTCAACCGCTATGCTAAAGGTAGAAATACTTTGGATTCAACCGCTATGCTAAAGGTAGAAATACTTTGGGTTCAACCGCTATGCTAAAGGTAGAAATACTTTGGGTTCAACCGCTATGCTAAAGGTAGAAATACTGTGGATTCAACCGCTATGCTAAAGGTAGAAATACTGTGGGTTCAACCGCTATGCTAAAGGTAGAAATACTGTGGGTTAAACCGCTATGCTAAAGGTAGAAATACTTTGGGTTCAACCGCTATGCTAAAGGTAGAAATACTTTGGGTTCAACCGCTATGCTAAAGGTAGAAATACTTTGGGTTCAACCGCTATGCTAAAGGTAGAAATACTTTGGGTTCAACCGCTATGCTAAAGGTAGAAATACTTTGGGTTCAACCTCTATGCTAAAGGTAGAAATACTGTGGATTCAACCGCTATGCTAAAGGTAGAAATACTGTGGGTTCAACCGCTATGCTAAAGGTAGAAATACTTTGGGTTCAACCGCTATGCTAAAGGTAGAAATACTTTGGGTTCAACCGCTATGCTAAAGGTAGAAATACTTTGGGTTCAACCACTATGCTAAAGGTAGAAATACTTTGGGTTCAACCGCTATGCTAAAGGTAGAAATACTGTGGATTCAACCGCTATGCTAAAGGTAGAAATACTGTGGGTTCAACCGCTATGCTAAAGGTAGAAATACTTTGGGTTCAACCGCTATGCTAAAGGTAGAAATACTGTGGATTCAACCGCTATGCTAAAGGTAGAAATACTGTGGGTTCAACCACTATGCTAAAGGTAGAAATACTTTGGGTTCAACCGCTATGCTAAAGGTAGAAATACTGTGGATTCAACCGCTATGCTAAAGGTAGAAATACTGTGGGTTCAACCGCTATGCTAAAGGTAGAAATACTGTGGGTTAAACCGCTATGCTAAAGGTAGAAATACTGTGCACACTAACTCATTCAACTCTTAGTTCTTTACCCTCCAATGTGGGGTGAGACAGGGCTGCTGTCTATCACCCTTTTTGTTCAACTTGGTAATTGAACCCTTAGCTATTGCTCTCAGGTCTGACAACACAATTCCTGGCATTGTAAGGGGGGGCTCCACTCATAAAGTTTCACTTTATGCCGACGACCTTCTTCTATATTTTTCCAACCCTGCAGTCTCTTTACCCCATGTCATACATTTCTTAAATTATGCGAAAAGGATCTGGTTACAAGATGAATTTTTCTGAAAGTATTATTTTGTATCAGTTTGGCACACAATCTTGATTATAATGCATGGGCGTTCAGACTAGACAGAGAATCATTTATCTACCTTGGTATTGTGGTCACACGTTCTTACAAAAACTTATATGAGGCTAATTTTAAAAGGTTAATTGAAAAAACTAAACTTGATCTGAAGCGGTGGTCTCCCTTGCCCATTTCATTAGCAGGCCGTGTCAACACAGTGAAGATGACAGTTCTCCCTCAGTTTCTATATGCATTTCAAATGTTAGCACCGTTTCTCCCTTCTGTCTCTTTTAAAGATCTGAAGTCACATATTTCATCATTTATTTGGCATAACTCTGCCCCTAGAGCAAGGAGGGGCATCCTAGAGATGCCCAAACTAGCAGGTGGACTCTCACTTCCCAACTTTCTGTTTTACTTCTGGACGGCCAATCTCTCTAAATTGGCCTTTTGGATCACTTCATTTAGAGCAGGGCAAAGTGCCACATGGGTGGCTTTGGAAATTTAATCGTGTCCTTCATTTACACCATTATCTAGCCTTTGCAATTAATTTTCTAAAAAAAATCTACCTACTCCCCTTCTAATCATGTGACAAAACACTCTCAAAATATGGCGTCATTTCAGAAAACATTTCAACCTGACTCACTCCAGTGGCTTTATGCCGATAATTAGCAATGATATTGTCCCTGCTGCAAGAACGGACTCAGCTTTTCGCCAATGGCACCACAGTGGCATTGTGTTTTTTAAGGATTTATTTGCGAGTAACATTTTCATCTCTTATGAAAACGTATGCTACTTACCTGATAATAACCTGCTTGATAGAATACTTGGGTGGGATCCTAGTCTTAAAGGTAATACTTCCTTTATGTACAACACTATTTTGAATTTTGCTACGCCTTCAACTGAGAAGATTAGATGCGCCTGGGAACGGGACCTTGGTGTTCCAATCTTGGCGTTGACCTGGGAAGGCTGCCTGGACTGGATTCACACCTCATCTCTATCACAATTTGATTCAATTTAAGGTTCTACACAGGCTTAATTTTTTTAGGGAACGGTTGGCTAACATTGACCCCAACACTGATCCATGTTGTCTGAGATGCCATCAAGGCCCAGCCACACTTGGACATATGTTTTGGTCATGCCCATCATTAACCAATTTCTGGAGGGATATATTTGAGGGTTTTACACATATGTGTGGCAGGCAAATCCCATTAGATCCAATCACTGCTGTTTTTGGCGTTACAGCTGATGATATTCAGATTCCTAGGGTCCAAATATACGCCATCACATTTGCTTCACTTCTAGCTACGACACTTGTCTTGCAGCAATGGAAATCTACTAATCCCCTGTCTTTTTTCTGTCGGGTGAAGGAGGTCTTGGCCTACTTGCTTCTTGAAAAGCTCAGATATTCGAGAGGTAGGTCTTCTTACAGGTTTAACAAAACGTGGAGTTCTTTTTTAGATGTTGTAGCCAACCTGTCATTTCCTTGACAGTGAGAAGTACATCTATGAGCTGGTTCGTTGGTGCACTGGGGGCAGCATAGTTACACTACACTGATTGTAAATGGACACTCAGAAACAAACAAAATACAAAGTGTATTTAAATGTTAAAATGCTCCTTTTTTTCCCTCGGGTTTCTGTTCTGTTTCCTCTTTTTTCATGTTTATGTCTCAGTTTTTGTTCTTTTTCCAGTATCATTGATGTCTAAATGAGTATTATTGACTTGAATACTGTGTTATGTGTACCCTTTAGTGGTTGGGACTGGGGATATTGTTTGTTGTCTGTATAACTGCGAAAATCTACAAATAAAGTTGTAAAAAAAAAAAATACCGTGGGTTCAACTGCTATGCTAAAGGCAGAAATAATGTGGGTTCTAAGGACCATATGCTTTGAACTGAACCTATAGTGTGCTGTACGTGTTTGTTCTGTGGTAGTGGTCTTATTTTTTATACGCAATGGTCTTAAAATGGTTTTAAAAAGAATTATATTTGCTTGTCAGAAATGTGCAGAGACCCTGTATGTCAGTCTATTTTTTTTATGTTATTATTATTATTGTCTGTCATCTTGTTTAAACTTTGGTAACATTTGAAAAACATGAGTCTGAGTAATTTATTTTTTAATTTTAGGATTTTTTCACTCATGAGCCTTTAATAATTTTCTTTTTTGGGATGAAAGAGGTGCACTTTATAGATTATATTTTTTTCTCACACAATTGTCTTATACAGATCTGTTATTCTTAATGTTAAATATATGTAGTGCGTTTATATTTTCAAACATTTGTAAATGGATGGCACCAGAAGACATTTTGCCTCATTTTTTAATCTAAATTATTGAAGTCACACTTGGGGGTAGTAAAGGATACTCCACTGTAAAAAGTAACCAAACAACTGCACCAATTCTATCAATACAAGTAAAAATTGGTGTAAAATCCTGGTTATCAGATTATGACCCATTTGGATGTTCAGAGGCTCCAGCTTCATAGTTACCATGGAAACTGTCATTTTCTGCAAACACTGATTCACCAGTAAAACTCACATATTTTGGTAAATGACAGTGGGTGGAGAAATGTGTTTTTATATCCAGTTAATGATACATTTTGCTGGAAAGGTCACTTTTTCTTCAGTTTTCAATGTTTTGATGTAATAATAACCTTTGAATTTTCATGTACATATAAATTAAATTTAGGAAATTAAATGAAGGGAAACACATGATCCATAGTGGAAAATACAGAGGAAAATATTATAATGAATGATAATAAATCACTTATGTAAAGGTTAAATAGCATATTTATATATATATATATATATATATATATATATATATATATATATATATATATAAAAATATATATATATATATATATAAATATATATATATATATATATATATATATATATATATATAATGACCAATTTTATATGAGATGGTAAATGTTCTGCATTTATATAGTTCTTTTCCACCTTCATGGTGCTCAAAGCGCTTTACATTAGCCTCTCATTCACCCATTCACACATTCACCCATTCACCAGTAGGTTTCTATGGTCTAAGGTCAGTCCTACTGGGGGCCTAAGTCAGGGTTCAGTGTCTTGCCCAAGGACACTTCGGCATGTGGACAGCCAGAGCCGGGACACGAACCGCCAACCTCTCGGTCATTGGGCGACCCACTCTACCAACTGAACCACAGCCGCCCCAATATGTGTTAAAAGTAAAAGAAAATGTAGATTTATATTTTAGATGTAAGTTATTGGTGTCAGTGGGTAAATGTGTCTTCACTGACTGAACATTAAAGACGATTGCTTTTGGTGATCTTCCTGGGGTGGGCGGGGCATATATGTCGGGCGATGGCACAGCTCATGGACATTGTTATTTTTTCCACAAATTCGGAGGGTTTGTGGGATTTCCTCGGCATGTCTTTTGTTGGTGCTGGTGGAGTGATGGCTGCCTCGTCCTATTTTTAAGTGTCATCTTTTGTTTCACTTCTGTTGGTGGCGCTGCCTGCTTCTTCTTTTCATTTTCACTATTTTCTATCACTTTGTTTGAGGCAGCGGTGGTTCTATCCTTCACGCGTGGCCTCTGATGCAGCACAGGTACGGATCGATGAATGAGCGTCAAAGGCTCACGAAATGCATCATGGGTAGATCCCTCATAGCTAATGGGATGCTACATGCAGTATGTACATGACGTATCTATGTACATTACATGTTTATGTACAGTGCTGGGTATAACGGCGTTAGAGTATAATGGCGTTACTAACACAGCCACATTTTGAGTAATATTAATCCATATTTTTATCGTATTGTAACGTTACCATTACTCCGGAAATAATGTCATGCGTTACAATTTGATGAATTGGGGCCGAAGGTGTGCCCCGGATACAGACAACAACTGGGAGTTTTGGCAACACGTCAGTTTTGCATATGTCTGCACCAAGATTACATTCAGCTGTATCTGAAAAAAAAATAAATCAAAAGAAGGAAATGGATCATGATTTGATAAGAAGTTGGGTAGGTGGAGTCTACACTGTCCTGTTCCCACACACACACACACACACACACACACACACTAAGTCACAAGGTCACATTTCAGCTCCGTTTGTTAAAAATAACAATTGTACTGTCAAGTGATTACTGTTCTTGCTGTGCTTTAACCCTCACTTGATGGGCTAGTACCAAAACTGAACATTTAACTGGGTTCCACTCAAAATAAGCAGGCCTTTTTTGGATTCTTTATCCTATTTTATTTTATCTTCAGTTTTCTTTAGCCAGGCATTTACAGGTGAAAAACCTTAAACAGGAAAACACCAACATCCACCAATCAGCACAATTTGTATGAAACAAGCACACAGGACCAAGAATACTACGTTATTAAACCGCTTTCAAAAAGACACACACACACACACATATATATATATATATATATATATATATATATATATATGTATATATATATATGTATATATATATAAATAAATAAGTTATCAACCAACGATCAATTACTACAATTTGCCAGTTAGTTAAGCAAGTAAGCAATGAACACATCATGATCAACATATGTAATTTCACTCAATGTTCACTCTTAATAATTTACAATGCACTATTTCAGCAGTTAAATGTTTTAGCCTTCATTTTAAACGCCATATGAAAAACAGATATATGCTTCCTTTTAACCCATGTCTTTGCAACATCCAAAAATCAATGCAATAGTTAATATTAGAATTTAACCCATTTAAAGGACTACAGTGAGTAAATTGCACCACCATTAACCCAACGTAATACAACACCAAACAGCACAAGCACTTTATGAATGAAACACCACGTGACTATTTACAACCACAAAGACACTACAACCACACACGCAAGCTCCTCCTTAACATGCACCATCGGAGGGAGGAAGTAGCACTAGCAGCAAAGTTCATGATAAGCCAGGTTTTCAGTCTTACCGGCTGTCTGTTCAGAGTTTTATTTTCGGTACGTTGTTTATGGCACAGCTCCGAGGATGCTCAACGAAATCTCGCTACTCGTAGTGTAGTGGTGTCTTGCGGGCTCAAACATAATCAACAACAGGTGCGTTCGCTTCCGTTTTTAACTCGGGTGCGCACAGGTGAGTAATTATTAGCTCCGCCCGACTGCTCACAGTACTCCATGTACTATTAATATTTGCTTTTGTCTTTGTTAATTTCTTTTCAAATCACATTTCTGTGCTTTAATATAAAGGGTGTAAACACTTCAAATGATTGTAACATAACTTGTTGTTGATGAGAATTCAGTAAATATATATAATTTTTAATAGAAAAAGAATATACAAACATCATTGCATAGTTTTTTTTCCACTAATAATAATAGAATAATAATTTACAGACATCATTATTTCACCACTACCTGTTCACCTGTATACTTAAATGCAAAGCTAAAGAATATTAACATTTGGAACAAATTTAAGTAACTTTCAACAAATATTACAGTATATATATATATATATATGCGACTTAGCTTAGTGGTCTACACCACTGACTTTGGTGCGGAAGGTTGCCGGTTCAAATCCCAGGTGTGCCCTTAGGCAAGGTACTTTACGCTATACATGCCTATACCTCACGATGAGCGATACAATAAATAGAGTCATACCGGCTCGGACGGCGCCCGGGACAACAAGGTGAGGAACCAGGACACCCTGATGTTAAATTGGCTACTGGAACAAGACATTCATGGAGCAGGGCAGAGAACATGGTACTGATGGAGTGTTACTACGGGAGTAACCCCAGTGAGAGAGGGTACATGCAGAGGATGTGGGAGAAATGGTTGCTTCGAAACCCCACATCCTCACTGACTAAGAAACAGCTCCTAGCTCAGTGTTCGACTATCCGCAATAAGAGGTTGCTATCACAGCTAGAGATCGATGAGGTACAGCGTTGTACCTCATCCACGGTACAAAGATGCTACGGCAAGGGGGAGCCAGGACGACAGGTCAGCTTGGGGGTGGTTTCACCACCACCCCCAAATATCGAGATTGGGTACCAAGCCCCAGAAAGACTAAACACAAGGGCAGCTGACCTGAGAAAGATCCTGTTCCTGGGGGAACACAACTACCTGCTTGCCAAGGCTAAAGAACAAAGTACCAGACCAGTCTCTACTGGTCAGCCAGAAGGTTGCCCCATGGAGGAGAAGGCTAGAGGCAAAGATCATGGCAGCACGGAGAGAAGTCAGTGTTTTAACAGAACAGAGGTGTGAATCTGAGGAAAGAACTGCCCAAGAAATACAACAAACTGTCCACAGCTGAGGCACTGGAGACTGCTAAGCAAAGGCTCACAGCACTAGCTACCCGCCTAAAGAGATACACAAGAGAGGTAGAGGCCAGGAGAATAAACCAGGTGTTCTCCACCAACCCAGCTAAGGTCTACTCTCAATGGCAGGGGGGCAAGGTGACAACAGACCCACCTAGGGCTGAAACTGAGCAATACTGGAAGAGCATCTGGGAGAAGGAGGCAACACATAACACCAATGCCCAATGGCTGACAGACTTACAGGCAGAGCACAGCCAACTCCCAGAACAAGACCCAGTAGTCATCACACTAGCAGACATCCAAACCAGAGTGTCCAAAATGAAGAGCTGGACAGCACCAGGGCCCGACATGATTCATACCTACTGGCTTAAGAAACTGACAGCACTCCATGAACGCCTAGCAGCACAGATGAACCAGCTGCTGATATCGGGAAACCACCCAGAGTGGCTAACCCAGGGCCGGACAGTCCTCATAATGAAGGACCCCCAGAAGGGAACAATACCATCTAACTACCGGCCTATAACCTGCCTCAGCACCACATGGAAGCTTCTATCAGGCATCATAGCAACTAAGATGAGTAGGCACATGGAGCAATACATGAGCAGAGCACAGAAAGGAATAGGCAACAACACCAGGGGAGCCAAACACCAGCTACTGGTTGACAGGGCAATTGCCCGAGATTGCAAGACGAGGAACACCAACCTGTGCACTGCCTGGATTGATTACAAGAAAGCCTATGACTCAATGCCACATACATGGATACTGGAATGTTTAAAACTGTATAACATCAACAGGACACTAAGAGAGTTCATCCAGAACTCAATGAGGCTGTGGAAGACAACTCTGGAGGCCAACTCAAAGCCATATGCACAGGTGAGCATCAGATGCGGCATTTACCAAGGAGTGGCTTCGGATACCAGTTCCGAAGTGGAACATCCATCAACCACCTCCTCTACATGGATGACATCAAGCTGTATGCCAAGAATGAGCGTGACATTGATTCCCTAATTCACCTCACCCGGATCTACAGCAAAGACATTGGGATGTCATTCGGACTAGATAAATGTGGGCGGATGATATCTAGAAGAGGAAAGGTGATCACAACTGAAGGGGTTGACCTACCTGAAGGGAATATCACAGATGTGCAGGAAAGTTACAAATACCTAGGGATCCCACAGACAAATGGTAATCATAAGGAGGCAGCTGGGAAGTCAGCCACAGCCAAATACCTACAGAGGGTAAGACAGGTCCTGAAAAGTCAGCTGAACGGCAAAAATAAGATCCAGGCCATTAACACCTATGCCCTGCCAGTAATCAGATACCCAGCTGGGATAATATCCTGGCCACTGGAAGAGATACAAGCCACTGATATCAAGACAAGGAAACTCCTTACCATGCATGGAGGGTTCCACCCCAAGTCCAGTGTCCTGAGGCTGTACATTAAGCGAAAGGAAGGGGGCCGAGGACTAGTAAGTGTCAGAAATACTGTCCAGGAGGAAACGGCGAACCTCCAGGAATACATCAAGAAAATGGCCCCCAATGACCAACTGCTAAGTGAATGCCTCAGGCAACAAAAGCCCAGTAAGGTCGAGGAACCAGAGGGGCTATCATGGAGGGACAAACCCTTGCATGGCGTGTACCATCGACAAATTGAGGAAGTGGCTGATATGGAAAAGACATACCAGTGGCTGGAAAAGGCTGGACTAAAGGACAGCACAGAGGCGCTACTCATGGCTGCACAAGAACAAGCCCTGAACACCAGAGCAATAGAGGCCGGGGTCTACCACATCAGACAGGACCCCAGGTGTAGGCTGTGTAGAGAAGCCCCTGAAACAGTCCAGCACATCACAGCAGGTGTAAGATGCTGGCAGGCAAGGCATACATGGAGAGGCATAACCAGGTAGAGGACATACTGTACAGGAACATCTGTAAAGAGTATGGACTGGAGGTCCATGGGAGAACCCCCCAAAGGTGACAGAGAACAAACGGGCCAAGATCCTGTGGGACTTCCAGATCCAGACTGACAAGATGGTGATGGCCAATCAGCCTGACATAGTGGTGGTGGATAAACATGAGAAGACAGTGGTGGTGATAGATGTAGCAGTCCCCAGTGATAGCAACATGAGAAAGAAAGAACATGAGAAGAGAAGAGAAATACCAAGGGCTGAAAGAGGAGTTAGAGAAAATGTGGAGTGTGAAGGCAACAGTGGTACCAGTAGTGATGGGGGCATTAGGGGCAGTGACCCCCAAGCTGGGAGAATGGCTCCAGCAGATACCAGGAACAACATCAGAGATCTGTGTACAAAAGAGCGCATTGCTAGGAACAGCTAAGATCCTGCGCAGAACCCTCAGGCTCCCAGGCCTCTGGTAGAGGACCCGAGTCTGAAGGAGACACCGCCCACGTGGGGTGAGAGGAACATTTTTTTATATATATATATATATATATATATATATATAAAGAAATGCAAAAAATACTTTGCTAATGGAGTAACGCAGTTACTTTTTTGGGGAAATAACTAGTAATTGTAATGAATTACTTTTTCAAAGTAACTTACCCAGCACTGGTTATGTACAGTATGTAGAGTAATGTACATAGTATTTTATTTTTATTTTTATTTTATAGTATCAGGGGTTTCAGTTTCCTTTCATAAATAGAATTTTCTTTTGTAAAGATTTTTTGTTACTTGAATCTTTTGTAAGTAGAGGTACCACTGTGTGTGTGTGTGTGTGTGTATATATATATACTCAGTATATATATATATATATATATATATATATATATATATATATAAAAAATTTAAACTTTATCTAAAAGATCCTTGTGATATCTGAAGTATTTGTGTTTCTGTTATCAGCATCAGCCTTGTTTAGTGCTTGGTGACTTAAATGACAGTAATTAGCCGTGCTGGTGTCTCAGCAATTCGACAAAGCAACCATATTACAACCTGAGTTTATAATCTTCAATGAACCAGGGTGGTAATAAAAATGCTGACCTTTAAAAAGTAATGAGTGGAGAAGTTTTACAAGGTGCAACAAAAGTTTGACTTATTAGACCACATTGAAGCAAGAAACTGTATATAAAAAAAGAAAAAGTAAGTAGTAAAATGTGTTTATCCCTCATAGCTTTGTTTCTGCTGTTTCCTCATGTTGTTCCTAATATTAAACTACTGTACATGGGGCAAATCTCACAGGGATCAAGAGAGGGAAGATGCCCCCTCCACTGTTGTGCCCCATAACTCAAAGCACTGATAAAATATTTTAACCAAAAGTCAATTCAAACATCTTATATTATTTTTTTTTTCCTTTAATGCACCTCATAACATTTATTTATAGTGGAATATTTTCATTTTTGTGATTACATTTTTCTTGCTCCTGTTTTGGATTAAGAACACATTTTGTATTACAACACAAGACAATGCAAATATTATTTTTTTTATTTAACCTATTTCTTTTTAATTTTATTTAACCAGGAAGTATCCCATTGAGATTTTTTTAACCAAGCAAATAGCAGAAAACACTGAAACAGCTAGATTACAATCTATCAATGTAGGAAGGAAATGTAACCTGTGTGTTTGTCTCTATCTGCTTTTCACTTCATATGTGGAATCTGTCAGTGTTTGTGGACTGAGTCACTTCTATTAAAGCTCCTCCCATTTTCTGTGAATAAGGGACTTTCCCCGTTGCCGTGGAAACTGGCCTGGAGTTACACACACAGACACAGACAAGCCACAGTAAAGTCTGTCTGAATGTTAAACCATGTGTTGGAACTCTTGCGATTTTGGGGAAAACTGTAAATAATTGGTGAAAACAAAGTTAATGATTAGTGACAGGAGGTTCTGAGGAATAGGTAGATATATTTATTTTTTCCTGTACAGTGAAAAATAAGTGAGATACAGTAGTTTTAAAACCACTGAACTCACCAAAATGAAGCAGATCTGTTAGTCTGTCAGTCATGTTAAAGCCCCGCCCACAGTGTTTGTCAATCATGTTAAAGCTCCTCCCACAGTCTTAATTGTCTGCAGGTGTTTCATAGTGCCAGGAGCACTGTTGCCATGGTGATGAGCAGTGGCGGGAACTTCAAAGGGCAGACTCATAGACAGCTCCACACTCTGTTACATGGAAAAAATAGGTGTGAACATACTGCCGAACTACTGCCATTTTTGGTAAAAGTGTAAATAATTCATGAAAACAACGTTGATGATGAGTGACAGGAGGGTGTGAGGAACAAGTACATGTACTTTTTATGTGTGTACTGTGAAAAATAAGTGAGTTAGAACAATTTGAAAAACACTGAACTCAACATGAGACAGAAATGATTTTTCCAATAGAAGTCTATTGACAGAAATCCCTGACATCATCCCAAACAGGTTCCTGTCATTTCACTTTAAAAAGAGCTAGATCTTCAAACCCTGGTTTGTTTGAATTCTCACAACCATGGCAACATTTGTGGAAAAGATTGTTTGTCTACTATTTATGGTTTTGCCGTGAGGACGAGTTATTGAGACATTTTTCAGCTTAATTTTTTCTTCTCTCGTGCTCTAGCGATGACATCACCCACTGATAAAAAGTCAGATTTTGGTCTTTTCAGGGTGGATTTACTGAGTTCTCTATCGACAACACTGTAGATTTTGCAGTGTTAATTTGGAGACAATGGGACCAAATACACTCTAGAAGAAGTTAAATAAACTCTCTTAAGTGTTGATTTAACACTGCAAAATTTACTGTGAACCGTAAATCACTCCCTCATGAGAATCACATCCTGTGTAGAAGATAAAAATGCCTGGGTTTTGAAGTTGTATGTACGTATGGCGAACCAGTAGTGTTGACAAAAAAGGCAAGTCTGTCCCATTAAGAATGAATGGGGTTTTATTTGGCATAATAATGCGAAATCTGTACGACATATCGGAATTATGAGAATTTTTCCTATTTACTGCAAAATGCTACAATATATCGTTTGGGAGTCCATGTAAATATGGACCAATTCATTTTGGATGGACATTTTTGACTGGTTTTTCACATTTCATACGAAATCCATGCATCGCAATGTCAACCCTGATAGCACATCTTTCGAGACCACGCTGCGCAGGTTAGCATCAAAATTTTTTGTTAATTTACAGTTTTTTGTATAAGTCAGAAGAAGTCAGGAGAAGTCAGAATAATAATAAATATGTCGAACAATATACCCCTGTGCTTTGCATTGCATGCAAGTACATGGGGAATAACACATTTTGCACTAGTGAATTCTGGTGGCATTTAAAGAAAATGTAAAAATATCAAACATCTGTTCAATAGGGACTTGATAAGCAGATATATAAGAATGTAGAAGCGCTCTCATCCATCCACAGGCATTTGGCCCAAGGTCCACATGGCACCTCTCCCTTCCCAGCGGACTCCACCAACCAGGCTGAACATGAACACATCCTTGGATAACATTCAGACGTCTGGCACTGTGTGAGTGAGTAGGCGAGTGCCAAGAGGAGAACTAAAGCTACATAATCTGTGATGAGGGGATTTAAGAGAGGAGAGGGGAAAAGAGGGGAACATATGATGCTGCCTTTAACAACATAGATGATAGTAGGAATTTGGACGACTAGTTCTGTGACACAGTGTGAAACAGGACAGTATTTTCTGTCCCATATCCCATGTTCCACATATTGAGATGGTGTCCCAAATTTTGACCAGTTTTTGAGAAAACAGTCCCAAAAGACTTTACCCTTAGATTCCCCCACAAGCGCCTGCGCTGCATTACCACCCTGACATGCTTTTCTTTGTAGGGCTTCATGCCACACCAGGAGCAGGACACACTGTGTCTGTTTGATCTACTTAAACGGCTCATTTTTAGCTTTATTCAGGCTTTTCCGGTCACAAAGTTAACACAGATACAGGAACTTATGACTAACTTGGATTAAACACATGTGACTGTGTTTAAGTTGTGGATAATAATGTCATCAAAGAATTCAACTTTGTACTCATTAATGAGGTTGAAATACTTATTTTAAATTCACCCTCTATGGGACTTGTTAAGGAAATTCATGAAAAAAAAAGAATGACCTTTGATTTTAAGTGTATTAATGGTGGGGTGGGAGATCTTTTTTTGGAACGTTTTTTTAACATATTGCTTGAAAACCTCTTCACGATCCCATATCACACACTGAAAAAGAATGTTTGCAAAAAAATGAAAAGAAATATTTTAGTCCAGTCTAGAGGGTGGAACCAGAGAAAAACTCCGGCCAATCATTGTACTGATTAATCATCTTTACAATGATTGATTTGCTGATACGTCCTGGTGCGATTTGCCGGGGGGGGGGGGGGGGGGGTAGTAGTGATCGGCAAATGAGGCTTCATGAAGCATTAATTGTTTTTTTAGCCCTCTAGATGGAGCTCTCTGCTCAACAAACAGTTGAAAATGTTGAAATGTTCAAACCTTTCTTAAACAAAGAGCTTCATCTAGAGGGATAAAAAAAAACAAAAAAAAACATCAGTGCTTCATGAAGCTTCATTTGCCCATCACTAGGGGTGAGCTGACGAAGAGGCATGGGTGTGTATACTTTCTAAATATAGCAGGAACCATTTTCCAAATCTCCTACCCCAACAAAGTAGACTTGCTATGCTCACTTTACAAAAATGACCTTTGACCTTTATTTTGGGGTACTGTCATTTATAAATGACTTGGTCCCGTTAGGGTATGGAATGAATGACATTAATTATTTATGTAAAAAGAGAATTGATAAAAGAACAATGTTTTCCTATTTGGCAGAAAAACACTGAGAACATTTCACTTCAGAACGATTGATGAATGAAATCATACAAAAAAAAATACTTAAAAATATTAATGTCAGTTATGAATTATGAAAAGTTGATGAACGATTACAAATGAAATGTGGTTCAACCTTCACAAAAATCAAAAGCAGTGCAGAGTTAAATTTTTAATTCTTTAAAATGTATGGTACAATATGATTGGTTAGAGGCTTGTGTTATTTTTTAAAGCTGTTTTTCAACCCTCATAGAGTTTTAAACCATTAACCCTTTATAAGGAAATACTATGGCAATTCAGAGTGTTCACATTAGTCTGTTATTGGAGGAAAACACTTTAGTACAGTTTAATGTGTGTGTGTGTGTGTCTGTGTGTGTGTGTCTGTGTGTGTGTGTGTGTCTGTGTGTGTGTGTCTGTGTGTGTGTGTGTGTCTGTGTGTGTGTGTGTGTGTGTGTGTGTGTTTACATTCTCTGACTGAATACACATGGGTCAGTCTTGGATATAACACTGAAAAAAATGCTAAATAAATATAATAAATGATGATAAATCACTTAACACAAATGTTTTTTCCCTCAATATTTTATTTCATTTTGTAATAAAACCACATTTTGTCATAAATGTTGCTGCATTATGAAATAATTTATCACATTTTGAGAAAATTATTACAAAATGCACTTTTTTATTCTCTGGAAAATGTAATAACACGGTGCATTACGTAATAACAATTCAAAAGCATCGCTCATTTGTTTGTTAATTGTATTTTACTTTAATTTGGGCATGTATTTTAGGCTGAATTTACAAAAAAAAAAACCTTGGGGCTTAAGACGTTAAACAACGTAATTGTCTTCTGCTTGTTTACAGAGCTGCTGTAACCAGATAATTTATCCACTAACATTAATTTTAAACAAATATGAAATTGCCTCAAAAGGTTAAACAAACAACAAAATTTCTATTTCCAAAATATTTCTGTCATTTGAAATTGTCCCTGTCTAATATGTCTAATTACCAGCCAAGACATAAACCATTTGGAATGTTTCCCAAACAGCTCCTTGAGTTTTAATGTCACACCACCAAAGCACCTACTGCTACAAAATGGAATAAATTATTACATAAGGCGGCAAAATGTATTACAAAATGGGACTTTATTACAAAATGAAATTAAAATATGATTGCATTTTGGACGTTTATTACAAAATGCACCGTTATAACAAACACAACATTAGCATAAGATTAACCAGTTAACCTATGAGTGCATGTGTTTGGATGGTGGGGGTAACCACCATCCAAACCCACACAGACACAAGGAGAACATGTAAACTCCACACAGAAAGGTCTGGTGTGATTCTTATGTTCAGTTAATGAGTTTTTTAGATTCACATTTTCTTTATTTTTCTCTGATTCTGATATTATCCCATTTTAACTTTATTCTGATCGTTTTATATGATCAGTGAATTAAATATGGGAAAAAGAAACACAGGATAATATTACAATAACTCATGATATATATCTTAACAAAGGTAAAATGGAGAGGAAAAAAAAGGCATTTGGAGGCAGCTGGAAAAGATAACAGTGGGTGTTTTGGGTAAAAGTAAAAAAATTTTTTTTCAGAAATCAACACTGAAATAACAATAATTAAAAAATAAAAACTGCAGCAGGATCATGCATGAGTGCATGAGTCTGCCGGTCATTCACTGCTTCATCGTCCTCTGTTATATTTAAACTTTATCAAGAGTTCATGCATGACTTGTTATTCATACATATCTTGTTTTCCTTTTCAAAGAGCATAACCTTCCCTTTAAACAGCATCTTGTCAAGTACGGGGGCTTGTAGACTCTAGGCGGTGTAAGTCATCATCATGCTTCACTTTGAACACGCAGCCAACCTGACATGCCAGCAGTACTCTTAATGTATAGGTATGAATATTCAGACTAGAACAGGATTTGATAGGAGCACTTTGATCTCCAAGCACCGTTATCCAACATGTTTGATGCTTTTTAAATAGATTAAGGATTTCTGGACTTACAGACTTCTGTTTTTTTAAGATGTAAGTAATTGCTCAGTGTACAGTAGAACCAAGGCTACCACACTGTTACATAAAGCACAAGGGGTTTAATCCTTTAACCCAGGGGTGTCCAAACTATGGCCCGTGGGCCAACTGCATTCCACACTCACTTTTTAATTGGTCCGCAATACATTTTCTAAATACAATAGAATATGACCCACAGTCGAACATTTGCCTGATTCTAATGCACTTCTTAATTTTAACACCAAAAAAAGACCATGCATTTAATAAATACATCATGGGTGCGATTTGTTGGGAGTGGGAGTAGGGGTGGGGTTTGAGCATCACCATAGGGTCCTGTGGTCTATGAATCTTTGACGGCATAAATACAAAATGCCTGAAAAAGGAACCTCACATGCAGCACAGTCTGGGCAGAGGCGGGGAGGGTCTAAAGCTGACAGCGAGCTTTACAACCTTTCCACCTACCATTCCTGGTCCACCCTGAGCCAGTTGTGAAAGAAATGTGCACGGCAGGTGAAAAAAAAAATGACCGGGGGGGGTCCAGGTTCAAACGTGATCCGTCCAGTTTGACCTGCAGCCGACTGGAGGGGACTAAACCCTGGTCCTAGACGCACTGCTGTACCGTGCCCTCACATGTGGGCAGCAGAAAAGGCCACATGAATGGAACCATTGAAGAAAACTATTGATTTTAAATGTTTATTTAGTGATTTGAGCCTCATTTATGTTATTGATGTGAGAATGAGGGTCAGAACATCCAACACAAGCTTCTTTCTGTGAAACAAAAACATCCCTCCCTCTGTTTTTTTGACAAATCACACCTTGTGTACATCTATTATTATGGTTCTAAAAGGGTTTTAAGGATATTAACCAGGAATGACAATGGCTGTGTCTAAAATTACCCACTTACTACATAGGGAAATAAATGTAGTGCACTACATAGTGAACTGAATTGAAAACGTTTCGGACACTACTACAGCGCTGTTTAATTGTGTCATCACCGTTGAACAATTAAAACATAACAATGTTGTATCACATAAAATTAAAAGGCTTTTTATTTATTTTTTTACTGTTTGTGCAAAAAATTATTAAAAAATTAATAAACTTTGCTCACAAGTGTTATTAACTGTTAAGCAACTCTTGTCTGGTGCCTGTCATCCAACAGACAGACCTGCATCAAACCTATGGACGTCCACAAATCTCGCCGTCCTTTGGCGATTTTTGATTTGTGCAATGCATGATGGGATATCGTGCTTTGGTTAGTGACCATCCAATGTCCACTACATTTCGCGATGGATTGTGGGATACATTGAGTCCAATTTATAGTGATTATTAATGTTCACTAAAGATTCGGACCCCCCTACAAAATGGCGTGGTCCATGCATAGGGGTTAGGGAGTGATTTCAGACACAGGTGATGAGATAAATATGAACCTGGATGAAAGAATGGTGCCAAATGCCAGTTTAGTTTTTCTTCATCTCATTTGGATTTAAGATTTAGATGCAGAGTCAGAACCAAATCAAGATCTACCAATCACAAGCATGCATTAAAGGTGAAGCAAAGGACAAACTCCTGGAAGAGAAAAACCATTCATCATCAAATGAGGCAAATTGTGGGGTTGGTCTTCTCAAGAGATACTATCACCACCGGTCTCCACCCAGGCTCTGTCATGTGGTCTGTAGTGGAGAAAAAAGTCCTGGTCATAGAACATTCTGTTCCATGGAAGGCGTACATGACAGCAGTCCATGAATAAACATAACGTGCTGTGCTTCGGCCAAATATAGTGTAAGATTCTGTAGAAAGTTACTGTCTTATCATTTACATTAGATTGTCTTTCTGTAACTTTGGTGTGGAAATCTAAATTCATTCTTCATCTAATACGATACCATTGTTAAATAGACAGACAAATTCAATTCAACAACAAAGTCGTCTCACAGGGCTTTACAAAAACACAATCAACTACAGAGATACATGAAAAGTCCCAAGCATCCCCTGTCATTAGACCACAGGTGTCAAACTCCAGTCCTCGAGGGCCGGTGTCCTGCATGTTTTAGATATTTCCTTCTTCCATGTGATTCAGTTTAACCCTTTAACTCCTGAGAACTAACAAAACAATTGGTAACATGAGCAAAGTAAAGACACAAATGGCAGAAAATCAAAGAAAAATACTACAATAAAAAAACCCAAAATGTAGAAAAATAAACAAAATGAGCAACAAAAACTAATAAGAATTTACAAAGTGACAAATAATGTGGAAAATTTTGAAAAAAAAAATTACTAAAGAAGAAAACTAGTATTGAAATGTGGTCCCAGCAATTTTAATTTTGCCTTTTAAAAATGTTTAAATAAAATAAAAAAAACCTCTTGCTTTTTGGCACCTTGTCCATGCACAAAACTAAAAGGAAAATGGTTTAATTTTTCAGAATATTTAAACTAAATCATCCATTCAGAATGCATCATCACTGACATTTAAAGAGTTAATAATCAGCTCCTCATCAGACTGATAATGATGTAATGACCTCCAGGTGTAATGAAAGAGGGAAACATCTAAAACATGCAGGACACCGGCCCTCGAGGACCACAGTTTGACACCCCTGCCTTAGACCCTCCTTCTCGGCAAGAAGGAGGATGCCAAAACGATTACAATACCTCCTTGGTCTGAAGTTGCCGAAGAAACAAAATTGGTTTTAAACATACCGAGCACCAAGAAGTCTCCTACGAAGCCATCATCTGCACATTTGAAGTCAGTTACCTGGGGTTGATCGGCAAAAGAAGTAGGTAGACCAGCTGTTCAATAGCACTGGTGTGTCAGGAAAAAAATGCCAAACAACTGTTTCAAGAGCCAGGATAGGATGTATGTGGATTTTTGTAAAAATCTGTTTAGTTTTCACCATTATGTAATGCCATGCATATGCACTAAATACAGTCTATTAGCAATAGCAAGTAATAACACTGGTCAACAAGTAAAATGCTTCTGGAATAAAATGAATAGAATTTTACCACATGTGTGTTACTGATAAAGAAGACTCAAGTCTTAAATGCTGATTGGCTCAAGTTTCCAAGATAAGTCCTGCGTCATGTGAAATTCCTAAAAAAAGAATAGGTTTTAGTCCAAAGGAATATTGGTGTCAGATCTACCAGATCTACCAGATCTACTTCCAAACGCTGTCTGCACATAATGATCCATTCACTTTACAGGTTCTTTCTAGTGGAATATTTACTACTCTATTGTATATATCCAGAGATGTATAGTAACGAAGTACAACTACTTAAGTACTGTACTTAAGTAGTGAAATGCAGTATCTGTACTTTTTTGGAGTATAATTTTTTTCGCCTACTTCCACTTCTACTGCACTACATTTAAAAAAAAAAAAGTATACTTTTACTCCGGTACATTTTTTATGTGCCCAATCGTTATTTGTTACTCTTATTAAAATTGTTCGGTAGCATACCAAACCCATAGCATGTCAATACCACAGCGATAGATGTCTCAGTCACCTGGTTTGATGATGGTGTCTCATCATTGGACGAGTCAGCGATCAAACACTACATAATAAGACTGTACGCTCTAATCGGCCTTTTGGCAATGTTACATGCGTAGCTGCTACACTGTTTTTACACAAGAAATATTTGGTTTGTCTCTTGGTCATATTCTTGGAGTATTCTGGCCTTTGAAAGTTTTTTTTTTCATTTACACTTGTAAGTGAACTGGTATGTACTTGTACTACTGCTGCCTCAGCTGAAGTTGTACCTTTCATATTAAATATATAAATGTGTTCAAACTTGTGACTACTTTCATTTAGTATAGTACTACACAGTACTTTTACATTTTACTTTTACTTTCAGTACTTAAGTAAAAAAATTTTCATTACTTCTACTTGTAATTTTACTTCTGCTTTTACTTTCAGTACTTGCGTAGAATTTTTTTACATACTTCTACTTGCAATACTTAAGTACAATTTTCTTTGGATACTTTAGTACTTTCACTTGAGTATGATGCTTGAAGAACACTTCAACTTTTACTCAAGTCAGTTTTTTGATGTAGTACTTGTACTTCTACTCCACTCCTCTAGTCCAGTACTTTATACATCTCTGTATATATATCACAGAAGAGATGGCAATTCAGTAGAATTGACAATTCTACTTGGGTGGCTGTGGCTCAGTTGGTAGTAGAGCGGGTCGTCGGGTTGCTTCCCAGCTCTGGCTGTCCACATGTCCAAGTGTCCTTGGGCAAAGACACTGAACCCTTAGTCTCCCAGTAGGACTGACAGAACCTTAGAACCTACTGGTGTATGAGTGTGTGTGAATGGGTGAATGTGAGACTAATGTAAAGAGCTTTGAACCATGAAGGTGGAACAACTATAGAAGTGAAGAACATTTAACATTGTCCTAGGTGAGATTACAATTGAAATCTGGATGAAAGGGAACTCTTAAATTTGAAAACTATACTAAGTAACAATAATTGTATTTAATATAATCACATTTACAGAATTCAATAATAGTGGACAAAATAAATGACCAGATGTTACTTTCATCACATTATTTTATAATGTTCATATCACCCATATAAGAACACAATCTTAATCAATTATACAGTTCAAGTTGCAATCACTTTTCTAATTATATAACATCAAGCTTCTTGAGGTGTTACACTTCATTTCAGTTATATTCTCACCTTTTTGGTATGTGAGCATTTTCTTCTTTCTTTTTGACTACCTTTAAGTGAATTATTAAACTCTCTCTTAGTGAATTGGAAATTGTCCTAGGGGAGATGCCAGTTGCAATTTATACTAGTAGAATTGGCAGTTCTACTGTGACATATACATGTACATAAACCAGCATATATGTGGAATAACAAACCATCATATATATTAAAAACATGAACTAACCAACACAAAATCATTTGTTTTATGATTCATCTGAGTAAAGTATGTAAGATTTAGCACATTTAATGTCTGAAGAAGATATTTTCTAAAAAAAAAAAAAAGGGGGAAACAAACAGAAGTCATCAGGATAACTCCAGGGCCTACTAGGTATGCTGTGTCACATGCAAAAGACATCAAATCATTGTTTGAACTGTTCTTCAGAATATCGTCCTTAAGATGACCAATATGGAAGGGAGAAGAGTGTATGGTAGTAGCTGGATGGAAATGGACAAAACTCAGCTAGATGCCTACATGGGGCTGTTGCTTCTTGCTGGGGTGTACAGATCATGCAATGAAGCTAATGCCAGCCTATGGGATAGGGAATTAGGATGCCCTAATTTTCGTGCGACAATGTTACTTTAAGCATTTCGTGTGTTATTAAGAGTGTTGAGATTTGACAACAGAGAGACGAGGGTTGCTCGTCATGTGAATGACAAGCTTGCTACAATCAGAGATGTTTGGGATAAATGGGTGGAGAATTTACCCATTGTGAACAATCCTGGGCCAGAGGTGACTGGATTAACGGCTAGTGCCTTTCAGAGGCTGCTGTCCCTTCAGGCAATATGTGCCAAACAAGCCTGGAAAATATGGCCTCAAAATCAATCTGGACAGCATGTAATGTCAAAACTACCTATGCATGGAATATGCAAATATATACCGGAAAGTCTGCCAGCAGAGTGCCAGAGAAGAACCAGGGCAAGTGGGTCGTCCTGCACATGACCAAGGGTCTTTGTGGTCACAGCAAAACCTGTGATAACTTTTTCACCTCCTGTGATCTCGGACAGGAACTTCTACAGAGGAAGCTGACGATGGTGGGGACAGAAAGAACAAACCTGAGCTTCCCCTCGCTCTTCTAGGAACAAAACACAGGGCTCCTCTTTCATCAAAATTTGTATTCTCAGAAAGAACCACAGTTGTCTTGTACTGTCCCAATAAAACAAAAATGTATTGGTGATGTCCACTCCACATAAGGAGGCTGCTGTGAGCAGTAGGGAAGACAAGAAGCCAGACATTATTCTGGATTACAATAAAAACAAAGGTGGCGTGGACAACCCAGACAAGGTCACAGGGATGTACACATGCAAGCGGAGGACAAAAAGGTGGCCAATGGTTGTGTTTTACAACATACTGGATATTTCTGCATACAACGCATTTGTGGTGTGGACCAAAATAGATCCAAGAAGATGCGTATACACCAGAGACGTGCAGTGCCTCACCAGACATAATTCAGCATGAGTTATGATCAATGTAAATAATACTAATAAAGATTTGTTCAAGTGTCTGTGCTATAAATCACATGTCTGTATGATTCGAATGCTTTCAATCATTTTCGTAACCAAAATCGCCGTATTTGCTTGTTTCCTATTCAACTGCAGCGAATATGCAGTGAATATGCAGTGAATATGCAGTGAGCTGAGGCAGCTCCAAGCCATGCCTCATGACAGATTGCGCAATCCCTTGTTAACTGTTCGAGCGTGCCCTTTGCACTTACTCTGTGCATGCCAACAACGTAAAGCTGTATAAAGACATTTTTAGACACTTTAGATATGTCTGTTATATGGCCTCACTTTCCTAATAATGTGTTGTGTTTTATGCAGTGTTAACAATTTTACCTAAAACAAAACTGAAAAGACATGAGGTGAGGCAGGCAGTAACTCTGCCGCAGTAGAGAGGGCGTGGTCTACGTGAACTCAGTTTTTTCTGGTTACTAGGTTACTAATCGTTGTTGTCGTGTTATTTTTGGCTTCATCTAAAACCATAGAGGATCAGGATGTTATAGCTAAACTGAAAGGATTTTCAAAGTTGGACTTTCAAGGAAAACGGGACTTGATAAAGAATGGACGACCGTCACCAGAGCTAAAGGATCCACTTCAAAGGACTGGGGAGAAGATAACGCGATCATTTCAGGTTGAGTGGTACAAATGAAAAGATTAGCTGTGTGACAAGAAACCACCTTTTCTGGTACCCCTGTCTCCCGTTCGCAACCAGTGAATATGTCTGGACTAGCATGGGATTTTGTGACCTAAAAAACCTACCAAGAAGCCTATATTTGGTGTATTTGAAAATCTGATTTAGAAAAAGTCAGTGTCTCACTTGCCACAGACCTCACTGCACGTCACTGGCACACACACACACACACACACACCGGTAAACATGCATACACAGAGACACAAACACACGCAAACAAACAAAGAAACAGTATTGTTAATCATGTTTGGTTTGGTTAATTGGTTGAATTAAAGTTGGTTTTATGAAAAGAAATATACTTCTTGTTTTTATATTACCACTTATTGATGCGGGTCCCTTTTGACCTGTAACACCATAGATGTCGGTATTGTTAATTGTTTCAATAAATGATTATTTTTTTAATTAAAATAATTAACAAAATAGGCATCTATAGTAAAAAAAAAATTACCATTTTAAAATTGAAATAATTAACAAAACAGACATCTATGGTAAACAAAAAAAAAGTAATTTTTTTTGGTAGGTGTACTCTAATATTAGTTTACACAACATTTACAGTTAATAATTACTCATTCTATAAGAATAAGAAACATAAGTCAATTTAAATTGTTTTTATATTAAAAAATTTGTGACATATTTTAAGATACAAGGCCTGTGGAGCCCGCTGAAAAACAAATCTGAAACTGGTTCCATAAATGTTGCATTCATACTAAGCCAGCAATGACTTAGAAAACAATATTGGAAGAAAACTAGTGATTTTATACATTTTCAAACAGTTTCAAATCGGACCCGCTAACACCATAGATGTGAACAGCTTCCTAACACAATACAAGGGTTCAACTGTGGCAGCATAGCGGTCTGTCCTCTATAGACAAGTTTTTGACCCGTTTCCACTTTACTTCCTGACTATACTCTTTACTTCCTTTCTGGCTCCTTCAGTTGACTTTCCTGGTTACCTCCGATATAAACGCAGTGATTCAGTGAGAAAAATTATGGCCATCTACAAGAGGAAAGTGGTTAGGGACCTACGTGTGCTGTCGTTGGTTGTGAAACCTCAAGAAAACACCTGAACGAGTGGTTAGATAGTCAGTGTTTTAACCACAAACCTGCCACAAAGAGCCAATGTTCATGTCCTCCCGCAATGTTTTTGTGTGCTCCCATCACTTTGTGGACAAAAGACTAACTAATGATAACCCGTTTCTAGGGTTATTTTTGGGATACACTGGCTTTACAGCCAAAGAGGCTACGACTCACCCAGCGGACTATTATCTCCCCAAAGCACCTTAAACTTCAATCTGATGGTAAGTTCAGCAACTTTAACTATGAAATGAAAGCTTTAGTTATGAAACTGTCAATACTGTTAATTGTGAAGTTGTCATACACTAACATTGCCACTGGTGTATTGCTAAAACAGCTGATTAGCATATAAGCTAATGTTCATAGACAGAGCTGTATGTGTATGTGGGATTGACAGGTTGTCAAACAACCCTTAAATACAGAATCGTCCCATATTAAAAACAAACTTACATCCAGTATTGAGCTGAGCTTTAAACGAGACGAAATTCTTATTTTGCCATTGATGATTATATAAAAAAAAATCAGAGGTCTGTGAATCTGATGAGATTTGCCGTAGTGTCCCGTATTTTCCCCTCATGGAGTTGGCATGTAGTGTGTGAGACAGAGAGAGAAAGTACAATTTATTATTATATATTAGTGCTTTATATGCAGATACTGATACCCTCGGAGGCTGTGTCAGATTGTCCATATCTTTCCTGTCTATTGCAGTGGAGTCCATGAATTACACACAAATCTTGCCGTACGTCACGTTGGGCCACGTCGTCATATTATCCTCCCAGGTCTGTACCACATTTGGGTGCAGATAATAATGCGTAATAAGTAATAATGCGATTTCCACAAAATAATGTGTAATAAGTAATAAGTAATAATGACATCTCCAGACAAAGTATTAAAACTATGTTCCCAGGACATTATAGCTCACAAAAAGCTAGCAATCGAAGTCTGTTCACATCTTCCGGTGGAAGATGGGAAATGGCGTTGCCCAGGGTTTGTGGCACCTGGGGTGCCCAACCCTGGTTCTGGACAGCTACTATCCTTAATGTTTTAGATGTTTCCCTCTTCCAACACACCTGACAGTCATTATCAGTCTTCTGCAGAGCTTGATGAGAGGTTTATCATTTGAAACAGGTGTGTTGGAAGGGGGATACATCTAAAACATTCAGGATAGTAGCCGAATTATCACTCGAGGGGGTAACAGTCTAGGGAAATGAGGCTATTCTAAACACCTGTACATGTGACTAAAAAGATCACACGTTTCTGAATCAACAAACCAACAAAGTATTCATGACATACCACTTGCATATCCAGCAGACAGTCCACAAAACAAACTGTGCAGCACATACCATCGACCAGAGCATAAACATTGGGAACCAAGCATGGCTAAGTACAAACTTAAAATCTTCTTGTATTTAGTTTTTATGTATATGCACAAGGAAGACATTCAAATGCCGGAGCGTACACACCAACCAACACATCATGTACATCCATGTAGGTATAGCTGAACTATCCTGTCCACCAACCAGGAAGTTCAATTAAACACAATTAGCTGATGCTCCATAACAAATGTCGTCGTAGATTATCGGTTAAATACAGTATTTGTCTGAACTTAATAAATGCCCTGGGTTTTACAACCAAATGTGTCCCAACGTGAAAGAGGCTAGCTTCTGACACATCAAGAGAAACATTTTGATTGGTCCAATAAAGACATATTTGAACTCCCATTATTTCATCAGTATAAATACAAGGACGTATCACTACACATCCCTCATGAACCATGAATAATATCTGAGCCAGCCTATATAAATGTAAAATAAATTCTTACTGTAGCTAGTGTTAGCAGTAACACATATAAGAAGAATGCGTGAGAAACTTCAGCAGAGAACGCGCACATTTCTCTCGGGCAGGGTGAAACCATTTCGGAATTCCAAAGGGCATTAACTGTTTTTCAAAGTATGCAATGATGAACTATAAATCAGATTTGTTTACTCTTAGTACACAGAGAGGAATAAAGACACATTTTTCAAGTATATAAAGTTTAGGAAAAAAATATTATTTTTGAACCCCCCCTGCCAAAGTATTTGTTCATAGTTCATATATCCCATCTCCATAGCACTATTGATCAACTCACCTCCTTTTGACTCTTATATACTGATGTTCAAGGATCATAAGATGTTTTTTTTTTTCCTACCTGAGGCTTAAACACTTGCTGTATGTTTACTGTCGCTGTATGTGTACTTTAGTTTGTGCTTTTCTGCAGGGTACTGATGGTGGATGAGCTCTACATAGCACCAATATATTGCTTCAGCCTTAAGGTGTTCAATAATGGTCTACGATTTTGCACAACCCGCACACTGGCAAACTGAAAGTTTTCTGATCATAGATTTCACTGCCTGAGTGAATATTTGTGCATTTAGCACCATAGATCCTGCTTTAGAAAATGTGTGCACTGATTTCTGAATTCTGCTCAAAAGGCATTTGATCAAGATGTTTCAGTGATGTTTTTTCAGGTGCTAGTGTTGTCACAGAGACCTGGTGGATATTATTACTCCACCAAGGAATGGCAGAGTTATGTAATCATCAGGGTTTGTTCAGTAGTCTGTCTGTCTGTCTGTCTGTCTGTCTCTTAGCAACATAACTCAAAAAGTTATGGACAGATTTTGCAGAAAACTTCAGGAAATGTTGATCAAGGAATGAGGGCATTTTGGTGGTGATCACTGGAGGCATGTGTGTGTGTGTGTGGGAGGGGTGTGTGTGATTTTGAGCTAGAATGCTGGGGGAAGTACAGGCACTGAGTTCTCTCTCTTTCTCATGTCTGTATTTGTCATTTCTATAACCTATCTTACATACCAAGTCTGTTCATGGATAGTCACCTGGTGTCCCCTTTCCAGCTCTTTCAGCAGTGTCCATGTGGGGAACCATGGAAAACACGATCTGCGATGACTCGCTTGTGTCCTGTGACCTGTCCCCTCACCTGTCTGATGGGTGGAACTGTCCCCCCCCCTTCATCTACAAATGGACGTTCATCTATAGTCTGTCCGTCCATGGGAGTGGATCTGTCCTTCAGTGAGGTTCTCCTCAAGATTTCTTCTTTTTCCCACTGGGTTTGGAAGTTTTTTCTTGCCGAGAAGGAGGGTCTAAGGACAGGGGATGCTGGGACTTTTTTTTTTTAATGTATTGACAGTTGACTGTGTTTCTGTAAAGCCCTGTGAGACGACTTTGTTGTGATTTGGGGCTTTATAAATAAATTGAATCGAATTGATTTGTAGCAACATAACTCAAAAAGTTATGGAAGGATTTGCCTGAAACTTCCAGGACATGTTAATATGTATCATACACAATAATGAATGACTGTTGATGATGTAACCAGTCGCAAAGTGTTGTTTCATTTCATAAGGGAATGTTTTAAATTCATTCATTCATTATCTGAACCCGCTTTATCCTCACTAGGGTCACAGGGGTCACTGGGGGCCTAATCCAGCTACAATGGGCGAAGGCGGGGTACACCCTGTATGAGACGCCAGTTCATCTCAGGGCTGAACATATATAGACAAACAATCACTCTCACATTCACACCTATGGACAATTTTAGATTAACCAATTAACCTATCAGTGCATGTGTTTGGATGGTGGGAGGAAACCGGAGTGCCCGGCGAAAACCCACGTGGACACGGGGAGGACATGCAAACTCCACACAGAAAGGTCTGGTACGGGATTCGAACCAGGGTCCTTCTTGCTGTGAGGCACGAGTGCTAACCACTGCACCATGATTAATCATATTTTTGAAAATTATGGAATTATGGAAGTTATCTGCAGCTCAGAAGGACATGTCTGGCAGGTTGTACAAGTACAGTTAATGCTGTGTGTTGATCCAGGAGTGACAGACAGCAGAACCAACCCATAAAGATGGAAGACAATCAACAACATTTTGGTCTGTGGATGGAAATATGACAAAAAAAACAAAAAACACAACAATACAAAAGAGTTGTTTCAAGTTTAATTTGTTAAAACTGTGTTAATAATAAAAACATTAAGTACATATAAATTCCCTTATTTTTCGAATCTATTTGCACATACAACATGACACAAGATTAATATAGAATAAATTAGATTTAATCACGAACTGAATTCACACCAACCTTGTTAATCTGTGTTCATTTGTTTTTCAAAATAAAACCAAAAATAAGACAACGAAAAAACAACAAATTTCTTCATTATTGGTTTCCAAAACCAAAATGAAAAAAAAAAAACCAGATAGCAATGCGTCTTTCAGTTTTCTTTTTTCCCGTTTCATCCAATTTTGACCTGAAGCAAATTCAGGTAAAAAAAACCCAAAAACATTCACATCCAGTCTATCACTTTCTATCACAATTCTCTGTCATTTTTGTCATTGTATTGTCCACAGCAAGTCCGGTTGTGACCAAGGCTATTATTACAATGCATTCACACGAGTTAAACAAGGTCTATAATTTAGTGAATTTAACAGGTGGAACATCTGATTCACCTTCAATTGAACATTGCACCAATCTTAATGACTGTAGGCTACATTACTCTCCGGCTCATCCACCGTTCAGTTTTATCACTTCACCTTTAGACCCTTTTCATTTTTGTTTGTTGTTAGCTGTAGTTTAGTAGGCGGAGTCACATTGCCCAGTTTCCTGCTTTTTGTGCATTCAAGTCTGAAAGTATACTGATATTTATGTGTCAGAATATGTAGCGTAAGATAATAATAATAATAATAATAATAATAATAATATATCTTGCTGGGTGTTGATTGGTGTGGCTTGCATTAGCATGACACAAACCACTATAATTCCACCAGCACTACCAACTCACACCATTAGCGTTTAGCATACTTTTAACCCCTAACCTGTGCAACTCTGTTTCAGTAGTTCGTACAAAGAGCAAGGACCAAGGGGTAGGGGTAAGGGGGCGGTCCATGGGGCATTGGGCCTATATATTCATCTAAAGTACGACGACATTCCTTCACTGAAATGTTTACATAGTTGGAAAACTACTATATATGGTGGCTCTGAAAGTGCAAAATACACCACACACTGCTTAATATAGAAGTACATTGTGACATAGAACCTACTAGTAATTAGTTAGAATTGGTGTCTTTAAAAGTCAACTCAAGCATTAAGTTTCACAACATGAATCACATATTAAACGTCCTACGCCACAACACAAAAGGTGGAATTGTTTTTCACCATAATGAGGGCTTTTGTAGATGTTAACATGTTAACATTAGCATTCATCTGCTCACTTCCCTTACCATTAACTGAGTCACACAACGACAATGTGACGTTGTGTTTATTTTGAGAGTATTTTTATGTATAGCAGTGTCACCTTCAGTGCATTGTATTCCGGTTTTCCTGCTGTCCCTTTGGCTTTTGTAACTGCTGCTGCTTTTGTGTGCCTTTGGTGAGGATATGTTCATTTACTCCGATTCCATCTCCCCACAGTGTGTTTTCAGAATACACTGTTTGGAGGTGTCAGTGTCACTGTACAAATGAAAAGGATCAGTGGAAACAAACCCATCCTGATGCAAAGTTTTCATGTACTGATGTTTGGGTGACCATTCGATATGTCATATTCTCATCTACACCATTCGTATTAATATTAATGTAATGTTCTTATTATAGCCACTATTCATTCTGCAGAAAAGGACCATGATGATTATCCACCATGCTGGATACACTGAGCACAATGTGTTTCTCCATAAAACACACTTGAAAAAAGTTGCCATTTACGTAAATGTGGAGTCAATGTATAGCACTCCTCTGATTGGACGCAGATATTAGTAAAAATAATAATAATATCCTGGAGAATGACACAAATACAGCAGCAGACATGTTGGTTTACTGCTGGTTAAAGCTGTGGTTTTTAGTTACGAAACAACTGGTGGAGTGAATGGATGACATAGGTGAGGGTTGAAGGGGTGTCCCAATTCATAGGGGCTGATTTTCAAGCCCTACCCCTTATAAGTCCATTTAAAGGGGTAAGGCGTGAAATGGGATCCAGCCTTAGTCTGGGGGGAGATGGAGGAGAGACCACACTCTACAGAAGGGGTCTGCAACCCAGGTCCGAGAGTGGAACTGTCCTGCATGTTTCAGATGTATCCCTCTTCTAATACACCTGATTCAAATGATCAACCTGTCACCAATCTCTGCAGCCGTCAGGTGTGCTGAAAGAGGGAAACCTCTAAATCATGTAGGACAGTGGCTCTCTAGGACCAGGGTTGCAGACCCCTGCTCAACAGTACCAGTTTTGGCCACAGTCCTACATACAGGACCTTTAATAGTGAGGGGAACTCCAGCTCTCTTTAGATGGAATTGTTAGAGAGCTGGTATTCTGGAATTCTTTCGAGAGGGCTTTTTATTTTGGCTAAGCTCACTAAAAAGAGCAGGCTCTTTTGGCTCTCAACTGACTCCTCAGACTTATTTTATTTTCTTGTTGAGCGACTTCTTGCCACTTCTTGGACAAACAATAGCTGCTTTACTTCCTGAGCAGTTGGCAGTGTTAAAGACAAGCAGAAATTGAAATGTTCTCAATAAAAATGTTTTATTTTGTAGTCCCCAGAACGAGGGACATCATGTCCTCACACACATTTGCTGTTTAAACCATAAACCTGAATGGACTGTAGAAGCCATCTGACACTTTACCAGGTTTTTTCATTGGTGCACACAATAAAGCTGGCAGGAAATAATATTAACATTTATTTAATTTTTTCCCTTGGGATTGATTCCAGAACCTCCTGCTCCTCCTCCCGCTCTTCCTCCCTCAGTCGGCCCTCCCACCCCTCCAGTGTCTCTCGACCATCCGTCGCTCTTTCCCTCCCTCTCCATCATGGTGTGAGTCAGTGTTTCAGAGCCGTGGGGAGTCTGGCAGTCTGTCTGCCTCTTCATCACTGACCTTCCTTCATCTCCTCCTGCTCCTACACTGTCTTTTTTCTCCTACTTCTTCTTTAGTTGCTCATTTACAGACTGTCTCATGTTGACCTCTCCTATTGTTCCTTCTCTTCCTTCTAACCTTTTCCCTCCTCTCCTCTTTTCTCTTTCTTTATCACTCACTTCTCACTCTGCCTAATGGTCTCATCTCTCACCCTCCCTTCTTTTGTCTCTTTTTTTTCTCACTCCACATCCATGTTGATGAACGCGGTGTGTCGGCTGGCACAATTACTCAGACTTGTTCATTTTCATATAAAGTGTCGTTCTCCAGCCGAACTGTAGCGGAGGAGGTGGATGAGCGTATTCTCCTGAGTATTATCAGTGGATATTAGAGAGATTGTCGGGTTTAACTGGGAAGAAAGAAATTCTAATACTTATTCTCTCTCTTACAAATGATCACATTTTGCGTTCTGTTCCATTCACCCGTACAGAAATGAGTCAAAGGGCTTTTGTTAAGTCTGCACCATATGCATGGAATCAGATACAGGAAATCTGCACTGTAAAAAATTTTTGAATTACAGTAAAAAAAAAATTATAATATAAATATTATATAAATAATAATACAATATGAACACAAAAAACTTGTAAGTGAAAGTACAATACAAAGGTGTTCATTTTACAAGGTTTTTGTGCTAATGATTAGCCTACATAAAATTACATTTTTACAGGAAGAACATGTGAACAAAAACATATTTGTTTGTAGAAATTATGTATTTCTATTGTTCTGAGAAAAATACAACTGTAAAATGAAAAACAATGATGTGCCATTTAAACCGTAAATCCACAATGCAATTAATTAAAGCAATTTCCCAACTGGGGGATTAAGACAGCACTTCTATTCTTTTCTATTCTATTCTTACCTCCGCCAAGGAGGTTATGTTTTTGTCTGCATTTGTTGGTTTGTTTTTGTACAAGGTAAGTAAAAAATTTAGGAACAGATCTTGATGAAATTTTCAGGGTAGGTTGGTAATGGGGAAATCTGGAGATGAGATTTTGGTGGTGATCGGGGGTGTGGGGTTCTACGTTGACAGAGGTCTGTGCTCTCAGAGTGCTATTATATTATATTAAAACAATAGCCTATTTGCTTTTTTAAATAAAAAAGCAGTGAAGAACTATACATTTAGCAATTTCAGATTTTAAACATGTAAAATAATAATTGGCTGTGGTTCAGTTGGTAGAGTGGGTCGCCCAATGACTGAGAGGTTGGCGGTTCGTGTCCCGGCTCTGACTGTCCACATGTCGAAGTGTCCTTGGGCAAGACGCTGAACCCTGGCTTAGGCCCCTAGTAGGACTGACCTTAGACCTTAGAAACCTACTGGTGTATGAGTGTGTGTGTGAATGGGTGAATGAGAGGCTAATGTAAAGAGCTTTGAGCACCATGAAGGTGGAAAAGAACTATATAAATGCAGAACATTTACCATTTATCTCTGACTGTTCACATGTGTGTCCTTGTAAAACTGAAGGAACCGAAGCCTACGTTTGTCCCAGTTCAGTCCTGGTCAGTGGACATCTGCCTTCAGACAGGAGTCTGGATTATACGATTATATATCTGTCATTTTATTTTGTTAGTCTTCTTTCTATGTCTTTACTTCCCCCCTGTGTCTTCACCTCATCTCCCTCTGTGTACTTAAACCTCTGTTTATCAGTTTGTTTACTCCTTGTGAGATGCTTACCATGTTCCTATCCTCTTCTCAGAGGTGGGAACTACTTCTCTACTGTACTTAAGTAGATTTCTTTTTAGGTATCTGTACTTTACAGATTTTTTTACTTTTTCAAAGTGAACAGTTGTGACAGTATGGGAAAAAAGTGTCTTCAATAAGTTGAGGAGAGACAGTAGCTGCATTTCCATTACCCTGGGAAGTTTGCAAAATTATCGCTATAAAACTGGTAATGGAAAAACCTTAATTTAAAAAAAAACCACACTCAAATATCGATAAAATGTTTCATGAGGTGGTCTTTCAGGCTTTTCGATATTCTAATATATCGCAAAAGCCAAATGGAAACACCTTTTCTGCAATTATATGTCACAGAATGTGACGTGCATGGTCACACGATCCCTTCTCTCGGAGTGAAAATAACAGTCGCTGTAACCATAACAACCATTGGCTGCTGGGATGTGAGAACTTAGAGTGATGATCAAGGTGATTCCTACAGTAGACACAGTGAAGGTTTACTTTTATTACCTGTTAGTTTTTAAATATTTAAGTAGTTTTTTGCTTTTTACAGATAAATATATTCTCTGTTCTGTAAAGTGTAAAGTGAAGGAACTGTGTAAAAAAACACTACATACATTTATAATTTGTTGTTGTTAAGTGTTGAACATATTTACACTTAATATTTTGACCTGACAATGTAGGGACCACATGTACAGACTAGGGCATTAACGACTTCAGTTTTTTTCAAGTCGACTTATCCGTCAATAAAGTCAAGAGTTGCATCGACTGGTCTTGATGATGTCATTACATTGTCAGCGAAGAAATAACACAGACACACAGCTTAAAAACAAAAAAAACACAGACACATGTCTGTTCAGTAATCAGCAACTTGTATTAAAGTTCACTCCAACGTAACAATGTCCACTGACACAAACAGCATTTTAACTGCAACAAAACAAAGGCGAACTTTAGCAAAGAGTTTTCTGTTAAATGTTACTGAACATCAGTAGGTGAACATATGTCTGCATTTGGTCTGGACCCACGGCTCTAAAACTGGACTGTCCACACGTCTGTCACACGTCCTCACTTTTTATATTACGTGGAAAAAGTTTAAGGCCAACAAGATGAACACAACACTGTCCATATCATGTGTTTGGGGGAAAAAGAGTGTGTTGTCTTAATGCGGATTATCTGTGCTGCTTATCACACAGGTTAGCTAGCTAATGCTGCTCGTATCATTCACATTAGCCGATACCTCTTCAGATGCTGTGCCGTTTTTTTTTTTTTTTCATCCAAAGTGAAGTATTTCCACACATGCATGCGTGTGTGTCACTCTTGTTTTCTTAGCCCACCACAACTGTCTTACCTGCAGGTGTCTTGTTTATGTCTGGTCTGTGTTTACGTGCCAAGAGAAAGGACGTGCGCGCATGCGAGAGAGAGTTGTCGACTCCTCCAAATTTAAGTCGACTTGTGCTACGGAAGTTGACTTGTCGACTAGTTGACATTTTACTTAATGCCCTAGTACAGACCCTTATAACCTTAACCAGCTGGTTTGTTTGACATGTTAGTGTCTTTAAAGAGTTTGGCAGAGACTTTTACTGACCGGAGAATTAGTTGATTCATTCACTCTAACACTATCAGAGTGATGGACAATCTGAAGCTGCGAAGGTGACAGCAGTGAAATTTTGTGGGATGATATTTCACGAGAGTTACGATACTCCTGCCTAGAACAACCATCAATGGAGACACGTTCAAAGCATAAATATACTTTCTTCAAAATTTTAGGAATATCGCTATTGTTTTGTGAAAAACTGTAATGGAAACGTAGGTATTGTGACATTCAAAATCAGAAAACCTAAATAGTGTGCATCAAACATCTAAATAAATGAACACCAGTGCCCTTTATGGCCGTTAAAAGTACCATTACTTCATGGTACCTAACAAAGCAGTTCCACTGACTGTTGATGCAGATGTAGTGGTCGTACTCGTGTGTTGTGTTCAATTTATGACCACAGACAATTTCATTGTCATCCAACCACGCCGTTTATCAAGATTCATAACTCTACAATTAAAATAATTAGATAAATAAATAAGCAAAAACAATATATTAAAAAAACTATAACCCTAGGAAAGTCCTTAAAAAGTACAGAAGTTTTAAAAGTGCAGATCAGAGTAGGTTTGTCCTGGTACACAAATGTACTTATAGTCAGTCCCCGTTGGAGCAGGACACACACACACACACACACACACACACACACACATTATGAAATTGAAGTGAGGGAAAACCAGTTAGTGAACACAAAAGAAAACTAAGTCAACTTTTTATGAAAGAAAACAAAACATGCTTAATTATTATGCACCCAAATTGGTACCAAGTGATGAATTAAAATACACATTTAACAATAAAAACCAAAGTGTAATATTAGACAAACAGCAGAGCTTGTGCTGTTCATACATAACCAGAGGACGGCGAGGTGCTACTGTTGCTATCCTATGGGCTGCTGCCTTCAATGACCCTGGGACAACATAAAACTGTGTGTATGTATGCGTTACTAGGATGGTAAGAGGAATCACACCACTACTTTTACTCGGTTACACAGAGGTGGATCTTACAGACCCTGTAGACCACACTGGACCTGAGGCTGTGGATTCAGATGTTTTTTTTTAAATAGATCACACACCCTATAGACCTTGTGTGTGAGATGCAGCTTAAGTATAGCAGTAAATATTTCCATATCGCTCTTCATTGCCTGGAAAAGGCCCCTTCATCTTTTTTAGTCATTTCTGAATTTGAACACCATTAATGCCAACAAGTCATATTTCATCCCAGAAGACAACATCCTCCATAAACTGCACTTTTCATTTCATGTAAATGTATTGTTGGTTTACTGTGTCTTCTTGCCAGTAAGAGAGCGTGTGCTTGATTTTTATGCATAAAACCACAGACTATAAGAGATGCACATTATTTAAACTGCAGTAATACTAGAAATGCATCAGTAATGCACTTATCCAAATCTGCATTGTGTCTATAGACCTGGAGCTTTTCTGTTGTCACTGAAAAGTCATCTCTGTCCACAGAAGAGATATTAACAAAAAAATAAAAAATGAAAGTGTTCCAGTGTTAAACGTGTTCCAGTGTTAAAAACTGGCACCAAAAGAAGAAAAAAGTATTGAGTATTTAGTTGTCAAGGTTAACATTTTTAATACAACAAAATTACATTTCTTTCTTTCATTCAAACTCAATTCAAAAAGCAACAGTGTTCTAATATCTGATAAATACAGAGAATGTCCTTCAGTGTTTTTTTATTTTCAATTCAGATTCAAGACTGAACGAAACAAAACTGTTTTTAAATCTTCTAACCTGACACTCAGAATAATTAAATATATTCAGTTGTTAATACTATATTATTATATTTCAGTATAATATTTCAGTAATAGTACTACTAACTCAAATGTATTCAGTTGCTGTAACATGTTCTTCTTTTTAAGTTCTTCCAACTAACCTACTAACTAACCCTAACCCTCGGGAAGTATTGTGGATATAAGTGAAGAAAATGTAAAAACATAGATGAGGTAAAACTGAGTGGAATTAAATCATTAAATGATGAGAATGAAACTGTTCTGTTATTTCTATTGTTTGGAAAAAATGTAACTGATGTAGTAGATGATGAAATAGAATTTCAAAACACTCCAAATAAACATCACTATCGATCACACCAAAAAAAATTGCAATCACAGAAAACAATCTTGAGGAGAACCACACTGAAGGACAGATCCACTGAAGGACAGACAGACTATAGATGAACATCAATTTCTAGATGAAGGAGGAGGTCTAGGGTCAAAGGTCAGCACAGGACACAAATGAGTCATTGCAGATCCTGTTGTCTATGGCTCCTTATGCAGATACTGCTGAGAGAGTTCACCCTCCCACCCGGAGGGGGGGGGGGGGGGGGGGACTACCCATAAACAGACTTGTTATGTAAGATAGGTTTAAAAAATTACAAATACAGACGAGAGAGTGAGGTGATAGCACTCAGTGCCTGTACTTCCCCCAGCATTCTTGCTCCTAGGGCAGCTTAGACTGAACTGTGACTTCAGTCTGTAACCTAACCATAGTCTTTCTCAAACAGGAATATTTTCAACCTAATTTTAAATTTAGAGACTGTGTCAACCTCTTTAATATTAAATGGAAGCTGATTCCATAAGACAGTAACTATGGTAACTAAAGGCTGTAGATCCTACTGTACTTTTATGGAAAACTATTTTCGCCGATTAAGCGGCTTGACTTCAATGTGAGTGGATGAAGCGCCGTGTCAGCCAAGAGACGGACAGATATTGAATCTAACCACATGCAAGGATTTTAGATAAGACTCCTCCTTTGAAAACAAATTGTTTTGCAGAAGGGTCCCAGATGGTATTGTGAAATACCATCTGGCGACAGTCAGGTTACCAAACTCGTGGTCCAGGGGCCAAATAGGCCAAAAATCACAATTTAGATTTTTTTTTAAATCTCATAATTTTTTTTAACTCCTATTTATGACTTGAATTTTTCCTAAATGTTCTCTCCATACTCACTAAACTGAGTACTATGACCCAATAAAATACATCATCTACACAATAACTCACTTTTAAAGGCTTTATTTTTGGATATTTTTGAAATTCTTTCAGTTTTTTCCTGCTTAAATAAATATGATTTCATCCATAGCAAAAAATAAATAAATAAAAATGTAATTTTTCTTTTTACTTTATTACAATTCAGAAGTTTTACTTTTACTTCAGTAGAGAGGTTGAATCAGTACTTCTACTTTTACCAGAGTATTTTTTCACACCATTAGCTGTACTTCTACTTAAGTATAGAATGTCAGTACTTTGACCTCCTCTGTTGTTTTTACATTATTCCATGTGTGTGTTTTTCCCACACACTTGGTGCTTAGTAAGGGTGTTTCTGGGAGGGATACCCAACCGTTAATGTGCATCTGATAACTGCACAATTCCAACCTTCAACAGTGTCATTGTTAGAGACTCACAAAGCACTCCATAAATATAAACTACCTCGTATACACTGTGTCTGTACAACAGTAAAGAGGTGAGACATGCAGGCTTACCTTCAACATAGTCCCTCTAACCATTTCTGAGCGAGCCCTGAAGGCATCTTTTATGGGCTGCCCACGCAAAGCACGGAGATGACGCAGACGGCGGTAATTCTCGCTGCTGCAAAAGACATTGTCTGGAAAGTTGATGAGGCTGCTAGGAGAGCTGATAAGATGCACATAAAATATATTTCTCTTCAAACTAGTGTCGGTGTCATGGCTGAGTGAGACGGTTCATGTGTCAGGGTAAGTAGTGAAGTGAGTGATGGACTGAAATGCACCTTAACCATTAGGAAACACAATTAAAAATATGTCATAATTGATACAAACTCTTCATAATGCAGGTAGATATTGCAACTGTATTATTATCCAAATCAGATGGTTCCATGTCTTTCACAGCATGTGGGTGGATGATAGCTTATGTTTGATTGGTGGGGGGGCCTGGCACGGCACAGCTCTGTTTTGGATGTCCTTGGCATAAAAAAGCTTGACACGCTGAGGCATAATATAGCTTTGATTTCAACATATAAGTGCTTCAAATGTCTTTTATCTACAAGTTGTCTTTCATAGAAATATAATAGATATTTTTACTGTTTTTTTTTTTTTTTTTTTTTTTTTAATATTTACAAAACTAGTGTGATGTATTCAACATGTATTGCCCTTTGTCGGGCAATACATGTTGAATACATCACATGACAGTGACAGTAACAGCTTCAGTGTGAATAGGATGTTGTCTCCTGTGGTAAAATAGGGACGTAAATTTGAGTAGGGACGCTAGGGACACATCCTTACCAATATTAAGCCAGTATGGTGTAGCCGCTACCGCTAGTGATGTTAAACTGAAGCTTCAATGAAGTATTAGTTGTAAATCAAATCAAATAAACAACAAAATTAACAAAACAGTCAACAGTTCAATAAAAATGAACAAAAATTACTGAACCAACAAAACCCCCGAACCTGGGGGGACAGAGCCTTCACTGTAACCGCTCACTCCTCCCAAACATCCGTCACTGTTTTGAGCTCAACACTTTTAAATCCCTTTTAAAAACTCATTTATTCAAGAATGCTTTTAATGTTTGATTACTTTTATTCTGTCTGTTTTAATGTGTGATTTTTAAAAATTATTTGTTTGTTTTTTTATCGTAGTCGGACTCTGAGGGCGCTTTCACACCGCTAGTTTGATTATTTGGTCCGCACTAGCCAGTGAAATTGTTACTATGTTTATAAAGATTCCAATGTGGTCCGCTTTCACACCAGCAAACGAACCAAAGTTGGTTCGATTGACGTTTCATTTATCTTCCAGTAGAAATAAGCGTCAATTGGTACTTGCTCTGATAGTTGCTTATTATATTCTCTGTAGTGGACATTTCTGGCAAAATATCCAATTTGCGAGTGAATCAAGGCTGCGTCTGGAGAACAACATCCTTATGCATTGGAGTCGCCGAAGACGCACAGCGCGTCATTTCAGGCTGAGGAGACTCGATATTTACAGGAATGTGGTCATGCTGACTATGCGACCAAGATTACTCCAAAGATCCACAAGGTAGGATATATCCTTGGCATTTACTGCAGAATTTGTTATGCAGTGTCCTACTAGCCTAGATGAGAATGTAAAATGACCGAATAGCTTGTTTATTAAAGTAGGCTATCTATCAATGTCCAGCTGTGTGTTCTACTGTAGCTGATCCTGTATTAGCTGGCCTTCATTTATGATAGCCATAATGCATTTCGAACAGGTAGTTTTGACCAAAGGTCTATGGTTTGGACCCGAGTTCGCGTTAGTGGACCGAGACCATTTCTTTTTGGAGGTCTCGGTACGCTTGATGTAGTGCGCACCCGAGTGCAATTGATGCTTTCACGCCAACAAAAACGAACCGAACCAAGAGCTTTTGGTTCGAATGGATCGTTTAGTGCGCACCAACTCATGTTGGTGTGAAAGCACCCTTATTGTACAATTTTTTTTACTTCATGTAAAGTGTATTTGAGTGCCATGAAAAGCACAATACAAATACAGTTTAATAATAATAATAATATTATTATTATTATTATTATTATTATTATTATTATTATGTAATAAGTAACATGAACAACGTAAGACACAAACGGAACAAAATTTAAGTTAAATCACAAAATGAAAAACAAAACATACAAAAATAAACAAAATGAACAAAAAATTAATAAATATTTATAAAATAACAAATAGTATGAAAAAATTTGCAGAACAATTAAGTTAAAAAAAATCGCTAAAAAGAAAGAACTTGTTTTGTAATTTGGTTCCAATTGTTTTAGTTTTGGATTTTTCTTTTTTCTGAATCAGTTGTCGTGTCCATTATTATGGAACACAAAGGGTTAACAGTCACTCTGCTTGAAATCCCGCCTCTAACCAAAATTTCGTTCTCCGATTGGCTCTGTGGTTTTGCTAACGTACATGTGTTTGGCTGTTAACGCTGTCACTCCCAGCTGTTAGTTGAACAGTTGGACCGCTAGCAAAAGTTGTCCAAACATAAAGATATTTTAGTTTTTCCAGGGTCAAGTCAATCTTATGGATCAGTGGTCTTCTACCCTCGACCGCACTGTCCGTAGGGTATTGTCATCAGTCGGTCATCCATGTGATAAGTCAGTCCATTAGATGCATACCCACACTCAGCAGGTTATATCTGTGTGTACTCATGTACACAGATATAATTTGGGTTCTGATTTGGGTTCAGACTCAGCTGAACCCAAATCAGATGTGACAGTGACAAAAGACTTCTGTAAACCAACACTGTGGTCTACACTTCCTGTCCAGCTTCACTGAGTTGACAGATTCACAGTGGTGCAGTGGTTAACACTCGTACCTCACAGTTGACGGGGGGGGGGGGGGGGGTGTAGGTTCTCTCCAGGAAGTCCGCCCCGTACCACTATTGCATTAAAAGTAGTGAGTGGTTGCTGCCAACTTGAACAGTTGAATTGCATATGTATGTTCGCTGAGTGTCAAAACAAAGCCAGTTGTTTGCCCCCATTTTGCTTGTATAGGAAGCTGTGTCAGTGTTGTGGTACTAACACATGAAGGTAAAGTACAGTGGTACTTCTACATACGAAGTTGAGTAGTTCCAGAAGTGTTTTCAAACTGTGAATTTTTCGTAAAAAGATGCATTTTACATGTCCTGATTTGCCCAAGGGCCCAAATACTACCCCCTAAAAAATTCTGAAAAAAATTTCACAAATTTTCTGTTAAATATGTGTTAAAAATAAAAGAAAATGTATATTTTAGATGTAATGTATTGGTGTCCGTGGGTAAATGCGTCTTCACTGATGCAACATTAAACATTAAACCATTCAAATGAACCAGACATGTGGGTCATTTTCATACCATTGTGTTTGTTTTAATTGTCACTTTCACCTTCAGTGGTGTTTGTTGACAAATGTTTGGTGGGTGTATAGATCCAGGGACGATTGACTTTGATGAGTTTTCGTGGTCTGGTGGAATGATGGCTCCTCCTCTTTTTTTTATCGTCTCTTGTTTCACTTATGTCGGCGGATGGGAGTCACTTTCTTTGGGCTCAGGGTGAGTGGAGGGGTTTCGGAGGGCAGGATCGGGAGGCAGCAGTGTCTCTGTTCTTTACTCCTTTAAGTGTGAATGGTTAGAACTCTGTGATGAATGAGGGTCAAAGGCTCATGAAAAGCATCATGGGTAGCTCCCTCACAGCCAATAGGATGATATATACAGTATGTACATGACGTGTTTACATAGATTACATGGTTACATACAGAAATGTACATATTCAGGGGTTTTTTGTAAATAGAATTTTCTTTCGTATTCAGAGATGAAAAATTGAGGTAAAGGTTTTTTGTTCCTTGGATTATTTGTTAGCTGGATCTTTTGTAGATAGAGGTACCACTGTTCTTTATTTGTCATTAATCACTGGTCAATTTGTCCTCTGCTTTTAACCAATCCTTGATGCCGTTGGGGCACCTGTAAGGAGCAGTGGGCACCCATGGGCGGTACCCAGGGACCCATCTCCTGCTGTAGAACCTAATGGTCAGAATCACCTGCTGGAGGATTTGACCCTGTTTTTTTGGGTGATGGGTGAAACAGGAGCACCTGGAGGAAACCCATCCAGACACGAGGAGAGAAACATGCAAACTCCACACAGAAAGGTCTGCACAGTCCGGGAATCTCGCCTGTGAGGCACGAGCGCTAACCACTTCGCCACCACACCTCCAATTTTCTGTTTAAAGGTTTGTCTGCATACTTTCATTTACTTTTTACCATATTTAAAAGACCACCACACTGATTTTATTTTCATTGTCATTTTGTGTACATGAAAATGACATGTACACGATTTAGATTTTTTTGGGATAAATTATAAGTCATTCAACATTATAATATACAGGAGGTCCTCAGATTATGAAGAAGTTCTGTTCCTACACTGGTGACGTAACCCAAACACCCCCTAAATATGTCACTGTCTACCTTTCTCTGACCTTTTGATGATACCCAGCTTCGCTCCCATTGTCATGGCTTTCCTCTTGGCTGGACTTGCATCAGTGTGTTTGGTGTGTGTGTTCCTTTAAATGCGAGTGGTGGCTGATGTGTGTGTGCTGCAGTGACGTGCAGTTAAGGGAGGCAGGTGAGGCTGGGCCTCACCAGACATAATACTAATAAAGATTTGTCCAAGTGTCTGTATGATTTGAATGCTTTCAATCATTTTCATGACCAAAATTGCCGTATTTGCTTGTTTCCTATTCAACGGCAGCGAATATGCAGTGAGCTGAGGTAGCTCCAAACCATGCCTCATCACAGAATCCCTTGTTCCCTTGTTAACTGTTCAAGCACGTGCCCTTTGTGCTTCCTCTGTGCATGCCAACAACATAAAGCTGTATAAAGACGTTTTTTACACTTTAGATATGTCTGTTATATGGCCTCACTTTCCTTATAATGTGTTGTGTTTTTTAAGTATGTTTTCCACTTATGCAGTTTTAACAATTTAACATAAAACAAAACTGAAAAGACATGAGGTGAGGCAGGCAGTAACTCTGCCTCAGTAGAGGGCGTGGTCTACGTGAACTCAGTTTTATCTGGTTACTAGGTTATGAATCGTTGTTGTGTTATTGTTGGCTTCATCTAAAACAGTGGTTCTTAACGTTGTTGGAGGCACCGAACCCCACCAGTTTCATATGCTCATTCACCGAACCCTTCTTTAGTAAAAAATAAAATCTGATTTTTTTTATTTTACAACGTGTCATCACTGTGGGTAAAAGTACCACTCCCCCCCCCCCCCCGCCGCCACGTCGACCCTTTAGATCGCCGACCGCAGGAGCTTATTTGCCTGGATCGGCGCTCGGGAGATAATGGGCTAATTCCGGTGTGTGGTCCCGACTGAGAAGGAGGTCTCACTCTGCTGCTTATCCAGCGCTCTCAAAGCGGACCGGTAGGGAGTCTCACTCAGACACACCTCTCTAAGCGGCCTGATAGGTAGGTCTCACTCTGCTGCATAAACCAGTGACCTGTGTGTACTGGTATGAGTGAGTGGTCGAGTGGAGTGAAGTGAGGGAGCGGCGTTGAGTTTGAGTGTGTATGCATATATGTATGTGCTCTTTGACTATGGTTGGATGAGCTGAACAGGAACAGTTAACAAGGGTGAAAAAGGCGAGGATACTGAGAAAATGACAGAGATACAAACACAGACACTCTACACTGTGGGGCGACTGGAGACAATAGCGGCCGAGACTCAGGCGTTGTAAAGTCAAAGTCATAGGTCGAGTACCGTGTCACCCAAGGACCTCCTGTAGCAGCAACTCTTGTGCATTAATTATATACCTAGACATGATTATTGTACTTTTTATGAATAGTTCTTTAACCATTTGATGCATGCTGGTTACTCCAGTGGACAGTTATTCTACAGTTCTCCCCTTGTATATTCATGGGTTTAGTTTCATATCAGTCAGATAAACTGCTAGGGCATTAATGACTTCAGTTTTCTTCAAGTCAACTTATCTGTCAATAAAGGGTCGTGATGACGTCACCACATTGTCAGCAGAGGAACAACACAGACACACGTCTGTCCAGCAATTAGCAACTTGTATTAAAGTTCACTGTAACGTAACAATGCGTGACAAGACACAAGCATTAGCATTTTAACCCCAACAAAACAAAGGCTAACATTAGCAAAGAGTTTTCTGTGAAATCTAACTGAACAACATCAGTAGATGAACATATGTCAGCATTTGGTCTGGACCCATGGCTCTAAAACTGGACACGTTTGTCACACGTCCTCAATTTTTATATTAAGTGCAAAAAGTTTAAGTCAGCAGCCGCCAAGACGAACACCACAGTGTCCACATCATGTTTGGAAAAAGAGTGTGTTGTCTGCGATGCTGCTCATATCACTCAGGTTAGCTAGCAGATGCTGCTCATATCACTCAGGTTAGCTAGCGGATGCTGCTCATATCACTCAGGTTAGCTAGCGGATGCTGCTCATATCACTCAGGTTAGCTAGCGGGTGCTGCTCATATCACTCAGGTTAGCTAGCGGGTGCTGCTCATATCACTCAGGTTAGCTAGCGGGTGCTGCTCATATCACGCAGGTTAGCTAGCGGGTGCTGCTCATATCACTCAGGTTAGCTAGTGGATGCCTCTTCAGATGGCCGTGCGGTTTTGTTTTGTTTTTTTCATCTAAAGTGAAGCATTTCCACACATGTGATGTGTGTGTGTCACTCTATTTAGTTTAGTCAGACCCACCACCCCATGTTTTACCTGCAGCAGCCATGTCTGCTCTGGTTTAGCTCTGACTGTCTGTGGTTACGCACCGATGGAGAGAAAGAATAACATCTGACTTGTCGACTCCTCCAAATTTAAGTAAACTTAAATTTGTGCTACAGAAGTCGACGTGTAGTCGACGTTTCTGTTATAGGACATTAACAGAAACGTCGACTACACGACTACATATCATTACTGTAACTGTTCTGTTCTTAATACCTGAACATATTTACCTGTAAATGAATTGTGTCATTATTATTCTATAATTAACAACATCTGCATTAAATGTTTTATTTATTTCATAGTGTTCTGATATTGTCTGTTAAACACATGTTTCTTTGGTTCAAAGCTTAAACACATGTTGTCCACTTGACTGGACATTTTTCAATCACATATCTTTTTTCATAACTAAAGAGGAAAAACATCTTGACTAAGGTTCTCATAATTCATGAATTAAAAGGTTAATACACATATTACTGTAAAACATAAGCGGTCTGCATGGTGGGAACCATATCAGAGTTATGTCACTAACACACGCCTCCACGTATCTGTTTAAAACAGCATTAAAAGCTGTTTGTACTAAAGTCATGGTTGGGGTTTTCACATCTGTATGATGGTATACGAGGATTAAGCAGGTTCAGAAAATGAAGGAATGAATGAAAAAAATCTATAAAAATCTCCAGAGATTAGTTCAAACTCAATTTAAAGGAACATAGTTTTGACAGTCTGTGTCTGTTTTTAACTCATTGACCTTCACAGAAGGTTTGAAAGCTAACCTCAGTGTGTGAGGAAGAAATCATTCTTACCGCAATGTGAAATAAACAAGATAAAATCTACATTATTGTACCCAGGAGGAAAATTGCCTTTTGCTCTTCAAGACTCAAACCAAGAGGATATCTGATTGTCATCACAGTTCAAGATGCTTTATTGAGCATTCAAACGCTCAGGTTGAAGATGAGATTCATACCTGCTCGGTGTCTCTGAGTCAATAAATTGAACACAGTTATGTTAGAAAAGCAGATACATTACTGGAGTCCAAGTTTCTGGCTGTGCAGTTGCTACTTAGAGTCTTCTCACTATTGAAATAATTCCTGAATTAAACAGTAATGGTGAAAAAAAAAATCCTTTTCTATTTATTCATTGCAATTTGACTATGATTATTTAATGTTAATGAGCTGTCGGACAAAGCGGGATCTGAGGGACATGTTGGGATTAATCCCACAGGCTGACACACTTAATACTGCACAGCATGGAAGTTTTCCTGAACTGTGCAAAGCATTATCTCAGTGTTATCGGATTGTTCGTCTGGATCCTTATTAAGGTGTCCGCTGTGAAAATAAGCTTTCAAAAGTTTCTAATCATTAACTTTTCCCTTTTTTCCACTCAACAGTGACATAATGAAACCTATTACCTGTGGAAGACAAATACTAACATGTATCTGAAGGAAGGAAACATGGACATTAGTCACTTTTCCATTCCATATATGAGCAAAACTTTACAGATATTTACTAAATATGGAAAAAACAGAAGTGGGTAAAGTTGTTTCTTTTTCCATTAAGTTATAAATTCGATTATGTGTTTGTATGATAGGAGAAGTCACTGCACAAACATGACGAGTGTAAATATCTTGTTAAACAGATATATCCTTTATTATTGTTGCATAGTACCCCTCTGTGCTGTACTTCATTAAAAAAGTATTTGTTTTACTGGTTTGTCCACACATACTGGACCATGTTTTTAAAAAAACTCTTGTTTGTCATTGTGTTTATCTGTGGTAACTCAAAAACGTTTTTAGGTCATGGTGGGTGATTGTCCAGTTTGGGCACCATAGACTCCAGATCTAAACCCTTTTTGGGGCGGCCATGGCTCAGCTGGTAGAACAGGTCGTCCAATGACTGAATGATCAGTAGCCCGCGTCCTGGCTCTGACTGTCCACAGGTCCAAGTGTCCTTGTGCAAGACACTAAACCTTGAATTGCTTCTGGTTTGCCTGGTAGCACCTTGCATATGGCAGCAGTCGCCTGCGGGTGAATGTGTGAATGTGAGGCTAATGTAGTGCTTCTCAAATCTGGTCCTCATGGCCCAGTGTCCTGCATGTTTTTGATATCTGCCTTTTCTCCTTCTTTTAAAAAATAATAATTATAATATTAATATATATATATATATATATATATATATATTTAGGCAAAATAAAATTAATAAAAATAATTTAAAAAAACAATAATTATTTACAATTTTAAAATTACATTTAAAAAATAACATAAATGTATTTTTTAAAAATCCCCCTCTCCCTTTTTTAAAATAAAAAAACATGTAAATAAATACAAAAAAAAGTAGTACATTTTTTAAATTATTTTATTTTATTTTTGTAATAAAAAAATATTAAAAAATATCTCCCTCTTTTTTAACTAAAAACAATAAGGAAAAATATTTTTTTAATACAATAATTAAAATGTATTTACAAATATTTTTTAGAATAAATAAAATTCCTCTCTTACATCAGACTTGGAAGTTATTACATCATTATCAGGCTTCTGAGGAGCTGATCATTCATTGAACTTATGTGTGATAGAAGAGGGAGACATCTAAAACATACAGGACACTGGGCCATGAGGACTGGATTTGAGAACCACTGAGCTAATGTAAAGTGCTATATAAGTGCATTCCATTTTTGTTATTTTCTTATCTGAACCAAGTAGGTGTGGTAGGCGTTGGTCTTATAAAGCAAAGATCATGGGTTCAACCCCCATCCATACCTACAATGAAACCTCTGGTTGTGACATAATAATAGATTGGATTTATATCGTGCTTTCTAGCTACTCAAAGCACTTCACAGTGACCCATTATTTATTCACTCTCACATGCACTCTCTGGTGGTGGTAAACTACATATGTATCCACAGTTGTCCTGGGGCAGACTGACAGATGCGTGGCAGCCATTTTGCACCGGCCCCTCTCACCACCACCAAACATCCACACACCAGTGTGAGTGACACTGGAGGCGGAGGGTGAAGTGTCTTTGCCCAAGGACACAATGGACAACTAGGACAGCCACCAGCCAACAATGCTTCAGTTACTGGATGACCCCTCTACCAACTCCTTAGGGGCGGCCATGGCTCAGTTGGCCATCACTTCCTTTGTCCATCACTCGCCTTTTCTCGTCAGGTGAGTGATGGACAAATGAAGCTTTGATTGTTTTTTTGTTTTTTTTATCCGTCTAGATGGAGCTCTCTGTTCATGAAAGGGTTGGACATTTCAACAATCACTACCTCAGGCTGCAGTGATATCTATCTTCACCATGATCATCATCTGAACCCACTTCATCCTCACTAGGGTCACAGGGGTCACTGGGGGCCTAATCCAGCTACAATGGGTGAAGGCGGGGTACACCCTGTATGAGTCTCCAGTTCATCTCAGGGCTGAACATGTATATATACAAACAATCAGTGTCACATTCACACCTATGGACAATTTAGATTAACCAGTTAACCTATGAGTGCATGTGTTTGGATGGTGGGAGGAAACTGGAGAAAACCCATGCAGACACGAGGAGAACATGCAAACCTGGAGTGAAAGTGATTCCACTAAAAACCTCTTCTCTGACCTTTGACCTGAAAGTATGTCGAAGAAAAATCTGTGTTTACTGGTGAAAAGTATTACTTCCTCTCCATGTTTAGTTTAGCTCCTATGCTTCCACACATGTTTTCACCACCTCACACTTGGCCGACCACTGACCATCTTTACAATGTGGTAGAAGAGTGTATGTAACAATCTAACTGTCCCACTGTCAAAACAAGAATTTGGTGAAAAATTAATGAAACTACAGATAGAAATACATGTAATGGACCCGAGTGAAGACGATGAGGTACAGTATCGCTAATTTAAAGTTCAAGGTAGTTCAGGAAAGCATTTTTTTTATCTCTAGGAAATGCAGCATAAATGGTATGGTGGCCAAGTGATAAGGCAGTGGTCTCGTAAGCCAAATATCATGGGTTCAAACCCCATCCATGCCTTTAGTGAAACCTAACGAAGCATGTTCTCCTGTTAAAGTTTGAGTTTAAATAGTTCACATTTGACCTGTTAGTTCAAGTCATGTGCTATGTTATACGAGTGTTAAAAGTCTCGCAAGACTATTGACGCCACCCCCTCCACGTTTAATGGTTTGTTTGGCAGCATTTTGGGTTCCCGATAGAAATGATAAATGGTAAGAGAGTGAGTGATAAGACATGGACAATATTCAGACTGTGACGGTGTGACATTAAGCGCTCATCTTCTGCCCCAACATACTTTCTCTCTCTCTCTCAGTTTCTGTACTGTAGGGAGTGCGTAAAGTGTGTCTCTCCTGCAACGCACTGTTTAAACTGGACATTATTTGGACCTCACTACCCAACCGTTTCCCATGTTGTGGGCACCAGGTGGGCACCCTCAGGCACAAACAATTCCATACATTGCAGCTAATGACCCGACACAGAGACATTTCCAGTTCCACCACAGCTCAGTACTTAATAACCTTTGACCTTTAACCCTAATCACAGCTCAGTACTCAATTCAACAACTGCACCTGCCAAGAAAACACCAACAAACACACACAACACTGACAAACATACCTCAACTTCTACAATCAAGCCAACTTTGATTTAGAAAAAAGGAAAAGTATATAGTTTTATTTATTTTATTTGAACTTTTATAGCATTTTATTTTATTTCAATTTGTAGAGGAATACGTTCATTAAGATGTTCATTAAAAGTTAATGCTTATATAAAATCCATGTGAAACTCAGTTAAATTCATATCATTTGTAATTTAGTTTTATTAAAATCTCATCTCGATCTCGTGAACCCAATCCCGTGTCTCGTCTCGTGAGCTGAGTGTCTCGTCACACCCCTACTATATTACAGAAACCTGGGTCTGTACTGTTACCATGTTTTCTCTAATGTTCAATGACCATGATCATCGTCTGTCCTAGATGGAGGTGGTTCAAGGACTATGACACATATTTTATTCCACCACGGAACAGCAGAGGTTCTATTTTGACCAGGGTTTTGTTCGTCTGTTTGACTGTTCGCAAGATCACAAGTTCAAGATGGATTTGGGTGAAAGGAACAATGCTAAAATGTTGGTAGTGAAAGTGTTCCACTCAGTAAGTCAGAGTGGACCACCACTCACATAAGTGAAACCTATCACTCATCTAGGTCATCTGGGGGGACGTCTACGCTCTTTCAAGTTTAACAATAATTTTTAGACTCCAGACCTAAACCATCTTTTTTGTTTTATAACAATAATACATTTTATTTATCAGCGCTTTTCAAAGCTAGGCTAATTAATGATAACACACCGCTAACAGTCTATCTGGTTGTTTTAACATCCTATAGGCTAGGCTAATTAACGTTAACACACCGCTAACCGTCTATCTGCTTGCTTTAACATCCTATAGGCTAGGCTAATTAACGTTAACACACTAACAGTGGAGGAAAAATATCCAAGCTGCTCCGTTGACATGCTGCTTATCCGACCGTAGGCTGTTTTTAAGGACCTACTTCTTGAACCCTGTAGTCATTGCGCTAAGTCCCACCCTACAATCTCGCTACACAGATGGAGCGTTGTGATTGGTTCGGTTAACGGGAACTGGTCCTGTTTCAGGCTCTACGGAGCGTCACTACACCAATGAATCAGGAAAAAAAAATGTTGCCACTAGAGGTGGGCTAGTTTACTAGGCTATCTCTCTGACCTTTTACTTCAATGTCAGAGTCAAAGTATCTTCATTTGAGTATCAGCAGACAGGACCCCCCCCCACACACACACACACACACACACACACATTACATTCATACCCACAATAAATACATTAATTCAAATACAAAAATGCTACTAATAAAATAAAATCGTCTGTGTTTACTGGTGTAAAATATGACTTCCTCTTTGTGCTTAGTTTTTGGTGCCATTGAAGTGCAGAAAAATATGTACAGTAAATGTAATACATGTAAATTAAGGGTTTGGAGAGGAGGTATTGAGTTGGACAGTAGTCTGTACCTAAGTGCATGTAAACACACTGACCTCTGAACTCAGTGTTCACCCTAATCCAACCTTGGCCTTGTTTTGTCTGACTCCTCGACCTTCAACCAATGAGACGGCGGCTTTCTGTGATGTAACCAGACAGCAATCTGTGATGGACGACACCTGAGTCTGTTTCTGTAAATTACACCAAACTCTACTGTACACTGACACTGCATGTCAAAGTGTTCATACATGTAAAAATGCTGATCATGCAAAGATCAGCGTGTGTGTGTGTGTGTGATATGAGCACCTATTCGGTAATCCCCTCCCATGGATTTTAGAGAACTTATCTTTTCTGACAGAAGAACGGTCCAGCAGAGGGAGGAGGTGTTCTAAATTCTAATCTCTCAATGGTTTGTCGATAACGCTGCTGGCTGTTTCAGCTTTTGTCAATTGGGTAAACCCAGTGCGGGTCAGGATGTTTCTACCTAACACACACACACACACACACACACACACACACACACACACACACACACGTCAATACTCTTTATGTTCTAACTCTTTTCTCATGATAAGAGACAGAAGAGCAAGGCGGTGTTGTTTCATTTTTAGAAAACTGGAGCTGTGTGCGTCTGCAGAAGTACATGATCAGTCTTTGCTTTACATGATTGCACCACTTTCATTTGTCTGGTCTCATTTTGCACATGACGATTGAAGAGCTAATCACAGATGTTTCAGGCTTGGTTACATTATATATATCGTTAGCCACATTTCTTTGTTTCTTTTTTTTCCTTTTATTTCAAGCAAGTGAGTAAAGCTTTTCACAAATGACCTGCAGAGAACAGTGTCTGATAATACAAATATATTCAACAGAAATACATGTAATATTACAAATTCATTTATTGACACTAGAAAAAGAGTGGGAAAAGAAAATTAGTTTAAGCCTACCCTCACTTCTCATCAATAACTTCATGTAAAGACGTTTCAGATGCTCTTCTTAAACTGCAAATAAGAATAATGACCAAATAGGTAAGGCAACTGTATTTGTATAAAACTATTCATACACAGGGTAAGTGCTTTACAAAGGCCTAAAAAATAAAATTAATACATTTGTCGTCTCATCATCGGAACCCACTTTATCCTCACTAGGGTCACAGGGGTCACTGGGGGCCTAATCCAGCTCCAATGGGTGAAGGCGGGGTACACCCTGTATGAGGAGGAAACTGGAGAGAACCCACACAGACACGAGGAGAACATGTACACTCCACACAGAAAGGTCTGGTGTGGAAATAGAACCAGCAACCTTCTGTCTGTGAGGCACCAGTGTTAACTACTGCAACACTGTGCTGCCCAATTACTAAATTAAATTAAGATAGTATATGTTATATTATGAGGAAATATATATATATATATATATATATATATATATATATATATATATATATATATATATATATATATATTTCCTCATAATATAACATATAATAAACCGTTTTCACCTTCTGTCTGTCACTAGGGTCACGGGGAGTATTTAAATTATTTACACATGTAACACATTCAATTCCAGCACCAGTCAATGGGGCAGGACCTTTCTGTGTAAAGTTTACATGTTCTCCCAGTGGGTTCTGGAACTTGACTTCCTCCCACCATCCAAAGAATAGGTTCATTGGTTAATCTGAACTGTCCACAGCTTCAGCTGTTTGTGATAAGTCGCTGATTCTTTATGAATCGTTTAAGAGATGAATGTGTTCCGATGCATTTGTAGTCAATGAAATGTTAACAAAACCCAACACTTTGATTCTTGACATTTTAGGGGAAGCTAAGCTTTCCCTGTGTCTTAGAGAACCTGCCCCTGGTTGAATTTCACATGAATATTTTAACTAAAAGTCTGGTTCTGAAGTATATGCGAAACCATGTCCTAAAAATGTATCTGCTTAAGCTAAATGTGTCCCACTTACACTGGGTAAATATTATTGTTGACTGACAACTTTCCAGCTCATAGTCATATCAGGAGAAAAACAAATATAGCCGTGTTGTTTTGAAACTCTACAAGAACAGTGTGAATTTAGAATGTTCTTGCAGTTTTCTTTCAAAACAAAAAGGAAACCCATAAAACATTCTGTGATTGTCAGTGTCTGTGGAGTGCAGCGGTGAGCCTCCCACCCTGCTAAACAAATCAAACAGAGCTTTTAGTCAAAGTGCAGCACTACATCAGAAATGAAGGCTGATGGTCCAGGCCCAAAAGCACACTTCAGGGGCTCAGATGTGGACCACAACTGAACCTGCATAGGTTTAAAAGTTTTACTTACATTATGTAGTGAGCTTTAAATCCAAAAACTCTGCTCTTAGCAGTTTTCCTTCCAAAATGGGAGGTGTCTGTGGATGTCTGAGGGCATGAAGTGTATAGAAATGTGTCTGCACTTTCCATTTGTCATTTTGTATTAATATTTACAAAGGTCTGACAAGAAGAGTGGGACGTGTGTCAGGAGGTAGAAGTCCACATGAGTGGGAAATACCAATCACACTTCTGTGCAGTGTGTTCATCTGTCAGGGTTATTGACCAATCATACATCAGCAAAGGAAGAGAAGTGTGGAGAGTGCTTTACAAAGGCCTAAAAAATAAAATTAATAAATAAAATTAAATGAAGAGTAAGATATTATATGTTATTTTATTGAATTTTATATAATAAAATTCAATAAAATTGAATTTTATTATATAAAATATAATATAATTATGTTTTATATATATATATATATATATATATATATATATATATATATATATAAGACTGACTGTACTAGAAGAAGAAGAAAAGATTTGGAAGACAGAAATGAGACCACAGCAGACAGACTGGGTGACCTGAGTGTTGAACACAGTCATGCAACCACAGCCACACCCCCTCCAAGGACCAGGAGCCCACCAAGAGGGCACCAGGACCCAACCCACACAACAGACAAGGTGTCCAAACCATCCCGCTAGAGCCAGCCGCCCTAAAACAGCCAAGCACAGGCCCCGGGGTGGGGGGGTGGGGCATGGACCTATGTTCTTTGGTTTACGAGACCAACACCTTCCCACTTATCCACCACACCTACTTTACCTACAAATCCACTTAGAGAGCAGAGCCCCCTGCCCCCAATCATTAACATGAGCAATAGGTTTCTGCGAGTGGTGGTTGGAATCAACCTATCAAATAAAAAGCCCTCCCCTCACCGATCACCACCAAAATTTAATAATTTGTTCCTTGTGCTTATAAATATTTCCTAAAAATTTCATCCAAATCCATCCAGAGCTTTTAGAGTTACCTTTCTACAGACATACCTGGTGAAAACATAAGGTCAGTCTTCCCTTGGAGGAATAATTAGCATCTGCACATGGCTGTGGGGTTTAAGCTAACACTTGGTTGCCTACATCCATGACAAAAAGCCTGTACAGTGGTTTTATGTGGAGGTCAGCATATTTAAAGCCTAATCCTTGTGCTTGTGCTGGAGTTCCTCTGTGCATTTCTCCTTCAGCTTCTCAATAACAGCAGCAGTGACACTCTAGAGAGTTACAACCTGTCAGCTGATATCAATGAATGACCAGATCCAAGAAAAACACAGGCTTTGGCACAAACTTCCCCCTAGGACATGGACATGTGAGAATATTGCATATTAAAGTTTTAGCACAGTTTTTAATGGGGGGGTTGTCTGTCAGTGCTAACGCATTTGAATTTTTCCTCCAACTGTCAAAAATCGCACAATTAGTTTCGAGAAAATGAGTCCTCGGGGGATTTGAAAAAAATAAAAGGGCCTAAATCTAACAACAAAGTGACCAAAGTTGACAGCAGAGACAACTCCCCCCAGTGACCATATCCAACAACAGAATTGAATCAGAGCATATGGGACGAATACAAAACACACTCACACTCACACACACACACACACACACACACACACACACACACACATACACACTTACACAGACACACACACACAGACACACACTCACACACACACACACATACACACTCACACAGACACACAGACACACACACACACACACACAGACACACACATACACACACTCACACACAGACACACTCACACACACACACATACACACACACATGTACACACACTCCCACACACACGTATACACACACACATACACAGACACTCACACACACACTCACACACACACACACACACACACACACACGTACACAAAGCCTGATAGAAGTGAAAGTTAGGAAGACTGCTGAATGGTGATGGCAGGTCATTCTCTCCTTGGACACTAGACAAAATCCTTTTTTTTTTTTGTTCCCAAGATACAAAACATCCATTATCACCTGTGTGTCCCTCGTGGCCAATAGCAGGTAAGGAGAGAACACAGAAGACAACACACACTCACAGAAACAGCATGCAGATGGTATCAGGCTCCAGACAAAACCACAGAGGCTTGTGTTTGGACGTCAACTAAGTTAATGTAAAGTAAACAGCAGACGGTGTTTCCTCTTTAACCTTTAACCCCTGACGTGTCTGTGCTGATTGTTCTGTATTGTCATTTATTTTAAACGTGTCATTTCATGTTTATTTCATTAATATTACTGTGTTCTTCATTTTTATTGAATACTTTGTGTTGGTTCTATGTAAAAAAAAAGTTCGTATTGTTTTGTTTCCAGCTGTTTTTTCACGATAGAAAAATGACCTGAGGTGGAACAACAGAGTTTACTGGTACTTCCTCATACATGTCCATGTGATGAGGCGTCTCTGATTGGCTCAGAATCTGTGAAGGAACACTCCCCCATTCTCTCTCGCTGTGTAAGTGTTTACCTTTACCAGAGTAACATCCAGCTAGGTTTCGTGCCATCGTTGTTCTGAAAATGTGCAGGGAAAAAAAATTAGGCTTTATTTCCACAGAGAGCACATGAACCAGTTTGATCTGACATATTTTACAGTTTTTGCAGCAGCTACTGTGGCGTCATCTTCTCTTGTAGATGCTAATGCTAATGCTACCTCAGATTCGCTGCCGGGGAGGGGCTTAACCCCACGTGGGTGATGCTAAAGTCCATCTGACGTCAGAAGGACCGGCTTTTTCTGGGTCCCTGGTTCCTGTTGTTGTTTTGTGTGAATGCGGTATGCAGCCAGTGGAGGTGACGAACCACTGTCAAAGGAGCATGTGTTGGTAAGTCTGGGTGAGCCATCACCATGGTAACACTGGGTAAGCCATCACCATGGTAACGCTGGGTGAGCCATCAGATTCCAAAAGGAGAAAAGTGGAAAAGTGGTTTTCAGCGGATGGAAATAAGCAGACTGGGTGATGTTATTGATGTGGGTTAGGGTTAAAGATTGTGAAAAGGTAGTGTGGTGTAAGGGTCTGGTAGTGACACCCAGACCCTTAACCTGAGGGGAGGGGAGGGGGAGACTGAGGATCTGTCAATGGAAAGAGAAAAGGAGTCAACTTTGGAGAGGGTGGATTTGGTGGCTATGAGTAAAATTTCAGTGTTATTGCTGTTTAATTTTAAAAAGATAGAGGCGAACCATGATTTTATTTTGGAAAGACAGGAGGTGAGGGATGGGTGAGGGAGTAATGACTGGGGAGAATGACTTAAGTTATAGTGTGGGTGGCGCCAGTAGAAACTTGTAGATTACACTCATTAAGTTTAACAGAAGACGTTTCATACTGAAAAAAAATATTTTTTTTACAATTTTTCCTACATGTTCAAACTTTAAAATGGGTCAATTTGACCCATAATGTAACAGGAGAGTTACATTTTCTTATCACCCCGCCCCCTGAAGGGGAGAGGGGGATTGTGTTTGAGTCAGTTTTTGTTTGTTTGTCAGCAGGTTTACGCAAAAAGTACTCGACCAATTTCCATAAAAAGTTCAGGAAAGGTGCGAGGTGGTCCAGAATAGATCCCATCAAATTTTTTTGAAAGGTCAAAGGTCACGGTCACCAAGAAATGTGGTTTTACAATGATAATAGACAGGACAAATCAGGTCAAAGGTGTGTGAGGGGGGCGTGCACTTGTTTTAAGTGTGATGAGATATTTTGACGAGATATTACAAAAATACATTTGGTTTGTGCCGTCTGGATACGTGGCTATCACATATATCGCCTTTAATTCTTCTTGAGAAACTGACTTATGATCGTAATCACAAATCAGACAGATTTTGGAGGCTCTGGAAGCTACTGCACTCCTTATACCCTGTATTGGTCATAGATGTTAACTGATGTTTTCATGTATGTCACATATCCTACTCATTTATCATTCTTATGTATTTACCGTATTTATTAATTTCTCCCCCATTTTTTATTTTTATATCTATTTATTTTGTGCATGTATGTACATGTATATGTATGCAGGGTGCGACTTAAAAAAAAAAAACAGGGGGGGGGGGTTCCCACAGAAAAAAGCTTGTGTTGGATGTTCTGACCCTCATTCTAATCATATTCACTAAGTGGAGGAAAATAAACTAACCAGGATTCCCTCAGTCGCAGCGACCGAAGAGGTACGAGCCCAAATCCTCATCCCATGGGCGTGTGTGGGAAATGTGGCGTATGGAAGACCACTTTCCTAGTTGTCATTGCACCAGGTCTAGTCTTCATCGGGTTGTTTATAAATGCGGCCGAAAGTGTGTGGTAAACTCCATCTGAGGCTAAATACTGACACCAGACTGATAGTCAACAAGTACCTGAAGGGAAAGTTGAAAAGAACTTTGAACACAGAGTTCAAGAGGACATGAAACTGTTGAGAGGTAAAAGGGTGGGGTCTTCCTGAAACCCCACGATGTAGTGAAAGTGTGAGGCTGAAGTGGCATCCCGGCCCCATGGGTACCCAGACACAAAGGCCCAGGCCCACAGACAGCAAAATCAGTGGACCCTAACAGACCCGAATGGTGACGTTCAAAACCAGAGGGGGGGATGATCCCAGTATGTATGTATGTTTGAGTGTGTGTGTGTATGTATGTTTGTATGTAGCTTTTCTCTCATCTACCTTTTTGAATTTGAGGGTGGGATTTAGAAACAATTCCTCCCATAACCCTCCATCAGTAACCCTCAAAACTAAGTGTTAAGAGTTATGTGTGACTTAGAAATGGGACACTCCTTAAACGTTGGTCCCGAAATTAATCAGGGCCCATGTTGTCTTTGTAGTCCCTGAAATGAAACACAACTTTATTATTTTTTAATATTTACACTGTTAACCCTGTTTAATCATAAGACACAAACACAGCTATCATCCACTGGTCCATCAGGTTCACGTTTTTGTTGTTGACTGTCTATAAATTATTCCTTCAGTTAGAGCTATCAAACAAATAATCTGTATAAATAACACAACTGTATTCAGCTGTCACCACATACCATGGCTCAAGGTAAACACCAGCTATAACTATCGCTAGATAACTCTGTGGCTACGGCAGATGACCTTTTATACCATTATTGACACAAGCATGTTATATAGGCTGTTATTTGGATAATAACCTTCCACCTCAAAAAATGACCATTTTTTGTAACGTTAGCTAACTTAAATGACAGCTAGCTTGTCCGCAACAGCCGCTATTGATAAAAGATTGTAAAATAAAAAAATACATGTTATGCAACAATGAGGAACATAATCCATAAAATGGACCTAAAGTAAGATAATATAATGATTTTTGTAATTTTATATATATATTAACAAAGAAAATACTGCATTCTGTGTAACCCTTGCTCCCAAGGGTGGCGTCGTGGAATCTCAGTATTGAGGCTATTCAGTCCTCAAACTGACGCTCAACTTAAATGTTCTTAGAATCGGAACAACACTTACACTTCATGAGAGCGCACATTTTGAGATAGAGGGATAAGGAGGAACTGGAATTACTGTTGGTTGTTTTGTCATTTGTTATTCATGTTCATAAAACCTAAAAAAACAATAAAACCATTATTATTATTATTATTATTGACTGTGATAAACTTTTCTTTCATATAATTGTTTCCAAACACCAACTCCACAGATCTGCAGACATTAGTCTTTCACTGAGCCACATGTTTCAGCACCATTGGGGCTTTTTACACATAATTGGAAAATGAAAATTCAGAGGACTTTGATTAAGTAACATTTTGTAGAACAAGTAGAAATAAACCTGTGACATTCCTCCAATGACAAAATAAAATTTTATTGTATTGCCTTCCAAAGTGCCCATGTTGTTTGGATGATAAAGTGTTTGAATGTGAAACTACTGATATTAAATATTCATGGTTACACATAAAATAAATCAAAGCTGGTCGGTGCCGCCTTCTGAACATAAGTTATTGCTCATGGGTTTCAGGAATTTCTTCTTAAACAACAATATACAGAGTCCAACCTGAAAGAATATACAGAGGCAGCATTGTAAAATAAATCACGTTTATTTCCGTCCAGAGTGGAATTTAACAACTGTCCAACTGTCCTACTGACACAACCGTCCTTCTGTCCAACTGTCCTACTGACACAAATGTCCAATTATCCTACTGTCCAACTGTCCTACTGACACAGCCGTACTACTGTCCTACTGTCCAACTGACACAACCGTCCTACTGTCCTATTGACACAACCGTCCTACTGTCCTACTGACACAACCGTCCTACTGTCCAACTGACACAACTGTCCTACTGTCCAACTGTTCTACTGACACAAATGTCTAATTGTCCTACTGTCCAACTGTCCTACTGACACAACCGTCCTACTGTCCAACTGACACAACCGTCCTACTGTCCAACTGACACAACTGTCCTACTGACACAACCGTCCTACTGTCCTACTGACACAACTGTCCTACTGTCCTACTGACACAAGAACACAACATTAAAAATATTGACAGTAATAATCAAAAGGTAGCATATCTCCAAACATGTTTCACTTTGCATCGGTTTCCCTCATGCTTTATGATGACTTCTGAAAAAAATAAAATAATGTATTATTCACATATTTATATTTTACTAGTGGGTACATACATTTATATTTAACCCTCGTGGGGACCTGAATTTCGGTCCCCATAGTGTCAGGGGTCCCCTTCAGTGACTGTGTAAACATATCAATGTCCCTATAAAGATAGGAATACAAGCACAAACGCAGACAGACAGACAGACAGATAAATGTACAGACAGATGAACAGACAGACAAATGTGCAGACAGACAGACACACAGACAGATGAACAGACAGACAGATGAACAGACAGACAGACAACCCCTGGCATAAACATAACTATCATTCCTTAAGTAAATATTGTTCACATGTTTCTTCAGTTGAATCATGAATTAAAACAGTTTATTTATTTTATTTATTTGGCATCAGTTAATTGAAGTGTTATGTTATAGGCACCTGGGGTGCACGGTTACCATGTTAACAGATGTTTTCTCTTTGGAATGTTCCATGACCATGATCATTTCCAGTGTATAGTTGAGTGGTTCTATGGTACCAACTGGTTCACTAATGTATGTTCTCAGGACCCATTTGTTACCTGTGTCTTTGATTTGTTCATCTTGGTTTACATGAGTCCACTGGAAGAAAACCACTCCACTTATTGTATGTGATTAGAATGAGCCGTCTGCTTCCAGATGGAGCGATTGTTTTGTTCCACATCTCAGTACCATTGTACTAATGGGGAAAGAGAAGAAACCAGAGTCTGATTCAGGAAGATTAAGTGTTACGGGTATGAAAACCTCTTCAGACGGTCTCAGTGTTGCGGTCGTGTTTCCATACTGTTAAGGGAATTAAAGGGTTCGTTCAGGTTAATTAAAGTAGGGTTGATCGGTTACTGTAATGTGTACAGTACACTGAAGGACACCAACAATGTACTGGTGTGGATGATGCTTAAAAATGTATGCTGCCATCAGTATACATCTGTTAGCGTCAGTGGTGGTGGTGCTCCTGTGTGCGTCAGATACCATCGTCCTACGACAATATATCTGTGTATCTACAGTGAACTGTGCCTTAAATAACGTAACTTTAAAAGTATATTTCAATCCTTTACAGTGAAGCCTAAATTAATGTCCACACTGCATTTAATAAGGGAATCGCACCGTTCAACCACATTTTATGAATTTTTTTTTCTTTTTACAATGGTTTGGTTTTTGTCAATTCTGGTTCAATGGAAACTGCTTACAGTGACCACGTTGGTCCAGAGATAATTGAAACAATATAAGTGGTTCATTATTAAAACCAAATTTACAGGTATTTCACTTATGTTTTATGCAGAATATCATGAGGAAAATGAAATTAAATGGATGCTTCAGCATTTAGTGAATTGTATTGCAGTACTGTACCATGTCAGTTTAATGACAGTGGACTGTAGTGTGTGCAGACATAACTCAAATGGTGACTTATTGTGTGTGTCGACTCTGCTGTGTCACTGGTGCATTTTGTTTACAAGTCTAAAAATAACGTTTGAAACAGGTGCAGCTGATTGTCCAGAAAATATAGTATATGTTTGATAACTACCTAGATAACTCAGAAAGTTATGGACGGATTTGGCTGAAAATTTCAGAAAACTTTGATACTGGAACAAGTGAGTGGTGGGGGTCATGGGTGTAGGGATTGGGGGGGGGGGGGCTGCCTTGGCGGAGTCTGCACTCTAGCTTTGTTTTGTTTTTCCATTTGCTTGCAGCGCTGTGGTTATTTTGTGTTTTAATCCTCCAGTTGATGTTTTCAGTACAGTAGGTAACAGGTTCACTCAGGTCAATGACAGTGGGTTTTTTAAAATAATTTGGAGGCTGTTTCACAAAAGATGAAACTTATTTCACAATTTGAAGGTTTTTGTCACATGTGTAGTGAGGTACACCAGAAATAGAATCAGTTCAGAAATGTCTTTATTGAACAACTCACCACAGAAATAAGAAAAGCAGAGAGGAGCGACTGAAAGAAGGTGTTTGGACCAGGCAGAGGTGACGCACAACAGGACAGTGATCATGTACTCACTGCAAAATATGAGTGAGTTCATACAAGTCACACCTCAAGAGGAGTTTTTACCAAACAATTCAATTTAAAAAAAATGATGAACCTATTTCTCACCTAATTTCCCCTCAGCTGGACACCATCTGTTTAATGTTTGTAGCAAAAAAAAAAAAGTATTGAAAACTATCATTGGAAAGTAAACTACTGTAAAGTCATTTACTGGACCACATAATACAAATATTTTTCATGCAGTTATTCTAACTTTTCTGTTAGAATGTTATAAACTGTTATAAAAGTTATTACTCAGCTAATGGAGATGATTTACAACAAAACTGTATTTGAAGTTGTCACGAAATACATGAAGAAACCCCAAAAAATGTAGAGGGAAAAAAACATGTGAAAATCCACTTGAATTTACAAAAAGATGTAATAAAATAAAAAATATGTTCAAAATGCTCCTAAAATACAGGCTAATGGCACTTTCGGATGGGATAAACAAAAGTCTGTAATTCAGGCAAATTCCAGACATTATGACCAGGTATGTCGTCAGTTCACAACATCCTGTTTTAATAATGTATGAAAACAAAGTCTGCATAAGAACAGCACTGTATCCACTAAGGGAAAAATCCCATTGATAAGGATGCAGTGTGTAAATTTCCTCCACGCCTTCAAAATAAAAGCGTGGTCAGTGCAGATGAAAGCAGTCTGGAGGTTACAATGGAAGTAAATGGTAAATGGACTGCGCTTATATAGCGCTTTTCCACCTTCATGGTGCTCAAAGCGCTTTACATTAGCCTCACATTCACCCATTCACACACATTCATTCATACACCAGTAGGTTTCTAAGGTCTAAGGTCAGTCCTACTGGGGGCCTAAGTCAGGGTTCAGTGTCTTGCCCAAAGACACTTCGACATGTGAACAGCCACAGCTGGGACGCGAAACGCCAACCTCTCGGTCATTGGACGACCCACTCTACCAACTGAACCACAGCCGCCCGAAGTGAATGGACAGTTCTTAGCATAGACTTTCCCTTTGGCAAACAGCGACTGAATCTATAGAGACAACCTCAGATAGCTATAAATGTTAGCGTACATGTGGGCGTGACCGGTCCATATCTTCCTTATCGCATACACACAATTCCAGCCACTTCCTGCATTATTAACTCCAGAAAAAGACAGGAGACGCACAATTGAAATCACAACCACAGACATTCACATTCACACAGGACTTGAATTATCACTGGATGTTGGTTTTTCACCCAAACACAGTAGGTAATATGCGGCAGAATTATTACTGAGCAATTAATGGACATGGTGCATTTGCACAGGACTAAGAACTCAGACATTCTCTGTAATAATTCCAAATTACCAGTGGTCCATAGGTAATACTTATCCCGTGGGAATACGGCATTAAACTACCAAAACATTTGATAAAATGTCCAAAACATATTCCATTACATATACATATCAATGGTGGGCCGTCAGGGCCAGCAAGACCTTATTTGCTGGCCTAACATGTTTCATTATAGGCCTTAAATTTATTCTTACTTCAGCTAGCTTGTGTCGCCAGGCGGTATGAAATCTGCCCAAGGCCTTCAGAATCAACAGTGTCTATGCACTGTAAGTGAATGGGCACATATAGTTGATAGATAGCTGCGATAGCCAATCAGATCACGAGTTGGCACAGTTAGGCCAGCTAGAAGGCCTCATGTTGAACGTGACATATACGCGTCCTGTGATTGGATACTCACTTGACCTAAGCAGAGGCAGCGCTATGCAGATCAACAAAGCTACAGCAGATCAGACCTGGAAACTTCAGCAGAAAAAACAAGTATATCTACTCGCTTTTTTAACCCACAATGGCTGACAACGTCAGTTTGGTAGCAGATATACTTGCAGGGCGATTTTTAAGACGGACCTTTCAGGAGAAGCTAGAGAGGCCAACCCCTGAGCTAGCGAACCTGTGTCCACTGCTTCTGTTGAGCGGTCATTCTCGGCCTTAAAGCAAATTAAAACATACGCCAGAAACACAACTGACGCGGCTTTCAGCATTGGCCTCCCTGTCGATAGAAAATGATTTATTGTTGGAACTGAAACGCACAGACAAAGTGCACAACGAAGTCATTAAAGAAAGCTTCCCCAATTAGATTTAACCAAGGGCCAAATTCTAAGCTGGGCCACAGCACCTGTGGGGCACATGGCACCAGGGGGGAGGGGTACCACAACAGCCCCACCCCAGTGACAATACAGAAAATAATGTTGAATCTGCACTTACAGTGAATTATAACATTATTAGATGTGCCTGGGATTCAGGAATTTGTCAGGGTCACACAAAGACAAATTTCACTCTGGAAACAAAAGTTGAGAACCAACCATTTACTCAAAATAAATATTTGTTATTAAAGTCTGCTCTGAAAGTAGACAGATTTATAACAGCAGTTAGTTAACTCTAAATACAATTTAAAAAGTATACTTTTCTAGTCTGCTGGAACAAATCAACAGTAATACAACTGTAACAGTATTTATTATTTAAGTATGTCCAACTGGCTGCTAATATATATATATATATATATATATATATATATATATATATATATATATATATATATATATATATATATATATATATATATATATATATATATATATGTCAAGGGTTTGTTTGACTTCAGTGGTTTTTCATTTTATTTTCATCAAGTCTAAAACCAGCAGTGATGAGTAGTGCACAGTTTTTACAGTGTAAAAATGAAAAATAAAAAAAAAAACAGGAAAAAGACATTGTGAAAACACAATAAAATAAAGTTGGTCTCTTTTATCATTCAGCACTAAAAAAACTGATTTCAGCCACACTTACTTTAACTTCAAATTCAAATCTGTTTAAATCTACAGAATTTATCTCTACCACACCCCCCACTCTACTGGGAAACACTCCCCTTTATATCCCTAAGCTCCACCCATGGACATACCAATGACCACATTATTTAATTAACACTCTACAATATTTACATGGAACAAACATTAAACTGAAATCATATTAACTCATATAAACAATGGCACCAATTATCCTCCATACATAAAAACACAAACTGAAGAAAAACCCAAAACAATGAATGAATGTGTGTGTCCTGTAGTCAATGGTCCACAACCTTTTTATTACTGCGGACCGGTCAACGTTTGACAATTTTACCACAGACCGGGGGCGGTTCCGTAGATTGTTTATATGGGTCAGAGCGGGTCTGGTCTGTGGGAATCACCTGTCACCATAAATCCATATTTCCAGGCCAACTCCTGGTATTGTCTGTTAAAAACGTTCCTTTTCTCTACAGTTGGAGGCTCTTCTTCTGTCTCTTCAGTCGCCTTTTCCTCTTACAAAAGAAACTTTCCAAACACATCTGTTTTTTCCTGACTTTACTAACATGTGGGTTACATGTTTGACAATCAAGAACCGAGAGAATCTGGTCATTTTTCAAAATAAAAGATTGTTCAGACTCGGATAATAAATACAAGAGAAACAATGAATGAATGAATGAAGTCATTATTAGGCAACCGGTGGCCCGGTACCAAGTGATCCATGGACCGGCCCGGGGGTTGGGACCACTGCTGAAGTCAATGAAGCCTGTGAATTATGAGGATATAACAGTGGTTGGGTTCTGTAGCAAGTGTGCATGTGTGCGCGTGTGTGTGTGCGTGTGCGCATGTGTGTGTGCGTGTGTGCGTGTGTGTGTGTGTGTGCGTGCGTGTGTGTGTGTGCGTGTGTGCATGTGTGTGTGCGTGTGTGTGTGTGTGTGTGTGTGTGTGTGCGTGCGTGTGTGTGTGTGCGCGCGTGTGCGTGTCTGTGTGCGTGCGTGTGTGCGTGCGTGTGTGCGTGCGTGTGTGTGTGTGTGCGTGTGTGTGTGTGTGTGTGCGTGTGTGTGTGTGTGTGTGCGTGCGTGTGTGTGTGTGTGCGTGTGTGTGTGTGTGTGCGAGTGTGTGTGTGTGTGTGTGCGTGTGTGTGCGTGCGTGTGTGTGCGTGCGTGTGTGTGCGTGCGTGTGTGCGTGCGTGTGTGCGTGCGTGTGTGTGCGTGTGTGTGTGTGCGTGCATGTGTGTGTGTGTGTGCGTACGTGCGTGTGTGTGCGTGTGTGTTCGCACCTCCAGATGCCCACCACATGGGGTAATGGCTGAGTAGTGAGGCAAGGACCAGATGACAATGTCCAGTTTAAACATATGTCGCAGGAGAGCCGAGTAGTGCGTGTGCTTTTGTAAATGATATCTCTAGCTGTTGTGTCATAAATTATGGTATTATGAGGGGTATTTTTTCAAGTCAGACTAAGTAGGACATCACTGAAGGCCCAGGTGTGAAATGCATGGACCGCCACCGATATATATATATATATATATATATATATATATATATATATATACTGTCAGAAGTGTCAGAACTACTGTCCAGGAGGAAACGGCGAACCTCCAGAAATACATCAAGAAAATGGCCCCCAATGACCAACTGCTAAGTGAATGCCTCAGGCAACAAAAGCCCAGTAAGGTCGAGGAACCAGAGGGGCTATCATGGAAGAACAAACCCTTGCATGGCGTGTGCCATCGACAAATTGAGGAAGTGGCTGATATGGAAAAGACATACCAGTGGCTGGAAAAGGCTGGACTAAAGGACAGCACAGAGGCACTACTCATGGCTGCACAAGAACAAGCCCTGAACACCAGAGCAATAGAGGCCGGGGTCTACCACATCAGACAGGACCCCAGGTGTAGGCTGTGTAGAGAAGCCCCTGAAACAGTCCAGCACATCACAGCAGGGTGTAAGATGCTGGCAGGTAAGGCATACATGGAGAGACATAACCAGGTAGAGGACATACTGTACAGGAACATCTGTAAAGAGTATGGACTGGAGGTCCCAGGGTCAAGATGGGAGAACCCCCCAAAGGTGACAGAGAACAAACAGGCCAAGATCCTGTGGGACTTCCAGATCCAGACTGACAAGATGGTGATGGCTAATCAGCCTGACATAGTGGTGGTGGATAAACATGAGAAGACAGTGGTGGTGATAGATGTAGCAGTCCCCAGTGATAGCAACATGAGAAAGAAAGAACATGAGAAGAGAAGAGAAATACCAAGGGCTGAAAGAGGAGTTAGAGAAAATGAGGAGTGTGAAGGTAACAGTGGTACCAGTAGTGATGGGGGCACTAGGGGCAGTGACCCCCAAGCTGGGAGAATGTCTCCAGCAGATACCAGGAACAACATCAGAGATCTGTGTCCAAAAGAGAACATTGCTAGGAACAGCTAAGATCCTGCGCAGAACCCTCAGGCTCCCAGACCTCTGGTAGAGGAGGAAGGAGACACTGCCCACGTGGGGCGAGAGGAACATTTATATATATATATATATATATATATATATATATATATATATATATATATATGTATGTATGTATATATATATGTATGTATCAGGCCTTTTTTTCAGATTGTTTGGTCCTAAAATGACTGATGTTTCATGACCTTTTCAAATAAATTGCGATGAAAGTTTTAGTGCTTTTTAGGCTTTAGTTGCGATTTTTAGTTGCGAAGTAATATTTCACATATTTAGTGACTGGAAAATTAATTCAAAGTCATTGTAATATGGTTGTCAATACTAGCCTTTACCAAGATGAAAAATAAATGATTATGAGGATTACAAAAACACAACAAAATATTTTTTTTCCAAATGCACCTGTTGGTTCAAAGGATAAAGTTCATATGACCTCACATATGACCTTTGCGGCGGTGGGTGTTGCGTTTTCAGGGGACATAAGTGAGAAAATGTCGTTGATAAATGTTGGTAAAACAGTTTGTCATTAGTTTCCAGTGCATCATTAAATAGACTGGTTTTATCCAGAAATATAATTTTATCTTTCCAATGGATGCCATGTATTGTTAAATTCCCATTCTCACTTTACTCACACACACACACACAGATAAATCCCCTGGTAATATTTAACTGACTGAGAATCTTCAAACATATTAATGTTTTGTGCTGTCTTCCATTAAAACTGAGCTGCCACCGTTAGCCTGTGTGTGTGTGTGTGTGTGTGTGTGTGTGTGTGTGTGTGTGTGTGCGTGTGTGTGCGTGTATTCGTTCCATAAATGATCTGTGTCAACTGGAGAACATCAGCCAAATGATACGTCTGCACATTTAGTTTTTGACGTTCAGACCTAATAAAATATGGAAGATTCCCAGGAGAAATCACACAACGAGAGGAGGATGGGACATGAGTCTGAAATACGGGAGATTATGTTGGCATAATAGTGAACCTCTGGCCGTGCACATGTTTCTTCGTACTTTAAGGTAAACAGGAAAAGGCAGAAGGAGCAGCTCATCAATGATTGGTCACATTTTGGTTAAAATTGCAACATTGTGCTGTGAATTTGCGTTGAAGTTGCAAATCACAACATTTCAAAATCCTGTGGGGTCTAATTAAATATAACCTGTTGACTTAAAACAGTTGTTCTATGTTGGTCCAGTGTCTCCATTCCATAATATATACATGTATTATATTTTCAACCTCTGTCATATCATAACGTCTCAGCTGTATTTAATTCTAACCAGCCACAGCATATGCAGGTAAACATGACACCGACCATCACCTAATTACCTCTCATCTGTCCTAAACTTATCTGTTACTGTCACAGCCTTTAGTATTTCTCTGACAGGATCATTGAGTTTAATCTCTGCTCATACATGCCTGTCTTCATACAGAATATGTCCTCTAACCTGCAGACAAAGTCAACACAGCCCAGTGCATTAATACACAGAAAAGAGGAAACAACATGGACTGACCTTAAAGGGGTAACACCATCTGTCAGAACAACACCCTCAGCTACTGCAGGTTTGTCCAAATTACCTGCTGACACTGACTTTACAAAATAAAGTCGATCGTTCCTCCCAGAATGTTATTAGAACTGATAGAGTATATTCTTATGATGATAAAAACCTCACACTGGAAAGAAACAATACAGTTTTTATTGTAAAATGTATCTATACCTTTTAATATGGACTGATTTTTGAGAAAAAATTAAACTTATTCACAGGAAAGTAATTCATGCATATTTGGGATCAGGGCAACTTAAATTCAAGACTTTTTAATACTTTTTGAATGCTGTTTGTAAATTTAACACCAAGCCAAGACTGAACCAAAATTGAAAAGGGAAAATTGAAAAATAAACCAGCAGATGAATTACCTGGTGTCAGTTTGACCAACTGTTTGTATTCAATAGAACATGACTTTTTGGTCCAGTTGATGCTACATTCATGAACCGTTTGCATCAAGAAGAATAACTTTGACATTTTGAATATAACACACACACACACACACACACACCATATAAACACACACCCATATAAACTCAGTATAGTTAAAGGAATACTACACCCACAGAATGATGTGTTCTCATTTTCTACTCACCCTAAATTATTTTTGTACTATATACAGGCATGAAAATGACTCAGGGGTCAAAAAGGTGACAGAAGTGCGTGAGCGCAGCTCGGCACGGCGGCGGCGAGGGGGGGGGGGGTAGTGCGTGTACATTATGAAAAAAAATATTCAGCGCTTTGTCCACCAACACTCTGTTTCAGTCTTCTGTAGGAGGCACTACAAAACACGCAGCTCTCTCAGACACAAACACAATGACCTCATATCTATGTTGTAATGGCCATTTTATTAAAAAATGAATGAATTAAAATGAATAATGTCTGACCAATTAGGTAGTGGAATGACACAAGGCTAAGTCATCATCCTCTCATCACTCATCATTATGCCTGAACCATAATCAACACAACATACCACAAGGTCAACACTGTGTTAGTAAAACATGCTGTTGACAACAACAATATCATTTAAAGATAAAAACCCCAATGTCCAAGTCCAATTAATCATTTCTTTTTCCTTTTTGTCTGGGCCACCAGTGTCTCCAAGGCCCTTTTGCGCTGAGTTGCTGCATGCCTCAGCCTCGCCTGCTTTTCAGTTTCTGCAGCCTCTTTCTTAGCCTGTTGAGCACTCCCCAGTATATTTTAAACCAAATCTTCTCTGCTGCACCTCTCTGTCCACTGTTTTTGCTTTCACTTTCTGCCTGTAGGTTGCTGCTGCATAGCTTCCTGTCCACCTCCCCAAATTTGACATCTTTCCTCATTTTTTTTGAAAATATCCCCAATATGAAAGGAAAGCTCGTGTCCCTTCACTGTTACTTTTCCCTCCATCTTCAGTCAGGACCATTTCCAGGAGCATTTCATTCCTGCATCTACCTGCTTCACCGATGCAGCATCCTCCTCACCTGACACACTCATTCTGCAATACACAACATCAGAGGTGAAAAGGAGTGTAATAAAATACCAATTATTACGTGTTTTTATTTAGTCACAAAAGGCTTCAATCATGTATACCAATTTAACAAGTTCTAGTACGTTTACAACCTGCTCAGTAGCCCCTCACACGACTACTATACACACGTCCCAAACACCAATTACAGAGGTATTATAAAGAAACATTTGGTTCTTTTTATGTCACTGTTAACTTCACAAGTTTGGTGCTACCTTGGGATAATACTACAGATACCGTCTAATAAATACAAGTCAATGAGCTAATACCTAGTTAATGGGAGCTAATTTTTCACCTCAGCTCTGGTAGTGTTCAACTAAATTGCTGTAGCAGTGTAGCACAGAGTCCTGCACAGTTCTGATTTTGACAAACCGCAACCGCCCGTACCCGTCATGTTCAAACCTGTATCCGACCCGTTTTCCAACGAAAAAAAATTACAAATCCGCACCCGAACCAACCCGCTATAAATGAACCCGATATCCGACCCAAACCCGGAAGAAAATGTCATCTTAAATACAAAATGTATTGCCACGAATATACTGAACAGTGACATAGCCAAGGCAGAGCCAAATAAAAATGTTGTTAAACAGGAGCAGACAAATAATAAATTCAAAAACTATTTTTATATGTTAGCTCACGCGCACACACACACACACACACACACATGCTTGTAAAACGCATCAAGAAGGAAGCCGACAGGAGGCAGTTATACAAGTCCAAACTAAAGAACAGTTTTTAGCCTATGAACCGCAAATTAGACCCGCGATCATACACGTCCGAACCCGTATCCGACACAGCACAACATTTTTCACCCGTTTCGTGAAAATCTGCGGTTCACCCACGGGTCACCCGCAGTTACTCTGGTGTAGCAGCCTAGCACAGATATAAATACGAAAAATGAAAACATGAAAAAGACCGAAACCATTATTCACCTGACCTAATTCAATCCGGCAGCAAAATGTAGATGTTGTTCGCTTGTCGCTGATAGTTTCCTGATAGTTCTTCTAGCAGAGACGTAAGTTAGCAAGTAACGTTAAGTAGTTAGGGTGACTCTTCAAATGCTCGCGCTCACGCAGAGACCGTGAAGTGCTTCTAGCGGCTTTGAAGAATAGGCCTATGCTCATGATTGGCTTACTGGAAGCGACTGTGCAAATTGTAGGCGGAATCTGGGAAAAGTTCCGCCTTAAGCGCTAGGATTGGAGAGGCAGCCTGTCAGTCAAACTAGCTCCCCTGCCTACGTTCTGCAGATAGGTTTTTGGCAGCAAAACAGTCAGGGGGATTTGTGGATCGCTGTCCAAGTTAAATTTTAAAGTATTTTCATTTTGCATATTAAAGTCAATCATATCATATGATTAAATAAATAAATATATAAATAAATAATTCGACCGACCAGACCCCACCCCCCCCAAAAAAAAAAAAAAAAAAACTCCTCGGATCTACACGATTCACGTGGGTCACCCTTTTTTACTTCAAAACGGCGAATTTCACCGAAAGGTGAGAGATTTTCATGCCTGATAGACCCACAGTTCTCAAACTGGGGTCCGCGGACCCCTAGGGGGACGTGGCGCATGTCCAGGGGGTACGCGAAATTATTCACGGTTTTGTTTTTGTTGGGGGTTTTTTTTGCTGTTTTATTTTGAAATGCGGAAGTTTTATTTTGTAGCGAGCGGGCGGAAATAACAGCGCTGTTTGACGCCAGCTTGACTAAATTGAGATATTTTTAGCCACCCTGCAGCGAACATGGATCGATTTTTGTGTCCGCCAAGTTCCTCAAGAAGTGGTAAAAGAAATGACAATGAAAATGACAATGACAAAAACAAACGCCCTAACCCTAAAAAGAGAAAGTACATTGATAGTTATATTGAGTTTGACAAGATCATCCCTCTCATTAAGTCTCTGTCTGTCTGTCTGTCTGTCTGTCTGTCTGTCTGTCACACACACACACACACACACACACACACACAGTTTTGTGTGTCTTTTGTTCCGTTTATTATTTTAAAATTATTTAAAATTGTTGTTTCTGAAGTGCTCATTTATATTATAATACCTGAAAATGTGGCTGGTTTGCACAAAAGCACTATTAAAAAAGGTTATCATTGTTTCATAATAATCATTGTTGAAGTGTTTTTTTTTTTTTTTTATCATTTTCAGTATCGCGAGGATGAGGGGGGACATGGAAAAATTTCACCCCTCCAAGGGGGACCCGGGCCAAAAAAGTTTGAGAACCCCTGCTATAGACAGCCTAAATGTTACCAACATGAACAACATAAATCTTACTAATGTGTCCAAATTTTTAAGACTTTTGAAAATTCAATTTAAGACATTTTAATGACAATTAAGGCCTTATTTTTAGAACAATGAATTCAATGCCTTTTAAGACTTTTCAAGGGTCCGTGGGAACCCTGTAGGATTTGGCTGTAGTTGAGCATAAAATAAATATTTGCAAAATGAGTCCATTAGTACTTATAATGTGTTGTGTTTTTGATATTTGTCAGAATACAAATCGAACATGAAAAGTTACAAGTGTCTTCAGTATTACCATGAATTTCTCAGATGAAGAAAGTGGTCAGAATCTGTCATTGGCTCCTTGTGTCATTTTCCCTCTGCTTTCGTGTCCTATTTTCCTCTGCTAAAGTAAATTCAGTTTGTTATCATAGAGTTACTTATAGAACTGTGCTATAAGTAACAGATTTTCTAGAACTTCTAGGAATGAAGTTGTCGCTGAGTGGTTGTGGTTTAAATTCAATCTAATTTCTGTGTTCAATGGATAATGTCTGTGATGTGATGATGTAAGCTGAGACGTATTTTTCACTACTTTACTGCAGTTATTTAATGTTTTTGTCCCTTTTCAAAATGTGATTATGGATGGATTTTTAGTTGATTTGCATATTCAATTGAATTCAATTTTATTTTTAAAGCCCCAGATCAAAACAAAGTCATCTCACAGGCCTTTACAGAAACTACAGAAATAGATAAAGTCCCAAGCATCCCCTGTCCTTAGACCCACCTTCTTGGCAAGAAAAAACTCCAAAACCCAGTGGAAAAAAAAGAAACCTTGAGGAGAACCACACCGAAGGACAGATCTGCTCCCATGGACATACAGACTATAGATGAACGTACCTTTATAGATGAATGGGGGGGGGGGGGGGGGCAGGTCCATCCATCAGACAGGTGAGGTAGGAGGTCCAGGGTCACAGGTCGGCACGGGACACAAGTGAGTCACCATGGATCATGTTGTCCATGGCTCCCCATGCAGACACTGCTGAGAGAGCTGCCACTCTCCCCAGAACCCCCCCCATATGAAAGTTTACTTCAGGTAAAAACTAACATTGGCACAAATAGGCAAAATGACTGAATGGACAAACACTGGAGGACTTTTTGGACAAAATGGCATTGGGTACCAACTGGACCATTAACAGCAACAACGACTAGTCGACACGTCGACTCCCGTAGCACAAGTCGACTTAAATTTGGAGGAGTCGACAAGTGGCATGTTATTCTTTCTCTCCCCCAGTGCATAAACTTAGACCAGTCAGACAGGAGACATGTCTGCTGCAGGTAAAAAAGGGGGTGGGTTTGACAAAACAAAACAGCACAGTGACCTGCACAATATGCAAGTCCAATTTAAAATGCAACAAAAACACAAGCGTCATGCACGGCATCTGAAGAGGCACCCGTTAGCTAACCTGAGTGATATGAGCTGCACCCGTTAGCTAATCTGAGTGATATGTGCAGCACCCGTTAGCTAACCTGAATGATATGAGCAGCACCCGTTAGCTAACCTGAGTGATATGAGCAGCACCCGTTAGCTAACCTGAATGATATGAGCAGCACCCGTTAGCTAACCTGAGTGATATGAGCAGCACCCGTTAGCTAACCTGAGTAATATGAGCAGCAGCGCACATTAAGACAACAGACTCTTTTTTTTCAAAAAATAATGTGGACAGTGTGGTGTGCATCTTAGCGGCCGCTGACTTAAACTTTTTGCACTTCATGTATGGTGACCATATGTCGGGATTTTGTCTAGACCGGACCTGGACTGTCTGCACGTCTGTCACACGTCAGTCTGAGTCCAGTTTTAGAGTCGTTGGTCCAGACCAAATGCAGACATATGTTCACCTACTGATGAAACCTCTTTGCTAACGTTAGCCTTTGTTTTGTTGGACGTAAAATGTTGATGCTTGTGCCATGTCAGTGGACATTGTTACGTTGCAGTGAACTTTAATATCAGTTGTTCATTGATGAACAGACATGTGTCCGTGTTGTTCCTCCGCTGACAATGTGATTATGTCATCACGAGGAGTCGACTCGACTTTGACGGATAAGTCGACTTGGAAAAAAAACTGAAGTCGTTAATGCCCTAGTACCAACTGTGTTAAACTGAATAGCCTATAGCTTTAGCAATGGTGGCTACAAATAAAGGAAAATGGTCCCAGTTAAATTAATTGTCCTTTGTGGACCTCTGTGGGTGCTTACACACAGCGTACCCGAGTCTGTATACCGTACTTAAATAGATTCACACCTTTCCCGCAGATGTTGCATTCACAATCTACGTACCGTGCCCCAGTGCTCTTCAGTATGAGCGGGTGTTACAGGAAGAAAACAGTAGGTAGTCGTGGTGTGTAAGGAATTCTGTCACTATCCGATAAATGCAGACGTCAGAAGAAGACAAACCCTTACAGCACCAACTAAGTGACTGTTCTGTTCATCTGTCTCAACAGTTATATACAGTGAACCCTCGTTTATCATGGGGGCAGCAAATGCACAGCAGCAAATGCACAGCACACTAATTACAGGTAGAAAGAAAATAAAATAACCAAAAAGTCAAATTATAAAAGTGAAATAAGAAAAAAACTTGTGTTAATGAATTAATATAAATAGTGAAGATAGAAAATAAATATACTTGAACATTCTTAAAATATGAAATATAGAATGATTTATTTGTTAAAATGCTATTTGCATATTGACAGTTTTAATGATTTCCATACATTACACTGTGGTGCAGGGTGTGATGGAGGAGGCAAAAGAGGAGGAGCTGAAGGAGCTGATTGGTCAGATCATCCTGCACACATACAAGACTTTTTCAGGAAACAACAGGAGTACCGTATATGGTCTCATGGCGACGAACCCTTTGATTTATGGGAACCTTAGTTTCCTAAGTAGTTTCTTCCTCTTGAGGCATGAAGGAAGCATGGATGTCGCACTCGTGGGGGATGGGGGTGTTGCGACACCCCCACTTCTCCAACCAGATGATTTCATAACCCCCACTTTTTCCTGAGTTTATATATCGTATCATTACTTGATCCAGGAAACAGACACAGAGTTGGTCTCACCAACTTTTTATTTCAGGATAAACAGTTACTGTCGGTCACAATTACGCCAAACAAACATCAACAACATTACAGGGTTGTTACAATATGTATGGTTTTAACTGTTTACCCGCCCAGGCGGCACAACAGCATGCCGAAATGAAGCACACCTCAGTTCACCAGGTGAAATGTAAACAGCTCTTCTTCGCAGTGTTAGCAAACAGTCATCAACCAGTAACTAATGAGAAATGTTGCCGTTGTTAAACTAAGTTAACTAAACTATGTCTGGTTCTGTGACATTTACTCTAAGCCAGTGGTTCTCAAACCTTTTTCAGTCATGTTCCCCCTGAGGAACATATTCTTAGTCGTCTCCCCTGATATGGACAAAAAAGGACAGTGTCTGTAAAATCAGTGTATGAATTTTTTAATTCAAACTTATATATATATATATATATATATATATATATTTTTTTTTTTTTTTTTTTTTTTTTAATCTAATAATATTGACTTTTAATCTCATAATTTTGACTTTCTATATCATAATTTAGATTTTTTTATCTAATAATTTTGAGTTTTTTCTCATAATTTTTAAATTTTTTATCTCATAATTGAATGTTTTTGAGTAGGGTTAGGGAGGGGCAGGTTCTAATTGTATTTCTGTCAAAAGTTTTGTTCTTCTTGAAATAAATATTTAATTGAGGAAAAACACATTTTTGTTATTTTCAGCCAGATATTACTTTTTTAATATAAAAATGTAACCATTAATGGATAATTGTTTGTTAATTTTACAAAAGCAATGTGATTGAAAAATATAATAATATAATAATGAACCTATTTTATGGAGTTACAAAAATTTTATTATTATTAGTAGTAGTAGTATTTTTATTATTACCATTAATCATAATAATAATAATAATAATAATGAACCTATTTTTATAGAGTTACAAAAATGTTCACTCAGCTGGAATATATGTGTTTAAGCTTTGAACCAAATAAATGTGCATTTAAAATCAGAACACTAGGAAATACAACATTATTAATGCAGTTATTGTTTAAGAAGAGACTGTTAATTACCATTAATTACAGTCCAATAACAACAAGCAATTGATTTCCAGGTAAAGATGAAATCAGGTTTTAAGAACAGTTCCAATAATGATACAACTGTCCACTGCAGTGACCCAACACTGTTTCACTCCCAGCACTGACCAAGTGTTGATTTTTTATCCACAAGGTGTCCCTCAGTGTCTAATTCAGACGCAGTAAATTTGTAACCCGTCCACAGCAAATAAGACGCTGGGGTTTAGGACTCAGGTTTAGGGTTAGGGGCAGATGGGTTAGAAATCCACTGTCTCATTTAGACGCTGAAGGACACCTTATGCATCAAAAAACGACGGTAGGTCAGTACGTCTGCATCGTTTTCACACTGCAGCGTACAGGAACAGTCTGTACCCAGCACTACCTCCTCAACTGAACATGGGAACAGTAAACACTAGGGCATTAACGACTTCAGTTTTTTTTTTCAAGTTGACTTATCCGTCAATAAAGTCAAAGTTGAGTCGACGTGTCGTGATGACGTCATCACATTGTCAGCAGAGAAACAACACAGATACACGTCTGTCCAGCAATGAGTAACTTGTATTAAAGTTCACTGTAACGTAACAATGTCCACTGACAAGACACAAGGATCAACATTTCAACCCCAACAAAACAAAGGCTAATGTTGTCACTCAGGTTAGCTAGCAGATGCTGCTGGTTTCACTCATGTTAGCCAATATCTCATTAGATGGCCGTGCGTTTCTTTCTTTCATCGAAAGTGAAACATTTCCAAGCATGTGATGTGTGTCTGTCACTCTCTTTTGTTTTGTCAGTCCACCACGACTGTCTTACCTGCAGCAGCCATGGTGTGTGTTTATGCACTGAGAGAGAGAGAGAGAGAGAGAGACTTGTTGACGCCTCCAAATTTAAGTCGACGTGTTGACTAGTCGACATTTTAGTTAATGCCCTAGAACTCACAATTGTTTGCATTCACATGGGGTCCAGTGGACTCACATACAGACTGGGTACACAGCGCCCTATAAGAACTGAAGGGAACTGAAGACTGATCTCTACTCCAAGCCACAGATAATAATTATAACCCTGAAACACTGACTGTTGGGAGGTAATGGTTTTTTCAGCGTGAGGTCTATCGTTTTAACACGATAACCTTTGAATGGTTGGATGGATTTGTCCCAAATTCGGTATGCTAATGCTCTAGGATACATACATGAACCTAGTCGAGGTCTTTTGAGTTTTGAGGTCAAAACCTTCAAGATGGCTGAATTTTGTCTGGCCCCTAACTTTTGAACGGTGGACAGATTCCCACCAACTTGAGTGTGCTGATGCTGTAGGTCAGACATATGAACACATACTTTTATATTTTATATATACATTTATGTATGGGTGGACGGGAGTGGTGGAAATGATGGGTGACTGGAAGCATTACATTTCAGGGATATACCTTTAGCAGTCAGAGATGACTGCATAGGCCGAGTTCGTCATATGAAATGTACAAAAAAATTCCCATCCACAGGATCAAAGCAAAGCAGACTTAAATGACCACATTTTGAGGTTGTATATGACCACATATACATCTAAATACAAAACAAAACATGCCATTTTCAAAAAAGAAACTAGCAAAAGCAGAGCACAGATAATGATAATAATCTGGACATAGAGGGGAGTAGAAAATGTAAACAACCATTGTATTGTAGTTAAAGTGGCTGAATATTACAGTGTTATTATATTACACATATTGTTCCATCATGGTTTGGGTTGAACAGTGTTATAGTTCCTGGGTCGCAGATGCTTCTGTGTTGGATAACAGTAATGTGCTGAACAAAACATGGAAGAGATGTGTTTTTCTGTTGACACAAATGTTTACTTTTAAGGCTAACGGAGATACAACATTAAATAAAAAATAAATAAATAATCAACTCTATGTAATCCATGTATCATTCCTTCTTTTATTTTTCAACTGCCAATCAAAAACAAAAAAATAAAAAGGAGATGGATTATTTTCCTTTTCTTAATCCAACACAAAAAACAAACATCTGCTTGTTTTTTCATATTTCGATTTTAGGCTCAGGTCAAAAATACGAAATGAAAAAACAGGCCACTTGACTAAATTAGATTTTTATATTTAATTGTTTGCATTTACGTGACCCTGAAGTTCGGCGAGCACTAGTTCGGGTCGTCACATTTTTTTATTTATTTTTTTTAATGAGATAATACTTTTTATTGATCATGCTTTGGTGCCAATACTGGCAGCAGTAGAAGCAGAGACAGAAGAATGTTGACTTTTAAGTTTAAAGCAAACTTTATTTATATGACTTAACCATCTCAGGCAGCAGCCACAGAGCTCTTTACAATAGAAAGAGTAAACTACATAGCAGAGTAGCCTACATAAAAACTAGTGGTGTAAATAAAAATCGATTTGTATCGATTAATCGATCCGACAGTTGACGATCCGATGCATCGACACGTTCGCAAGAGTATCGATCCATGTATGCATTTTACCTCCCGTTTATCTGCTCTAAGGCGTAATTCTCACTCCATGCTGCGGGTGGCGGTATCCTATTTTGTCTCCGCTTACTTCGCTTCCCTTACCCTCTTTCAGCGCACACACCTCTTTGACACAGGTAGTCAGTCACTGTTGCTGAAAAAACGGTGGAACAGAGATTATTCTGACAAAGCCTCTGGTCTTTAACAAAAAGTATTTTATTTGAGATCTCAAAGGTGAACAATCATCAACCAAAGCTGAATGAAAGCACACTGAACAGTCTTGAGTCTTCTCCTTTTATATCACAGCAAGTGAAGTTGCACAAGGGTGGCAGTTCCTCCGATTCTCTAACAGTTGGCCAGTTACATCTTATCTAAACAGAGCATTCGGTTAGGGCCTGACAGGAAGAGATATGTATGGATAACAGTTTAACAGCACATGACCATGTACTGGACTCTTTCTATACAGCTGTTAAGCAAACAAGCCTCTCATTAAACATCACTTCACACACAGGGTTATATGAGTATACTCAATTAAATTTATATTACAGTCACCTAAACATTCGAGAGGCAGATACAGAAATGGCGGAGAAAGATGCAGACTTGCACACTCCCGAAAGTTTAAAGTCGTTCGTGTGGAAGTATTTCGGCTTCCGCAAAACTGGAAAACAATTAATCAAGGATGTGGTGATATGTAAAGAATGTCGGGCTAGACTTAAATACTGTGGCAACACATCAAATTTGTTGGCGCACCTGAAAAGACGGCATGGTATCGTTGAAGGCATGGAAGGTAAAGCACAGCCCCCTGCCCAGCCAAGTACATTTTTCCCACAAACATTACCGAGCTGTTCGAAAAGGGCCAAAAACATATCGAAGGCAATTGCCTTCTTCATATGTAAAGACGCAAGGCCGTATAGCGTGGTGGAGAACGAGGGATTTAGCTACTTGCTTGAAACATTGGAGCCCAGATACAACCTTCCATCTCGGCAGCACTTTAGCCAGTCATACATTCCCAATGTGTACATCAAAGTTCGTGAGGAAATAATAAACGAATTGAAGGAGGCACCACGGGTAGCGCTTACATCTGACGGCTGGACGTCGTGTACGACTGAGTCATACATCACAATAACGTGTCATTTCATTGACAACGAATGGCAGATGCACAACAATGTGCTACAAACACGTGTGCTGGAGGACAGTCATACAGGGGTAAACATTGGGCACGTTCTTAGAGCTGCGTGTGAGGAGTGGGGGCTCACGGCTAAAGCCCCGGCTCTCGTAACTGATAATGCATCAAATATGAAGAGGGCCGGGGAAGAGGCAGGGATGACCCCTCACATAATGTGTTTCGCGCACACACTCAATCTTTCCACACAAGATGGCCTTAAGATTCCTGCCACAGACAGGCTTTTGGGGCGTGTGAGAAGAATTGTGGCGTTTTTCCACCGCAGTCCAGTCGCCACCGCACTTCTCAAAGAAAAACAAACACTGTTGGACCTCCCATGCCACAAGCTAAAAGCTGACGTGAAAACGCGGTGGAATAGCTCCTTTGAAATGTTGGAGAGATTTCTAGAACAACAATCAGCGGTGACGGCAACTCTACTCGACAAGAAACTAAGGAAAGGGGCTTGTGATATCCACACTCTAACAGAAAGTGACCTCTTGGCTGCGGAACAAATGGTAGCCCTGCTAGCCCCGCTGAAGGCCGCCACAACACTTATGTGCGAGGAAGAGCAGCCTACTTTGTCGACAATCGCACCACTCCGAACGAAACTGCTGGCGCATTTCGAAAACGCACCAGATGACATCCCGATGATACAAGAAATGAAACGGGTTATGGCGGAGGATCTGAGAGAACGCTACGTGGACGAGGAGCCATTCTTACTCCGCGCAGCTGCTTTGGATCCCCGTTTTAAGAAGCTTCCTTTCCTGTGTGACGAGAAAAGAATGGCAACCTTCGACAGCATTGCTGAAGAAGCTGCACAACTGAAGGAACAGAAGGTATGTTGTTATTCATCATCTATTTATACAGCATAGCTTTTTTTGGTTGCTATTACTATATTGCAGTAGTAGTAATATTATTGTGTCTTTATTGTAATGAACTGCTGGGTGCTTATCTCTGTGTGCGTGTGTGCGCGTGGCTGTTACAGAATGAAGAGGCCCAGCCCGAGGAAAAGCCAACTTCTGCCCCGATGTGTGATGTGCGAGGCACAGAGACTGTTGAAGGTATTTGTTCATACATTCTAGACATACAGTAGCCTACGTCAGATATATCATACAGACTATACCCTAACCTTCTCACACCACATGCTTATTTTAATATGCTGTATTTTTTAAAACTGTATTACATATTAATTATACTTTATTTTGAATTAAGCTATACTATTTTTTGTCATATTTTTTGTTAGGTACACCCCCAAAGAAATCAAAAGTATTTGATGACCTGTTTGGCGACTGCTTTTCCACTGAGGATCCAGGATCCAGGATAAAAACATCCCAAGAGCTAGCTGATGATGAAATTAGAAAGTACAGAGATGTTGCATCACTGAGCCTGGATGGTTAGGTGTTAGATTGATGGAAAGCTCACCAGGCTGAGTTTCCTCTCCTGGCCGACCTGGCCAAGACCTACTTGTGCATACCTGGTACAAGTGTACCCTCAGAACGTGTATTTAGCACAGCACAGTGTTTTGTCTTCTGAGCATGTGGACCAACTGATTTTTTTAAAGAAAAATCTGTCAAGAAGCACCATTGAAGGTATAGAAATGTAACAGAGCTGTATTTTCTATTTTGCCTGGTGTTGTTTATGAACTGTTCTTTTTGTTACACCCTTCAGTATCCAACAGAGGCATTATTGGAGAATGTTTTATTTTGCAGTGACCTTTTTTTTGTTAAATTTTGCAGGTAGTGCACTTTTGCGGTCATTGCACTGATTTTGTGACATATTTTTACATGTAAGGCTAAAGAAAGGCCCTTCAGTATGTGTGTTTTTTGTTGAATGAGATGTACACTATTTTTTTTTACACCCCTAAGTATCTGCAGAACTTGTGCATTTTATTTTATATTGAAGGAAGTATAGGGCTACTTTTTCTGTCTTATTACACTGACTGAAGTATTTTATTTATATTTATAGTAAAGGAAGCATAGCCCTATGTTTTATTTTTGGTTATAGTTTTTTTTTTGCACTTTTGTGGCCATTGCACTGGTTTTGTAAAGTTCTTTTACAGAAGTTCTTGTAAAGAAGCTAAAGAAAGGCTCTTCAATATGTTTTTCTGAAATAAAAAATGTGATATTACAGCTTCCGTTGATTTATTCAAATTTGAAATAGCCCAGCCTGTTAAGTAAAAAAAAAAAAAATCAAATTGAATCGAATCGTGGGGCATTTTTAAGTATCGAAAAAAAAATCGAATCGAATCGAATCGAATCGTCATGATGGCTCTGATTTACACCCCTAATAAAAACACACAGTGACATTCAAAGGTTCTGGACAATAAACAGTTTAAACCTTCACTATTTCATCCAAGTGCCAACTATAACCAGCTAGCTAGCTAAAGCTAAGCTAACACCATGTAATATTAATCTAATTCTGTCAAATAAACGTCATTCATTCTGACTGACTTCCAAAAGTCTCTGCTTCTACTTCATGTCTTACCTGGCTGCTCACAGTATTGGCACCAAAGTATGATTAATACAAATATTATTGATTAATGACATCATTAAATCCTCTGTATTACCTTAGCTCAAACTGCTGCTTGCAGAAATTCTGGGTCACATAAATACAAACAATTAAATCTAAAAATCTAATGAGCCTAAAATCGAAATATGAAAAAAAAAACAGTGTTGGATTAAGAAAATGAAAAAGAAAATAATCCTTCACCTTTTTATTTTTTGTTTTTAATTGGCAGTTGAAAAACGGAAGAAAGAATGATGCACAGATTTGATGCGACACATGGGAGTAAATTGGTATAGACACGGTGACATGAGCAGATGTTCAGAATGGCTCAAAGGGCAATAGGTGTTAAGTGGGTGGTAACAGGAGTGTCATCTCTATATGTTGCCAAGCACAGTGTGCATATAGGAGTGTGAGTGTGTATCATTTCACTGTTTGCCAAGTGATTCATTAACACAGTTCGTTACAGGCATGAGAGAGCACACGGCATAAGAAGAAAGAGACACACACACACACACACACACACACTCACACACACACACACACACACACACACTCACACACACATTTTGAGGTTGACATGTTTCCAGAAGCACCAACATCATGCCTTGTCCAGACAAGGATAACAGCTGACCACCGCATTTCACAAAAAGCAACCCACACACTCAGGCAATTATCAGCACACAGGTGGAGGCAGAGGCCACATGAGTGGAGCCGGATGACTGATGAGTTTTTATGTGAGTCAGACACAGTGGCATGTCCTTTAAACCTGGGCCGATGATATATGACTAAACCCTGAGTGGGGCGTGTGCACAGTATGTGTCCTAAATGAGTAACACTAGCTGTATGTGTATATGTCAGAGTGGGACGATAGGATACATGAATGAGACGAGAACAGGGAGAGTGTGTGTGTGTGTGTGTGTGTGCGCGCGCGCACTGTGGTGAGCCTGAGGCAAGTGTCCACCCTGACTGTAACTGTGGCTGTTGCCTGTTTCCACATTTTTGTCATTTAATGGTTTTATATTAAAGTCTGTTTGTTTCTCAGTGTGACTCCTCTGATTATGACCTTTTATGTTCATATCAAACACATTTTCTGTTTGTAATCAAGCCTTTTAATCAGATACAAAGCAATAATATGTCTGCATCCAGAGACAATGTTAGAAAACCTGTATTTTTATGATCTTTAAGGTTAGTTCTCTCTCTTCTCTATCTTATATACATCTATAAATGTCTGTCTGTCTGTCTATCTATCTATCTATACATACATACATATATATATATATATATATATATATATATATATATATACATAGTAAGGTCCAGGGGTGTGAATATTTCACTCACACAATGATCTAATTCAGTACGATTAGATTTGGTATGATTAGAACTGGTTCAGTTCAGTTTTTAATTGACAATTTAAATGCAAGGACTTATTTTATTTTATGTTACTGAGAAGAAAAAGAAAAGAAAGAAAAAGAACGGTTTCGTCCATAAATATGCTTTTATTTTGTTTATTTTATTTTCTGCTACCCACATTTCCTTTAACTTTACCTCCATCATTCTCAATAAAAAATCATCAGATAAACCTCTGGTTGGAAGTTTTAATGTGTATACATTTCTGAAAAGAAATGCTATGTCATTGTTAAGATACTTGGTCACAGATATAAAGAACAGAATAACAGATCATGAGCTGGACCTCAAGAAACCGATTCACGGCCATGAATCCGGTGCATCGGACTGTTCATAATCAATTTTACTGATTCAGGGTCCATGGACTGTTTCACTCAGATCTCATACAACACAGACTGATAACCGATTCAAATCAGTTTATCTTTACACCCCTAATATATATATATATATATATATATATATATATATATATATATATATATATATATATATATATATATATATATATATATATATATACACACACACACACACTGCATTTATTTCTGTGTTAAAATTCCATGTTATTGTAAGTTATTATTGTTCTGCTTCATCATCCTCAAGTTATCAACGCCACCACAGCATCTAAACCAGGGGTCAACAACCTGTAACACCCAAGGAGACATTTGTGGGAAAAACTAACCTGTCTCACGACGGTCTAATCCCAGCTCAGTTTCCACGGAAATGAAAACACTGGGAGCCGCTCATCATCTTTAAAAATCTCAGTGAATGTGTCCCAAACCTTACTGTTTTGTTCGAATGTTTCTGGAGCTTCCACTCTTCCAACTTTATTTTCTCTCTTGTTCCCGCCATACCGTAGGATACTGACCACGATGGACGACACCTTCACGAAAATTTTGTCAATAAAGTGTATGTATTAATAATAGAAAATTATATCTAATATTCAAATTACAATGATTTACCAGGTTATTTTAATGTTTATCTCAAACGACCGACTACAACCCAAAGATCATTAAAAAAATTTTCAATGACCCGTATCTGCGGATGGCCCACTTCAGGCCAGCCCGTACATCACTAGTATACACACACACACACGACATTGAACTACTCAACCCTGTTGATTGGCTCATATAATGTGCCAATCGACTAGGATACTAAAACTAGCTACGTTCTCAATAACAGATGGATTTGAACTATGAAGAGAAAGAGGAAAACTTCTTCAAACTGTTCTTTGTTGCATCTGTGACCATGGCCACAGTGACAATCCTGTAATACAATGAATCTGATAAGTTTAAAAGTTTATTCAATTAACAAATACACAGAGAGAAAACCTTTGATGTTATTTCATCGCAGCTGAGAGGGGTGAGGACCAAGAGAAGGCAGAAAAGCAACGCGGCTTCTAGTTCTGTATTCAAATGGAACTCACTTCCTGGTTTTTCCTCTAGCCAAAGAGTTTTGTTGAAACCACAAGCCCCGCCCAGTGACATCACTCACTGAACAGGAAGAAAGGGCATGTGGTTAAATGGGATTGGTAGGTTGGGGGAGCGTCATATTACACAGTTTCATGAGAACACCTCATTGGTCAAATTGCCTCTAAGGCATGACCCATTCCTTGGCGGGAAAATATTAAGCTGAGACAAAGGAATTCTTAACATTCCTTTGTTCACTTAGTGGAAAATTTGTACTTCAGGAATTAAAATACATACATACTGGTATATTTACTTCACAGAATCAGTTTCATAACAGGTTCAATCTACAGAGGTGCTCAGAGTAAATCCAGTGTTTAGGTTAACAGTACCACTAAAGGTTTGAAATCATAGTTTTTGGTTTACAAGATATTAGCCACCATGCCAGTCAAAATGAACCAGTCTGTTTGAACTGTTCTTAACAGGCAGAAAAAACTATTTTCACCACCAAATTTTTATTCAACATTCTTTAGATGTGAACAATGCTTCAAAGTAGTGTTTACCATCAAATAACTGGAGTGACAATACACTGAAAATTTATTACAAAATGAACATGTATTTGTATGAGTAATGTTACATTGATTGTTAAGCTACCAATCATCATCAGCCGATATGGCTTAAAAATAGCCTGATCGGCGATCATAAAAACATGCCGATCAAAAAGGCGGCCACGTGATGTAAGTTACTAGCGACCATTTTCAAACTACCAAACACGCTACAGAACAGGTGCATCTGGTTTGACTGTACTTTGTAGAATATAGTTTTATTGCTATAAATGATGCACCCTCTGCTAGATAAGAGGTATGGAAATTTAAAATTCCTTCTGTAATCAACAGTGATCGGCAGATCAAGTTTTTTGATGACTCTCATCATTTAACCGCTGGTTGTCTAGGTGGTGCTCAGAAAATTATGTTGTTTTTATAGATAATTGGCGTACATTCTGGGGAAAGCCTGGGCTCATTGGCAGAGATAGCATACATCCCACTTGGGAAGGTGCCTCTCTCTTAGCACAAAATGTGGCTGCCAACATTAGCCTGTCAAAATGACAATCCGGAGTGCGGGCCCAGGCACAGAGTCGTAGTGTAAAACACTTCTCTGTGCATCAACTTCACTGTGAGCCTGTGTTAACCGACAAACTCGATGAACGGAACTGAAAAACCTACAAATCTCATCTCATCTCTGAAACGCCCTGCATTGATCGAACGGACACTACTGGTTTTGACCACTGCCTACATTGTGATACGATCGGAGGAAGACGAACATTGGAAAGCCGGCGGAGCCGGGCTGGTAAGACAGTTGAGCGCGAGCTAACTAGCCGGCTGGACTACCTGCGGGCAGCGTAATAACATCAAACGCAATGCCCCCGAGGAGAGCTCCTTCAATCGAGGAGATTGAGGACATCAAAAAATCCCTCGACTTTCTTGGTGAGGAGGTCTCTGCTGTCAGGATGCAGCAGAAGAACATCCTGGACCTGGTGGAGGAGGTCAAAGTTCTGCGGCTGCAGAACACGGAGAAGGCAAAGAGGATCGCCTTTCTCGAGAACCGAGTGGAGGATCTGGAGCAGCACACCCGGATTAACAACATCATTGTGACCGGGCTGCAAATAAAGCCCCGGTCATATGCGGGGGCAGTGGCGAGAGGAGACGGAGAGCAGCAGAATGAGGAGGACGCTAACTCTGTGGAGCAACAGGTGACAGCGTTTCTGCAGTCCAAAGGGATTGAGGTAAATAACACAAACATTGAAGCATGTCACCCTCTCCCCCGGAGAAACAAAACAGACAAACCGGCCGTAGTAATACGATTTACAAACAGAAAAAATAAAATGCAGCTGCTAAAGCAAGGGAGGAAACTAAAAGGCTCAGACGTTTTCCTGAATGAGCACCTAACCAAAAAAAATGCAGACATTGCAAGAAAGGCGAGATTCCTGGGGAAGCAAGGAAAAATCCAAAACACTTGGACACAAAACTGCAAAATATTCATAAAACTGAAGGGATCTCCAGAGGAAGCCAAGGTCTTGGTCATCCGAGACATTGAGGAACTGGACAAATTTTGAGGGGGGCATATCGAAGTGAGGACATGATAAAAAATAAAAAATTACACAAGGACTGGACTCTGGACACGGGATACAAGAAATGGACACTGGTCATTGGACACATGAACTGGACACTTTTGTTTATACTGAACACAAATCACACTATATGGAAGATAATATTGATCCAGAAAGTAATCTTTTTAGCAACATTAATATCAACTGCCGCTATTTCTCTGAAAATCACTACAATACAAAGATCAGACAAGTAAAGAAGATATCAATTATTCATTTCAACATCAGAAGTCTGTATGCCAACTTCCATAAAATGAGGGAATATCTCAGTCAGTTCAACACCCCATTCAATATAATAGCCATATCAGAAACATGGATCAATGAGGAGAAGGGAGTAGACTTTCAATTAAAAGGGTATGAATTGAATTATATCAACAGAAAGAACAAAAGCGGAGGGGGAGTGGCAATATATATTGATAATAGTTTGGAATATAAAATTAATAAGAAAATGACAGTTGTTGTTGATGATTTGACCGAGTGTATAACAGTAGAAATGTTAGGAAAAATGAAAAATATAACGGTGAGCTGTATATATAGATCTCCAGGATCAAGCATAGCATGTTCATGAAATCAACACAGAAAGACTTGTACCTCTGTGGTGATTTTAACATCGATCTATTAAGTCATAAAAAACATAAAATGACAGGCGAGTTCATTAATTCAATGTTAAGTATGGGATTGTATCCAACTATCACTAGACCAAGCAGGATCACTTCACACAGCGCCACTTTAATAGATAATATATTTACTAATGTCCTGGTTAATAACATGGAGAGTGGACTCCTACTAACAGACATCAGTGACCACCTGCCTATTTTTAATGTATATTACTGTAACTATAGCAAGAAAAAAAATACCAAAAACTATAAATATATAAGAATGAAAACAGAAGAAACCATGAATGCACTAAACAATGATTTAATGATACAGGACTGGAATGCAGTCTATAAAGAAAATGATGTTGATAAAGCATATGAGAAATTTATTAGAATATTCAACAAATTATACAATAATAATTGTCCTATAAAGAAATACATTAATATGCATAAACATAAAAATAGTCCGTGGGTCACCAAGGGGCTCCAAAATGCCTGCAAAAAGAAAAATACATTATACAGACAATTCTTAAAGCATCGAACTATAGAGGCAGAGGAAAAGTACAAAAAATATAAAAACAAATTAACTAATATTATGAGGGTATGTAAGAAAGAATATTATAACAAACTAGTGGAGAAAAATAAAAACAACATCAAGGGTATATGGACTGTACTGAATGGCATAGTGACAAATGGATCCAAAACTACTGACTATCCAGAGTATTTCACTGAAAATGACAAAACCATAAATAATATGGAGGATGCGGTGAATGGGTTTAACAAATTCTTCGTGAATGTGGGACCAGATTTAGCTGCTAAAATAAAAGAACCTGAGATAACACAAAGTAGAGATATAGAAGATATGGGAGAAAGAAATCCAAGTACAATTTTTCTAAGTGCAGTTGATGAGGAAGAAATTAGGCGAATTGTAAGACAATGTAAAAACAAAACCTCTACAGACTGTAATGACATAGACATGTCAACTGTAAAGACAGTCATCGAAGGAGTTGTGAAGCCACTCACCCACATCTGCAACCTGTCCTTTCAAAAAGGTACATTTCCAGACAAAATGAAAACTGCAAAAGTGATACCATTGTTTAAAACCGGAGATAGACACCATTTCACAAACTACAGACCTGTTTCTTTACTCCCCCAATTTTCCAAAATACTTGAAAAACTTTTTTCAGATAGACTGGACAAATTCATTGAGAAACACAACCTCCTTACAGACAGTCAATATGGATTCAGAACAGAAAGATCAACATCGCTGGCATTGATGGAACTAATAGAGGAAATCACAAACTGTATTGACAACAAAAAAATAGCAGTGGGAGTATTTGTGGACCTAAAAAAAGCATTCGACACCATTGATCACAGCATATTATTGGGTAAACTGGAAAAGGGTGGTGTAAGGGGAGTTGCGTGGAGCTGGCTGTCAAGCTATCTAAGCAACAGGCAACAGTTTATACAGATAGGTGATCATAAATCTGATTACATGAACATTACATGTGGGGTTCCGCAGGGGTCCATATTAGGTCCTAAATTATTCATATTATACATCAATGACATATGCAGAGTTTCACAAGAATTGAAATTTGTTTTGTTTGCAGATGATACAAATATTTTTTGTTCCGGTGAGAATTTGCAGCAGACTTTGGAAACAATCACAACTGAAATAAATAAACTAAAAGTATGGTTTGACAAAAACAAATTATCATTAAATCTAAGTAAAACAAAGATCATGTTGTTCGGAAGACATATAGACTGTAATGTAGAATTGATTATAGACAATACTAAAATAGAAATGGTAGAAGAAATTAAATTTCTTGGTGTGATTTTAGATAAAGTCTGTTGGAAAACTCATGTAGCATACGTAAGAGCTAAACTGGCAAAGTGCTCGGCTATTCTTTGGAAAACTAAACACATACTTGATTGCAAATCATTGCAAACTCTTTATTACTCCTTATTTTTGCCATATCTTTTGTACTGTGTCGAAGTCTGGGGAAACAACTACAAAACCACTCTGCAGCCAATATGCAAAATACAGAAAAGAGCTATAAGGACAATATACAAAACAGGATACAGAGATCACACAAACCCACTATTCATAAAATCACATATGTTGAAATTCATGGATTTGGTCAAATTTAGAACGGCGCAAATAATGTACAAAGCAAGAAACAACCTACTACCCAAAAATATACAGGACATGTTTAATGAAAGGGAAGGGGGTTATAATCTAAGGGGAGAACTACATTTTAAGAAACCTAAAGTCCGAACAAACATGAAAAGTATGTGCGTCTCGAGCTGTGGAGTGAATTTGTGGAACAGTATGGGGACAGAAATAAAACAAAGTGCAAATATAAATCTGTTTAAAAAAAGGTACAAAACATTTCTTTTACACAAGTATATGGAAGAGGAAGCATGTCAATAGAGGATGATAAGGGTTACATTTATATAAACTGTAGAATAGCGTTGATTGATATATTGTAACTAACTTAGTATATGGGGAAGAGGGTAAAGATTTAGTTATGGAGATAGCTTATATATTTATATTTATATTAATGATGATATGTATGTAGTATGTATTTATTTTGGTTATATAGATATTTATATAGAATATATTTTTGTAATTATATACTTATATGGATAATGATGTAGCATATATTTAATTTTGTAATTATATATTTATATAGATATTTATTAAGGTTACACATGGTATATACTTATATAGGTCTATGATGTACTGTGGTTAGGATGTATAGCTGCAAACCAAAGAGCAGATAAAAGAGGTGGGAAATTAAAATAAGTATTGTACTTCTTCCCACTTCCTTTTTTTTCGAACAATGTGCGGTGTTTTGTAATGTCTTGCTCTTTATTTTAATATTTTGTTTGTTTTTTTTTTCTCTTTTTTTCTGTCTATTGTATGTACAATAGTTACATACAATTTATTTTATTTTTATACATGTTCGAAAAAAATAAAATACATTCATTCATTCATACAAACCCACCATGTAGCAAATAATAGAAAGACTGTGTCTATCCCCTGTGTAGTTAATAATAAACCCTGTATTGTTAAAAATAAACCTAATATTAAAAAACCTATAGGAGTGAGATCAAATTATTTAAAAAAAATAGTTTTAAGTAATAATCAGATTAAAAGAACACCTATCAATTTTATCAATATTAGGTCTATTTCTTCCAAATCTTTTTTAATAAACGATCTAATTAGTGATTACAAAATTGATATTTTAGCTCTGACTGAAACCTGGCTTCAGCAGGATAAATATGTCGCATTAAATTAATCCACACCACCAACTCATGTGAACTATCACACAGCCAGAACCAGTGGCCGTGGTGGAGGAGTGGCAATAATATCCCACTCCAGTTTAGGTCTTAGCCCTAAAATTAATCATAAAACTAATCACACTTACCACTCCACTTTCCCCAACTGCAGAAACCAAAAACCAGTCCTTTTTGTCATAGTCTACCGCCCTCCTGGCCCTTATTCACAGTTTTTATTAGAAGTCTCTGACTTTCTATCCAGTGTAGTGTTGAACTGGGATAGGATTATAATAGTTGGTGATTTTAACATACATGTTGATAACAACACTGACTCTCTTAGTAATGCATTTAGTGACCTACTAGACGGATTAGGCTTTATCCAAAATGTTCATAAACCAACCCACATTCACAGACATACTCTCGATCTGATCTTAACACTTGTTGTTGAAATTAATGACCTCGTCATTTTTCCCCATAATCCCATACTCTCAGATCACTTTTTAATGACCTTCCAGGATTTGTTTGAGGATATTTCTACCTCAGTGATTAAAACGCAAATGAAAAGGATACTATGTGACCGTGCTGTCTCAAAGTACAAAGAGTTAATCCCGTAAGGGACAATAAAGTATATCTCATCATCATCATCAATTCAGTCACTAATTGTGTCTATGGCATGTGATTATGTAAAGGACACATTTAGTCCAAGTATAAGTGATGAGTTAGTCGATAGTACCATGCTCACACTACAAACTACTTTAGATATAGTTGCCCCCCTTAAGTTAAAAACTACTAAAATTAGATTAACCTCCCCATGGTACAACGCTGACACTCACTCCATTAAACAAACAACACGTAAATTAGAGGCAATGGCTGCGATCCAATTGGGAACATTCTTTCAATGCCTGGAAAAATAGCTTAATAAAGTATAAGCAAGCTTTGCGTACAGCCAAAACTAGATATTACTCATCCATAATAGAAGAAAACAAGAATAATCCTAGATTCCTGTTCAGTACTGTAGCCAAACTGACAAACAGACACACCTCCGTGGAACCAGTTATTCCATCCACGCTCCGTTCTGATGATTTCCTGCAGTTCTTTAACAATAAAATATCAACTATTAGAGACAAAATAGACACATTTCTCCCAAATATTAGATCAGAAAAAGCAGCGGTTTCAAACCTAGGCCCTTTAATAAATCCCTCTGTAACACTAAATAATTTCACCACTGTAGACCAAACTGATGTCATATCTATTATCATGTCTTCCAAATCAGCCACCTGCCTCTTAGATCCAATTACAACAAAACTCTTTAAAGAGATTCTGCCCCTAATTATTAGCACTATCCTAAATATAATTAACACTTCATTAACTACTGGATATGTGCCACAGTCATTTAAATATGCTGTTATTAAACCAATTCTGAAAAAGGCTACCCTAGATCCTGACATTTTAGCCAATTATAGGCCTATATCTAATTTGCCCTTCCTGTCAAAGGTTTTAGAACGAGTAATAGTTAAACAGCTGTGCCAATTCCTGCAGGATAATAGTTTATTTGAACAGTTTCAGTCTGGCTTTCATGCCCATCATAGCACTGAAACAGCGTTAGTTAAAGTTACTAATGACTTATTATTAGCCGCTGACATCGGATTAATATGGGTCCTGGTGTTATTAGACCTTAGTGCAGCCTTTGACACCATTGACCACAGTATCTTAGTGCACAGATTAGAATGTGATATAGGTATTAGAGGAGCAGCCCTCTGCTGGTTTAAATCATATTTATCTAATCCATACCAATTGGTTCACGTCAATCAACAATCATCGCAGTCCTCCAGAGTTAATTATGGCGTTCCTCAAGGGTCAGTCCTTGGGCCTATTTTGTTTACACTATATATGCTCCCTTTAGGTAACATCATTACAAATCATGGCATTAATTTTCATTGTTATGCAGATGACACACAGCTATATTTATCGATTAAACCTGATCAGACCAGACAAATAGATAAACTAAGTACTTGTGTACAAGACAAAAATTTGGATGAGTGCCAATTGTCTTTTATTGAACCCTGAAAAAACTGAAGTTGTTATAATTGGTCCTAAAAATGCGAGAGACTCCCTACCTGACCACATAGTTACTCTGGTAACTATCTGGTAAGTTTTATTTGATCAAGTTCTTTCATTCAAAATGCACATTAACCAAACATGCAGAACAGCCTTCTTTCACCTGCGCAACATTAACCAAAATTAGGAATATTCTGTCTAAAACGACTGCAGAAAAATTAATTCATGCATTTGTTACATCACGATTAGATTATTGTAACTCCTTACTTGTAGCGTGTCCCAAATATTCCCTAAAAAGCTTCAACTGGTTCAAAATGCAGCAGCAAGATTATTAACAGGATCAAATAGAAGAGAACACATCACCCCTGTGCTCCAAACCCTTCATTGGCTACCAGTTGAGTCTAGAATTGAATTTAAAATCCTCCTCCTTACATATAAAACCATTAATGGTATGGGCCCCTCATATCTTAAAGATGATCTGGTTCCGTACCAGCCCAATAGAACCCTTCATTCTCAGAATGCAGGTTTATTGAAAGTTCCTAGGGTTTCTAAAAGTACAGTAGGAGCTAGAGCCTTTAGTGATCAGGCCCCTGTCTTATGGAATCAGCTTCCCTTTAATATTAAAGACGCTGACGCAGTCTCTACATTTAAAATTAGGCTGAAAACATTCCTGTTTGAGAAAGCCTATGGTCAGGTTAGTTAAAAATTATGTGACTCATACATCATGGATACATGATGTATGAGTCACAGTTCAGTCTAGGCTGCCCTAGGAGTTAGAATGCTGGGGGAAGTACAGACACTGAGTTCTTTCTTCTCTTTCTCTCCCTCACACCTGTTTCTGTCATTTTTATAACCATTTTCATACCAAGTCTGTTCATGACTAGTCACCTGGTGTCCCCTTTCCCCTCTCCCCCCCCTGGGGGGAGTGGTGGCTCTCCTGACAGTGTCTGCACGGGAGCCATGGACAACAGGATCTTCAGTGTCTCACCTGTGCCGACCTGTGACCCCTGACCCCTGCCTGTCTGGACCAGCCCCCCCTCCTTCATTTATAAATGGACGTTCACCTATAGCCTGTCTGTCCATGGGAGTGGATCTGTCCTTCAATGTGGTTCTCCTCAAGATTTCTTCTTTTTCCCACTGGGTTTTGAAGTTTTTTCTTGCCGAGGAGGGTCTAAGGACAGGGGATGCTTGGGACTTTTCATGTATCTCTGTAGTTGATTGTGTTTTTGTAAAGCCCTGTGAGACAACTTTGTTGTGATTTAGGGCTTTATAAATAAAATTGAATTGAATTGAATGACTGATATCAGTGCTTGGGCCAAAAAATGCTGATTGTGCATCACTAATTTGCAGCATATCATGCTCCCAGTGCTTCCCTTTTGTGCCCATGTCCTTGTTGGAGCAGAGCAGCCAGGGCTGGGGCTCACACACTCTTAACCAGACTGGTAGAGGCTGGTGTGTGGGCAATGTGCTGGTGCTGTTGAATAAGAGAAGTCACCAAGGCTTTCCATAGGTCTGCTAGGAAACTGGAAACTCTTCCTGTAATACCAGGTTGGCACAAAATAAAGGGAAAGAGATGAGTTCACATAACAGACATCTGTATAGTCTGAAAAATTATTCACTGATCAGACTGGAAGGATTGGATCAGTGGAAGGATGGACACAAGGACAGGAGAGAGGAGTGAGCGAGTGGGTGAGTGAGTGAGTGAGTGAGTTGGGGTGGTGTGGTGTGTATGGGGATTTTTTCTGTCTGATGGATGAATATAGACTGGATTTCCATTCATTTCCTATGGCGGCCACTTTTGACTGGGAACACCACAGATGTTACAAGGTTGATTAAAACACTGAAAATTCAATGAAAGAAGTGATCATCACTTTTATATGTTCAAGTGCATAGTGTGGAGGATAACATAAGGCCTTGAGGCAATCGGTTGAAAAACACAATATTTATGAGTGTTTAAGTTGGAAATCAGTCAAATTTTATCCGAATACAACTGGAGGGTTAAAGAAAACAACAAAAGACAGTTTAGGTCTGGAGTCTATGGTGGCCAAACTATGGTTAAAAATTGTGTTGCACTCCATGAACCACCTGAACCTAGGAAAGAAGGCAACTACATCATGAGCTTGGTGATTGAACATTAACAAGAGAAAAAAACCATCTGTGACCATGTAGTGCAGACACAGTAGTGCAGACACAGGTTCCTGTAACATAAGACTTCACTTCTATTAACTGACAGATCAAATCTGCACATAAAATAAATAAACTGTTTACGGTCATAATCTACCAGTAGGACAATGTGAAATTGCTTCTGCAGATATTATTAAAGGAATGGATGGGGGTTGAGCCCATGATCTTTGGTTTATGAGACCACTGCCTTACCACTTGGCCACCACACCATTAATGGATGTCTGTCTAGGGCAAACACCTCAAACATAACATTTTCTTGAACTGTTTAGAGCTTTGATGACAGAAAAGAATCCTTAGATAATTCATGCCATGCAGTGTTTACGTAATGCCACAATAAATGTTACATGTATTTCTATCTGGAGTTTCATTCACTTTTCACTAAAGGTTTTGTTTTAATAGTGGGACAGTTGGATTACTGCATAGTATTTAATAGCACATCATAATGTTAGAATCTGGAAGAATTCTACAGGAATCTGGTTAGTTTGAAAGTCTAATCTCTCTTTGTTTACACTACATTCGGTAATATGTTGTCCCATAGTCCGTCTCCCCACCCTCAGGTGGAGCTTGAGCTACTCCTGTTCATGGTCGGTTCCAATTGGTTCCCTTTTTAAGTACATGTGGCTTGGTTTGTGTCAGCCCCTTATTTCTGCTGTTTACATATTTTAACCCAATCTATCATGGTCTGGCTCCTTGTCTCATGGCTACAGATCCATTTGTTCCCAAACAATATTTTATTATTCTCTTAACAGTTTTTGGCCTTGCTCTTGGCTACAGCTGACAATGTTTACATCTAACAGTAAACATTGTCAGTAGTGGTCCAACTGCGTACTTTGTTGCGGGCAATACATGTGGGAAAATGTAGAAGATGCACCAATATTGAACTAACCTTGGAAAGGAAGAAATATTTTACATCAATAAACACAGATTCTTCAAGTACAAGACAATACTTTCAGGTGAAAGGTCATAGAGGAACTTTTTTGAATGAAATGACTAACTTCAGTTTACAATCACGGCAGATTGAGCAAAGGTACAAAACAACCACAGGTTTGCAGATGGGGTCTAACAGGAATGGTACCATTCACCTCGGGGGGTGTTGGGACACCGTTGGGGGGTGTTTGGAATGGGAAAGCTAATGGGGGGTGTCAAGATAAGATAAGATAAGATAAGATAAGATAAGATACCTTTATTAGTCCCACAATGGGGAAAGTACAGTGTTACAACAGTTCCAGAGCAGGAATAGAAATAGAAATAGAAAAGCAGTGCAAGATAAAAGAAAAGACTCAGTGCAAAATTTACAAAAAAATAAAAAAATAAAAATAAATAAATAAAAAAATAAAAAATGTACAAAAAAAGACAATATATATGGCAAAAAAAAAGTGCAACAGTAAACAGGATACAGTGCAATTTTAAAGAGTGGCATTGTGCAGTCTTATGGCCGCTGGGATGAACGACCTGCGGAAGCGTTCTTTCTTACACCTAGGGTGTACCAGTCTGTTGCTGAAAGTGCTTCTTAAGGAGTTCACAGTCTGGTGCAGGGGGTGGGAGGAGTTTCCAATGATGGTGGACAGTTTGTTCAAGCTGTCAAGCAGTAAGTTTTGTCAATGGCAAAGACCTGTGAGGGGGGCACCATGTATGTAATGCATAGAAGCTCTGTGAGTCTGACTCCCACACACACAACTTTTTTCCTGGGGGTCGACAGGGGGCTAAGGATGACGAAAAGGACCATTTGTTCAAAAAAGGTTAATAAACATTGCAATTTAAGTTCGGTGTCCATTACGGTTACAGACTTAATGAGTTTCTAAAGCTTTCAGAATCTTTTAGTCCAAATTATTACGGTGTCACAGTGACTTAAAGAGCAAACTTTAAAAAACAAAACAAAAAAAAAAGAACTGAGAAACTTTCCCAAGTTTCTGCAGGAGCATAAATTAAAGCTACACACACATTAAGAAACACACCAACTTGAATTAGTGAGGCCATGGAAGACCAGATTTCCGTTTTCCAGTTTATCACACTGTTAATTAGTGGAGATTGGATGCTGTTGCACTCCCACTTCATCATTTAGGCTGATTGCTCAGACTGGAAGGAAAACACAGTGGGACTCCTGCAGCTGGCCTCATACAGACAGACAGACAGACAGACAGACAGACAGACTCATATGCCTCAGACTACAGGAAGTTTCAAATCCTCACAAAATCCAAGTGTATCATATCCATATGGACCCACTTTACACAGATCTGTCGATTTGACCTCAAATATAAGACCTTAACAAAGGAGACAGTGTAGTCGATAGAGCTGGGCCACATTTCCACTGGACTGAAAGTGTAACAGCTCCAGTCCACTTATTGGCAGTAATACTATGTTTGCACTGTCAGAGAAGAAGCAGCAGGAGCAACGAAGGAGCATGTCGAGTATGTTCATTAAGAAGGGGTTGGCTTTGACAAAAGGAACAACAAGGAAAGGCAGGTTTTTATCTGTAACATATTTCATGTATAAAACAATTCAAAGTGCTTTACATAAAACATTACATCAGGGAGCAATACAAAGTGTAGTCATGAAAAAGAAAAAAAACTCAAAACACACAACCCATAAATAGATAAAGCAGTGAAGAATGTTGAGCTAAAATAACACTTGTCAAAGAAAAAATATATATATAAACACACACACACACACATATATATATATATATATATATATATATATATATATATATATATATATATATATATATATATATATATATATATATATATATATATATATATATATACACATATATATATATATACACATATATGGCTGTGAGCAGTCTTTTCATTACTTTGATATCACAATCATCATTTACAATAAGTTACAGTATTACAACTTAATTCAGCAAGTTACATAAAGTTACATTTATACACTAGTTTTCCAACTGAATATGTTCATTAAGAAAGAGTTGACTTTGACAAAAGCAGCACAACAAGGCACGGTGGGTTTATTTCTATAACATATGTACAACATGCTTTACATGAAACATTAAAAGTATTACACCTGTGCAATAAAACATGGAGAAAAGAAACAGATAAATATGTTCAACTTAAAATAAAGTGCAGAGATGAACTGGTGTCTCTAAGTGCATGTAAACGGACTGAATAACTGTCTTTAGGTTAGGGTTGGAAATAGCATCATTATCTATTATTATTATTATCTATTTATCTCATATTTTATGAGTTTAGACATAAAATCACACACTCTCACATCACTCTAATTATTTCATTATCAGCCTTATTTTAGTACATGTTAACATCTTCATTTATTGATTAGTTATTCATTGTTGTGTTTACTGTTCCTCAGAATCTAATTTCATTCTTTCTCTGTGACTGATGATAATAAAACAAATCTTTTACAGCATTCTGCCAAATCATCCTCTATATTTTATGTTTTAAAATGCCTATAAAACACATTTAACGTTACTGTTTTAACATAAAAACCTGGAAAACAAAACCATTTGACACTGAAACATAATTCTTTTGGGAAGCAGGAAAGAAGAAGTGAATGAAGTAAGTGCTTTAGGGCAGTATCAGCCATGTTCTTTGACATTAGACACACATAATAACTGCATCCTGAGAGTGGCAGACAGTGAAAGGTTTAATAATACATTTAAACAGTGACAGTGTGATTTTAAATCTAAATGGAAATAGGAACAAAATAATGACAGTTATCATTACCTTCACACGTGTCTGCACACTGCACAGGTTAACATTCTGACCAGAAGTGTCATGAAAATGGACTGAATCAGAGACAAACTGGATGAACTGTTAGAAAACACACCATGTATTTCACCCATAAAGACCCAGTGTTACTTTTGTGACATTTCACAAATTATTTTTTTTCTCTATATCTAACCTTCCTTAAGGGATTTCTTACCATTTATTAAAATATTATCATCTGTATTTTACATTTTTCACTATGAATCACGTGTTTCCTGTTTAATTTAAATGTTCTCCATAGTGAGATGTTCATGAAAATTCAGAGTAAATTACAGAGCTGGAAAAGTAAGTCAGTACTTTGTTACTGTACTTCAATAGATTTTTAGGTATCTGTACTTTACTAAAGTATTTATTTTTACCTCCCTACATTTTTGCATAAATATATGTACTTTATACTCTACATTCTCAGAATACAAACTAAACATATGTTACAGTATGAAAAATAAGTCACAGAGGAAAAATCAGTGGAGGAGAGAAACTGTGACTTTATATATTATATATTATCGATATACGTATGACTATTATCTCACAATTTTGACTTTTTCTCTTAAAATTCAGCATTTTTTAAATCTCATATGTAATCTTTTAAAAATCTTATGACCTTTTATCTCAATTGTTTTTTTCTTCCATTTTTCCTAAATTTCTTGTCAATACCCACAAAACTGAGCACAGTGACCTTATCAAACACATTATCTACACATTAACTCACTTTTAAATTCTTTATTTTAGATACTTTTCAAACTTTTCTGATGTTTCCTGGTTAAATGATATTGCGTTCATGGCAAAAAAAAAAATTCCGTTTTACTTTTTTACTTTTGTCCTTTATAACAATTGTGAAATTGTACTTTTTTGTACTTTTACTTCAGTAAAGGAGTTGAATCAGTACTTCTACTTTTACTTTTAGTATTTTTCACACCAGTAGCTGTACTTCTAGTCAAACCCAGAATGTGAGTACTTTGACTACCTCTGGTAAATTCAAAGGTTATTATATCAGAAAAGGGAAAATCAAGAAAGACATTTTTTTTTTTATTTGTCAAATCTATCATTAACTAAACATAAACCAAGTGTCTCCATCAACTGTTTTGATATAAATCCATGAGTTTTACTGGTGAATAAATGTTGTAGAAGATGATGTTGTTCCCATGGTAACTACAGAGTCATTTCATTTCATCTATCTGGATCCCCATTGACTTTTAATGTAAGTCATTGTTTTTCTTCCTGGAGTCCACAGTCTTTACTGACAAAAACACCCATATGCAAAACCACTAAAAACATTTTTAATCACAATTACGACACAAACACTGCTACTATATATCACTGGACCTAGTTCAATTAGCAGAATATGTGTATCATTCCTTTTTCAAAATAAAACCAAAAAATGAGACAACCAAAAAAACAAATTGTTTCTTCATTATATGTTTCCAAAACCAAAATTACAAAACAGATAATGATGTGGTTTAACAGTTTTCCTTTTTGTGTTTAAATGAATAATAGAAAAAATGGGTACAGGCCATTTTCCATTTTATCCAATTTTTACCTGAAGCAAATGGAGTAAACTGGAAATTAATGTTAACAACCCACAGAAACATGTCCACTAGACTGAAGATCATTATGGTATGATATGACACAAATTTTTTCTCTGTGGTCATATCTTCAGGTCTTAGGGTGACCCTCTTAGTTTCCCCAAAGAGGACATAGGTTTACATCTTTGTCACTGTGGGTCAAAGATCATTTCCAGTTTACTTGCTTCAGGTCAAAATTGTATAAAATAGAAAATGGCTGTTATCTGTTTTTTCAACTATTTATTTAAACCAGTGGTCCCCAAACTACGGCCCGTCTCCACATTTGGTCCAGCCCCCTGAACAATACCAGAGACCATTTACACTTCTTTTTTTTATATGTGTGTGTATTTGTATTTGATAATAAAGTTGGACTTTTCCAATAAAATGTTCCTTAGTTCTGAACTATTTTCATTATTAATGAAGCAGAGAGTGTGGGGTTGTCTCCAGGATTTGGTTCAGCGTGACAAGGTGTGGGTTGTGGTTCTGATTAAAGAACACAGATACAGATGTCGTCATTAAAGGTTTATTTACTGTGGTCTGTAATAATACAGTAACACTCACTATAACAATATATACATACAATAATAAATGAACTAAGACCCACTATATGAGTCACTCACATGTATTACATGGGTCATAGAACACACACATCACTCACAGAAATCACAGATGACAGCTAGCAATGCTAGCTGCTAGCATATTATGGTATTAGCTTCAACAGCACACAGGCGCTAAACAGCATTAGCTTATACAGTACAACATGCTAACATCTACCTGAACTGTACTGTGTTATTTATCTGACCTTGTGGCATCTACACACAGTAATAAACCAGGAATAGATGAATTAAAAAAGAGAAAAAGAAGCAGAGATGGTGAACTTAGCACAGTTACCTACAACACAGAGGCTAATAAAACACTGACTACGTTCATAACCGTCGTAACATCAGTGGTGCGTTCAACAGCGTTGGACATTTGTAAACTTACAGAAAAGGAGTTATTCCTGAACAAATATAACAAACAATTAAATAAACAATTAAACTGTGTGGGCTTTTTTTTAACAATTAACTATTATTAACTAGTTTAACACAATAATTGTGACAGACGCTCATATGAGTCATTTAAGTCACAGATTCTGCTCTGACAACTAAGATGAACTTTGACCTGTTAAGACCAAGAAGTTTATGTTCTATGGACCTTTGTTCTGTGAAGAACCCAAAGAAGGTTATTTATTTCATAAACAGTTATTATTATTATTATTAATAATAATAATAATAATAATAATAATAATAATAATAATAATAATAATAATAATAATAATAATAATAATAATAATAATAATAATAATTTTCTGACTTTTGTTCTGTGAAGAATCCAGAAAGGGTTGTGGCTTTCTGGAATTTTTTTTTTTTTTTTTTTACATTTATCCACTCCTGCATTCGTCACACTTTTTCTGTTACAAATTGACCCCGGCCCCTCATCTGAGAAGGAAAAGTTATGTGGCCCTCACTGGAAATAGTTTGGGGACCCCTGATTTAAACACAAAAAGAAAAAGTGAAAAACCACGTCATTATCTGTTGTTTTCATTTTGGAAACAAATAATGAAGAAATGACTCATTTCATTGTCTTATTTTTGGTTTTATTTTGAAAAACAAATGAACAAATGACACACAGATTTAACAGTACCTTTCAAAAAAGTAGTTCTTAGCATCCTTTACAAATGGTCAGATATATTTTAAAGTGTCTATATATTTTCCATATATCAAGATAATATAAAACAATTTAACAAAGATACCAAACATTGTTTTACCAATATATACAATTTGAATAATTCTTTAAATCTATATTTGTTAATGAGTTGAATCATTTGTCCTGGCAGAGCATTCCATACAGTCATGGCCAGTTTGGTTTCCTGCATGTGTTCTACAACCACATCATTTATGGATAATTTCAGTTTCTTAATGTTTTCTAATTCATAATTCTGACAGTAATGAAAGGATAACAAACTGTATTTTACTTTGATTATTTACGGGGATTGACAGGATTAGTGGATCAATATCTCTGTAGTTATATTCTGTTTTTGTAAAGCTCTGTGAGACGACTTTCTTTTGATTTGGAGCTTCATAAATAAAATAAAATAAAGAGTCTGGATAAAAGTTTTGCCGTTTTTATTCTCTTTATGAATGAAAACTGTGACACACAACACAATGACATTCAGTACATTGCGCTGATACAAAAAACTGTGCAAATCCTTTCCATAAACGACACACATTTTAACTAAATATTATCCACATCTCATCCTAAATGTATGTATAATAATATCACTGAACTTCCCTGCCTGATGATCCACCCTGGACGGAGATAGATTTGTAAACCATGCTTAGCTTAAGTTGTAACGAAGTCCGTTTACATTCTGAGACCGGAGATCGTAAAACTGGAAGTACAATTAAGATGAAATATTTTACAACCAAACCCAAATAAACAATGAATTATTTGTCTAAACAACTTAGCATTACTTTCAATTCTATAGGAAACATTTTAATACTATTATTTAAACCCATGAACTTATTTATTAGACAAATTGCCTTAAATGCAATACAGTTTGTATTTTGGCTACTAATAGATGTCTGAGTCTTCGTGGGTTCGGGTCTTTTCACAGGGACCACATAAATGACATGAAGGATATTGCAAACTAACATGCAAAAGCAAACTAAATAGAAATGAAAGACAATGTGTCACTGGTTCCACTTCCAAGTTATTTTATGGATTAACTTGAAGGGGGAAAAAAAAAGATGTGGAAAAAAGTTGACTGGGACTGAACAAAATCCTGAAGCTCAAATGCAAATACTTTCTTTTAGTCCTGAATGTTTGAAGTTTGAATCAGTCTGAGCTAACTTTCATCATTAGCGTGTGCATTAAGCCTCATAAGCTGCCTATTTTTCACCTCAGTGTTTGTAATTTTGTACAGAACTTCCCAGAAAACCTAAGGAGAATTTACTACATGGTTTGTTGTAAATAGCTGAAGAATGTATATCTCTACTACATATCATTCAGTATCATATCCGTCTGTGTCTAATGAGCAGTTTTATCATAGCTACAGGTTCAGTTGGTTCAGTGTAAAAAAAAAAAAAGGTAGGTTGGATTAAATAAATTATGAATAAACCTATTAAATAAAACAAAGTACACCAAAGGTACTTATAATGAATAGTAACTTGGATGAAAGTGATTTATATAATATCCTGATTAAATTAAAAGTAGTTCTGAAGAAATTATTTTACAAATTTTACAGATGTAATTTCTAAACCTTTTAATATTTCATGAATGAATAAAATGTTGAATGACAAAAAAAGCTTACATGCATTAATTTCATTTGTCCTACGTAAGGACAATTGTCAAAGCTTGGACTCTGCAAGACCGGATACGTGGACCATTCTATAGAACCTGGGTCTGCTACACCGGTCAGATACAATGTTATGATCAACCTTTATTTGTTATAGAGGGATAATGTACATCAACAAACTTTTTATAGAAAATGAAAATATAAATGCACCCATTTTTAGCCAAAAGGCTAATTTCCAATTTTCTTCCCTGCCAGAAGGATCCTGGCAATAAATTAGAACATCACAATAAAGACATAAAACATAGAATACAGTATATAAAACATGACAGTGAAGATAAAACATAAAAAACTAGAAAAGCACTCTGAGAGCACAGACCCCCACCAAGATATAGACCCCCCCCCCAGATCACCACCAAAATCTAATCATTTCCAGATCTCCCCATTATCAACCTACCCTGAAAATGTTATCAAAATCCATCCATAAGTTTGAGTTATCTTGAACACAGACAGACAGATAAACGCCGGCAAAAACATAGGTAAAAATCATTATTTAAAACTTGACTAATATCGGGGTCAGACTTGAGCCACGTCTGGGTGAGAATGAGGAGGCAGCAGTCTGGATCTGGAGACTCGGCCCTACAGCGGAGTCTCCCCCCACAGAGGTTCTGTCTCCAGAGACATCGGAGGCGGCGCTAAAGGAAGTAGAAGTGCGTCTGTGGCGGGGGATTTACAGCTAAGCTAAGAGCTAACCTGTTCAGACCGGCGCTTCCATCAGTCCTGCTCGCCAACGTACGCTCACTGGAAAACAAAGTGGACTACCTGAAGTGGGATTTAAACACAAAACATGATCCACCAGACTGCTACATCCTCATTCTCACCCAGACGTGGATCAACTCTTCTGTCCCAGACACCCCCATTAGTATGAACGGGCTAATAATATTCAGGTCAGACAAACAAGATGTCGCCCAGAGCGGCCGCCATGGAGTTTCGCTGCGTCCTGTTTTGTCTGTTTCTGTCTGTTAATTGTGTGTCTGCCTGCTCTTACACCCGTGAAGAGCTACTAAGCATTAGGACTTTCACTCCCACGGACATTCTTCCAGTTTTTTTGGCTCCTGTAGCCGATCTGGTTCACTTTTTAGTCCAAAAAGTGAGACGGCGAAAGAGGGGTAGACAAGCCGGCGTCCTGGTGAGGCTGCGCAGGAGGGGAACGCGCACGTCAACGTCAACTCACTCTGCAACAAACTCGATGAGCTGAAGCAGCTGATGCGGATCAAAGACTTCTCCACCTCATCTGTACTCTGTTTCACCGAGTCCTGGCTCAAGGAAAAGACACCGGACAGCGCGCTCCACCTAGAGGGATTCCAGCTGATCCGTGCTGACCGGGACCCGGGTCTGTCAGGTAAGACCGTAGGCGGCGGAGTCTGCTTCTACATCAACAACGGCTGGTGCACCGATGTGACTGTGATCTCCCAACACTGTTGTCCTGCTCTGGAATACTTAATCATCAACTGCAAACCGTCTTACTCCCCGCACAAGTTCGCTTCATTCATTCTGGGTGCTGTTTACATTCCGCTGGACGCGGACACGCTCATGGCTCAGCGCGCGCTCGCAGACGACATCCAAAAAGTGGAGAGGACTTTCCCCGATGCTCTGCTTATTGTGCTCGGCGACTTTAACCATTGCAATCTGAGCCACAAACTCCCAAGGTACAAACAGTTTATTAAATGCCCCACCAGGGGACCACTGTTACACAACAGTAAAGGATACGTATCGGGCGATTCCCTGCGCTGCACTCTGACTGTCTGACCACGTGATGGTCCACCTTGTTCCCACATACAAACAGAGACTGAAGCTCACAAAGCCACTTGTGAGCACCACGAAGAGATGGACCAGTGAAGCTGTGGAGGAGCTGCAGACATGCTTCGAGACAACTGACTGGGACATGTTCAAAGGAGCCACACAGGATCTGGATGACTACACAGACACGGTGACCACATATATCCACTTTTGTGAGGAGAGCATTCTACCAACACGCACTAGGGTGAGTTACTCCAATGAGTTCACAGCAAAACTCAGACAGATAAGGCATGAAAAAGAAGCAGCTCTGAGAAATGGAGACAGGGTTCGCTACAGAGAGGTCAAATACCGGTTTAGCAGGGAGCTGAGGAGGGCTAAATCCGCATATTCAGGGAAGCTCTAGCAGCAATTCATTGCTAACGACCCTGCTTCTGTGTGGAGAGGCCTGAGGCAGATCACCAACTACCGACCTCAGGCTTCAAAGGGACAGGACGACAAAGCCCTTTGTCAGAGTCTGTCCCGATACTACACCCGCTTCGACACCTCACCAGCCACGCCCAACACCCCACCTTTCCCCAGCATCTCTGCCCCCATGGTTCCTACTCCAAAGGCAGCCTCCCCCTCCTCACCCCCTCCACTCGTGATCACACAACAGGAGGTGCGCACGCAGTTGGGCAGTTCGAACCCACGCAAGGCCCCCGGCCCGGATGGCGTGTCTCCCGCCACACTGAGACACTGTGTGAAGGAGTTGACTCCTGTCTTCACAGGCATCTTCAACTCCTCCCTGAGGTCGTGCCATGTGCCTACCTGCTTCAAAACCTCCACCATCATTCCTGTCCCCAAGAAACCATGGATAACTGGACTTAATGACTACAGACCTGTGGCGCTCATCTCCGTAGTCATGAAGTCCTTTGAGCGCCTGATCCTGCCCCACCTCAAGTCCATCAGCACTCCCCTCCTGGACACACTGAGAGTTTTCTTAGAGAGCCAACAGATCTGTGGATGACGTGGCCAATCTGGCCCTCCACTCCATCCTGCAGCACCTGGACTCCCCGGGAACCTATGCTAGGATCCTGTTTGTAGACTTCAGCTCTGCGTTTAACACCATCCGCCCTGATCTGCTACAGGATAAGCTGTTCCAGCTCAGTGTGCCTGACTCCCTCTGCAGGTGGATCACCGACTTCCTGATGGATCGGAGGCAGGGAAAGACTGTCTCTGACTCTGTCAGCATCAGCACTGGATCCCCCAGGGCTGTGTACTTTCCCCATTGCTCTTCTCCCTGTACACAAACTGCTGCACCTCAAGCCACCAGTCTGTCAAGCTTATCAAGTTTGCAGACGACACCACCCTTATCGGGCTCATCTCGAACAGCGATGAGTCTGCTTATAGGAGAGAGGTGGCCCGGCTGGTGTCCTGGTGCAGCCACAACAACCTGCAGCTGAACGCTCAGAAAACTCTGGAGATGATCGTGGACTTCAGGAAAGACACAGCCCCTCTGCCCCCCCTTGCCCTTACAGATTCCCCCATCACCACTGTGGACTCCTTCCGCTTCCTTGGCACCACCATCACGACCTTAAATGGGAGACGACAATTAGCTCCCTCATCAAGAAGGCCCAGCAGAAGATGTTCTTCCTGCGGCAGCTGACAAAGCTCAAGCTGCCCTCCAAGATGTTGGTGCAGTTTTACACGGCCATCATCGAGAAGGTGATTGGCTGCGGACTACCATCCATCAAGGACCTTTACACCTTGAGGACCAGGAGGCGTGCAGGTCGGATCATGGCCGATCCCTCTCACCATGGACATGCCCTCTTTCCCCCCCTCCCCTCAGGCAGGAGACTACGGTCCATTCAGACCAAAACCTCCCGTTTCATGAACAGTTTCTTCCCCTCGGCCACCAGGCTGCTGAACACCAAGGGAAATAATCAGACTCCCCAACACTTAGCAGCAGCCGACACTGGACACATGACCAACATAAAACCTCTGTCTCCTTTGCACTGACTTGCACATTGCCCCCACAGAATTGCACATTACATATTTTTACTATATTTATTTTTATCTTATCCTATCTTGGTGCATGCTTAGCATTTTTATTATGTTTTTATACTATATACTGTATATATATAATTCTTTTTTTTCTCTTTTTCTTTTTATTGATATACTATATGTTGAATGTTGTAGCGTTACACCGAGACAAATTCCTAGTTGTATACTACATGTGTACTATACGAACAATGGCAATAAAACTCTTTCTGATTCTGACCCATGCTCTCACAGGTAAAACCTGGGGGTGGTGTTTATATTTACACTAACAGCAGCTGGTGTTAGCCTGGATGGGTTAAAATCTAAATCTACATTTTCTTTTAACACATATTTCATACAAAATTGGTAAATTTTTATAATTTTTAAAGGGTTTGAGGGGTAGTATGAGGGGTAGTATTGGAGCCTTGGAACGAATTAGGCCTTTTACATGTAAAATGCAAACATTTACAAAAAATTCATGTTACGAAAACAAACAAATTAATTTCATAAGTAGAGGTACCACTGTATATGAATTTATTTTTTCAGGAAGTCCCCAGGGAATGAGGGAAACAGGTGCAAATTTTAACATTTTCCATTCGTTTGAAGTATTCATTTTATGTGTTTTTTAAATAATTTTTGTATGAATTTATTTCTAATTATTGTCATTTGTTTTATTTATTGATATTTTTAAATGATTGTTTGTGTTATTCATTTTTATGTATTAATTAATTTAAATAATTGTACTTTTTATAATTATTTAAATTATTGGCACTGTATTCATTCATTTTTACTTTTACATTTTTGTTTATTTTTTATTACATTTAACATTGTTAGAATTATTTTTGGCTCGTCATCTGAATCCACTTTATCCTCACTCAGGTCACAGGGGTCACTGGGGGCCTAATCCACCTCCAATGGGTGAAGGCGGGGTACACCCTGTATGAGACGCCAGTTCATCGCAGGGCTGAACATATATAGACAAACAATCACTGTCACATTCACACCTATGGACAATTTAGATTAACCAATTAACCTATCAAACCCACAAGGAGAACATGTAAACTCCACACAGAAAGGTCTGGTGTGGGAATAGAACCAACAACCTTCTGTCTGTGAGGCACCAGTGTTAACCACTGCACCACTGTGACAACCCCATTTTTATTGTATATAAAAAATGAAAAGTTTCTACTCAATAGCCAATCACTACTTGATTACAAACTTGATCCTCATGACTGATATGAGACCAAGAACAATGTGGACCCCAATGCAAGACTCCCAAACACAATTAAGATTTTAACAGTTTTATTCAAATGTTTCTGAATTAAGTAGGCAGCTGCAGAGGTGATTGTTCAGAGATAAGTGCCAGTGCAGAAACTCGAGGACAAGGCAAAACCACGGTCAGGGGACAAAACCTCAGAGCCAGAACCAGAACACACATCAATCAGCTTAGGAGAACCAAAAACTGTTACCAGATAACAAGCAGGGGTCATTGTTATGTTTATACAGCCACAACATGGGGACCTGTGACACTATGGGAACCAAAATTCAGGTCCCCATGAGGATTATATACAAATGTTGAAATCTGTGTGAAGTATGCAAATTGATTTTTTTTCAGTTTAATGTCATTATTATTATTATTGTTTTTTAATGTATTACATTTTATTACTTTATTTGTTTTCTTTTAACAACATTTTTTAACAAAATGTGTATTTATGTGTTTAAAAAGTAGATTGACTTTTTCCATTTATTTTCTTTTTACTGTTCTATAAAAGAATGTAAAGTTTGTTTATAATTTAATTTAATTAATATTTAATACATTTTAAATATGTTTTAATTGTAAATATTTTTATTTATTTATTTAAAAAAGAGGTGTTTACACTCACTACCCCATACCTACTTTACCTACAATTGATGATTAAAAATTTAGTCCTCGTGAGGCATGTAAATGTGTGTGTGTGTGTGTGTGTGTGTGTGTGTGTGTGTGTCCGAGGAGTCACAAAAAAATCTGTAAAGAGCTGAATTGAATGCTTTATGTATTTTTGGTTAAAGAAGAGGATGTGGAAACAGCAAGTTAATATGACCAATACCTTTTTGTAAAACAATATCTGTTCAATTATATTATGGTGACTGCTGGACAAATGTTAACATTCACAAATACAGAACTACCACATGTCGAAGCTGTGGAGCCCATGGGTTAATGCATAATGTTGTGTAAATGTACTAAGGTAATGGACATAATGTAACATATTGTTTCAGTTTGGCAATGAGTTCTGCTGAGCTAATATACACACAAGGGCAGTACAGTCCTGTTATAACAACATGTTTTATGACCTAGTCTTATATTTTCATTTCCATTTAACAAAGGAAGTCCAACAGAGTCATTTCAGGGGATACAGTATTACTGGAATGGATTCTCAGAACAAGAATACCAACAATGTACCAAAGAATAAATTAATAGAAATATTTTATTCACAAAATGTTGATAACTAGATGAAAGGTGAATGTGTTAATCATAACGACACAACACAGCGGTGCAATTTTAACTGTTATTGAAAGAAACATCAATATTCTAAAAATACTTTTACTTTTTTCACAAATAATTTGTTGTGCAAATTGAAAACACCTGAGACACTGTTTATCAAATGAAAATACAAAATGTGGAATTATCTTACAACTATGACAGCAAAAGTAATTTGTTTTTTAATAGTTTGGTAACAAAGAGGAATATTTGAACAATATCATTGGCTGCAACGAGCCAGTTCTATTACACACCTCACAACAATAAAGTGCAAACTGTGAAAAACTGAAATATTGCACATTTTTCTTTGTCATTTAAATGCTTTTCCATTCTCCAAACTCTTTGTCTAATGTAGTGACAGGTCATCATGGCAGTAGATTGGTTTGTTGTACGTCCCTAAAATGATGATGGATGAAGAAGACGAGACGTGTTGTCGACACGTACGACTGACACTGTTCATGTGGAGGAAATGTCAACTCATGCACACAGTTGGAACTAACCCTAATATAGTAACACATTCATGTACTAAGATTGATGTATTCTATAAAATGAATGTACTCCATAACATTGATGTACTCTATAACATTAATGTACTCTATAACATTAATGTACTCTATAACATTAATGTACTCCATAACATTGATGTACTCTATAACATTGATGTACTCTATAACATTAATGTACTCTATAACATATAAATATTGAAACATTTGCATTAATTGTGAGAAATCATTGTTGGTTGAATGTTGGTTTCTGTGCAGTCTCTTTTGTGCTTTGTGTATTTTTCCTGGATTCCGCCCAACCGTGGGAAACTGGAGGATGCCTTGGAAAACCCAAAGATAAGAGACATGATAAGGAGTCCTCACCTGCGGTGCCATGAAGTGCTACGTTGAGAGAAGCAGTCAGAACCAACTGATAAAGATGTCCTTCACGGAGCTCCTGAATGTGTTATTCATTCATTGCTTAAATTTTGTTTGATTATTGATTTCCCCTCACCTTAGTGATGTTGTGTTCGGGGTTCCCTTCAATTAAAGGGCATATTAGACAGACACAGGGTGATAGTTTGTGTGGACTCGTCTGACCTACTCTTCCATATGCATTTGAAATTGAAACTGTCTCACTGCCTTTTCTTTCTTGTCCTGTGTTATTTAATGTTAGTTAAAGAGGTGAACCCATCACACATCACCACTCTACCAACTGAGTGGATGGTAGAGTGGGTCGCCCAATGACCGAGAGGTTGGCGGTCTGCGTCCTGGCTCTGGCTGTCCACATGTCCAAGTGTCCTAAGTGTCGTGACTTAGTCTCCCAGTAGGACTGACAGAAACTTAGAAACCTACTGGTGTATGAGAGTGTGTGAATGGGTGAATGTGAAGCATCATGAAGGTGGAAAAGAGCTATATAAGTACATACCATTTACTATTTATCTCTCCTGGCAGGTGGTCATTGTGGACATGGCTGATGATTGTAATGCACCTGGCAGGGCAGCAGAAGAAGCTGAGTTTGTCTGGATGTAGAACTGAGTGTCATTAGCATAATAATGGAAAGAGATTCCATCTTGGCTGATGACTACAGACGGGAAGCAAATATAAAATAAACAGCATTGGACCAAGGGCAGATTCTTGAGAGACACCACAGATGACAGGGACTGACAGGATTTCCAGACCATCTAAACGGATATATTCTGTCCTCCCAGAGAGAAAAGACACGAGCCAGTCCAAGATAGAGCCAGATAACCCAGTGTCATAAGAGCTGAGGAGAATTTGTTGATCCACGTGTTCCAGGAGAATGAACAGAGATTGTCATCACCATCAAAATGTCATCAGTGACCCCGACTACAGCTGTGTACAGAGCGGAAACTTGACTGGGATTTTTTTCCCAACAGATTGCGTTATTGTAAATGGTCCTGAAGTTGAATGGTTGAGGTTGGAGATGGCTCTGTAGGGGACTGGTGGTCCATGGTGGGCTTTTTCAGAAGTGGTTTGATGACAGGAGTACAGACAGAACGTGACCAGGCCACGTTCTGTCTGTGGTGAGAGAGAGAGTGGTTTATTGTTTTTGTAATAAGGGGGCTTTGAGAGGTTAGATTTTATCAGGGCTGTGGGAAAATGGACCAGGGCACAGGTGGATGGTTTCATTTCATACAGTCCATCACTGATATCAGAGCTGGAAATGGACATTTTTTTTTACTACAGATTTTCCCAAGAAGGACTACTTGACTGTTAAATAATTTTTTGAATACAGGTAATTGTTCATACATTTCACAACCTGCAGTATTACTGTACATTCAGTGGTTTTATTAGTTAATAGATACTGACACTGTGAAGATGTTTCTATGTGTCTTTATATGAATTATTCAAACCTACAGACTAAAAGCTATGGGACTGAACTGCAGCTTAATAGTGTCTTATTAAATCTAAATCCCACAATTTCCCACTGAATCTGGTAGGCTTAGCTTTTGACACAAATAAAGAAAAGTGAAGATTTCTGAACAGCTTTAGTTGGTTGAAAAACACCACATGGAGTGAGCAGGAAGGCTGTCATCATTTTGGATCCATTGATTTCAGTTGATTTGTGGTGTTTCAAAGTGAAAGGAGACAAACTGTATTTTACACCAATTATTTTCAGGGATTGATAGGATTAGTGGATGAATTGGTATTAAACAATTTATATCAGTAGATGATTTTGGTTGCTTATAGATCTTAGGATCATTATGGGTTAAGATCTTTTCACAGCGACCACAGGCATGATATAATGGATGTGTAAACTAACATAAAAAAGGAAGTTTGGGTGCGCTGGGGGGGTCTATAGCTGCTCCCTCTTGTTCTCCGGGTTTGCGTCATTCACGGTAGCCCCGGTGGCTCTCTGGGGGCAGTGCCCTGTGGCTCCAACAGCCCGGGGTGGGAGGTGTCCTGTTGACTTGGCCCTGCCTTGCCATGATTGCTGTTCTGGGCTTCGGGGTCATTCACATTTGCATGTTTGATCAGGTCTCGCCAGCTACTGCCGAGTCCCATTTCAGTGAATGTTGGTGCTGAGAATCTCTCCACAATCTCTACCATAAACTCATTCTCTTTTGCACTGGTGTTCTCTTCTGGCCTATTCTATTCTATTGCATTCTATTTTGTACTATCAGGACATCCACGGTTGTGGTGCTCGGTGCCGACTGTTTAATTGTTTATTTGTTGAATCTCTTTTTCTTTTGTGCTGGTTTGGTTTTCTCCTCTTTTTCGATCTATTTATTTATTTGTTTTTATTGATGGACAGTCGGTGGTTGGGAGTGGCACACCACCTTGCAGTCTTTAATTGCAATAGCACCGCCTGTTGGTTTCCGTCCCCGTTCGTCCTTCCCATCCTGTCCAGTCTTTCTTTCCTCCGCACATCACTGAGGTGTAGCACTGTCCTCCCTGGCTTGTAATGGAGAGTTCTATTGGGGGATGTCTGCTCAGCTTTCGGGGAGGACCGATGATGGTCACACACATGCACTAAATATTGGAGTGTTTGGCTGCAAGACTGGAATATGCACTGATCTCAAGCAATGCTGACTCCCACTCTGTGGGGTTAAGAAATTAGAACTACTTTCCTATCTGCTCATTTCTTGTTGTTTTTTGTACTGTTTTGTTTTTTTGTATATATGTATATGTTTAGTACTTCAATAATTTATTATTATTATTATTATTATTATTATTATTATTATTATTATTATTATTATTATTATTATCATCATCATTTTTGTACTATGCACTCTATTGGTATAAGATGAATTCAGGTTATTGGGGAAGTGAAGATTAGGATTAGGATTAGGATTAAATAATTTTATGCTTCATCCTACTCCTTTTTGGACATGTCATTGTGTATTATTATTATTATTGTTGTTGTTGTATTGATTATTGTTGCATTCTGCACATGTTCGAAATAAAGTATCCAAATCAAATCAAATCAAAGACAATATGTCACTGGTTCCCCTTCCAGGTTAATTTATGGAGTAACTTTGAAAAGAAAGATGCAAAAAGAGGTAACTGGGACTGAACAACTGCAAATAGTTTCTTTTTGTCCTGAATGTTGTTTCATTAGCGTGTGTGTTAAGGCCATGTCTACACAGCAATGCAACAAGGTTTCTTTTTATACTGGGTAGAAAAAATATCAAATCCACACTGGGAACAGATCAGTAAAATATGGCAACAAAATACATACATGTCCATAACGCAGTGATGAGGTGTCTGATTGGCTCAGAATGCGTGAAGAACCCCCCCTCCTCTAGCTCTCTGTATATGTTTACCTTTACCACAGTAACACCCAACTAGGTTTAGGGCTGTTGCTTGTTTTGACTATGTACAGGGGAAAAAAAAAACAAGGCTTTATTTCCAGATAGCACATGAACCAGTTTGATCCAACATTTTTTTCCAGTTTGTGCAGCAGCTACTGCGGTGCTCTCGTTGCTTGTGGATGCTAATGCTAATGCTACTTCGCTGCAATGGAAACAAACAACTCGGTTTGTGTAGTTCATCTGGTTGGTTTAACATCAGTAGATTTTCCTTCAATAACACCAGTAAACTGAATGCTCTGCTACCATACCACCACGATGGACACTGCTACTCCAACTACTCTGGTGTCCACCATGTTGACAGCTCTGCTACTACAACTACTCTGGTGTCCATCATGATGGACACTCAGCTACTACCGCTACTCTGGTGTCCACCATGATGACAACTCTGCTCGTACCACTACTCTGGGGCCCACCATGATGGACGCTCTGCTACTACCACTACTCTAGGATCCACCATGATGGACGCTCTGCTACTACCACTACTCTGGTGTCCACCATGATGGACGCTCTGCTACTACCACTACTCTAGGATCCACCATGATGGACGCTCTGCTACTACCACTACTCTGGTGTCCATCATGATGGACGCTCTGCTACTACCACTACTCTGGTGCCCACCATGATGGACGCTCTGCTACTACCACTACTCTAGGATCCACCATGATGGACGCTCTGCTACTACCACTACTCTGGTGTCCATCATGATGGACGCTCTGCTACTACCACTACTCTGGTGTCCACCATGATGGACGCTCTGCTACTACCACTACTCTGGTGTCCATCATGATGGACACTCAGCTACTACCACTACTCTGGTGTCCACCATGATTGATGTTCTGCTACTACCACTACTCTGGTGTGGAGGCAAAACAGGAAAAAGGACGGGTCACTCCCGAAGCTCTCCTGCAAAACCGAATGCCTGTCCAATTTATACTCGCTATGGCGGAAGCCAATCAACCTGAAAAAGAAACAAACACTATATTAGAACCAGGTCTTATTAATTGCCATATTTATGTACTTCCATAAGATATGTGTACACTATAGCATTTATATACTAAAGATTTATGTACTCTAACATTTGATTTAATTGTTAGAATGCTGTTTTCTGTGCAGTCTCTTTTTGTGCTGTGTTTCTCCTAGATTCTGCCCAAACGTGGGAAAAAATGCCTGTGAATATCCAAGGAGAGTCCACACCTGCGGCGACATGAAGTGTTACATTGAGAGAAGAAGTCGAACCCAACAGATGGAGATGTCCTTGCAGGAAGCTCCTGAATGTGCTATTCATTCACTGTTTGACTGTTGTTTGATTACTGTTTTCCCCACCCCTTTAGCTAACGTATGTACAGGAACTCCCGAGATGTTTAAGTCAGAACGGCAGAGCTTGGTTGTTCTGGCCTAGCTCTACCATGCATGTCTCATTGTCTCTCTTTGTTCCTTGTCCTGTGTTGTTTAATATTCGGTTAAAGAAGTGAACCTATCACACTACATACAGGATTTTTCAAGAAATGTATAATGGGAAAAATATCAATAAATATAACAATAATTATCTAATGAAACAAATTATGAATCACAAAAAACTAAGAGGGGAAACAATGGTGTGCTGGAACATAACAATGAAACAAAGTACAGATAACTGAATTTCTGAGAAGGTGATGTACAACGTGTTCAGTATTCTACAGTATGGAGGGGGCAAGAGAAAAGATAAAGTTGGGAGAGTGGAAGCTCCAGAAACACACAAACAAAACAATAAGGTTTGGGACACAATGGCTGAGATGTATAAAGATGATGAGCGGCTCCCTGTGTTTTCATTTCCATGGAAACCAGGTTCAAATGTGTCTTTGGGTGTTACAGGTTGTCCACCCCTGGTTTAGATGCTGCGTTAGCGTTGATAACTTTTCAATGATGAAGCAGAACAAACACATTTTATAAACATATTAACAAACAATGACATGGAATTTTAACACATAAATAATTGCAGGTTTGTGAGTAAGGTCAAAGGTCATGTGATGTTCATAAGGACCATTGACTACTTTTTAAAAATGTGAGTTGAGAAGCAGGTCACATCCGTCCTTTTCAAATATATTTGTTATGGTCTGAGTTGTGGGCAGGCTGGTTAAAAAAGTGGTCGGTTGCGGGTCGTTTGTACATCGACCTGTGCATCAGTTTCTCCTACATGGCAGGACCTGTCATGTGACTATCTTGCACATGTGCATTTGATGTTGATGCTCAAACAATATATGATGCAGCTCTACAGTTGACTGACATATAGTATTATACACACTCTGCAGGTAGGAGTTTCCTTTTCACCGAAGCATTTCCAGCTCCAAGTGTCACATTAATTCAAAGCATGCATTAGTCATGGATTCTGCTAGCACTTCAGCTAAGACGTCACCCTGCTTTAATCCTGATTAATCCAAATTAATCCACCACAACCCTGTGATTAATCTGAATGACAATATTAAGTATTTGAGAACACGAAGGAAAATAAATATAATCTTTATGTCGATGGTAGGGGGTTCACATGTAATTATTTTTCTTCCTATTTTATGTATGCAATTAAAAAAAACTATGCAACTTGTCATCCATGGAAACAGCTTTCTGTTTAGCCTTTACACTTTCAGGTGCAAAATAATTTTATTTTGCACAATTCAAATTAGTGTTGTTAACTGAAGCATGAAAACAGACACAGGATATGGGTGTCCATCCAGGGAAAATTACATGATAAATAAACACATATGACCACATGGTTAAAATGTTTTTGCATTTTGGTTTTCTGTTGTTTTTTCTGAGTTGACTTTTGTCTGATACATCCTGTCACTGACATGTGTAGACATGCACTGCACACTGTAATTAACCGTCTCCATTTAAACCATCACAATTTTTTTTTTCGTTTTCTTTTTTTTTTGTCTGCATTTGTTCTCATTGTTTAACACCACAGAGAGGGAGTCAACATTGTTTGAGATCAGTGCATTTTTTAGTCTTGCAGCCAAATATTTTGATATTTAGTGCATGCGTGTGACCATCAGTGGTCCTCCCTGAAAGCTGAGCAGACATCCTTTATTAGAACTCTCTATTATAAGCCAGGGAGGGCAGTGCTACACCTCAGTGATGTGTGGGGGAAAGAAAGACTGGACAGGACGAAAAGGACGAACAGGGAAAGAAATTAACAGGCGGTGCTATTGCAGTTAAAGATTGTAAGGTGGTGTGTTATTCCCAACTACCAACTGTCTATCAATAAAAATAAATAAATGAATCGAAAAAAAAGAAGAAAACCAAAACAGCACAAAAGAAAAAGGGATTAAATAAATAAATAATTAAACAAAACGGTAGTGAGCACCATAATTGTGGATGACTTGATACTGTAAAATAGAATGCAATAGAATAGAATAGGCCAGAGGGGACACAAGTGCAAGAAGAGAATGAGTTTAGGGTAGAGATGCTGGAGAAATTCTCAGCACATTCTGGCAGGTCCCATCATTCACTGAAATGGGACTCGGCAGTAGCTGGCGAGACCTGATCAAACATGCAAGTGTGAAGGACCCCGAAGCCCAGAACAGCAATCACAGCAAGGCAGGGCCAAGCCAACGGGGCACCCCCCATCCCAGGCCGTAGGAGCTACAGGTCTCCGCCCCCAGTGAGTCACCGGGGCCACCGTGAACGCGGTGAGTGCAGTACACCCAGGGCCCCCGCAATGCGCTCCAACAACCCACCAGGACACAGCCACCACACACCACCAGCCCGCAATACAGCCACAGCGGCCTCCAGAACGGCCAATCCAGCCCCCAAAGAGCCATCACACCAGCTTGGACCCCCCCGCCACCGCCGACCACAGCCCCCAGGTCCCCCCAGCCACACCAACATGGATGGTAGTCCACCCCTGCTACCCCATAGCCACAAGGGGGCTGGGTCCTACCATCGAGGCCATATTAGTGAACCCCCCCCCCAATTAGTCCCTATTAATATGTCTCCAGATCCCTGACTGGAGACATTATCCCTGCACGGTGATTGTGTAACCCTGAGTGTAATGTGGTGCATTAAAAGTGGAGAGGCTGGGCGAGGCATCCAGGGGGCAGGCCAGAGGACCACAGAGGATGGCTACTCTGCAGCCTACCCTGGCCCAAGTTCCCCAAGCCAGAGTCCTGCACGAGTTCGGGTACCTGTGGGTGAACCGCAGATTTTCACGAAACGGGTGAAAAATGTTGTGCTGTGTCGGATACGGGTTCAGTTTGGCTCGGACGTGGGTGATCGCGGGTCTAATTTTCTAATTTTAGGCTAAAAACTATTCTTTAGTTTGGACTTGTATAGCTGCCTCCTGTCGGCTTCCTTCTTGATGCGTTTTTCAAGCGTGTGTGTGTGTGTGTGCGTGAGCTCACGGATAAATTTTTTTTTTGAGTTTATTATTTGTCTGCTACTGTTTAACAACATTTTTATTTGGCTCTGCCTTGGCTATGTCACTGTTCAGTATATTCGTCGCAATAAATGTTTGTATTTAAGTTTGGCTATCTGACATTTTGTTCCAGGTTCGGGTCGGATATCAGGTTCATTTCTAGCGGGTCGGTTCGGGTGCGGATTATTAACCCGACCGGCCCAGCCAGCACCCAAACTCCCAGGAGTCGCAGCGCTACACCAGCGCCCCGGCAGATGCCGTAGTCCCACCACGGGCCAGCCGTATTGCAGAACCCTGCCCCGGAGGGAGGGCCAGGCCGCACCACCCAGAAGCGAGGGCCATGAGCCCGCACGCCCACCCCGGAGCCAGTACGTCCGGGATGCTGGGCACCCACCCCGCAGCACCACCGAAACCCCCCCACCACCACTCCCCAGGACAGCCCCCAGCTAGCAGAAGCTAATCTCCAGTGGCGGCACACAGGCAAGTGCCAAGGCATGTGCCCGGATTGGCCATCACTAGAACATGCAATAACAGACCACACACTCAGCCTGGGAGTAGTGGGGATGTCGTGTTTTATTTTCTGGGGAGCAAGTGGGGGGGACCCTTCGCCGACTGATTAAGGTAAAGGTACTTTGTAATTATACACTGTACAACAAAATTTGTCCTCTGCGTTTAACCCATCCTTTGTTGCCGTTGGGGCACCTGTAAGGAGCAGTGGGCAGCCATGTGCAGCACCCATACCATCATGATACCATCTGGGACCCTTCCACAACCAATCCATTTTCAAAGGATGGGCCTTATCTAAAATTCTTGCATGTGATGAGATGAAGAATCTGTCCGTCACGTTGAACTCAAGCCGTGACTCAGAGCGACAGCAAGAAGTGAAGCCATACTGCAGCAGGATATCAAAACAAACACCGCAGTATGGCTGCACCTGAACACACTCCTGTGTTCTCTGTAAATGACCATTGTCGTATGTGCAGGAAAAATCTGAGGATAAAAGACAACATCGCCAACAGCTAGTGGATCCTCCTTGAACTTCTCTATGGAAAACTGGTAGACCAGCGGTGTCATATCCCTACTCACTGTCTCTTTTTCCCTTTCCATTCTGCACCCTGTCACCTTTCACCTTAATTATTTCACCTGGTCCTCGCACACCTGTCCTCATCACTTCTCCCTATTTAAGTCCTTTCCTTTCCTGTCTCCTTTGTCAGTTCACCCCACATGTTAGCCTCTTCAGAGCATCCTTTCTCCTTCCAGATGGTACCCACCGGAGGGTTGCACCCGCTTGGGAGATTTGACTGCTTTTGTGTGTGAGTGTTCAAATGACTTATGGTCATTTCTGGAATTTTCAGTTTGAGCTCAGAATAGAGTCCAAATGCCAACAGCCTGTGTGAAGCTGTTGGCGTCCGCATTTGGGTCCTTTTCCACTACACAACATTACAAGTGGGACAACTTGGTCTTAAGCCTGATTGTGTCATTATTCATCAATTATAAAAATATAATAAATCTGGACAATGGATATTTGTTTCAACTTTTGCTCAAAGTTAAGACCCTAATGTTCATAAAAGTACTCATAAAGTGTATTTCAGTGATAAAATTCACCTTTAAACATCATTTTTGAAATATGAAATATGAGCTATTTTTAATCGCCAATATGCGCGATTTATTTATCTATATCTTATTCTATTGAGCGGTAAGGCAGCCATGTTTGTAGGCGTTTGAAAGAGGAGATTCTCCTGAATCCATTGACACCTCACACTCCATAAACTACATTTCCCTCTGGCTGTGACAAGCACGTGTGAAAGGGGAGCTCGGGGCGCATGCCAAACACACATGGGATGGGCATGCAGCAGGGAGTGCTGCAGTTCAGTCTGCTGGTTTTAGTCATATTTACCGAGTTTGTTCTTAGTTTTAAGTCATTTTAGAGAGTTTTAGTGAGTAACAGTGAGTGACAGTGTATTTTTCTGAATGTTACTGACTGTGGAAAGCTTTGTGAAGTGCTATTAGTGTTAGCGATTAGCCATGCTAGCATGTAAACAACAGCAGAGACACAATGAGGATCAGCTGAAAGTTCAACATCTGACTGACAACAGCTGTTTGGCACAACAGTGTGCCAAACTGTTCCAAATGCACTGGCCGCCTGGTGTTATCTTGACTTAAACCTTTCTGGAGGCTTTGTTCTTTGCTCTAATTCTATCAACTTTTGTACCTGTGTTGGAAAGGAGTTACTGAAGGTGATCAATAGTGTCTATATTCATGGAATCATTGTTAGCAGGGTGTTTTCTTTTGTCAAATAAATAATAAATTCAGGCGACACCAAAAAATTCTATTTTAACTTTTAGTTTATTCCAGTTTATTCAGTCATAGTAGTAGCTACACTATTTTAGTCAATGGGAATAGATTCTGTGAAGCCTGTAGATGTCCATAGGTACAAAGAACATCCATATAAACCTTAGGATTGTGGAGCAATTCTTCATTTACTTTGGGTATGTTTTTTTTAGGCATTTTTCCCTGAAAATGTGGTCAGGGTGGAAGAGGTTAATGTGTCAGATGTTCCAGAAAAATCCTCTGGCATATGTCTGAAATACCTTCACTTGGGAGAGAGACACCAGACTACTGTGGACATTATAAGGGAATGACAACCAGCTAAAGAGGAACCCAGTGTCCAACAGACCACAGAGACGTCAGCCGTGGCACAGACAGACACAACACTGCCCAGACATGGGAAGTCCCACCCACTGACACTGATTGGCTCCTTCATTTTTCAGGAAGCCTGAATTAGACAATACTCAAGATGGTTGCGTCAGCCCAGCGTGTAGTTTGGTGAAATGCAGCCACATGACGCAAGTAAGGTTAGGGAACCGGAGCACCCCGAGGAAACCCATGCAGACACAGGGAACTCCACACAGAAAGGGCTGCGTGGTCCGGGAATCAAACCCAGATCTTCTTGCTGTGAGGCAAGAGTGCTAACCACTCAGCCACCTGCCTCCTTCTAATGTGACTGACCAGGTGATTTACAGGACTATATGAACACATGTAAACTATGTCCGTGTTCAAAACCACATGCTTACCTACTACTTGCATGGACTTTTTGAGTATGCAGTGTATATATACTGTCAATATGCAAGTGAGAGTAAGCAACAAGTTCCCATTTGGATACTAGATTCTGCAGAAATGTTAAGTATGTATGATGAGGTTCCTACTCATACTGACAGATGCTTAAGATGCAACGTGATGTGACATCTGATTGGGGTGTTTTAGTTTGTGGAAATATCTGGACGTGCCTTGCTCACTACGTCTTGCTAGCTTTTTGCCAAATTCCTCCAAAACAAAGTTGTTAATAGGTATTATTTAGATGAATGATGCCACATTTGACATCTAAAGAGGTACTTTCTGATTTTTTTAAATCAATAAACTGATATATTTAAAGAGTTTAAAGCCCAAGTGAAATCAGCTTCACCCTGTCGATTTTTGCTCGGATAGGAGTGCAATGCATTGTGGGTTATCATGTAGTATGCTACAGTGTAAATGCTTTACATACTGTCTGATCACTGAGTAGGCAGTTGCGTATGAATAGTCTGAGTATGGAAGTATGTAGTATGCAGACCCATCACGGGGTTGGGGTCACAAAAGCTTTGACCTTCAACCCAAAAAATCTGATTATTCATCATCCATCCATTGTTTTTGTTTTACCCCACCCCCTGAAGGGTAAAGGGGTATTGATTTAGTTTGGGTTTTTTTTGTTTGTTTATCCATCCTTTTGTCCGTACATCTGTCAGCCACTTTGCAAAAACTATTGGACCAATTTCCAAGACATTTTCAGGAAAGGTGTGAAGTGCTCCAGAATATATCCCATTTTACCTATTGGTGAGTGTAGGTCAAAGGTCAAGGTCACAAATATGTGTTTTTACAATGATGTGGAAAATTAGTAATTTCCACTTCATTCCAGTATGTTCCGTTAAGTCTGATGTTTTGAGAGGGAGGCGGGGTTTGTTGTGACTGGCACCACTTGTTTTAAATAGCATTTATGTAATGAGTACTTTTACAGAGAAAACTAATCAAGATGAACATAATATGACAACAACAATACATGTGTGAAAGATGCAACTAATAAAGATAATCACATGAAGGATGACATGTGGCACTGCAGCAACAAACATCTCATCAGGATAGTGAAGTGTTTGGCATATGAATCAAATACAGTGTGTACTGTATGTGTCTTTATATCTGGATATTAGACAAAGACCAAGGACATAGAATAACACACAGGACAAACAACACTAAACATATGTAAGACTGGGTTTATACTTATATATACTTATGGGTTTATACTTGACACAAACAACACGAACAATGAGAGTGACGTGCCCCCTTTTCATATTTGTGAACATTGCGGGCTGTGCGTCGACTGCAGTTCACCACTCAGACAGTCGGTGGTAGCAGAATCACCTATGACTTTTGCATGTTGTCATTGCAGGTGACATCAGTCAAAATGAAAACTGAAGAGGAGTTTGTTCTATTGGTACTTTTACATTGATGACGGGAAAAAAAAAAAACAGCAGCACAAACGGCGGTGGTGTGTTCGCCCTTTGAACATCTGCAGAGACCTGGATGGACTGTTTGTTTCTCTGGTGTGACCGATGCCAGGGGAGACATTTTTATTACTGTGCAATTGTGATGTACTATCATACAAACGATGATATTGTCTGATCACTTCATTTTTGGAATACTTCTTCTATGAATATGATATAATATAATAAAAATGTACAATATTTGCAGTATCGCCCCCACGGACAACGCAAGGTATTGTGCGGATCGCGTATCAACAGTGCTAGGAATAACAGCATTAGAGTATAACGGCGTTACTAACGCAGCCACATTTCCAGTAATAGAGTAATTACCATAACATATCCACCTCGGGCACCTCTGGAGGATGCCTCCTGGACGCCTACGTGGGGAGGTGTTCCCAGCGTGTCCATCTTGGAGGAAACCTCGGGGTTGACCCAGGACACGCTAGAGGGATTATATCTCTCAGCTGGCCTGGGAACAACTCAGGATTCCCCTGGAGGAGCTGACTGAGGTAGCTGGGGTGAGGGAAGTCTAGGTTACTTTGCTGCGGCTGCTGCCCCCGCGACCGGGACCCGGATGGAGTAGGAGACGAGTATGAGTATCCATAACTGTATTCCTGTTACCGTTACTCTGGAAATAATGTGATGCGTTACAATTTGATGAATTGGGGTGAAAGGCTACAGACAACAAATTGGAGTTTTAACAACACATCAGTGCCGCATATGTCTGCATCAAGCTGACATTTAGCTCGGTATAGAAGGAAAAAAAATAAATCAAAAGAAAGAAATCGATCATGATTTGCTAAGAAGTTGGATAGGCGGGGTCTCAACTGTCCTGTTCCCACAGACACACACACACAGAGATGATGGCAGCACCAAGTGACAAGGTTGCATTTCAGCTCTGTTTGTTATTAAGAACAATTTTACTATTAATATTTACTTTTCTCTTTGATAATTTCTTTTCTAAGCAAGTTTCTGTGCCTTAATATAAAGGGTGTAAACACTTCAAATGATTGTAACATAAGTTGTTGTTGATGATAATTCAGTAAATAAATGTTTAATAGAAGAAGAATACAGACATCATTGCCTGTTCACCTGTAAACTTAAATACAAACTTAAAGAATATTAATATTTGGAACAAATTCAAGTAACTTTCAACAAGATTACAGTATTTTCAGTATATAAAATGTATTTCGTGCTTGTAATCTGTAGGTTGTAACTTTTACCATTGATAATAGGACATAAAGATCTTTGATAGTGTTTTTAAGGAAGCATCGTAAATCACATCCACAGTTACATCACAGAACAAGGATTTTACTGTTTTTTAATTTCTTTGACATTTTTAAGCAATAATACTTTTCCTGGTAACTAATTACTTTGCTAGTGGAGTAACGCAGTTAGTAACTCAATGACTTTTTTAGGGAAGTAACTAGTATTTGTAATTGATTACTTTTTCAAAGAAACTTACCCAGCACTGCATATCAAAAGTTGAGATGTTTTTCTACGCATCACTATGCGGCCGCGTGTACATATCAATGTGTCGACTATGTTCAAGCCCTAAGTCTAGAACATTGACATCAAAAATACAGTCCATGGGCCAAAAGTGGCGTCCCACAGGGTTCAATCCAAACCCCTTGGATTAACTGATGAAGATTACATAAAAGAGTTATAAAAGTTATATTGCTCATGAGGCTAAATTCTGTATTTTTAAATCCCAGATGCCTGTTAATAAATGTTTTTTTAATATTTGTAGATCCACTATGATCTGAAAGTTAGAATTAATCCTGAGTGAATAATTAACTGCTGCATAATATGGTTAAAAATTGCTATTATTTTTCTTACAGCATTTATATTTAGGTTTTTTAAAAAAATTAATTATGCATGAACTTTAAATATAATGCTTGGGTCTGAATTAGTCATTAATCCTTCATTATTTCTGACTAATGACACAGGAAAGGTCATTTTGAGCGCTGACCCTTTAAATCTAATTGAGTCACATCAGGCTCCGCCCCCTCCATGTTTTTGGCTGTGCTGCTGTGTCCCATTCAACCAACAACTTAACATTTTAGGTCATCCGCATATTCAGTTTTTTAACTATCCCTGCTGCTGACAAACATGTGATGTTCAAAAGTGTTGACCTCATATGTGCAAATGTTACGATAAAACTAGTTAGAAAACAAAACCAGTCAAGCAGGAATTGAAACAGGTTGAATAAATTCACTGGATTTTTGGCCAAATTAATATAAAGATAGTTTTACAGCACCTGGAGGGTTTAGATTCAAAACATATAAAATATTAGGGTCCAAATACACAAATAAATGAAACAAAGACTAATAAAAGTGGGTTTAGATAAATATGATCACTTTAACAAATGTCAGGTTTTTACAGAAGTTCAGGTTATTGACATGTTTTGCTTGAGGGTAGTTTGTAAATCCAATACTTGTTTGTACTTAAACAAAAAGAAAAAAAAATCATTACTCAAGAGGTATTATATTAATATATTATTGGCCCAGCCCAATTCATATTGGGTGCATGTGACCCCTGAACTAAAAGAGAGAGGAGGGGGCTGGATAGATAGATAGATAGATAGATAGATAGATAGATAGATAGATAGATAGATAGATAGATAGATAGATAGATAGATAGATAGATAGATAGATAGATAGATAGATAGATTTGCTTGTGATCTACCACCTAGCAATAGAATTTGAGTGAACACACACATGTACATAATAGTTTAGAATAACAAGAACTGTAGAAGAATAGAAGCTCTATGTAAAACTGAGTATACAAGAATGAAAAGAAATATCCTGATTTGCCCAATTACATCAATGTAAAAAAACAAACTAGTATTTTGAGAATGCCTAATCCCACCTCTATTTTGTGCCAATCTCAAGTTTCTATGACAACCTGTTCTTAAATTAGAGACAGACAGACACACTGATTACAATGATGTCTCCCAACCAATGTTGGGTGAAATTAACAAACAAACAACCAAAAAAGTTTTTTGGTAACTGACGTTTGACCTACATTCACCAAAATTGAATGGGATCTACTCTGGACCACCTCGCACCTTTACTGAAAATGTCATGGAAATTAGTCCAGTAGTTTTTGTGCAGTTACAGACAGACCAACCCAAGAAAAGAAGAAAAGCTTTATTGAGAAAAAGCATTTTCTGAGACCTCAAACCTCCCCCAAGGTAGACCCCCCCACCCCCCACCCTTCGAATGAAGAGAGGTCCACCAAGGAGGAATTACATTTTATTTGTCTGTTTGCCTGTCTGTCAGCAGGATTACCCAAAAAGTTCTGAACAGATTTTGATCACTTTTAAATTTTCACGAACAAAATGTAATCATTTGTTCCTTGTGACACTCCTAACACATGCTGAAAATGTTCTCTCAACTTTTTGCGTAATCCTGCTGACAGACAGACAAACAAACAAACAGACCCGAATACCTCCTTGGTGGAGGTAAAAAAAAAAAACAACCTCTCTCTTCCGGATCCTCATGTATCAGATTAAACCAACTGATAACATCTTCATCAGTAAAATTGAACTTCTGATCAGATTTTAGCCAATGAGCAGCAGTCGTTGAGTTTTTGGGTGTTGAGGGAGGGGCTGCTGACAGGGGAAGGGCTTCACTTTACCCACATGCATGGGGGGGTTCTAACACTGCAGCCACTTGTTAAGGTATACTACAGAAGGTTGATGGTGCTGTCTCGCTGTCTTTCAGGGTGTCAAGGGAACTCAGAATTGGGGGGCACTGTACCCATGTAAAGAGCTATTGCTCCACTGTTAAACAATGTACGGCACCAGTGTAGCACATACTGATTGTTGTTGTGTTTGGCCTTGAATTATATTGATTTTCCTTGTTATTTCAGAACAGGCTGCTGAGCCAAGGCTTTGTCTGCGAAGATGAAACAATCTTCAACAAAACAAGCTAAAACTCTAAAACATATGAGCAGCCCCTCGAGTCTCGGATGGTGTTTAGAGTTGGAAGTGACAAAAAATACAAACTTTTTGGGCAGTTTTCCCACTTTGGACCCTCATTACATCCAAAGGATAAGTAAGGCCCAATCTGAGGCTGTCAAAATCAGAATCATCTGGAACCTCAGGAATATTGCAGCATGTGTTGAATGAACAATAAATCCACAACCCTAACAGGAGCCAAGAAACCACATGGGTGAAGTCAAAGGAAGGTTAACATGGTAAAAAAATATAATAATTACTACCCTAGTCACACTGGAGTCGTAGCGGCAGCACATGTAATGTGCTACAGTAGTAAGATAAGATAAGATAAGATAGGATACACTTTATTGATCCCACAACGGGGAAATTCACATGCTACAGTAGCCGGCGATATAGAGCAATAGAGGGACAGCAAAGAGAAGAAACGTACAGATAATAATATATGTACACAAACACAGATATTGAGAAAAAAAAAAAAAAAAAGATTATATGTATATGTACACTATACAGAATATACAGGATTGAAAACATACAGAAGGAATAAAAGTACGTGAAGATGAGATAAATAAGAATAACAGTGTGTATATATATATATATATATATATATATATATATATATATATATATTTCTCAAGCTTCTCAGGTGTAGGCTGTGTAGAGAAGCCCCTGAAACAGTTCAGCACATCACAGCAGGGTGTAAGATGCTGGCAGGTAAGGCATACATGGAGAGGCATAACCAGGTAGCGGGCATACTGTACAGGAACATCTGTAAAGAGTATGGACTGGAGGTCCCAGGGTCAAGATGGGAGAACCCCCCAAAGGTGACAGAGAACAAACAGGCCAAGATCCTGTGGAACTTCCAGATCCAGACTGATAAGTTGGTGATGGCCAATCAGCCTGACATAGTGGTGGTGGATAAACATGAGAAGACAGTGGTGGTGATAGATGTAGCAGTCCCCAGTGATAGCAACATGAGAAAGAAAGAACACGAGAAGAGAAGAGAAATAGCGTGTCCTAAATATTCCCTAAAAAGCTTCAACTGGTTCAAAATGCAGCAGCAAGATTATTAACAGGATCAAACAGAAGAGAACACATCACCCCTGTGCTCCAAACCCTTCACTGGCTTCCAGTTGAGTCTAGAATTAAATTTAAAATCCTCCTCCTTACATATAAAACCATTAATGGTATGGGCCCCTCTTATCTTAAAGATGATCTGGTTCCGTACCAACCCAATAGAACCCTTCGTTCTCAGAATGCAGGTTTACTGAAAGTTCCTAGGGTTTCTAAAAGTACAGTAGGAGCTAGAGCCTTTAGTTATCAGGCCCCTGTCTTATGGAATCAGCTTCCCTTTAATATTAAAAACGCCGAGACAGTCTCTACATTTAAAATTAGGCTTAAAACATTCCTGTTTGTGAAAGCCTATGGTCAGGTTAGTTAAAAATTATGTGACTCATATATCATGTATACATGATGTATGAGTCACAGTTCAGTCTAGGCTGCCCTAGGAGTTAGAATGCTGGGGGAAGTACAGACACTGAGTTCTTTCTTCTCTTTCTCTTCCTCACATCTGTTTCTGTAATTTTTATAACATATCTTTCTTACCAAGTCTGTTCATGACTAGTCACCTGGTGTCCCCTTTCCCCCCTCCCCCCCTGGGGGGAGTGGTGGCTCTCCTGACAGTGCCTGCACGGGAGCCATGGACGACAGGATCTGGAGTATCTCGCCTGTGCTGACCTGTGACCCCGGACCACCGCCCCTGCCTGTCTGGACCAGCCCCCCTTCCTGCATTTATACATGGACGTTCATCTATAGCCTGTCCGTCCATGGGAGTGGATCTCTCCTTCAATGTGGTTCTCCTCAAGATTTCTTCTTTTTCCCACTGGGTTTGGAAGTTTTTTCTTGCCGAGAAGGAGGGTCTAAGGACAGGGGATGCCTGGGACTTTTCATGTATTTCTGTAGTTGATTATGTTTTTGTAAAGCCCTCTGAGACGACGTTGTTGTGATTTAGGGCTTTATAAATAAAATTGAATTGAATTGAATTGAATTGAAATACCAAGGGCTGAAAGAGGAGTTAGAGAAAATGTGGAGTGTGAAGGTAACAGTGGTACCAGTAGTGATCGGAGCATTAGGGGCAGTGACCCCCAAGCTGGGAGAATGTCTCCAGCAGATACCAGGAACAACATCAGAGATCTCTGTACAAAAGAGCGCATTGTTAGGAACAGCTAAGATCCAGCACAGAACCCTCAGGCTCCCAGACCTCTGGTAGAGGACCCGAGTCTGAAGGAGACACCGCCCAGGTGGGGTGAGAGGCACATTTTTTTTTTTATATATATAATTTAGTTTTTAATTGCAAATAATATATATAATATATAATATCAGCGATAGTATTGTTAAATGGTCTCAACAGTATTGTTATTATACTACTTTAGAATGGTGAATGTTGTGAATGACAGCAGTCAGTAGGAATGACCTGTAGTAATGTTCTTTTTTTACACCGTAGGTGTAACAGTCTGTTGCTGAAGGCGCTGCTTAGAGCCTCCACAGTCTGGTGTAGGGGGTGGGAGGGGGTGTCCATGGTTGATGTCAGCTTGGCTAACATCCTCTTCTCACCCACCACCTCAGTGAGTCCAGAGAGCAGTCCAGGAGTGACCAGCCCTTCTGACTAGTCTGTCCAGTCTCTTCCTGTCCCTCTGTGGGCATCCACAGCCCCAACAGAAGTCTAGTTACGTTAGATTCAACTTTTGGCAAGATTTCCCTGAAACTGGCCGACGAATCACAGTGAAGTATAGAGTCAGAGGGCGGGCCTAACAAAGTGATTCTGATTCAGACTCGGAGCCAAACAAGTGTAAACAACCATAGAAGAACAACAGGTGTAGATTTCCTTTTATCACAGATGAGTGAAGAATGTGAGAAAACGTCAACAATCTTTAAATTCTTTTTACAGAAGTGACAACAGTCGTTCATCTCCATAATCCACCATTTTGTTTCGTCATTCCTAACTTTCTCCAGACTCCTCCGTCAACTTTGCGGCGCTCTAACTACGTCCTAAACATTATGTGATTGGTTGTAGTACCGTCCTATTACATACAGAGGACTTGAAAGACAACCTTTTAGCTCCGCCTCCCCTGACTATGAAGCACCACTTAGACCCATACATGGAATGAACAGGGATAGTGCAGCTAGGCTAAATAAATATAGATAAATATAAATTTACATGTTATTTGATAGGTCATTTTCAGTTGGTAGATCATTACTCAAAGTTTCAAGAAAATGTATTTTGAAATGAGAGAAATATTTTGAGGAGTTTTGTAAGTTTTCTGCCATCATTCTGAGTTCATTTTAGAAACTCAAATAAAAAATTGTTTACAAATACATTGATATTTGACAGAACACACTTTGTTTACAATTAATAAATGTATAGACCAATACAAAATACATTTGATTATAATGTTAATATTATGTGTATACAATTATTGTATGTATATACACACATACACACACACTTCACTTTGGAGAACTTTGGAATTCTTGCAATAAATAGATGTTCATTTTTTGTCCATCCATGATGCAGTAGTTGTTTTCATTTAAAATGTTTGAAACTGAATTTTGACCTTTATACTCAAAGGTTCAAGATGACTTTTAGATGTTTACAATTATGTGGAATATTTGTCTTAAACCCTGGTCCTTGGGATTCTTCACCCAACACACCTGATTACATAATAAACTTCTCACCAAGCTCTGCAGAGGAATGATAATGATGGAAGAAGGAAACATCTAATACATGCAGGATCAGCTTGAATTAATGATCAGCTGATAATGATGTAATGACTTTTAGGTGTGATGGAAGAGTGAACTATCTAAAACATGCAGGATACCGATGCTTGAGACCAAGGTTTGATAAATGACAGTGCTGAGAGACACTTGTATTACTAAGATACGTTTGATTAGTTTGATAAGATCAAGAGTAAAGACATTTAAATAATAATATTCATAATTACAAAAGGACTCTGAGAACTCAAACCTCCCCCAAGGCAGACCACTAGACCCAATGAGCTGAAGCTCTGCTGTATCCAAGTCTGACCTATTTTCTTTCTGATTTGCTTCAGTTCTTTTTGGGATGTGACAAGTGACCAGTCTAGACATGATATAAGGAGGACACTGATTTAACATTTATACACATTTTACAATCATAAATTATTGTTCTGTATATTTCCTGTCTACATTGTAACTGCTCGTGCTATGGGCTATAATTATGTCCTTTATTGTAAGATAAAAGCATCTGCCAAATGCAATGTAATGTAATAATCAAAAGTAAAGGGATTTAAAAAAACAACAACAAAACATAGGAAATGCTAACGGTGTCACAGATGATCTAATACATGTCTAATACCACACAACATTTTTTATTTTATCTAATTCTACCGATCTTAACTTTTCTTGTCTTACCTTATCTTTTTATACCTTATTGTATGTTACATTTAACATGTTTATTGTATCTTAAACTTTTTTTTAATCTTATGTTGCCTTATCTTTTCTTATCTTGTCCTTATAACAGCTTTCAAAAAGCTCTGTTAAAACTTATTTGACATTTTCTCTGTACTTCCACAGTTTGTCTATAGTTCATACGTGGTGACTTCATAATGTGTGTGCGATTACCTCCAGTGAGTCATACATGTGGGACAATATTTAGGGCCATTCTTTATGAAAATCACTCAGGGGAATGGAAATTCTCTTTGATTCAGACGAGGTCTTGTCTCTTCTCTAATCTGCGTCTGACCTGTGCATCCATCACATCCTCTCTCCTCCTCACCGTCTCTCATCACTGAGGTCCTTACTGTTGATTAGAGCTGCTCAACATGTTCTTCCTTTTTTTCTTATAGTTCCTGCTTTGATACTGCAATTCTTTCATCATTAGATGTGGCTTAAATTATTTCTTGTCTAGTGAGTCTAATTAGAGTATTTGGGATTCATTTTGTGGTATCACATGACCCTTTCTACAGAAGACATAAAAAGAGTCTAATTCGTTAGATAATTCAGACATGCATAATTACACAGAATAAAAAAGCAGCCTCCTGTTGTCATTATGTGTGTATATATATATATATATATATATATATATATATATATATATATATACACACATATATGTGTGTGTGTATATTGAAAAACATTGAAAAACCGGTGATACCTCTGAATCCCAGCTAGAATAGATGACAATGTCTTTGAGGGAGCATAGAACTTAATTTGAAATTCCACCTGAAAAAAGAGGCCACAAGGACGTGATTGAAGTAAGATTAAAGTGACTGAAGCTGAGGAGAAAAGACAGACATTGTTAAGAACAGTAGGTGAAGTATTGAGCATTTTTAGAGCTAATTAGCAAGCGTCATTAATTAGCATACTAACAGGCTAATCTTAAAATGTAGTACTTGCCGAATATATGTGTTTACAGTCACTATGTGGACATTGTCATAGAAATCCTGTTGCATTTTGTCAAATACTTTATTTTAACCTCCAGCTTCCCACTATTCGAATAGTCAATATTAATCCTGGAAAGACAACACGAACATTAAAGGGTATTCCAAAAATGAAAATTTGGCTTTGTATTTAATCCTTAAACCCTTACCATTCTGGAGTGATTTTGCTCAAAACACATTTAAAATAGCTTTCCACATTAAAACTTCAGCTGTTCTTCAACTAGTTGGAGTACAGATAAACGAAAGGTCCCTTTGGTAACACTCTATAGTTTGGACTAAAACAGTCATGGTTGTTGTTTATTTCACAGCTAAAAATATGTATATTTAGAAACACTGGTACATTTAGATTTATCCCCCTCTTGAATACCAGGGTGTATAAATCTGGACTGAAACACCATTTACCACCAGACCAATACCTTGGCATGTTGCAGGTCAAAGTTCAGAACTTTATTTATAATAATGTCAGTTTTAGACATTTTTTTCTATTTATGCATTTCACAGAAGGGAGACTTGGGAAATTATCAATGCCTACATTTGGAAATACACATATTTTAGCAAAAATGTATGAAAGTAAATATTTCACATGCACATTTGTCAATCCTAAAATAAATTTCAAACTGGTATTCTGGTCCAAACATCCCACTGTCAAATATCCTGCTGTTCAGCAGCTCAGTGTGTCTCTGCCTGTCACCACTGATTAGAAATGTGACCTAATTTATTGGAACATCAATAGATGATTGACAACAGATGACAGCCTTCATAAGCCAAACGTCCCATATTTGACTTTTCTGAAAAACATCTTTTGTGTATGTGGGGTTGCTGTTTCACTTCACAATGATTTATATATTTAAAAAAGCGGGTTCATTAGCTTTCATTTGATATGTGACAAGTTGAGGTGCATTAATGAAGGAGCTGTAGGTGTTATTAAAATGTCATCTACATCCTGAGGTAAGGCTGATAAGAGGTTCAAGACCTAGACATTTTTGTAGTGACCTGAAAATGGATTTATATTTATATCAAAACTATTATCAAACTATTATCACAATACCATCTGGGACCCTTCTGCAACCAATTTGTTTTCAAGGGAGGGGTCTTATCTAAAATCCTTTCATGCGATTAGATGAAAAATCATCTAGACTGAGGCACCACTTCATCCACTCACGTTGAAGTCAAGCCGCTTAATCAGTAAAAATAGTTTTCATCAGGTATAAACACATCGACAGAAGGGGTTTAAACTGAAAATTTATACGGGACGTGAACATCATCTACTACGATGTCGTAGGAAAGCATGGTTCTCCATTTATCCTTCAGCCATGACTCAGGGCTAACGAACACTCTGAAGATGTGGTTGTTATTTCTTCCTCCAGTTCCATTACTGTCAGCCCTAGTTTACTATCAGCCTCTTTGACTTGGTCCTCGACCAACACAACCAGGGGGGTACCACAGTAACCATGGGCTTCTGCACTGGTACTATTTCTTTATCCACCAGTGGAACCATCTGATAGATCAAACTGTTGACAAACCCAGTCAGAAGAAGAGTGAAAACATCATTTCCATTAACAAACACTTCCTCTGTTCATCTTTTAAGGAATGAACATGCGGTAGAGTAGACAAAACAGTAGAAATGTCTATATGAACACTGGGAAACCTAAAGTAGGCTGCCATTGTTGTGTATCTGAAAAGACTGCACTGCCATCGCTTCTGCTTTATGTCATACCAGCCACAAAACCACCGGTTGGTCCCACCCTGCAACACTGATTGGCTCCTTCTTTTGAAGTAGATTTGATCCACATGATACTCAGATGGTTGTATGAGCATAGGGTAAGGCGGCCAGATGACGTAAATCAGGTTAAGGACTTCCTGGACTGACTTCAAATTAGCCATTTGTACGTTCTAACACAAACATTACATACAGTAACTGAGGCGTGGACTGACAGTTGACAGTCACATCAATAGGTGAAGGTCCAATTAGAAGACAGAGTCAGGTGATGTCGTGAAGTCCATCTCATTTCGTTCGGGATAGAATCACCCAAGAATTTATTGTCAATTCAGACCCAGAATTCTGCGCTTTTTGGTTCTGAACCCTGTGGGGTTCTGGTTCACAGAGGTCAGTGCTGGCTTTTGTACTTTCCATGTGACCAGAATAAATTATTAAACTGAGACCAACTGTATTTGAATCTGGTCTTTGGAGCTTTCAATCAACAAACATGAAAATCCTTACAATACAGTTCAGGAGGCAGAAGCAATAAATAAATCAGCCACTCTAGGATAGAATAAATGTGCATATAAAAACTATGGGCAAAAATCTTAGATTTTTTTAAATCAGTTAACCACTTTAATATAAATATAAATTAGATGTCAGTTTGTTTTTCTCCCTATTGTAAACACAACAGTGACATTTGTGCATCAGTGTTTGTTACGAGTCAAGCTAATCTTGCTCAGGCCCTGTATTGATCCAGAGCACATCTGGAATAATTGGATAAATATTTGTAAATTTTCTTTGGTGTAAACTTAATTTATGTGAGAAGGTTGACATTTGATATGAGCATCAGTGTGCTCCATTACACACCCACTTCCACAGATGAGTGCATGTTCAGCCCAATATTTTACAGAAGTATTATTTGGTTGCACTGAGTCACATCTGATGCTAACAGGCTACTCGTGAATTTAGGTCTGATTGCATATTGGAGGTTTTCTACAACCTCTTCCAAAAATATTCTCTTTCTTCTATCTCTTAACGTCTTCTTCTTCACCTCAGAGTCAACCACGCAAAAATGCTCGAAATCGAATGCAATGAGGACGCAGCCTGAGGCAGCCAATGGATGCATGCGATGTCATCACGGTAGAGTTCATGGGAAATGTAGGAACCTTCGTCTTGTCAGTGTTCGGGATTAGAGAAGGCTTTCTAAACAGGACACTTCTAAAAAAAATTTCTATCACTCGCCCATCGACGGACTTGGCCTGATTCTTATTATTTCTTTCATGCATTGGTATGGAGCCTTGTCTGCTCTCACTAAATGTATACTGCAGTGTTGTGAAGCTGCTGCAAAATTCCCAACACGAGTTAGAGTGACCTCCACCGTAAACAGACACAAACATAGACTCCTTTGTTCCCACAGACATTGCATTTAACCGATAAAGACACAGAATGGTTTTGTTCTCCTGTAAAGTACTTTATTTGACATTAAAGTTTCATTTGTCAATGAAATGTGTCCTTTGCATTTAACCCATCCTTGATGCATTGGGGCACCTATAAGTAGAAGTGGGCACCCATGGGTGGCGCCCAGGGACCCATCTCCTGCTGTAGATCCAGGCTAATGGTCAGAACCACCTGCTGGAGGATTTGACCCTAACAAACATGTTTTTGGGTGGGGTCAAGTTAACTCAAAAACGTAAAAAAATTAAAATTCTGGGGGTGATCTGGAAGATATCCTGGATTCTGGATCACTTTGAAATTTATTCTCCATTTACTGCAATGTAAAATTTTAAAGTGATCCAGAATCCAGGATCTCTTCCAGATCACCACCATTTGTTCCCTGTGACACTCCCAACACATTATTTCCAGATCTCCCCATTACCAACCTACCCTGTAAATCCATACGTTTTTGAGTTGTCTTGCTCACTAACAGACAAACATACAAACAGACAGACAAACTCTGGCAAAAACATAATCTCCTTGGCGGACCTCTCTTCATTTGGAGGGGGGAGCAAAAGGATCCGCTATCAGAGGTATGGATATTTTAGAATCAATCCACTCATCAATACTACAGCTCATCCTGCAGCATGCAGATATCGCTCGACTCACTCCATCTTTACCAGATTGTTCTTCTGCTTCCATGAAAGGCTTTCCAGTGTTTTTCTCTCCTCACCTCCAGTCATTGTTTTGTATGGGTCCAAAGAGCCGGGCTGCTCCCTGTAGTTGCATGGCCTGGTTAGAGCCCTTCAGTAGCCGGAACCTAAGCCTCTAAGACTGTGTTAAGACATCCAAACAGAAGAATGAACTGTGTAATATACTGACTGATAACTGTCATAGAGATAATGAAGACTCTTTCAAACTGATCCAAATTCTCTGTCTACTCCATTTGGGTCTTAACACCGTTTGACTTATTGTGACACACATGATGCCAGGATCATAAGAAACAATGTGGAATGTAATTCAGAAGAAAATGTGACAAAAAAAAAGCAGACAATGTCTATTTGGTCCCTTTTTTAACATTGTAATCATCACATTGGCCTTTAAACTTTAATACAAACATCAGAAATATTTATCTATTTTTTTAAGCTGTACATTAGTTCTATGTTAAAGGAATAGTTCACTATATTTGACATGAATTTGTACAGAATCATCATCTTTACTCTGGTGCACCCACAGTGACTTACCCCCAACAGTGTCCTGGTCCAGTTTTGGTCAAAGCCAAAGTAGTCCCGGCAGGTTTCCTGGGGTCAACAAGATGAAAGCGTGTTTCTTCTCAAAACAATATGTGTTTGAATGAGTGATTCATTGACAATAAAACTGTCACTGTTGGCACTATAGAAAAAGAACAATGATTGATTGATTGATTGATTGATTGATTGATTTTTATTTAATTCATGCTTGCAGCGAAGCCAGAGACTCCACTGAAAAAATGCTGAATTTTACAAAGTAATTAGATAAAATATTTAAAAAGAAAATACATATAGACAATAAAATTCAAATTCAAAGTTCAGGTTGAAAAATTCAAGGCAGTAAGCAAGGGCTCGGTTGGCTATCATCTGTTGCCACAATTATATAGCCTGATTGCAGAGTGCAGCGTTGAGTTCTTTAGCCTGCTGGTCTTCGCCATTGGTTCGGCCAGCTTGTGCTGGTTCCTCAGCATCTTGGCTGTGCAATTTCCTCGTGTTGGAGGTAGCAGGTCATGCAGGGGGTGTTTGTCATCGTGCATGATGACAAACAATGAACAATCAGTAAACAAATACAGCAGATTTGAAGCAGACATAGTAGAAGCAACCATAAGCAGCTCAGTATATTTACTATGTTCTGTACATTCTGATTTACTACATGTAACGTACATGTTGAACTCTCTGGAGTCAGATTGGCCGCCAGTGGGCAAATTGACACTTCTCTGAGAGGCCTTTGACTCTTAACTTGGTGTGTCCAGGCCAGTCAGTAGTGTTTAAATGCACGGAGAAGCTCGATGATGAACAACATCTTGGTGAGTCTGACTTTTAAACCTCCAGTTCATTTCGATTATAGTCCAACGAAGGTGAACACATAGATTTTAAAGCTTCAATATTAGTCGGACTAAGGCAACCATTTTAATTTCTCAGAGTGCATGTAAAAGTACTGTTTGCTGAATGGCTGTCACTGTGTTGTTCCTCTTCTGTCTATGTGATGATGTCATCTCATGATGAGTCGATTCAATTTCAATATTATTGACAAATAAATCAATCTGAAAAAAATTTGTAAAAAATCAGTAAAGCCCTACTTTAACCTAGCCGCGCAAGATCCTCCTAGCAGCAGCAAATCTAATGTTCTATCATAGTAGTCTAGTTTCGCTCAATGTAACTTTTGGCTAGATTGCCCTGAAACTGGTATAGAGTCAGCCTAACAAAGTGACGACAGAGCTGCAACGATTTGGAGAGAAAGAACCGGAAACAACCATAGAAGAAGAAGAAGAACAACAACAGATGGCTGCCGACTCTGTGTAGATTTCCTTTGATCAAAGATGAGTGAAGAATGTGAGAAAACGTCATCAATGTTTAAATTCTTTTTACAGAAGCAGTCGTTAAGCTCCATAATCCACCATTTTGTTTAGTCATTTTTAACTTTCTCCAGACTCCTCCTTCAATTTTCCGGCGCTCTAACTACATCATCCTAAAGATTCCTATAATCGGTTGTAGTACCGTCCTATTGCATACAGAGGATTTGAAAGACAACCTTTTAGCCCTGCCTCCCCTGACTCTGGAGACCCTAAAATCCATACATGGAATGAATGGGGATACTGTGGCAAGGCTAGGCTAGCCCTACTTGGGTTTATTTGTGTTAATGCCTTAAGAATCATCCACTCAGGTTACAGGCCTGGGTGGTCTATGATGCACTGATGTGGACTAGGATCTTAGTAAATGCTTTTTCCCCCTTTTTCCACAGTGTATGATGTATGTAGATATACTAATATAAACAAAAATAATAGATGTAATGATACCTGAGGCATTCTCTACCTGGACTCCCACCTCCACTCATGCTCCTGCAGAAAGATAAACGCTGAGGCATCAAACAGCAACAGCGTTTGTCATTTTTATAATGTAACTCTGTTTAATGCTGCATGAAAATGAACCTTTCTTGGAGACAATTCTCTGTAAAAGTGTTCACACAGGCTTTTGCAGCATGCTTATATCAGGTACTTATCCGTTGTGTAGTAACTAAAGTGGATCACGGTCAGCACAGACCCACTTTACAGGAGCACAAGCAGAACTGGCACAGTAACAAATCGATCTGTTCTCTGGACAGGATGAGGGTCAAAATGAAAACAGTGGCCACTGGGGTATCTTTATTCAGGGGGGTGAGGTACAAAGAGTTGATGTTTTATGATGCTGCAACATAAAGAAATAGTAATGAAGACATGTAGGGAAATATATTGGCACATATTCAGAGAAAGTATATGGTTTATGAAACTGTGTGTGTGTGTGAGATACAATATGAAGGTAACCATGGAAATTTCAGCTTTAAGAACAGTAACATGTGAGCATTATAAGTAGACAAAGACCATGGAAAGGACAAATGTGCCTCAGTGTAAGTATTACAGTAATGTTCTTCACTTCTATGGTTGTGTTCCACCTTCATGGTGCTCAAGGCTCTTTACATTTGCCTCACATTCACCCATTCACACACACACACACTCATACACCAGTAGGTTTCTAACCTTCTGTCAGTCCTACTGGGAGGTTCAGCACTAGGTCATAGACGGAACCGCGATGGAAGTAACAGAATCCAATATGGCAACTATTGAGTCGGTACCCGCTGATCAACATCATCAATTGGAAATAATTTTCACTCTTGGATCAAAATCCGAAGCCTACAAGGCTTTTGATGTCTACAAGGGTCAAACAATGAGTTCCTGTCTGTGTTGTCAAGTAGAAAAAGGTAAGAGAGTACTTGCACTAAACCTGCACAAAATGAGTTTGACAGATGAGCAGACGAATGACTTCAAATTTAATTAAAATTTCTAAACGATAACCCCACCTGCATCCACGGTCTATGTCAGGTTGTCTATATATATATAAAGTTTGTTTTGATCATAATATCACTGTCATTATGTTCTATCTACTATAGAGGCATCTATCTCCCAGGTCTACACCTGTTTGTCATACAAAATTATTATTTCACACTATAGCGCCCCCTACAGATTCGCAAAATACACCGTATGTCCGAACTACTGCCATTTTCTAATGAACACTGATTTGGCTAAAATTTGACTCAGACATCTATCTCTCCGTTCTACAGTAATTTATCAACAGAAATTGCGATTTTGCTCTATAACGCACCCTACAAAATTGCCTTTACTAAAATGGCAATAGATCGGGCATACAAACACAGATTTGGCTCAAATTTGACTCAGTTGTCAGTCTCGCAGTTCTACACCCATTCAGCACACGACATTTCAAATAAGTCACTCTATAGAACCTCCTACAGATTTATACAAAAGTGTGCGTTTCTGACAGAATATCGCATCCCACCTATGGTTCGTCATCTCAGCATCAGTAGTCACAAGGGGAGGCGGTTGCGAGGGATGGCGACAGCCTTTGAAATTGCTTGCAGTTTTAATTTATTCTTGTTATGATGCAATCACAGTTTATTTTCCAATCACTCCTAATGCTAGGCTATTTATTGATAGAATACATAATTTATTCACTTTTGGTTGTTTTAACATCCAGTAAATGAAGCTAAATAGATATAAAATCATTCTGAAGCGTATGGACAGGTGCCATATTGGATTCTGTTACTTCCATCCCAATTCCGTCTATGACCTAGTGCCAACCGTACAGGGAGCCTAACTTAGGGTTCAGCATTTTTGCCCAAGGATGCTTTGACATGTGGACAGCCACAGCCTTGACGCAAACCACTGACCCTTTGGTCATTGGACAACCTGCTCGACCATTGGTCAGTTGTCACTACAGTAACATACACTGTAGTGATACAATTATATATCACTTGTTTAACTGTCAAAACCAGATCACTTGTGGTTAAATTAGATTGAACTTTATTGTAGTAGGAGTAGTAATGTAGTTTTCAGGCACATAGAATCATCAGATAACAAACAGCCATACAACACAGTCTGCTCTTGCTCTGTTAATATACTTTTTCTTCTGCGAAGGAAGAACATAATATTATAATCATTGTTTGTTTTTTAGCAAGTTACTTCAAAAGGTTATAGACAGGTTTGGCTAAAATTTTCAGGAAAGGTTGAAACTGGCACAAGGAACAAATGAGCACTGATTGGTGGAGGTGGGGCACAGCACGCATTTCATTCAGTATGTCAGGCAGACCACCACTTGCAGAACTGAAAATGAAACCTATTATTCATTTAGGTAATTTGAGGGAGGGGGAGGGTCTGCGCTTTTGTAGTTTAACTATGGTTTGGACACTATAGTCTTTAAACACAGTGGTACTGGACTGGAGGAGAAACAGAGCAGACCCCACCCCACTACAGATAAATGTTGTCTGTGTGGAAAGGGTCTCCTCCTACCTGGGTGTACATATAGTGGAAGACCTCAGGTGGCACCAATACAGCAGCAGTATTTGGCAAAGAAAGCGGAGACTGTACTTTTTAAGACTGCTGAAAAAATGGCACCTGACACCAGACTTTTTACTGCTCTGCTGTGGAAAGTGTGCTGATGTACTGTTTAACCTCCTGAGACCCAGACTCTTGCATTTTTAATTTGGCAATTTGGGACCTTGTGAGTTTAACAACAAAGAATTATCAGGAGTGCCGATTCTTCCACATACATGTCCATGACGCGGTGAAGGTGCATGAGGTGTCTCTGATTGCATGAAGGAACACTCCTCCCTCCCCTCCCACTCTCTATGTGTGGTTACCTTTACCAGAGTATCATCCAGCTAGGTATTGTACCGTTGCTTGTTCTGAAAACATGTAGGAAAAAAACAGGCTTTATTTCCACAGAGAGCACATGAACCAGTTTGATCTGACATTTTTTCAAGTTTGTGCAGCAGCATCTTGTAGATGCTAATGCTAATGCTACTTCAGATTTGCTGCAATGGAGGACGGGTTTAACCCCACGTGGGTAAAGCTAAAGTCCATATGACGTCAGATGGACTGTCTTTTCCTGGGTCTCTGGTTTCTCTTGCTTTGTGTGAATGCAGTATGCAGCCAGTGGAGGTGACAAACCACTGTCAAAGGAGCATGTGTTGGTAAGTCTGGGTGAGCCATCACCATGGTAACACTGGGTGAGCCATCAGATTCCAAAAGGACAAAAGTGGAGAAGTGGTTTTCAGTGAAATGACACCTTTAAGGCTTATTAAAGGATATTTATTTTAATGTATATCGAGTTTTATTTATTATATCGCCTTGTCATCTTAACCCGCTATATCCTAACTAGGGTCACAGAGAGCCTAATCCAGCTACAATGGGTGAAGGCAGGGTACACCCTGTATGAGTCTCCAGTTCATCTCAGGGCTTGAACATATATAGACAAAAAATCACAAACAATTCACACCTATGGACAATTTAGATTAACCAGTTAACCTATCAGTGCATGTGTTTGGATGGTGGGAGGAAACTGGAGTACCTGGAGAAAACCCACGCAGACAAAGTTTACAAAGATCTTGTAAACTAAGCATCATTAGTTTGACCCCCATCCATGCCTTTAGTGATACCTAAAGAAGGGTCCTCACCTGCTTCTTCTTGTAAATTACGAGCTTAAACATTAAACATTCACTTTTTGTGCAGATTTGACCTGTCACTTAATTGAAGTGACGAATTAGGTTACAGGAACCTGGGTCTGCACTGTTACCATGGTCATAAATGTTTTTTTCTTTTTAAAGTGTAATGTGAAAGTTTTTTTCATCCTTAAATTTAGATTTAGGATTGTTCACAAATAAATTTTATAACACCTGTTTGAAAATGACCATGATCCATAAACCCTGCCTTCATGAAAATTGATTAAAAGGTGGTGATTTTACAGGAAGCGGACTTATTCCTTTCCGACAGGGGACACGTCACACCAGTTAAACATGTAATGGTGGATGAGCTGAATTCTTCGTTGTGTATCTCTCAGTAGAAGTTGAAGTAGTTGTTAGTGAGACATAGTGAGAGCATTTTAAGAGTCAAGATGGTGAATTATTGTGTTTGTGTTGTTTGTGTTGTCTGCAGCCTGTCTGGGCATCATGGTCATCATAGTACAAAAAGTAAGAACTTTTGGGCAGTTGCCCATCTGTGTTTTGTTCAGATGCAAACAATGGACTTGACAGCTGCATCTGTCAACATTCACTGGTTCATTAGTGGATGTTATTTTACTTCAGAGTGTTATCATCCTGGGGATGTGATGGAGTACACCATGGTTTGATGTAGACTACGTGCTAGTATTAGGTAAGACATTTACCATGCTTTGTTTTCATTGTCATGGCTGCAGCGACAGCCTATCACCATAGTGACACAACAGTTAACTATGTTCAAAGTATTTGTAAAGTAATGATGGTTGTTACAGCATAGTATGAACAATATAGACTGTTAAACTATTGAGCATACGAAGACATTAACCATGTTTAGTTGTGTAAATCTGACGGCTAGAAACTGCAAAGTCTCTGTCTGGAACTAGCATTAGCAACTGGCTACGTGCTACCATCACTGTATGAGTGTCAGGGCAACACAATGATGCATTTTGTGTTTAGTAAGCCAACATGTTGTTGTCCCTAAAAAAGAACAGCTGGATAGTGTTGTGGAATAATTTCAGTTAAATTAAGAACGAAGCTGGAATCAGAATAATATTTAGAAAAATAATTGTAATGAGTTTCGTTCAGCACACACACATGACAGCATGTGTGGAGAGATCTCTGCCAGACTAAGGAGGTACGGGTATTTTATACAGATACAACTGGCCAATCACAGGAAACATACAGAAAGGTTGGTTAAGATAATGATCAAACAACTAGCAATAAAAGGGGGTCACAGAAGGTTGACAAAGACCATACACCCAGCAACAAATGGAGGTCACAAAAGGTTGGTAAAGATAATACAACAAGCAATAAAAGGAGATCACAGGGTCTGGATGGGTGTGAAGACTAGACCCCCCACCGGCTATAGCTTAAACATGTCCTGGGGTTAAGCACAGATGTGAGTTACAAAGACAAAGATGAATAAACAAAATAATACAATGTTAAGATACAATACAGTCTGGATAGGTGTGATGACTAGACCCCCAAATGGTTACAGGATGAGACATGTCCTGGGTTAAGCACTGTGATTTTCAAAGACAAAGATGATTCAAAGAATAAGGAAAGTAATTCAATGTTAAGGCACAATATAATTCCATTACAATAGGTGTTTACTGAAAAAACAAACCTGAAAGTATTAACCACGACAGTACATTTATTACGCTAAGAAGGTAACCATGCCCGATGTAAACTCATAGCATTAGCCACTATGTTACTACTGCATTCACTAGATATTTTGTCCAATTCACCACAAATTATTAAGCTCTATCTCCCTTCTTTACCCATCATTCCTGTGTCTATCCTTCTCTCTATTGCCCTGGCCTCTCTCTCTCTACTGTGGTTCATAATTATAGGGCTGTGCTCCATCCTAAATACTATCTGCTCTTGTCTCCTCCATGTTGTCAGTATACACTTTTGTTAGCTTGATTTTGCGGGGCTGCCGCCTGCTACGTAACTTTCAGCCCCTTCCCATTTTTGGACAAGGCCACTGTTTTGTCACATTTTTGGTTAAAAACATGTTAATTGTGATGTTGAATTGCAGTTTCTTTATCGACATCCTGATATTTTATCATTTATACATACTATGATGCATAGTAATGTCTAAACTCCATGTCGCCCTTTAATTTTCAGTGACCATGACCATCATGTAGTTACCTCTTTCCTATGAAATAATGAGACAATGTTTAAGCATGATTTGGCTACCATGGACTCCAGACCTAAACCATCTTTTTTATCTTCCTCAATATAGGCATGGTGGCCAAGTGAGAAGGTGTTGGTCTTGTAAACCAAAGTTCATGGGTTCGACCCTCCCATGCCTTTAGTGGTACTGAAACACTAAGAACCTCTGCATATCTCAACTGTTATTGTACTGATGCTATGTTGCAATATTCATTGCTAACTAAGTCTACATTTTTCAGCGGGTAAGTGCTGTTCTAATACCAATTCTAATACCGGATCTGATTCTGCCTGCCACACTTACCGGAAGTTGTGTCAGAAACCGTGAAAAATATATATATTTTTTCTTACCAAAATAGATGCTATTTTATGGTGTTCTTCGTGAATATAAATCTCCAGCTCCTCTGGAGAATGTGTTGTCACTGACACCATCAGTGTGTCCTTTTGGCTGAAAATACACTGGTGTGTTTAACCATTTATGTATCACGTTTATGCAAAGGAGCTGAATGTTTGTTTGTAAAGCAGTGTTGGACAAGCTACGCAAACACTCTAATGCATTACTGATTATAAGGTCATCAGTTACAATATGACCATTTCTTGTAACATAAGTTACTACTCTGTAATGAATTAATCTACCATGTTTTTAATTCATGGAGTTTAACACATCACTTCTGCTACATAGGTTATATGTAGACAATATGGCAGCCATTGAATATGAAAAGTGCAGATAAATCCAGACTGAAAAAATAGCAGCATTTGAGGGCATCATCGGGGTACTTGCAGTACACTTAACTTCACCGCAATTAGAAATGGGACACCCTCCATACCCAAAGACAGTGCAGAAAGGGTGGTAGTTACAGATATTGAAACACAGCAAGTGTTTGAAGAAGGTTCTCACTTCCTGTTCATAGTACTGAAGTCCTTTACAGAAACAAAAGGTCAGTTTGAAAAGTTTCTGTAACCATTGTTAAAATGATGTTTTCTCTCATTAATGTTCAGTAATTATCACGCAGGTGCCTTCACTCCTAGATTTATGTGGTTCAGGGAGTAGGAGACGCAAAGTTGACCGGCAGAGGTTATGTTTAAATAAACAGACTGTGTGCTGGGTGACAGGAATATTTACATATGCTCTTTGCTCTGCTGATGCAACACTTCCTGTAGATGTCATCAATGGCAGGATGAGAAAGACTTCATCCTTATGCAACTCATATCTGACATTTGCGTATTTCCTACCTAACTAGGTCATTTTATATCACTATATAACTTGTGTAATTCATACTTTGTGACATCTTACACTATATCTAGTGTATATATGTAGTTTTGTCTCACACTGATGGACAGGACCAGAGCCCCCCACCCACCCCACCATATATATTGTGGCTTTTCAGATTTTTAATTTTTTTTAATAGAAAGGGATTGTGGACTATCTGTCTCACAATGTTTTTTCATTTTTAAAAATTTTTTTTTACAACTTAATTTATTTTTTATGCAGGTTGTTTTGCTTTTTAAGATTGAGATGCATTAATTACACAGTACATTACCCCCCCCCCCGTTCCTCCTTGAGGTTGTACCCACATAAATGTAACATAGGGCATTAACAGACACGTCGACTCCCGTAGAACAAGTCGACTTAAATTTGGAGGAGTCGACAAGTCGCATTGTTACTCTTTCTCCCTCTCTCTCTCTTTCTCAATGCGTGCCAGACCTAAACCAGACGTGGCTGCTGCAGGTAAGACAGTTGTGGTGGGTGAACAAAACAAAAGACGATGACAAACTGCCACTCAGTGTGGTGTGCACCTTGGCCGCTACCTTAACCTTTTTGCACTCAATATAAAAAGTGAGGACCTGTGACAGACATGTGGACAGTCCAGTTTTAGAGCCGTGGGTCAAGACCAAATGTGGACATATGTTCACCTACTGATGTTGTTCAGTTACATTTAGTTACATTTACTCTTTGCTAACGTTAGCCTTTGTTTTGTTGGGGTTAAAATGTTGATGCTTGTGTCTTTGGCAGTAGACATTGTTACGTTGGCGTATCAATGTCACTGCTGGACAGACGTGTGTCTGTGTTGTTCCTCAGCTGACAATATAATGACATCATCATGACATGTCAACTCGACTTGAAAAACCTGAAAAAAACTGAAGTCATTAATGCCCTAATAAACAATAACCCTCACCCTAAAACAACATACGACAAAGAAACAATAATAACTAACCCACCCCCCCAGATCACCACAAACATCTAATAATTTCTAGATCTCCCTGTTACCAACCTACCCTGAAAATTTTGTCCAAATCTGTCCATAAGTTTTTTTAGTTATCTTGCTAACTAACAGACAAACAGACAGATGAACTCTGGGTAAAACATAACCTCCTTGGTGGAGGTAATAATAATAACAGTAATAAAAAAATACAGATAAAAAAGGGGATGCATGTATGTGAAACAGTTAAAGTGACAAAGGCTCAAACTTAAACTATCAGTAGTCAGCCATCTCATTTGTTTTAACCTCATTATTTTTGTAAGAAATGTCATGTCTTTGTCTGTCTAGCGATCTGTATGTATGTCTGTTTATCTGAGACAGACATACAGACTTTATTGATGCCAAACTGACAAATAGCAGCAGCAGCAATAAAGCAGAGAAACATTAAAAATACAATATAAAAATAAAAATACAGTACAAGTGCAAACATACTGTACAGAATAAATTAGAAGAATAAAAAAGAAATGTAGAAAATCTGGACAAATACAGGATGAAACAGTAAGGTGCAATAATAGTGTAAAGTGCAAAAACATGTTCAGTGAGCTGGAGGTTATCTAGAGCATATAAAAGTCACTGCCTTTGCTCCTCCTTTTTACTCCTACACCTGAGTCGTTTGCTTTTGTTCAGTAAGAGTCATCTGTGTAAGGGCTGAATAAACTCACATCTGAGACCAGCCTTGTATTCTGTGTTCTTTATTGACAGATTGTTCCACCACTGCTCAGCTTTATCACATACATCTGAATCTGTGTTGTTGTGCTGTGTCCAAGAAAAAAAAATATAATGGAGGAGCTTAAGTAGTAACAGCATTTGAATGTTGTGTAAGACTATAAATGCAAAGCAGAAGAAAAGGATGGTAAATGTTCTTCACTTCTATAGTTCTTTTCCACCTTCATGGTTCAAAGCCTTTTACATTAGCCTCACATTCACCCATTCACATACACTCATACACCAGTAGGTTTCTAAGGTTCTGTCAGTCCTACTGGGACTGTTTTTGTCCAAGGACACTTGAACATGTGGACAGACAGAGTCCGGACGTGAACCGCCAACCTCACAGTCATTGGACGACCTGCTCTACCAACTGAACCACAGCCGCCCCTAGAATAGAATAGAATAGAATAGAATAGAATAGAATAGAATAGAATAGAATAGGGTGGGCGGAGCTCAGCCTTAAAGATAGGAGGAGAACTGGGAGGGACTGGAGTAGAGCCGCTGCTCCTCCAGCTGAGGTGGCTCGGACATCTCGTGAGGACGTCCCCTGGGGAGGTGTTCCGACCATGTCCGTCCAGAGGGACTATATCTCTCACCTGAGAACCCCTCGGGATCCCCCTGAAAGAGCTGGGGTGGGGAAGTCTGGGCTGCTTTACTGAGGCTGCTGCCCCCACGACCCAGATAAAGTAGAAGACCACAAAACGAGAATAGATTAAAATAGAATAAAATAAAATAGGCTTTATTATCATTATACCATAATACAAGATTCTGCAATATTTAAATAACACAAAAGATACACACACACACACACACACACATATATATATATACATAGTGTTTAATCAAAAATATGTGCAAATTAGACATACATTGTATCAGAGAGTAAAAATATATAAGTAGTATAAATATATTAACCCATTCATGAAAATTATGAGAACGTTAGTCAAGATTTTTTCCTAAGTATTTTTTTTTCTTTCGGCATGAAAAAAACAATGTGATTGAGATCTTTAGAATGAATCTTTTTTTTTCGTCACTCAGCTGGAAGCTTTGAAGCAAGGAATCATGTATTTAAAATCCAATATCAGAAAACTATGAAATAAAACATTTTAATGCAGTTTTTGTTTAAGAAGAGACTGTTAATTACAGTTTAATAACAACAGGCAATTGATTTACAGGTAAACATGTTAGTGCAGATCAGGTATTAAAAACAGACCAGTGACAGTAATGATATGAACTAAAACAACTAAACCCATCAATATACAAGAGAACAACTGTAGAACTGTCCTTGTAGTGACCAGTATGCAAAGGGTTAACCTATAAAGACCCAAATATTAACCAGTGGCCAAAAATATTTACTGATATAAAAAGGTAAAGCACTGATGATCCACTAACCCTATTAATTCATTATAAATAAGTGGTGTAAAATACAGTTATTAATCTTTTCATGGTCATCTGTCATTACCATGGAAACACTGTCAACATTGACTCACCGGTAAAATCCCTGGAACTGGATTAATAACAGTGGATGGAGAAACACAGTTAGTCTTTAGTTAATGTATCTGCCTGGAAAAAGTCACTTTTTTCTCATGTTTTCTCTGGTTTTGGTATAGTAACCCTCAAATGTAGTCTCAGCATGATGATTAAAGTACATAATTAGTAAATTAAATATTGGAAAATTCCTGATTTTCACTGAAAAGTAACAAAATGGAAAGTTTAATAAACTTGAGAAAAAGCCAGTTGGGAACTGACCCAAAAGTCAAAATATTCAATACTGTACATTGTGTCAATACAGGAGTTTGACACAATGTACAATTTTTTTTTAAAATTCTATGGCCCTCAGCTCCCATTCACTTTGAATGGACGTTCCCAGCCTTCTGCAGACGGATTTTTTTCAATAACGGCCCACTGTGCCATTAACGCCCGCTGCCAATGGCAACAAGTTTTGTCACTTCAGATTCACGGTACCATATCACTCTGCAGGTAGTTCAGCTACTTTGAAAGTAAATATTCTCTACGTTGTAATGGCTATTTTATCCAATCTGTTTCGTAGTAGCAGTAATAAGCTGTAATAACCATAGAATAAGCAGGACGTGTTACTATCGAAAAATATTTCCCTTACTAATATTATATATTACATGCAACTTCTAGTAGTTGCATTTAATGTAGTATCAGAGTATGAATTCGTATTTAATAGGGATGTGACGAGATCTCGCAAGATGTAATTCTCGTGTTAAAATTCTGTTTTGCAAGATTTGTTATCCAGCAAACTGCCAGAATGATGTCAGAAAATACTGGTATTACCTGGGTGTGATTTGCTGGGGAATCCCCCCCTCTGGTTATGGTCCACTGATTTTGCTGTCCGTGTGTCCGCGCCCCACTTTAGATACATTTCTGTTAATGCCCTAGTATATGTTATGTCTCCTCAGTATGGAGACTTATGGGACACCCTGTAGAATAGAATAGAAGTATTTTATTCATCCCACAACTGTGAAGTCTGAGTATTTTCATATATAAATATATGAAATATGTAGACAATAGTAAAAGACAATCTCACCTACATTATAGAGCAGTAACTTTCAATAGAATCTTCTATGTTTGACTGAAGGGGATTAAAAATATCTTATGTTTAACAACTACTATGACTGCTAAGTATTCTTCACCAATATAGGAGGTAAAAATGCACATAAAACTGGGTGCATTTCTGTTTTATTTTTTTTTATGTAAAGTTGGTTTTGCACATTTCCAAACTGTTTTTATATTTTTTGGTCTGAATACAACCATACTGTGCTCCACAGTTTCACTGCATCATTTAGTGTTTTTGTACATACAGCTGCAGGTATACTGGTCTGTGGACATAGAAGGAAATGAATTGACCAATTTGGATTAGAAAATAATTTGCAAGCAGAGATGACCACCCCCCGTTGTTTTTTTTTTACAAGACATTAAATTCATGACACCACCTTAAAAATCAGTACGACCTTAAGTGACCACATCTTGAGCTCCAGTTTCAATTGTAGAACTCATAGTGTGCACTCAACAGAAGTAATTGAATGTGTACTTCCTGTATGTGTATTGGTTGGTTGTGTTTATATAAGAATTTTAGCATGTTTGACTTACCTCAGATTCCTCCCAGGACAAATAGCACACACCATTAACTCTACATCCAGGAAATGATGCAGTACAATTGCACCGACACACATCCTACACACATACTTACAAAGGTGAGGCATCGTAATACTTTTATAATAGCCCACAATTTCAGCTACATTTTATTTGCACAATTACACACACACACACACACACACACAGCTCAGCCTTCACTGTGTCGACTTCGTGCGCTGCTTCGGGTGCACATGAATATTTACATTGCATTGGGGATTTATGACGATTAATGCAACGGTGGCGGACAATTGTATGAAAGGAGGACAAAATGTGAAAAGGCCGGACACTTGACAGATGGCCAGACAGATGGCTCTAAAACCGGACTGTCCAGACGAAATCCGGATGAATGGTCACCCTAAGGCAGCCCCGCAAGATCAAGCTAATAACTGTGTACACTAGGGCATTAACTAAAATGTTGACTAGTCAACACGTCGACTTCCGTAGCACAAGTCGACTTAAATTTGGAGGAGTCGAGAAGTTGCATGTTATTCTGTCTCTCCCTGCGTCTCTCTCTTATTCTTTCTCTCTCACTTTCTCACTCTCGGCGCGTAAACACAGACGAGATGTAAACAAGACACCTGCAGGTAAGACAGTTGTAGTGGGGTAACAAAACGCACATCGCATGTGTGGAAATACTTCATTTCAGATGAAAAAAAAAAAACGGCGCAGCCACCTGAAGAGGTATCTGTTAACCTGAGTGATAGGAGCAGTATGAGCTAGCTAACCTGTGTGATAAGCAGCGCAGACACTGCATTAAGACAACACACTCTTTTTTTCCCCCCCAAACATGATGTGCACAGTTTGGGTTTTTTTCGCTGTGTATCTGTGTTGTTTCTCCGTTGACGTCATCACGACAAGTCGACTCGACTTAGACTTTATTGACGGATAAGTCGACTTGAAAAAAACTGAAGTCGTTAATGCCCTAGTGTATACTGACAACATGGAGGAGACAAGAGCAGATAGTATTTACAATGGAGCACAGCCCTTTAATTATGAACCATAGTGGAGAGAGAGAGAGGCCAGGGCAATAGAGAGCGGGATAGACACAGGAATGATGGGTAACGGAGGGAGACAGAGCTTAATAATTTGTGGTGAATTGGACAAAATATCTGGTGTATGCAGTAGTACCATAGTAGCTAATGCATATCTGCCGACCTTTACGCATTTTGCGTAGCAACTACACATTTTGACACCAAACTATGCTGCTACGATTAATCACTGTAAAATACGCATAAAGGTTGTTTTTTTTTTTATTTTATTTTATTTTTTTTTTTGGGTCACAGTGCGCCCGTTTCCATGTAGTAGTAATAGTAGATTGCTGTAATGGAATTGGGCAGCAAGTCGGAAGGGGAACGCAGACCAGAAAAGTCACTAGATCTAAACTCCACGCCCTGTGAATAGCAACCTTAGCTGTCCCTGTCTGACAGTGAGTGCCAGGAGGCCGTCCGTTACGTTGGAGCTGTGGATCAACTGAAACGGAGGTAGTGAAACTGGTGGTCAGCCCTTGTCCGCTTTCTGATTTTGACTTCGCTGATCACCCGTCTTGGTCTTGGTACCGTCTCTGTATTATATGTGACCCGCCACCACGAAACCAGGCATAAGTCGCGCTGAGCCGTTCAGAGCTACAGCCAAATTTAGGCTGGAAGGTGATTTATTAGTGTTTACACCTTATCAAAAAACGGTACCTTAACACCTCTATGTTCAGTTCCTGTGGTCATTACATTGAAATCCAATCAATAAAGGTGTTTATTGAGTCAATTATTTAAGCGGTGACAAAAGTTTAAGGATTGCGGAGCAAAGACAAAGACGACTTCCACCTCTTTTCGCCGAACAAACTGATCTCCGTTCCATGCGTAAACATCCAAGTGTTTGGTACGAGGTAAAAGCTTATATTGAATGTTCTGTCCAATGGTGTAAGCCAAATGATTATAATACGTCACACTTCTGTCCTATTATTATAATATATAAAACTTCTGTGACATGTCCATCAGAGTGTCCTTTAACATCTGTGAATATTTTTTGTCAATCGGATACGAATTATTATGCGTTGCTAAGGACTTCCTACCCCAAAACAGTCCAAAACTTTAATGGACAATATCTAAAAAATATGCAAATTGCATAATAGGTCCAACTGTGGATATTAAAATGACCATAACTTTGGTTCTACTTATGATAGAAACATAATCTTTTCACCATCTTAAACCTTAGTTTCCACTCTACCAATCTACACAGATAACTCAGTTTTGATTTCCAGACACTTATGCCTGGTTTCGTGGTGGTGGGTCACATATTAGTAGTGAACACAACTCAAATCACCGTTGATAAGGTAAATGTGAATTGGGCAGGGAATGGGAATTGTGAACTGCTTCCAAAACACTTCGATTATATGACTTTAGAAGTTCAGTCCAAACATTACTTCACCCAAAATCTCCTTATTTTAACTCATATTATAACTTTACTGTTGCTGCTCGTTATGATATGATGACTAAAATAGTATTAAGCAGGCTTCCATAGTGTGAGAAAATATTACCGACTGACGGTAGGTTAGCATGTCTGCTAATTGGCAGATAGCAGCGAACTACATGGGTTCCCATACACTCGGATCATTGCGGGACCATTTCATTTAATTTGGGAAGGACAACACCTTCCTGTGTTCGGCGCCCACATATGGCTATGAATCCGTTCAGACACGGATGGGAATATTTGTTTCCACTAAACGCAATATTTTAATTTAATCAGCACCGGATTGGATTTAGACATCATGTTGCAGCTAACTGTAAACTGTGCTGTCACGTCGGCCCACAGTCATCACAAATTGCATTTGTGACTGTTTGGTTATTACATAAAATGTATTCAAACATACTATAATTTTGAAAGGTGTTCAATTTCAGAGTTAAAAAAGTGAGGGGAAAAAAACAGAAAAAAAAAAAATCAGTGTCACGAATTTCAATGTTTAGGGGCACTCAACTACAATCTACTGCAATATACCTGGTGATGAGTAATTAAATAATATAATTAAAATAGGCATACAAATATACCTTGCTGCAATGTGTGCCGCGCGGCCGAACTGCCGCGCTGTCTGGCCGCTACACCGCGGTAAGTTGCTACTCAAAAAAATGTTCAAAGGTTGGCAGGTATGCTAATGCTATGAGTTTACATCGGGCATGTTTACCTTCTTAGCGTAATAAATATACTGTCATGGTTAATACTTTCGAGTTTGTTTTTTCAGTAGACACCTATGCAGCTGTTCTTTTTCATGGACAACAACATGTTGTCTTACTAAACACAAAATGCATCATTGTGTTGCCCTGACGCCCATACAGTCATGGTAGCATGTAGCCAGTTGCTAATGCTACTTCCAGACAGGGACTTCGCAGTTTCTATCCGTCAGATTTACACAACTTAAATCAACTTAAATTTACACGTTTAATGTCTTCATACGTTCAATATCTTAACAGTCTATATAGTTCATACTCTGCTGTAACAACCTTCATTACTTTACACATACTTTGAACATAGTTAACAGCTCTGTTACTATGGTGATAGGCTGTCGCTGCAGACATGACAGTGAAAAGAAATCATGGTAAATGGCTAATGCTAGTACGTAGTCTACATCAAACCATGGTGGACTCCATCACATCCCCAGGATGATAACACTGGAGTAAAATAACATCCACTAATGAACCAGTTGTCTTCATCTGAACAAAACGCAGATGGGCAACTGCCCAAAAGTTCTTACTTTTTCTACTAGGAAAATGATGACCACGATGTCCTGACAGGCTGCAGTTCACACAACCAACACAAACACAATAATTCACTATCTTGACTCTTAAAATGCTCTCACTATGTCTCACTAACAACTACTTCAACTTCTATTTATAGAAACACAACGAAGAATTCAGCTCATCCACCGTTATATGTTTAACTGCTGTGACGTGTCCCCTGTGGGAAAGGAATAAGTCCACTTCCTGTAAAATCACCACCTTTTAATCAAATTTCATGAAGACAGGGTTTATGGATCATGGTCATTTTCACACAGGTGTTATAAAATTTATTTCTGAACAGTCTACATTTAAGGATGAAAAAAACCTTTCACATTACACTTTAAAACTGTACTTGAATGTAGATTACGCGTGGTAATTATGGGCTCTGTCATGTATGGTATATTTATTAAAAATATTATTTTTAATCATTTATTAGTTTAAGCTGATTCTTATCATCTTCTTCATGTGAGAAAGGTGAGGCAGTGCTGTAACGCCTTCTGTTGACCAGCCACCACTGGTTTTTAGAGCTGCAGGAGGTGGGACTTCAAAGGAAATAATTCCATATGGTGCTATGGAAAAGAAAAGCCAAAAGATCACAGTTAATTTGCATTTAATCACGATCAACAACAGGTGCAATTATTACAACTCAAGCAGACATACTGGTTTTACAATCACAAGCTGTAATAAGGTATTTTCCATCTTAAGTACATAATTATTTATCATTACAGTCATGTAGATCAACAGTGTCAGAACATTTAAGGTCCACATACAGCAAAAAACAGGAAAACAAGGCATAACTATTTTAATTAAGTATGCTAACTTAAATTATGAAATGTATGACCTGAAATACACTGTGTATTTAAAAAACTAACTGCAATTTGAACAATATTGTGCCTGTACTTATCATTTATACATGAGCATTCCAGAACAAATCTACAAAAGCATAAAGCATTTAGTAACAGGCATACTATTGTCAAAATTGGACAGATTTTCTTATGAAATTTCAGGTTATTGACATTTCATTGTATATAAAGTAAGTTTAACTATTTTCGCATTAAACAGATGGGGGGGTTAAAGTTCTCACCGCTTTTAACTTATTGTGGTATTATTTTATGGACGGACAGACTATACATGAACGCCCATTTGTAGATGAAGGAGGGGGCCAAGTCCATCCATCAGAGAGGTGAGAGTGAGGTTGGAGGTCTGGGGTCAAATGTCAGCACAGGACACAAGTGAATCACTGCATATATATATATATTGCATGGCGTGTACCATCGGCAAATTGAGGAAGTGGCTGATATGGAAAAGACATACCAGTGGCTGGAAAAGGCTGGACTAAAGGACAGCACAGAGACACTACTCATGGCTGCACAAGAACAAGCCCTGAACACCAGAGCAATAGAGGCCGGGGTCTACCACATCAGACAGGACCCCAGGTGTAGGCTGTGTAGAGAAGCCCCTGAAACAGTCCAGCACATCACAGCAGGGTGTAAGATACTGGCAGGGAAGGCATACATGGAGAGGCATAACCAGGTAGAGGACATACTGTACAGGAACATCTGTAAAGAGTATGGACTGGAGGTCAAGGGTCAAGATGGGAGAACCCCCCAAAGGTGACAGAGAACAAACAGGCCAAGATCCTGTGGGACTTCCAGATCCAGACTGACAAGATGGTGATGGCCAATCAGCCTGACATAGTGGTGGTGGATAAACATGAGAAGACAGTGGTGGTGATAGATGTAGCAGTCCCCAGTGATAGCAACATCAGAAAGAAAGAACATGAGAAGAGAAGAGAAATACCAAGGGCTGAAAGAGGAGTTAGAGAAAATGTGGAGTGTGAAGGCAACAGTGGTACCAGTAGTGATCGGAGCATTAGGGGCAGTGACCCCCAAGCTGGGAGAATGGCTCCAGCAGATACCAGGAACAACATCAGAGATCTCTGTACAAAAGAGAACATTGCTAGGAACAGCTAAGATCCTGCGCAGAACCCTCAGGCTACCAGACCTCTGGTAGAGGACCCGAGTCTGAAGGAGACACCGCCCACGTGGGGCGAGAGGAACATTTTATATTTTATATATATATATATACTTATCCTAAATTATCTGATCTTAAATTAACTTATCTTATCTTAAAAGGATGGGGCAGGTGAATGGGTGAATGTGAGGCTAATGAAAAGTGCTTTGAGCACCATGAAGGTGGAAAAGAACTATAGTTAAATTAATGAAAACACATTTGACATCCTTGATGTTTAACTGATAAAGACTAAAACAGCAACTGGAGACAGAAACCATCTAAACTGTTTAATTCACTAATTATACCAATTCATGGAAATAATTGGTGTAAAACACAGTTATTCATCTTTTCATGATCATCATATATGACCCATTTAGACGTTCAGAGGCCCTGTAGTTACTATGGAAACGCCTACATCTTCTACAACATTGCTTCACCAGTAAAATCCATGGAGTTGGAACAATGACAGTGGATGAACACACTTTATGTTTAGTTAATGATAGATTTTGAAATAAAAGTGCTCTTTTGTTGTCTCTGTTTTGATAGAATGGTAAATGGACTGTGCTTATATAGCGCTTTTCCACCTTCATGGTGCTCAAAGCACTTTACATTAGCCTCACATTTACCCATTCACACACCAGTAGGTTTCTAAGGTCAAAGGTCAGTCCTACTGGGGGCCTAAGTCAGGGTTCAGTGTCTTGCCCAAGGACACTTCGACATGTGGACAGCCAGAGCTGGGACACGAACCGCTAACCTCTCGGTCATTGGGCGACCCACTCTACCAACTGAGCCACAGCCGTGGCTCAGTGTAATCTGAGCTTTTTACGAACATGTATATGATCAGTAAATTACATATAGGAAAATATCTGCTTTTCACTTAATAATACAATACACGGAGAAAAATATGATGAAAAATATTGATAAGAAAGATTACAAATAGAGAAAAAAATTATTTGGGTAGTGCTCCAAAGGTATTAGTGAGACTTTGTGGGTCAAATCTGCCTCAGTTTGTAATTAATTTGCAATATTAAGAGACATTCTATGACCAACCCGTCCTTTCTTCCACTCTCTTCAGTCTATGTACTCTTGAAGGTGTTTCCACTTTAGATCCTAAAAGACACAAAATCACTTCACACATGTCTTTCTGTGAAGCAACATCATGTAAGGCTGAGAGCTATGTAGAATTAGTGTTTTAATCACATGAACATTATTCATGTTCTTTTCCGCATGACATACTGAATCCAGTAAACAGAAATATAATAATTACAGTATATGGACTGTTTTAATGGACTGAACCATATTCCAAGCATAAACACTGCACTCATGCATAATATATATATTCTGTACTCATCATATATAATATTCCAATTCCTTTTCAGGGTTAGCATGAGCCTCTTTCACCTCACACTGGTTACAGAGCAAATGCAATTTACACTTGTCATTTAATTATACATATATAAGCACACTGTTGAGGGGTGATGCATGTGCTGCAGGAATGTTGAGTGAGTCACACTTCATTCATGTGGTCAGGAGGTGAGAGTCTATTATCGAATACACAAGAGCAGAAATAATGTTTTTTTTCCCTAAGAATAATAAAAGAATAATAACCAATAACAACAACAGGCCAGTAACATAGAGGACATGTCTTTTGGTTTTATTAATACCCTATTTCAAGTACTTTTGAAAATACATTTACACACACATGTTTACCAAAGTCACTGTAAGTTATAACTGGATGTAAACAGTGTTAACTCTCGTCACTCAAGGTGAAGGCGTCTCCAGGGGCAACAGCTTTTTGTCCAACATCTCCATTAATAACATGTAACAATACTGCTGAAGTAGTCATGGTCAGTTCTTTAACAATAACAACGTTCAATCCCTGCTCTATGTTACAAAATGAGGACCTGGACAGGTAACTTTAATACATAGAATATTTTGATCTCACAAAAGAAGCCTAGTTGTTACCAGACTAAGGCAGGGGTGTCAAACTCGTTTTAGTTCAGGGGCCACATTAAACCAAATTTGATCTGAACTGGGCCGAACCACTAAAATAATAACATAATCTATAAATAATGTCAACTCCAAATTTCCCTCTATGTTTTAGAGCAGTTTTCCCAGACCGGTACCAGTGATCCACGGACCGGTACAAGTCCATGGATCAATTGGTACCGAGCCGCCGGCTGCCTAATAATTCATTCATTCATTCATTCTGTTGTATATATTATCCGAGTCTGAACAATTTTTTATTTTGAAAAATGACCTGATTCTCTCAGTTACATCTCTGTTACTTGAATGCCAAAAATGTAACCCACATGTTAGCAGAATAAGTAAAAAACAGATGTCTCTGCAAAGTTTCTTTTCAAAAGGGAAAAGGCCACTGAAGAGACAAAAGAAAAGCCTCCAACTTCCAAGAAAAGGAAAGCTTTTAACAGACAATACCAAGAGTTGTACTTGAAATATGTATTTATTGTGACAGGTGATTCCCACAGACCAAGCCTGACCAATATAAACAATCTATATGATTTTCTCATCACTATCTGTCATCACTTCGTTACGCCTGCCCTCTGACCCTATACTTCACCGTGATTCGTCGGCCAGTCACAGGGAAATCTAGCTAAAAGTTACATTGAGGATAACTACACCATCCCCAGTTGAACATTAGATTAGCTGCTTGTAACAGCAGACGCTGAAAAACACAGTCAACGAATGTCTTGGGAACCCCTTCCCGTAGGAAACCCTCCCACTGGTGTGTGTGTCATAGGTGTGTGTTGGCACCAGTGCTGGGTAAGTCACATTGAAGAACTAATTAATTACAAGTCCTAGTTACTTCCCCAAGTAAGTAATTGCGTTACTGTGTTACTCCACTAGCAAAGTAATTAGTTATTCTGAAAAGTATTTTTGCATTAAATAATTTAATAATGCTGTAAACCACCGATCTCCAGCCCAAACTAAAATAACAGATTAAAACAACAAACACAAAACACGCTACCGTGTTGATGGTAAAAAAAAAAAAAAAAAATAACACATCCCGGAGAAAACCTCCCTAGGCTAACGAAGCTGCAGAAGGACAGGTTTTCGACTGTGATTGCTGTCAGGTGATGGTCTACCTGACTAGAGGCGTGGCCGGAATGAGAGACACATGCGCGCATGCACAATGTTGCCAAAAGTTGTTGTCTGTACCCAGGGCACACTTGTGCCTCACTTCATAAAATTGTAACACGTCACCTTATTTCCCGAGTAACAGTAATAGCGATACAGTTATGGATAAAGTAATTAAGTACTCCGTTCCTCGAAATGTGGCTGCGTTAGTAACGCCGTTATACTCTAACACCGTTATTCCCAGCACTGGTTGGCAATCAGTGTGAATGTGCTGCACATGGAAAGTAAGTAAATTAATTCACTTTGTCTGAAATCTTTGGGTGGCTCCAGCAGACTGCTGCTACGTGGCCAAGTATTCGGACATCAGCTGAGTCACCAGGAAAATGTTTCCACACACTTATTCCAGTCTGGATGATTGTGATGACACACTCACTTTGACCTGGGGGTGGCGTATCCCTTTAAATGTTTAACTCATCAGTCATTAGTACATTGTTTATGGATTAAGAAATCCTGAATTCATCATTTCAAAAGCACATTTCTCAGATAGATACTCATTAGTATATGGTTTATAAGCATCAGTGGACAAACCAATGAGAAGTTGGAGGATCAGTGATAGTCCACAACAAGAGCCTTCACATTTGTGAGGGGGAAGGACCCAAGAGCAGTTCAACTGGGCTGTTTGCTACGGTGACAGGTGACCTGGGGGTGCTGCTGAAAATATCACTGCACATAATCTAGTCCTAGCTGGGGAAAAAACAAACCAAAAGGCAACTCAATCTACTGTAGCTAACTGTACCCTGAGAGAAGGGGGTGAAGGAGGAATCAAAGACTGTAAAATACCAGGAGCTGGGGTGTGAAGAGTCCTGAAGAAATGTCTGGTGGACTGTCTGTCCATCAGAAACCACATGGACGCAGTTGAGACAGCATCCAGACGACTGTGAGTGGAAAGGGGGGGTCAGTGGGGTCACCTGAATACCACTGAAGACAAGGGGGTGGGGTTTGGACAACTCACCTGGATAAGAGTGTCTGGTGTAAGACCTAAAGAACCTAAAGACCCCAGACCAACGATGTGTTCAACTAAGAGCCTCAGAACTAATGGTAGGCTGATATATACAGGTGACATTTATGTATTTTTATTTGATCCTTTTGCTTAATTTTTTTCCCCTGTATTTCCTTCACATATCAGACAACACAATAGGTTGCTATTGTGTTATGATATGTGAAGGAAATACAGGGAAGAAAATTTAAGAAAAAGGGGAAGAAAACAAAGAAGAGGAAAAACAAAGGAAAAAAGAACGAGTGGGAAAAAGGGGAAAAAAAAGGAAATGAAAGGAAAAAAGGAAATGAAAGGAAAAAAGGGGGGATCACAAAGGGAAAAAAGTGGAGAAGTGACAAAACAAAAAGCAGAAAAAATGAGGGGAAAACAGGTAAAATAAGATTAAAAGGAAGAATGTGACAAAAAGGGGGGGGGGGTAGAAAAAATAACAGGAAAAAGCAAAGGAGAGAAAAAAAACAAAAAAGGGAGAATAGAAAAGAAGAAAAAATTGAAAAAGTTAAAAAGGAAGAGAAAAGTGACAAGAAAAAACCATTTGGTCATATTTATTAGATTAACTGGCAGGATTTATCTTTTCAAATTGTGATTGAGGAAGATTTTCTGACATTTGTTATCAACAGAAAAAAAAAATCAGGCTATCAGTTAAACATTTGACGATATAATGCATCAACTGTCTTTTATGACAGTGAAGTCTGTGATACTTAATAGATACGAGGTGGAAAAAGTATCCTGTAAAGACTCTGCGTTTAATCCAGTGGCGGTCACTGTAATTGGCAATAATTGGTCAAATGTATCTTATCAAGGCGGCATTATAGGGCTCTGAAAAATGTAAGTTAAAAACAGATCCAGATAGTGGAAAGATTGGAAGATGCTGTTTACGCAGCTCCTCTCCACATTTTTGTGACGTTACCACTTCATTCAGTATCAAAGCACATGCGCCAAACTCAAAACAACAACAATGGTAAAGTGTGCAGCGTTACTGTGCTTCCTATTGCTATTGTACCAGAATATGGTTGGTATTCATTAATACCGCATAAAACACACACTTGTACAGATCACAATTCATGAATTTATTTTGGATTTAGCCCAGAGGACCCCAAAGACAACAACATCTGTTCCTCTATGCGGGCTGGAGTTGGCGTTATTATCCCCCATCCGAATGTGGTGCAGACCTGGAGGATAATTTGATGACGTGACCCAACGTAACGAACGGCAAGATTTGTGCGTATTTCATGGATTCTATTGCAATAGACAGGAAAGTTATGGACAATCTGACAGCCTCCGAGGAGGATCAGTAGCTGCATATAGGGCTGCCAACTCCGTTAGGAGAAAATACGGCACATCCCATCAGATTCACAGACCTTTGATTTATATATATATATATATATATATATATATATATATATATATATATATATATATAATCATCAATGGCAAAATAAGAATTTCATCTCGTTTGAAGCTCAGCTCAATACCGAACATAGGTTTGTTTTTAATATGGGACGATTCTGTATTTAAGGGATGTTTGTCAACCCTACACACAGACACTGTAGCGACCTGTCAATCCAACGAACACATACAGCTCTACTGTCTATGAACATAAGCTTATATACCAATCAGCTGTTTTAGCAAAACACAGGTGCCAACGTTAGTGTATGACAACTTCACAGTTAACAGTATTGACAGTTTCATAGCTAAAGCTAAAGTTACTGAACTTAGCATCAGATGGAAGTGGCGGCTGCCTTAACAGCCAATGACGGCTCACTTGATCGCAGTCTCTTTGTGGCAGGTTAGTGGTTAAAACACTCTCTATCTAACCACTCCTTTAGCTGTTTTGTTGAGCTTCTACATCCAACCATAGCACACGTAGTTCCCGAACCACTTTTCCTCTTGTAGTTGTCCATAATTTTTTTCACTAAATCAATTGGTGTTAACATGTAAAGTCAACTGGAAGCTGCCAGAAAGGAAGTGAACAGCATAATCAGAAAGTAAAGCAGAAACGGGTCGTAAATTCACAGAGCTTTACACACCTTTGAGCATGATGACGTTCCATATTTGCCAGCCCATATAAACAACAGCCAGGCTGCTGGACGCACTGAGCATACACCCTGATGGCCTCCTATCAAATGCATTATGTCACGTGTAGACTCCTGGCAGAGTGACTCTATGTTAAGTTAACGGAGAGAAGGGACGGCGGCGCCCCGTTTCGACGTAACAAATTAACGTAGCAAAGTGTAACTGGTTTTGTGAATATGAAAGATATTGTTGCAAAGGATTACATGATAAATATCAGAACTATGTTAAATGAATACTTTAATAAATATATCAAATATGTTAGCCTGTTAACTTCAATGTTTTTAGATCAAATTATGTTTTGTTTTTTTTTTTCTACATCCGCCATGGGGCCCCTGCGTCCAAGCAGACCGGCCACCACTGGTTTAATCAAACCTGCCAACATTTCAGTAGCAGATTTTTGTGGCGGCAGTGGGTGTTGAGTCTTCAGGAGACACAAGTGAGAACATTTTGTTTTTATGATGATAAATGATGGTAAAGTGATATGACATTTGTTAAATACTCTAAGTATAACTGAGTATGTAAATACTAAGTAAATACACACACAGAATGACAGATGACCCCCCGGTTGGATTTAACTTGACTGAGAATCTTCAAACATATTAAATTAATGTTTTGTTCTTTCTTAAATTAAAACTGAGCTGCCATCGTTGGCCTGGACCTTCCCTGTTGCCTGGAAAACCGGTCTGGAGTTACACACACAGACACAGACACAGAGAGCTGACTAAAGTCTGTCTGAATGTTAAACCATGCCTCTGAACTCCTGTGATATTTTGGAAAACTGTAAATAATTGGTGAAAACAAAGGTAATCATGAGTGACAGGAGGTTCTGAGGGACAAGTAGATATATTTATTTTTCCTGTACTGTGAAAAAAAAAGTGAGATACAGCAGTTTTAAAACCACTGAACTCACCAAAATGAAGCAGATCTGTTATTCTGTCAGTCATGTTAAAGCCCCGCCCACAGTGTTTGTCAACCCTGTTAAAGCTCCTCCCACAGTCTTAATTGTCTGCAGGAGCACTGTTGCCATGGTGATGAGCAGTGGTGGGAACTTCAAAGGGCAGACTCACTGTAAATAATTGGTGAAAACAAAGTTGATGATGAGTGACAGGAGGGTCCGAGGAACAAGTACATGTACTTTTTATGTGTGTACTGTGAAAAATAAGTGAGTTAGAACAATTTAAAAAATACTGAACTCCTGAGACAAATGATTTTTCCAATAGAAGTCTATTGACAGAAATCCCTGACATCATCCCAAACAGGTTCCTGTCATTTCACTTTAAAAAGAGCTAGATCTTCAAACCCTGCTTTGTTTGAATTCTCACAACCATGGCAACATTTGTGGAAAAGATTGTTTGTCTACTATTTATGGTTTTGCCGTGAGGACGAGTTATTGAGACATTTTTCAGCTTAATTTTTTCTTCTCTCGTGCTCTAGCGATGACATCACCCACTGATAAAAAGTTAGATTTTGGTCTGAGCCGGAATTTTTGGTTAAAGTTTTTTTTTTTTTGCTTTATCTTATAGATTTGAGGTAGCTCTTCAAGATTTAACAGGGTGCCTGGTGATATCCCTTGGGCAATTTAATATATTAACCCTTTAATGCCCTATATGGCCAAATAATGGAAGAAAATACAGCAAAAATAAACCCTTTCATAACTTTTCCAAATTAGTGATTTTTATATAATAACTATGTAAGAACTATACAGCATGCAAAATAACTATATACAGTATACACACACTAATGACTTAGTTCAATGACTGAAGTGTCGGCAGTTTGCGTCTGTCTGTCCACACGTCCAAGTGTCCTTGGGCAAGACACTGAACCCTGACTTAGGTATGAGTGTGTGTGAATGGATGAATGAGAGGCTAATGTAAAGTGCTATGAGCACCATGAAGGTGGAAAAGAACTATAGAAGTGACGAACATTTACCATTTAGCATGTATGCCATGCCACTGCTCTTTCATGATTACAGTTAAATAGTTTTTCTGCTTAGCATATGTGTCCTGTGATATTTTGGGGGCAGTGTGATTGACAGAGTTATCAAGATAGCTACAAAGGTTGTCTTGAATTAGTTAATAGTGACCCTCATATGCCCCTGCAGAAGTAAAAACAAGAATGACAATAGAGTGTATGTCCAATAATTTAAGACTAGCATTAACAACCAAAGTAATTTTTGGTATTTAGCCCCGCCCCAATTGCATGACCACACCCCCAAACATGGCTGTAACTCATCCTATTATGTCAACAAACACAAAAATAAGTATAATATATAGACTTTGGTGAATGTCAAAATGTCAGAATGCAGGCTGTGACTGCAGCACATCAACAACAAAGGGACAATATCTGGAATTACCCACTGGGCACCCACTGTTATGTTAATGAGTAGACCTTGGACAACAACAAACAGCAAAAATAACTTTAACTGACCACTAACCACCGTGCAAACCACTGCACCACCGTGCTAACCATGGCACCACCATACCAACCACTGCACCACCGTGCTAACCACTGCACCACCGTGCATGCTAACCACTGCACTACCATGCTAATCATGGAACCAACATGCTAACCACTGCACAATCGTGCTAACCATGAAACCGACATGCTAACCACGGCACCACCATGCTAACCACTGAACCATCGTGCTAACCCCGGCACCACCATGTTAACCACCGAACCACCATACTAACCACGGCACCACCATGCTAACCACTAAACCACTGTGCTAACCACGGCACCACCATGCTTACCACTGAAACATCGTGCTAACCACGGCACCACCATGCTAACCACTGCACCACTGTGCTAACCACGCCCCTACCATGCTAACTACTGCACCACCGTGCTAACCATGGCACCACCATACTAACCACTGCACCACCGTGCTAACCACTGCACCACTGCGCTAACCACGCCAGCACCATGCTAACCACTGCACCACCGTGCATGCTAACCACTGCACTACCATGCTAATCATGGAACCAACATGCTAATCACTGCACCATCGTGCTAACCATGAAACCGAGGTGCTAACCACGGCACCACCACTGAACCATTGTGCCGCCCCAATGGAGGAAGTGAAAATTTCCTGAAATAAGATTTTCCAGATCTGTTGTCTAAAAACACATTTTCTCTCACTGAAAAGTTACCGTATTTTCTGGACTATAAGCCACACCTTTATATAAGTATTTTTAAAACTATAAGAAAAAAAGGCATATACAAGCTTATAAGCTACATATAACTACCGTAAATTCCGGACTATAAGCCGCTACTTTTTCCCAAACTTTCAACCCTGCGGCTTATTCAGTGATGCGGCCAATTTATGTAATTTTCCTAATGGCCGCCAGTGGCGCTCGAGTAGAAAAGGTAAGATTCAGACCGGTGGAATATATGCGTCGAGGAAGACTGAATGAAAAAGGAGGGGCGGAACAAACACGGGGTGACGGGTTTAAGTAGGACCGGTAAAGGTGAAGGACAGACAAAAAAAAGGTGAAGAGGGGGTAAAAAGTTGGTTAAAGAAAAACCCGTGGCGGTGTGTGAGAGAAGACAGAGGCTCGACCAGACCCTGTGGATTTTTTTTGCACGTTGGCACGGAGGAGTTTGACCTGAACTCTCTGCCAAAGATTAAAGTTATCGCTGACTCTGCCATAGATGAGGCGAGGCGGCGACCAGCCACCTGTTTGTGGACGCGGCGGACAATAGTGGATATATATTTTTCCCTCCCTTACCTTTGGAAATATACACTTTTTTCCCCTTGGATTACTTTCAACGGGACCCGGACTCTGCAGGTCTGCATCAAACCTTAAGTATCATTTTCCGTTCATTTTGCCGGCTGTGATTTTTGGACTGTGGACTTTAATGAAGGACATTTAGTTTCATTCGTGGGACTTGAAGTCGGGTTTGGGTTAATTTTGTGTTTGTGTTACATGTTTTAATGTGGGCACATGCGGCTTATATACAGGTGCGGCTTGTGTATGTACAAAATTGGTTTTCCTCTTAGAATGAGGTGGGTGCGGCTTATAATCAGGTGCGCTCTATAGTTATAGTAAATTACGGTATGTTGAAAAATCCTATATTTCCTGCATGTACAGAAGGATTTTAACTGTAAATGTAGTTCTATGTTTGTACCTGAACAGATTTTTTCGTAACAGTGACTTTTAACACAACAGTAACTTTACTAATTAAAACTGAACAGAACCAAGAGAAAAAATAACCAGTATGTACCATATTTATCTTAATTTCTCCCATGTTTTAAATCACAAATCAGTTTAATTATCTTCACTGAAACCCATGAAGCCGTCTTCTTCTGTATCACAGTTGAACAACCTCAGAAGCTTCGTCACATCTGTCTGATGATGATGATGATGATGAAGGGCTGAGGATTTGAAAAATAATTAACAGTTGATAATTTGTCATCTGTGTTCTATCTGTTAAAGACAAAGTAGCTTATTCATCTTTGCATTGATTGTTCTTAGTAGTTTTTATTCTAATTCCAGTTAGAGTGCCCCTAGTGGTGGAAGATACACCCACAGAACAGCTTCACCTTTGTATAAACCTCATGGTTCAAAACATATGACAAAAGTAGCGACTTATAGTAAAGAAATTACAGTACTGTTTGGGTGATAACATCTTATTTTAAGTGTGATGAGATAATTTGACTAGAAATGTGAGAAGTACACTTGGTATGTTTTAGATTTTTTTTCCAGTGTGTATGTGTCTCCTCTCAGACAGCTTTTCCAAAACCTTTAGAAAATAAAATTAGAGGTGAAAAATAATACATGAATAAACCTTCAACCAGCTGTGTAGGATATTAGGATTTGGCACTTAGGTGATTTGGTTCTTCCATCAAGTACTGATGAAGACAAAACACTTTTTGTCTGAAATTTGTCCTTAGTGAAAACAAAAATACATGCTATTTCCTCAGAGCCAAAGCTAGTGCAGATTACAGCTTCCTTGTTTCAGCTTTGATCAACACAACACAGGGTAAAGTCTCTGTCTAGAAAAATACGTCCATTCTCAAAACTGAAAAGGTGTAATTTAATATTGATTCAACTGTCAGGAAAGACATTAAGGTTACTTCTACAGAAACAGAGTTAACGTCTATATACACATTGGAAAATGCATCATTATTGCTGTCTTTTTTATCTGTCTACAGAAACACTTTACCTCCGATTTAACACATGCAATTTCATTTGATCACTTGGCCCAATCCACTTTATTTATATGGCACATTTAAAAAACACAAGGTTGCCAAAGTCCTGGGCAATGCAAAATATATTAAAACAAAAAAGATAAATAAAAGATGCGAGAATACAGAATAAAGACCAGACAATTCTAAAGCAGACTGGGAAAAAATTAACAAGTCAGAGACAGCAGACGTCCGCCAATGTCATCATATGACGTCAAAACGTGATGTGATGGAGCCTTAGGTGTTGACCCATCTGGTGTCTGAAGGTTAGGGGTCAAAGGTTAGAGCCATAGGTGTTGACCCATCTGGTGTCTGAAGGTTAGGGGTCAAAGGTTAGAGCCATAGGTGTTGACCCATCTGGTGTCTGAAGGTTAGGGGTCAAAGGTTAGAGCCATAGGTGTTGACCCATCTGGTGTTTGAATGTAAGGGGTCAAAGGTTAGAGCCATAGGTGTTGACCCATCTGGTGTCTGAAGGTTAGGGGTTAAAGGTTAGAGCCATAGGTGTTGACCCATCTGGTGTCTGAAGGTTAGGGGTTAAAGGTTAGAGCCATCGGTGTTGACCCATCTGGTGTCTGAAAGTTAGGGGTCAAAGGTTAGAGCCATAGGTGTTGACCCATCTGGTGTTTGAATGTAAGGGGTCAAAGGTTAGAGCCATAGGTGTTGACCCATCTGGTGTCTGAAGGTTAGGGGTTAAAGGTTAGAGCCATAGGTGTTGACCCATCTGGTGTCTGAAGGTTAGGGGTTAAAGGTTAGAGCCATCGGTGTTGACCCATCTGGTGTCTGAAAGTTAGGGGTCAAAGGTTAGAGCCATCGGTGTTGACCCATCTGGTGTTTGAATGTAAGGGGTCAAAGGTTAGAGCCATAGGTGTTGACCCATCTGGTGTCTGAAGGTTAGGGGTTAAAGGTTAGAGCCATCGGTGTTGACCCATCTGGTGTTTGAATGTAAGGGGTCAAAGGTTAGAGCAACAGGTGTTGACCCATCTGGTGTCTGAAGGTCAGACCATGTGAATGAAAAAAAACACCAGATTCTAACTTGTCTGAATCCTGAGATATTACCACTGATGTGTTTTACATGTTGACCTTTAGTGTGACCTTGGCCTTTCACCTTCATTTCTCAAAATCTAATGGGTTCTTCCTTGACCCATTATCATTCATGAAAGTTTAATCAAAATCTGTTTAGACCTTTTTGCGTAATTGTGCTGACAGTCGGACAGACAGACTTGAATGTAATGTCTCCTTGGTGGAGGTAATTAATGGACGCACAACACTTAATGACATTAACATAACACAGGACCAGGACCAACACAGAACATGCAGTATACGGTTATGCAAATTTTTTGGAAGAAGATAGTTATTAAAGGTGTCAAACCACTTTTCTCCTTTTGGAATCTGATGGGTCATCCAGAGTTACCAAGACATGCTGTGTTTGCTGCGTGGTGTGTGAAAAAGTCTGTCCATTATATAACACCAGGTCATTGGTGTCACCCACATGGAGTTAAGCCCCTCCCCCATTGCAAGAAATCTATTTGGGCACCTCATGTTTGACACCTGTGATCTAAATGTTCCTCTACAGTCTTAAACTGGTGTGTTTTACTCTGATGAAAGAAAATAAGACAAGGCAAAGCACAACATCACAGCTTATCCATAGTAAGCTGACAGGCGAACCAGAATCCACACTGAAATAACACTCTGGGAGGGACATAAAACTAATTCTGTATGCAGATTATTTCCTTGACAGGAATAAACAGCCACTGTCATATGATTTGGCTGCTATAATGAAAGAAAATGACACCCAATCTGGGGATTGTCAATGCAGCTTTTGTCTGTGATGTAAACTATGCTTGAAAAAAGGAAAACAAAACCACAACAGTCTGATTGTATAGTGTTAAACTGTCTGCTGATCAGTATGCAGTAGAGGTGTTCACACAGGCCTCTCGCGTTGTTCCTAATCAGCCAGCAGACAATACAGATGAGTTGAATTCCTAGTAGAACAAGATAATGACAGATAACAGAATGAATCAGACCGTACCGACATCAATAATGACGAGACCCCGCCCTCATCTATTTTTCCGCCCTTTGTGTGTCTCGGTATCTTTGTCTCTCTCTCTTTACTCGGCCATCTCTCATTTGTATCATATCTTTCATTCCTCCTCTATCTCAGTGTCAACACACGTATACATTCTCTATTAGAGTAGGACGCTGATAACAGGGAAACTAATTCTCCGTGGGACTCTGACACTTGATAATCATGTCATGCATTAAACCTCACAACTGATTCATTATTGTTTCCTTGTGCAAGGGGGGGGGGTTATTTATGGGCCCACATGTGCAGTACGCCAAACTGAGGTTCAGATTGAGCTTTGTTGTTCCTGAGCCAGAACTGGATTGCTGGTTGTCGCAGGAATTATCAAAGGATAAGGAAAAGCAGGGCAGCGAGAACTGGAGCAGGACCCACCAGACTACTTAGATCAGTAGTAGAGTGGAACAAACTCACTGGACGAGGGACTGATTATGACGAGTCAAAGCGGACGCACTGGAAACACTGGAAAACTGATGAGTGAAAGGGTAGAGAACACATCATAGAGGTCAAGTGGAGGTCATCTGAATGAAGGGTTTAACTTCAATGACAATTCAGGAGGGGTTCAGGAACTGGGCAGGAGAGGGACTTTCCTGAGAACGACTTAAGTTGCGGAAGAAGTTTCAGGCGGGAAACCTGGGCAGACCGGGATGTCCAAGAAGACGCCTGTGGCTCAGTTGGTAAGGTGGGTCGTCCTATGACTTCACCCCTTAACGCCTCCTGTCGCACATATGCAACATACCATAACATCTATCTACTGTATGTGCTATAGTCAAATTAATTATCACCACTTAATGCACTTTTTTTTAGGGCTGTCACATGATGCATAATTTAAATCGGGTTAATCACAGAGTTGCTGTGGATTCATGTTGATTAATCATGATTAAAACACTATTATTTTGTCTGTTTATTTATTTTTTTTAAATTTCAAACAATATATGGAGAAAAATTATTAAATCCATAAAAATGTGCAACCACCGCCCCAAAAAACCCAAACAAAGTAATGATGAATCCAAAAATATTCAAAAACTGTGTTAAAAAATGTGTGAAAATATCCAAAAACTTAATGTACTTATATAGAGACATCCCGTCATCAACTTAATTCACATTTTGAATGAATATATATATATATATATATATATTACCAAGGAGATGCTCTGTCCCCCCTGCTGTTCTGCATAGACCTAAACCCCCTCAGCCAGATCATCTCAAAGAGTTGCTTTGGATACCAGTTCCGAAGTGGAACATCCATCAACCACTTCCTCTACATGGATGACAACAAGCTGTATGCCAAGAATGAGCGTGACATTGATTCCCTAATTCACCTCACCCGGATCTACAGCAAAGACATTGGGATGTCATTCGGACTAGATAAATGTGGGCGGATGATATCTAGAAGAGGAAAGGTGATCACAACTGAAGGGGTTGACCTACCTGAAGGGAATATCACAGATGTGCAGGACAGTTACAAATACCTAGGGATCCCACAGACAAATGGTAATCATGAGGAGGCAGCTGGGAAGTCAGCCACAGCCAAATACCTACAGAGGGTAAGACAGGTCCTGAAAAGTCAGCTGAACGGCAAAAATAAGATCCAGGCCATTAACACCTATGCCCTGCCAGTAATCAGATACCCAGCTGGGATAATATCCTGGCCACTGGAAGAGATACAAGCCACTGATATCAAGACAAGGAAACTCCTTACCATGCATGGAGGGTTCCACCCCAAGTCCAGTGTCCTGAGGCTGTACATTAAGCGAAAGGAAGGGGGCCGAGGACTAGTAAGTGTCAGAAATACTGTCCAGGAGGAAACGGCGAACCTCCAGGAATACATCAAGAAAATGGCCCCCAATGACCAACTGCTAAGTGAATGCCTCAGGCAACAAAAGCCCAGTAAGGTCGAGGAACCAGAGGGGCTATCATGGAAGGACAAACCCTTGCATGGCGTGTACCATCGACAAATTGAGGAAGTGGCTGATATGGAAAAGACATACCAGTGTCTGGAAAAGGCTGGACTAAAGGACAGCACAGAGACACTACTCATGGCTGCACAAGAACAAGCCCTGAACACCAGAGCAATAGAGGCTGGGGTCTACCACATCAGACAGGACCCCAGGTTTAGGCTGTGTAGACAAGCCCCTGAAACAGTCCAGCACATCACAGCAGGGTGTAAGATGCTGGCAGGCAAAGCATACATGGAGAGGCATAACCAGGTAGAGGACATACTGTACAGGAACATCTGTAAAGAGTATGGACTGGAGGTCCCAGGGTGAAGATGGGAGAACCCCCCAAAGGTGAGAGAGAACAAACAGGCCAAGATCCTGTAGGACTTCCAGATCCAGACTGACAAGATGGTGATGGCCAATCATAGTGGTGGTGGATAAACATGAGAAGACAGTGAGTGGTGGTGATAGATGTAGCAGTCCCCAGTGATAGCAACATGAGAAAGAAAGAACATGAGAAGCTTGAGAAATACCAAGGGCTGAAAGAGGAGTTAGAGAAAATGTGGAGTGTGAAGGCAACAGTGGTACCAGTAGTGATGGGGGCACTAGGGGCACTGACCCCCAAGCTGGGAGAATGGCTCCAGCAGATACCAGGAACAACATCAGAGATCTCTGTACAAAAGAGAGCATTGCTAGGAACAGCTAAGATCCTGTGCAGAACCCCCAGGCTCCCAGGCCTCTGGTAGAGGACCCGAGTCTGAAGGAGACACCGCCCAGGTGGGGCGAGAGGAAATTTTATACATATATATATATATATATATATATATATATATATATATATATATACAATTTTTATTTTATTTTTTCAGTTGTTAAGGGGTTAAAGGTTGGCGGTTCAAATCCTGTCTCTGAATATCCACATGTTGAAGTGTCCTTGGGCAAGCCAGTGTTTCAACACTGGTCCTCGAGGAACATTATTGTCCATTTTTTAGGAATAAGTAAACTCAATGTCCAGGGGCCTGATGGGTAAATAAGCTCAACGTATCATAAGGGTAAATACTGTGCTGGACAGATGACAGTAGAAGGAGACAGATGGAAGACGCCTATGTGGGGTCCTGAGGTGGACACAGGTAAAGACTATCAGTGAGCAAAGTTTCCAAACAGGTAGGTTGCAGTCACATGACTATCATGATGTCATCAGCTAGAGGCAGGAAGTAACCGTCACTATTGAAGAGACCATTGAAGAGAGTGTGTTTATTGTACAGTTAGTTTTAAAACATTTATTGGATGTGACCCATATCTTATGAAAATTAATGAGTTTTCAACAGAACCTAAAGATTTGCCAACATTCGAGGTTGTGGATATTACTAAATACCTGGTCCTGCAGACATCCTACTACTAGTGATGAGCAACTGAAGCGTCATGAAGCACTAACTGCTTTTTTTATCCATCTAGATGGAGCTCTCTGTTCAAGAAAGGGTTAAACATTCAACAATTTCAACTGTTGAACAGAGAGCTCCATCTAGAGGGATAAAAAAAACAATCAGTTCTCCATGAAGCTTCATTAGCAATCACTACTGAAGATATATAAATATGTTTGGATCACTTAATTAGTATGAAGATATATAAATATGTTTGTATTACTTAATTAATCACTTATTAATTCTACTCACAATCAAGTTTTGTTTGCTTAATTACTCATTTCTTTGTATAACTATTAAATGAATTACAATGTGCTGCCTCAAATAAGATTCTCACACATGCAAAACTAACAATGTGCTACATGACTAACCTTGCATTCCTTTACACCCCAAAATCACCTTTCTTATCTAATACACCACCTGTCTGAACCGGGGGTGAAGTTCCTGTCTGGTTTTGAACAAAGTATCTAGTATACAGGTTTGAAGGACATCTCTCCCATCCTTGGTGCAGCTGTGATCCTATGGCAACGAGGGCGTACATCTTCAACCCCAGCCTGAAGAAGATGATGTCATCAAGACAACTATAAAATATTACTTCGGTGTTTCTTGTGTGTAGCTGTAGCTCCCCGGTTTCGTCCGGACCAGAACAGAGAAAAACTGAGATATCTGTCGAACAATTTTTCTAGATTTCTTTGTTAGGGTTAATGGTAATAAAACTTCTGAAACTTTATTTTTGGATCCTGGTGGTTTCTTCCCAACAAAAATGAACACGAGTAAGAGGAAACTAAAAACGTAAGATTTCCTACACTACCTACTACAACAGCAACAGATGAAAGTGTATAAGAGTTTGGAGTAATAGAACTTTTTTGTCAGTGGGTGGGTCCACAACCTCGGCACCAAAAGGCTCAGTAATAATTATCGTTTGGTCTTCGTGAGGGTGAGTGTTTTATTTGTAAAGATGTGACATTATGATGTAATGCATGTTTGTTTACATTAGTCACTGCTAGCCGCTAATGCATCTTGATGTGTCTAGGTAAACCATATTACAACAGTGTAAATTAACATTTAACCACAACCGACTGATATATAACACATACAGAAAAAAAGTTAGCTTTGGAACAAACCTCTGACCAAGTGGTCACTGCAGACACGGGCATTAGCATTAGCATTAGGAGACTCTGTTCTAGAACACTCATGCACACTTTATTTATAAGTAATTTTGTGCATCACCCTGTTTGTTTTGAATATGATGTAAATTTCTATGCAGTGCATTGAGGTGCATTCTTTCGTGTTAAATGGATGGAATGTGAAGTTCAACACACTACTGTGTTAATTAGGGGCTCGGGCACTGTGCAACAGTGCAGAGCACCTATTGTTTTTGCATGCGTTTATTATTCTTCTTGGTTCCGCCGAAACTTTGGACCGCTAAGGCTTCTAGGGATTTTGAAAAAGTGAAAAAATTTTGACGCACGAATGTGCGTCCTATACGGGAATGGTGTGCTATGACTTTTATAAGCGTTCCGATATACGATTTTCGCAAAAACTGCGAAAAACCAGCAAAAAAATGTCCATCCGAATGAATGGGGCCGTTTTTACGCGGCCCATAACTTTTAAACGGAACATCGGATCAAAATTCCGTAAACAGTAACCAATATTTGTTTTGGCCCAGGATTTCAATAGTGTTGTCAAAATTCCGATATGTCATACGATGTTCGAGTTTGAGAGAGTGTCTTAAAACTACTACAACAACCAACAAACATGTCTTTGTCCTTGGAGTCTTGAACTGAATCAGCAAAGACCAGTGGCAGCCGCTGAACTTTTATCTTGGGTAGGCACACTGTAATTGGCAATAATTGGTCCAATATATCTTATTAAGGCGGCGTTATGGGGCTTCAAAAAATATAAGTTAAAAAACAGATCCAGATAGTGGAAATATTTGAATATGCTGTTTACGCAGCTCCTCTCCACATTTCTGTGATGTTACCACTTCTTTCAGTATCAAAGCACATGCGCCAAACATGGTAAAGTGTGCACCGTTACTATGCTTCCTATTGCTATTGTACCAGAATATCGTTGGTATTCATTAATAATGCATAAAACACACACTTGTAGAGATCACAATTCATGAATTTATTTTGGATTTAGCCCATAGGACCCGAAAGACAACAAAATCTGTTCCACTGTGCGGGCTGGAGTTGGCGTTATTATCCCCCATCCGAATGTGGTGCAGACCTGGGAGAATAACATGACGCCGTGACCCAATGTAACGAACAGCAAGATTTGTGCGTATTTCATGGATTCCATTGCAATAGACAGGAAAGCTATGGACAATCTGACAGCCTCCGAGGCGTATCAGTAGCTGCATATAAAGCACTAATATATAATAATAAATTGTTCTCTCTCTCTCTTTCTCTCTCACACACACACACACACAGGGCTGCCAACTCCGTGAGGGGAAAATACGCTATGGCAAATCCCATCAGATTCAGAGACCTCTGATTTTTTTAAATATATAGTCATCAATGGCAAAATAAGAATTTTGTCTCGTTTAAAGCTCAGCTCAATACCAGACGTAAGTTTGTTTTTAATATTGGACGATTCCGTATTTAAGGGACGTTTGACAACCCTACACACAGAGCACTGTAGGCGACCTGTCAATCCAATGAACACATACAGCTCTACTGTCTATGAACATAAGCTTATATGCTCATCAGCTGTTCTAGCAAAACACCGGTGGCAATGTTAGTGTATGACAACTTCACAATTAACAGTATTGAGGGTTTCATAGCAAAAGCTAAAGTTGCTGAATTTACCATCAGATTGAAGTGGCGGCTGCCTTAACAGCCAATGACAGCCTCTTTGTGGCAGGTTTGTGGTTAAAACACTCTCTATCTAACCACTCGTTTAGCTGTTTTCTTGAGCTTCTACATCCAACGATAGCACACGTAGTTCCCGAACCACTTTTCCGCTTGTAGTTGTCCATAATTTTTCTCACTAAATTACTCGGTGTTAACATGTAAAGTCAACCGGAGGCTGCCAGAAAGGAAGTGAACATCTTAATCAGGAAGTAAAGCAGAAACAGGTCATAAGTTCACAGAGCTTTACACATCTTTGAGCATGATGTCATTCCATATTTTCCAGCCAATAAACAACAGCCAGGCTACCGGACTCATGTGCATGCGCCCCTGTGGCCTCCTATCAAATGCATTATGTCAGGTGTAGACTCCTGGTAGAGTGACTCTATGTTAAGTTATTGGAGAGAAGGGACGGCGCCCCGTTCGAAGTAACAACTTAACATAAGCAAAGCGTAACTGGTTTTGTTGAATATGAAAGATATCGTTGCAAAGGATTAAATGACAAATAGCAGAACTATGTTAAATTAATACTTTAATAAATATATCAAAGATGTTAGCCAGTTAATTTAAATGTTTTGAGATCAAATTATGTTTTGTTTTTTTGTTTTTTTTCCACATCCGCCATGTGGCGGCGCCCCTGCGCCCAAGCGGACCGGCTGCCAGTGGCAAAGACACTGTTTGTGTCATGACCTCTGCTCTGTTAACCTTTTCCCCAGTGCTCTCCACACTCACCTGGTCCCGCACTGCGCAGCTGCAAGCCGTTCCTCATCTGTGGCTATAAAAGCAGTAAGGCTTGCAGTTGCCAGTGCGGGACCATTCAGTAATGTCACCTCCATAACCCGGACAGTTTTCCATCTCCTCAGTCACCATAACCCGGACATTCATCATCACCACGGACTCTGGCCGTTTGTTCCCAGGTTTTGGTTTGGTTTTGTCTCTGTCTTGTTCTCCCTTCAGCACTGTGCATTTGAGTCCTCTCTCACCTCACCCCCTCCTTGACAGAAAGGGTCCGCCAACCTTCAGGACTCCGCCAGTGCTGAAGGGACCTGTGTTTGTTTTAGTTTACCCCAGTCTAGTTTGTCTTCAGTCTTTTCTGTCTTGTTAGTCTTCAGTCTTTTCTATCTGTGTGCTGTCTCTGGTTTCAGCCTACCCAGTCTAGTGTTTCGGCCTACCCAGTCTAGTGTTTCGGCCTACCCAGCGTAGTGGTACGGCCTAGTCTGCGTAGTGGTACGGCCTAGTCTGCGTAGTGGTACGGCCTAGTCTGCGTAGTGGTACGGTCTAGTCTGCGTAGTGGTACGGTCTAGTCTCTGTTCAATTTTGTCGCTCCCCACCAGAGTCCGTGGTGACCCCACCCAATCAGTCTTCAGTCTCCTTGGTCCTCAGTCAGACCAGTTCCGTCGCTCCTGCTACCAACCCAGACCACTCAGTCCAGAGGGTCTTCCGCCCAGGGGGTTTCCACGCCGCCCTGCCCAGAGGGACTCCACACCGCTCTGCCCAGAGGGATTCCATACCGCTCTGCCCAGAGGGTACTCCGACCAGGGGGTTTCCATGCCGCCCTGCCTGGAGAAATACTACTTAAAAAATTTTTTTTGAGCTCTTGACAATGGGGGGGGGGGGTCTTTGTTTTTTGTTTTTCAGGGGCGTCAGGAGCCGCCCCTTAGGGTGGGGGTACTGTCATGACCTCTGCTCTGTTAACCTTTCCCCCAGTACTCTCCACACTCACCTGGTCCCGCACTGCGCAGCTGCAAGCCGTTCCTCATCTGTGGCTATAAAAGCAGTAAGGCTTGCAGTTGCCAGTGCGGGACCATTCAATAATGTCACCTCCATAACCCGGACAGTTTTCCATCTCCTCAGTCACCATAACCCGGACATTCATCATCACCACGGACTCTGGCCGTTTGTTCCCAGGTTTTGGTTTGGTTTTGTCTTGTTCTTGTATTTATGTTTCTTAGTTTGTTATTAAATCTGTTCTCCCTTTAGCACTGCGCATTTGAGTCCTCACTCACCTCACCCCCGATCCTGACAGTTTGTGCATGAAGAATAATAAAGAACGTGATGTGCGGGCTAACCCGAAGTGAGCGGGTGCCTGCTGTCACCCGCAGTTACGGGTCATTAAAAAATAGTTTTACTGATAATCGGGTTGCAGTCAGTCAGGTCGTTTGTGGTTTGAGATGATATCTAGTTTATTACTGTATTAGCTTCTACAACACACCGGCGCTAAGCAGCGTTAACTTATGCACAGATAAACAACACACCATGCTAATATCTATCTGAACTGTACTGTGTTATTCATGTCACCATGTGGCATTTACACACAGTATAAACCAGGAATATATGAATAAAGAGAAAAAGAAGGCGAGATGGCGATCTTGGCACGGTTACTTACTGCACAGCAGCTAATTCTAAACACGTTCATAACGGTCATAACATCACTGGTGTGTTCAACAGCGTAGGATATTTGAAAACTTACAGAAAATGAGTTTTTCCTGAATAAATTTAATTAAACAAACAATTAAACTGTTTGGGCTTTGTAACAGACATTAAAATAACCTGGGAAATGCGTTTTATGAACTGAATTTCCGTGAGGGTGATGTACAACCTTGGAAGTATCCTACTATCCTACAAGAGAGAAAGTCAAGTTATGAGAGTCGGAGCTGTGTTACAGTTTGCTGACCCCAATGACATCGGATTTGAACACAGAAATAAATGCAGGTACATGAGTCATTTAATGTTCATAAAGACCAGTGATTACATTTTTAAAATGCAGGTTGAGAAGCGGGTCGGGCCCGTTCTTTTCAAATATATTTAATGCGGTCCCAGCCGTGGGTGGTTTCATTAAAAAAGCGGTCAGTTGCAGGTCGTTTATACATCGCCAGTGCATCATTGATGAAGAATAACTCTTACAAATTATGCAATATACTGTAGTCCACAGGTGTCAAACATGTCAAACCCATCTTGTAGGATGCATTTATGAAAATTAGTTTATCTTATTTATTTGTAGTTATTTGTTTTAAGCAGAGTGAGAAAAGCAATATTTATGTATAAGAAACTAAAGATGCATCAATAAATAAAGACAACAATCAATGGTGTCAAAATCACCTTAATTCAGCTTTCACAAAAATATATAGACAGATTATCACATCTCAAGTGGGGCTGATCAGATCAGTAAAATGAGATTATAATAACCTATAAATAATGACAATTACAAATGTCCTCTTTGCTTTAGTGTTAAAAAGTAAAATTACATGAAAATGTAATATATATATATATATATATATATATATATATATATATATATATATATATATATATATTTTTATTTTATTTTATTTTATTTTATTTAAAAAAAAAATGTCTGCATTTGTTCTCATTGTTTAACACCACAGAGAGGTGTTTATATTAACGAACTATGAAGTGCAGGTTTGTCAATATTCTGCCTCAGTTTGCACATATGTCTTTCATACCCTAAAATTTTCATTCAAATCCTTCCATTAGTTTTGGAGATATGTTGTACACAAAACACCCCACCACCACCACCAACAAACCATTGTCGGCAAAAACATAACTTCCTTTGCAGGCAGAGGTGTGTGGGGGTCTGCCTTGGCGGAGGTGTACACTCTCAGAGTCCTTTTCTAATTTCTAGGGGGCTCAGTTGGTAGAGCGGGTCGTCCAGTAACTGAAGCGTTGGTGGTTCAAATCTTGTTGTGTCCTTGAGCAAAGACACTTACCCCTCCAGTGTCAGTAACACTGGTGTTTGAATGTTTGGCGGTGGTCTGCCACCCTTCTATCACTCTGAAAATCAACAGAATTTAACCTTTTTCACTGCTATTATTTTACCAGTCCACTTGAGATCATATTGGGGTGAATGTGGCCCTTCTACCAAAATTACTTTGCCGCCCTTATTCTCTAACTTATCCTGTTGCACTAGCTCATATTACAGACCCTCACACCCCTGAGATTGGAGAAGAGTCTGACTTCAAATAAAACTGATAAAAACAACTATTGTAGTGGGAATTTGTACCCCGTCAGCTACATGTCAAGTCAACACTGTTAGAAACTTATTTAAACACAATGGATAAAGTTGAGATGTTTGGACCGATCTATCCAGTGTTTAAGTCTAACAACAGAAAAGATAAGGTAACATTGCATTTATTATTCTTCAGACACAAGTTGGTTTACAGATTTACACTCACAAGATATACAATACAATGGTTCACATTTTGCATATATGGGACCCTCCAGCACAAAACCAGTCACTTGGGTCAAATTTCAGAAATTAAGATTTTAAATTTATGTGAAAGCTTACTGTATAAAAAATTCACTAATTCAACCAATCAGAGGCCGTTTTTCAACATCGCCCTAGCAACAAGGGATTTTGTTTACTGGAGAAGGCTTTGTTCTGAGGCCTCCCATTGGTTCAATTTCCATTCAAGGGTTGTCTAGAGGGAATCCCCATCTTTCCAACGGTACCAAACATGAAGCCAGCGCCAAGGAAAGTTGTGTTTTGAGTCGATGTTTCTTTGTTTTTTACTGTCAGAGTCAGTTGTTGTTCTTCCTAAAAGGCATGATTTGAAACACATACGGTAGGAATTTAACAAAAACTCATAGAAGTGTTCAGGAGACATTTTACTTGGATTTTATGCATAAACTTCAAATTCAATAATTTTGACCCATATAATGTATATGAGGCTAAAGCTAGAAATACTGCTGTGACTGAACCACTGGTTTAATGATGGAGTGTCAACTAATTAAGAAGTATGTATTAAGTATGGGCGGCTGTGGCTCAGTTGGTAGAGTGGGTCGTCCAATGACCGAATCGTTGGTGGTTCATGTACCAACTCTGGCTGTCCACACGTCCAAGTGAACCCTGCCTTAGTCTCCCAGTAGGACTGACAGAACCTTAGAAACCTACTGGTGTATGAGTGTGTGTGAATGGGTGAATGTGACCTGTAAAGAGCTTTGAGCACCATGAAGGTGGAAAAGAACTGTAGAAGTGCAGAACATTTACCATTTGGTCAGTTCGCTGTCGACTTTAGCAGCGGGTTTTAATAGTACATGTACATGACTGTAAAATAACTTTTTGTCACAGATTGATTTTATTTGACTAATAAAAGCAAATACATAATTTAGTTTAAAATAAATTGCACCACAGACATAGTAAATAAGTAATTTATTTGTATAGCACATTGAAAACCAAAGTGTTTCACAGTAAAATAGTAAGAGAATAAATAAGATAAAATACATCAAAACAGTTAAAATATAAATATATAGATACCAGTACTGATAGATGAGACAGAGCAAACAAGAGCAATACAACTATACAGACAGTAATAGGGTCTCCATGCCACAATCCCACAATTTCAGAGACCATTGAAGTAAAGAGTAATCAGGTGTGTTACGTGTGACAGGGCTGAAATTGCCAGGGACTTTTAGATGCATGTTTTATATTTTTTATTAACTTATTGTGTTTTTATTTGCGTTGTTTTTAAATGCATGTTTTATCGGGTAGTTTTTAATGTGTGCAAATACTGCCCTGGCATGCGAGGTCCCCTATTGTCCCTGAATGCACCACTGAGACAGCACCGGCGGCAAGCAGCCGACAGCAGCAGGTGTAGCGCATCAGCATCAACGGGGAAGGAAGTAAAAGGAGCGCGAGCGGAAGGAGCTACAAAGGGAGAGAGGGCGCGAGCAGAAGGAGCCGGAGACAGAGGGAGCGAGAGAAGGAGGTGCGAGAAAGGGAGACAGAGCGGCCACATTCAGCTAGCATGTGCTAGCATGGAGGACCACGAGCCAGCAGAGCATACTGGCGAGACGACGGATGCCCGGCGCGCAAAGCGCAGCAGTATACCCGCCGGGCGAGAACACTCCAGCCTGGGTCGATAGGTTGCCCCCGGTCAGGCAGATTGACGGCCGGAGTAGCAGGGCCGGGAGTGGACGCTCGGAGGGTGGCAGCAGGAAGGAGCCGGGTGCCGGAGATGCGTGGTCGCTGGCGTGGCGCACGGAGGAGCGGCCCCACCAGGGTCGGTGGACGCGGAGAGACAAGGTTTGGAGGAGCTGCCCTACAGAGGACTAACGATTAAAGAACAGCGGTAGCTGAACTGGTTGGCATCACCCACTCTCTTTGTTTTATTGTATTTTAACTGGATTTTATGTAAATAAATTAGTTAACCGTTTTTACTTGTTTTTAATTCTGCTCACCCCCGATCTAAAAGAACCTGCGTAAGAACCTGTATAACACTATTAAGAGTCCTAGAGCTCTTCCAAATCTCTAGGTGGCGTTGTCGGCTTTTAGTTTAAGTACTTTTAAATATTTTAATTGGAATAATTTTATTAGTTTTTAATTAGCAATTTTAATTAGTAGTTTTAAAGGGCAAGTTGCCAGACTCGCCTCGGCCACGGCACATGCGTAACTAAAAAAACCCCAAAAAGTCAGGATATAACAGTACAGCTGGACGGCTTATTTCCATTGTGGTCCTTAGATGTTGGGGGCAGCAGATGTCCAAATGTGGCGCTGTGATAGGACTACACAGATGGCATACACAAACATACTAAAATACTAGATCTACACTGAGTGATCTCTAATCCATGTTGTAAACCAGTCATTGTCTTTATATTACCTGTAACTTATTAAACATACTAGAAGCAACATATAAAAATGAGTCCTTCCATACTTTAGTGTGACATCTTTGAGGAACAAAAGCTGATATGGCAGCAGATGGGGGGGGGGGGTTGAGTGCCTTACTCAAGGGCACATCAGCCAACAACAACTCTCTGTCAGAGCTGGGACACAAACCGCCGATGTTAATGGACGACCTGCTCTACCAACTGAGCCACAGCTGCTCCTGTTCCAGTGGTCCCTCATATATCACATTCTAAAAATAGCCCACACGAAGTAGTGACAGTTACTTTATTTTTCTTACACTTCCATATGTTTTAAGGCTTTACATCCTTTCCTCAGACAGTCGTTAATGTTTCCTTACATTTTTCTCTTGTTTGAAGGTCGGACCTATCAGACATTATTCATAGTGACTGTCGTTGGTATTCAGCGTAATACTCATTTTCCTGCTGTCACTGACCCACAAAGCTAAAGTGACTCCATCCTTGTTGCATCCATGTTCAAACTTTTTGCTGCTGTTGTCCTTATGTTACTTTTCTCCTTTATGTTACGAACCCAAGATGAATGTATTCGGGAATGACCCCTACGGTCATGTAACTTCTACCTTCCTTCAAGTCTAACTTTTTGTGTGATGGATCAAAGGTCTAGGTTATTGCCTTTTGACCTCTGACTACCAATTCAACAGATAATGATGGATAGTGGACACAGCTAGCATTTTCCATTACATGGTATGGGCTGTACTCAATTCTATTCGGGGACCACATCCTATTCTTTGAGAGTGTTTCCATACAGATACTATGGTACCTCGACCACATCGTGAGGTGTCAACAGCCTGTGCTGATTTTTTGCATCATCCATCATGTCTCAACCTCCATGACTGACCACAGTGTAGTTTTGCAGAATGCCACCATTGTGTTGCAGACTGAATTTAATTGATCTCTCTGTTTATTATAACTCCAAATCTTTTTTTTTCCTTTAAAGTGGCGGTGGGCATGCTAATAACGCAGTGATGCAGAAACAACTCCACCAATCAGTGTCAACGCTTATAGAGTAGATATCAAACATGTAGGACTGGATACTAGGGGACCAGGTTCTTTTTCATAGTGGAAACCCCCCAAAGCGGGTAGAATCAGATACTAGAACCAATACTATTGGAAACATAGCTTTACAGACCTATGTAGCCCCTGTTTTCCCTCTTCCTTCTATTTCTTGTGCTCCGTTTGTCTCTCTTCCTGACAGCTGTCTCTCAACTGTCACACCTGTTCTACATCAGCTCAGCAGTTTATCCACCCACCTTTTCCATTCAGTCTATCTGTCAACTATAGTTGTAGCGAATGCTCGAAGGCCAACACTTCTATCTTGTGGTTTAACCTTTAACCATCTCTTCCTTGTTCTGTAGATTCCCTCCAGCTGGCCCGTTCCCCTCTTCAGTCAGCAGCTAATGCTAACATTTACTCCACCTGTCTCCTTCTTCTTCTACTCATCTCTTCTTTCTGGGACATTTCAGTTCACCACTTTCTACTTCTGAAATAAGAATCCATCCATGAAATCATCCGCTGACTGTTAGCTGCATTTAGGTTAAATTTTTACCAATAAATGAAAACTTAACAGGGACCCAACCCTAACCTTTATATCTGCAGTACCCTTATACAGCAAGGACATTATATAGGTCATAATAGACATGTTAAAATAGTTTTGGGTTGGACATGTTCTCCAGTGTTATCAGATCACCATGGGCACTTTCTGCATAAGGGTGATTGGGTGACGCACTGCCGCACTATAGCAAATGTAATGTAATACCGGCGTGGGTGAGTACGCTGCATCTGTGCTCAGCTACATAGAATGGTGCATGGAGAGGGTTAGAGTCACCAGGCCAACCAGAAGCCTTGGATGACCAAGGAGGTGCGGGATAGACTGAAGGAGCGTAATGCTGTATTCAAATCTGGTGATGCGACGGCACTCAGATCAGCGAGGGCGAATCTGAACCGTGCCATCAGAGGAGCAAAGCGCACCTACAGTCAGAAGATACAAGGCTTATTCCTGGACCCCAAAAACACCCGACAACTGTGGCAGGGCATCCAGACTGTCACGGACCACAAAGCCACATCCACACCCTGTCAGGACGACATCGGCTTCCTAAATGATCTGAACAGCTTCTTCGGAAGGTTTGAGGCTCTGAACAATAGACCAGCAAGGAAAGCCACCCTCCACCCCGACGAACAGGAACTCAGGCTCGAAACCACTGCAGTGTGGAGAGCCCTGAGGAAGGTTAATGCACGGAAAGCTGTGGGCCCGGACAACATTCCAGGACGGCTGATAAAGGAATGTGCAGACCAGCTGGCCCATGTGCTCACGGACATTTTCAACATCTTGCTGAACCAGGCTGTCATCCCCCCATGTTTCAAGTCAGCCACAATAATCCCAGTGCCTAAGAAACCAACCATCACATGCCTTAACGACCTTCGCCCTGTTGCACTTACACCCATCATCATGAAGTGCTTCGAGAGGGTTGTGAAGGACCACATCATCTCCATACTCCCCCCATCATTTGACCCCCACCAATATGCATACCAGCAAAATCGCTCCACTGAGGATGCCATCTCCGCTGCTCTCCACCTGAGCCTGGAGCACCTGAAGAGGAACACCCATGTACGGATGCTGTTCTTGGACTTCAGCAGCGCTTTTAATACAATCATCCCCCAGGACCTGGTTTGCAAATTGGAGCCCCTGGGCCTCAGAACATCCCTCTGCAACTGGTTGCTGGACTTCCTCACCGACAGAACCCAGTCTGTCCGAGTGGGTAAGAATACATCCAGTGTCATCTCCCTGAGCACCGGCTCCCCCCAGGGATGCGTTCTGAGCCCCCTGCTATTCACTCTGATGACCCACGACTGTCGCCCCAGGTACAGCAGCAACCACATCCTGAAGTACGCGGACGACACAACAGTTGTGAGTCTCATTCAGGACGATAAGGAAGTGGCTCCCTTTATCACTACCGCCCTTAAGTATCATTCCTGCTTCAAGAACCCTATGATCGCTTCCACCTTGTCTGCTTGGTGGAAAGCACTGGAAATCACAGGCTCCCAATTAAAACCCAGCTTACTCTCCCCAATCTGGCACAACCCTGATTTAACAAAAAATAAAATAGATCTTTATTTCAGCACATGGGCAGAGAGAGGAGTCACTCACCTCCATCACCTTCTGGATGACAACACATTTAGGACATATACAAACTTATTCCAAACATTTGAAATAAGAAATGGAAATTTTCTTCAGTACCTACAGGTAAAGAAGACGATTACAAATAGAATTCCGTCGCTTCAGACTACTTTACAGCCAACGGACCTACAGCCACCTGAATTCGTTAAATACATGGTGAAACTCTCTCCAAGAAATAAAAAGAATCTCTCAAAAATTTATAGTTTACTCTCAAAGACACACTCTATACACCTTCCAACTCAAAAATGGGAAAAAGACTTAACTAAATCTTTTGACTCTGATTTTTGGACCCAGATCTGTGAAAATACATTTAAAATGACTAAAAACACCAACTTACAATTGATTCAATTTAAGGTGCTTCACAGAACGCATATAACACAATATAAACTGTATAAAATGGGCTTCTCTCACTCAGAAACATGTACGCAATGCACCCAAAGCATGACAGACACTTACTTTCACGCTCTGTGGCTTTGTACACCCGTCCATCAATTCTGGGTAACAATCACACAGAAACTCTCCAGTATTTTGGACTGCGGGATTCCGCATTCCCCAAATGTTTGCCTGATTGGTGATCTAACACAAACAGCCCTTCCACATATTCATATCCAGCCCACACTTGCAGCTATCGCCATCGCCAAGAAGACAATTTTAGTTAACTGGAAAGATAAAAAAGCCCTCAACATCATCCATTGGCTGAACCTCCTCACAGAATACATTTCACTAGAGAGAATATCTGCTATTAGAAAAAAACAATTGGACTCCTTCAAAGAAAAATGGTCTCCATTTATCAAATCTATGAATATTAATCTGTAGCCTCCGCTTGTATGTGAGCGTATGCCATTTCCGTCATAAAATTGTAATTATTATTCTGTCTGTGTGAATGGTTTGACTCTTCTCTGCTTTATTTCAGCTTATTAACCCTCTACATTTTTAAGTAGGATGGCACCATGGACCTCAAGGCTTTGTGCATGCACTAGGGGTGTCCCTTCCTACTGCTCTTGGGGTCGCTCTCTGGCTCCGTGGGACCGGCACGGCTCGGGCCCCTCTGCCTGGGGGTGGTTGTTCCCGGTGTCTCTCCCTTTGAGCCCTGGACCTGCTGGGTCTGTGCGCTCTCCCGGGGTCTTGGGGGTGTTGGCTGCTGATCGCTTCTGGGGCACCCTGGCTGGCCCTGGGGCTTGGGGTGGGTCGGCCCTCCGGTCTCCCCCCTGTCCCTTCCTGCTCTGCTTCCCTCCTCCTCCCTCCTCTCCTGCCTGGCTGCTTGTCCTCGTCCCTCTCCCTCCCCTGGGGGGGCTGGGGGCCCTCCGCGGCCTGGGGGGCTGGGGTGGGGGCCGGGTGGTTTCTCTGGGGGGGTGGCTCTGGCTAGTCCGGGCACAGGCCTCGGCACTTGACTGTGGGCCGCCGCTGGAAATTAGCTTCTGCTGGCTGGGGGCTTCTGTCAGGGCCTAGGGGCGGTCCAGGGGAGTGGTGGGGTGGTAGCGGGGGGGTGTTCGGGGGTGCTGCAGGGTGGGCGCCCTGCATCCCGGACGTGCTGGCTCCGGGGTGGGCGTGGGGGCTCGTGGCCCTCGCTTCCGGGTGGTGCGGCCTGCCCCTCCCTCCGGGGCAGGGTGCTACATGCGGCTGGCCCATGGTGGGACTGCGGTGTCTGCTGGGGCGCTGGTTTAGCGCTGCGACTCCTGGGAGTTTTAGTGCTGGCTGGGCCAGTCGGGTTCAGGCGGGCCCACCTTGGCCTCTGGCCTCGGGGCTCTGGGGGCCCTCTGCATCAGTACCGGTGGTCTCACTACCTGTCTTCCCCGCTGCCCTGTCCTATGGGCCGGACCCACACCAGACTGCCTCTTACTGCGCACTTCACACACTTCACACCTCACTGTATATAGCTACCTTTAGGCACATATAGGGACACAACAGTCAGGGCCTCGAGAGCAGGTGGGGGCGGGGGGGATGGGCTCGGTGGTGGGGCAGATGGCAGGGCTCTACGGCCTTGTCTCTTCCCCATCACCCCCCCCCTGCTTGCCTCCCCTGCTCTCTAATTTCTTTTTAATGCACCACACACATTCACACCTTAGGAGTAGGTCTGGGTCAGCTCGGGGTACTTGGGCCAGGGCAGGCTACAGAGTAGCCATCCTCTGTGGCCCTCTGGCCTGCCCCCTGGATGCCTCACCCAGCCTCTCCACTTTTAATGCACCACATGACACTCAGGGTTACACTATCACGGTGCAGGGATAATGTCTCCAGTCAGGGATCTGGAGACATATTAATAGGGAATAATGGGGGGGGGGGGGTTTCACTAATATGGCCTCGCTGGTGGGACCCGGCCCCCTTGTGGCTATGGGGTTGCGGGGGTGGACAACCATCCGTGTTGCTGTGGCTGGGGGTCCCCGGGACCTTGGGGCTGTGGTCGGGGGGGGGGGGGTTTCTCCTGCTTCCCTGTCGGGTCCAAGCTGGTGCGATGGCTCTTGGGGGTCTGCTGGGGCTGGATTGGCCGATCTGGTGGCCGCCGTGGCTGTATTGTGGGCTGATGGCTTGTGGTGGCTCTGTCCTGGGGGGGTGTTGGGACGCATTACGGGGGGCGGGGGCCGTGGGTATACTGCGCTCGCCTGGGGCCGGTGCAGTGGGTGTGCGGGATGCCTCCCTGTAGGTGTCGCCGGGCCCCACCACGCTGCCCATCTTTCGCCCTCTGGGCTCGCATCGGTTCCCGGCCCCATTATCCTCTGGCCGGCTTCCAGTGGCGGCCCGCATCATGATGTGCTGGGTGCCGCCCCTTCGGCGGGCCGCTCGGCCCCTGTGTCTGGCCTCCTGGCTGTGTGGGGCCGTTGGCCCCCTCGGGGGAGGGTGTGGGGGTGGGGTCGGGCGGGTCGGGTGGGGGGTTGGGGGGTTTGGTGGGGGCTGGGGTGGGGGGGCGGGGTTGGGTTGGCGGGTGGGTCTTCGCGCCCCGGGCCGTCTGGGTTTGGCCTTGGTGTGCTGGGGGGGTTTGTAGCTGCTCCCTCTTGCTCCCTGGGTTTGCGTCGTTCACGGTGGCCCCGGCGGCTCTCTGGGGGCGGCACCCTGCAGCTCCTACGACCCGGGATGGGGGGTGCCCGGTTAGCTTGGCCCTGCCTTGCCGTGATTGCTGTTCTGGGCTTCGGGGTCCTTCGCACTTGCATGTTTGATTGGGTCTTGCCAGCTACTGCTGAGTTCCATTTCAGTGAATGATGGGACCCGCCAGAATGTGCTGAAAATCTCTCCAGGATTTCTACCCTAAACTCATTCTCTTCTTGCACTGGTGTCCCCTTCTGGCCTGTTCTGTTCTATTCTATTGCATTCTATTTTACACTATCAAGTCATCCACAACTATGATGTTCAGTACTGTTTTTGTTTAATTATTTATTTATTGACTCTCTTTTTCTTTTGTGCTGTTTTGGTTTTCTTCTCTTTTTTCGATTTATTTATTTTTATTAATGGACAGTTAAAAGTTGGGAATAACACACCACCTTTCAATCTTTTAACTGCAATAGCACCGCCTATTAACCTCTTTCCCTGTTCGTCCTGTCTGTCCTGTCCAGTCTTCGTTTCCCCCGCACATCACTGAGGTGTAGCACTGCCCTCCCTGGCGTATAATAGTGAGTTCTAATAAAGGATGTCTGCTCAGCTTTCAGGGAGGACCGGTGATGGTCACACACATGCACTAAATATTAAAATATTTGGCTGCAAGACTAAAAAATGCAATGATCTCAAACAATGTTGACACCCTCTCTGTGGTGTTAAACAATGAGAACAAATGCAGACAAAAAAAAAAAAAAAAAAGAAAAAAAAAAAAAAAAAAAAAAAAAAAAAAAAAAAAAAAAAAAAAAAAAAAAAAAAAAAAAAAAGGAAGTGGCTTACAGGGAGGAAGTGCAACATCTTGTGGACTGGTGTAAGGTGAACAACCTGGTCCTGAATGTCGACAGAACGAAGGAGATCATCGTAGACTTCAGGAGATCCAGACCCAGCCACACACCCCTCCACATCAATGACACAGTGGTGGAAATCGTGAGCACAACCAAGTACCCAGGGGGGAAGATCATCGGGGCCCCGCTCCCCACAATCCAGGACATAGCAGAGAGTCGCTGCATATCCAGAGCCCACTGGATCCTCTCTGACCCCACTCATCCCCAGCACAGACTGTTCTCTCGCCTGGCATCTGGCAGAAGGTTCCGCAGCATCCCCTGCAGGACGGCCAGATTCAGGAATAGTTACTTCCCCCTGGCCATCAGACTGCTAAATGCCAAATAACAACCCCACACACACACACAGACATTCATCTACCTCATGGACAATATACTCTCAGTGCACTTATCCATAAAATGGACAGAAATTTACAACCCTCCCCCCCAGCTGCTAAATTTTTTTTATTTGCACTAATTACTCTGTTTTTGCTCTATCCATTCTGTTTTATTCTGTTCCTTAGCTGTTTTTTTTACTTATCTATTTAGTATGTGTGCTCCGGAAGCCAAGCAACGACGTCTCGTTGCCAAAAATCCCACTGTTGTGTGTATTCTTGTGCAATGACAATAAAGGAAGTCTAAGTCTCTAATTAAAATTTTCTTTCCCCTCTTATCTACTTTAGTGGAGCTGACTGATCTCATTTGTCTCTCTGTGGACATCATCGTCCAATCAGGGCAAAGTCCTAAGTACAGTCTCTAGCTGTGTTTCCATTGCCCTTGGAAATTCGCAAAATGTAAATATCGCTATAAAAAACTGGTAATGGAAACACCTGAATTTCTAAAAAACACTCAAATATTGATAAAATGTTTTCACGCTACCATGGGGTAGTTTTTCAGATGTTCCGATATTTTAATATATCGCAAAAGCGCAATGGAAACGCTTTTTCCGCAATCATATGTCATAGGATGTGACTACATAGTCACATGATCACTTCTCTTGGAGTGAAAATGACAGCCTCAGTCACTGTAACCATGACAACCATTGGTTGCTCATAATTTGTTGTTCTTGTTAAGTGCTGAGTATATTTATACTTAATATTTTGAGCTGACAATGCAGGGACCACATGTACAGACCCTTATAATGTAAGACATGTTAGTGTATTTAAAGAGTTCACCAGTGACATTTACTGATGAGAGAATCACCCAATTCATTCTAATATCAGGGTGATACTGCGGTCAAGTGATCTGAAGCTTCAAAGGTGACAGCAGTGAAATGTCGTACGATGATATTTCACGACAGTTACGAAACTCCTGCCTAGAACAACCGTCAATGGAAACACATTTCAAAATTTTAGGATTATCAATGTTGTTTTGCGAAAAACTGTAATGGAAACACAGCGAGTGACACTTGTTAGCGCCCCTTTTGGGTCGATTTCAGTCACGTTGAAAATCATCCCAGAGTTCACTGATAGACTGTGTGACAATACTTTTTTTTTTTTTTTTTTCACATAACAGTCACTTCAATACTATTTCTAAGGCCCCAACGTACGTTTGTCACAGCAAATTTTCCTTGGTCAAAGGACAAACGTCAGTTCTGTCCAATGGATAGAGTGGAAAACAACGATCTGATCCTTAAAAGAAATTCCCTTTAGTCAGCGCTCAGATCGAACTAAATTGGCAACGAAACAAGCAGGACCACCTTGACCACATGTCAAAATAAAACAAGTTTTGTCGAAGGGAGGAACATCTTACACTTGGAAGACTTATTTATTAACACTAAACTTTTCAGTGTTGAATGTGAATAATTCTATGGGTGTTACTTCTTACATAGTGTAAAACATGATTGACAGTAATGTGTGCAGTGTAAATGTTATACTCTGTAGATAGGGAGCATATGTTCACTGAGGTAGTGTTAAAATTAACTCTTCAAGTGTTATATTAACACTGGTGATTTTACTGTTTATATTAATAAAATTAAACCTCAACTGATGATGTCATCACTTAAGCCCTTTTTCATCAGCCTTTGAAGGGAGATAAAGAATGGGGTCACAAAACCCCATTCTTTATATTTTGTGTGTAATCAAATCTTAATGTATTACATATTTATTTTTATTGAAATTGTATAATGTATGTATAATCACTTTATCTTGTGCTTTTGTAATTTTATAATTTTATACAATCAAATCTTAATGTATTTATTATTTTTTATAATTGTATTTTAATTGTTAATCAATGTGAAGCACTTTATGCTACAGTTTTTGTCTGATAGGTGCTATATAAAAAAAATTAAGTTTATTGTTATAATTATTATTATTTACATTCATTTGTTTAGGGGTGCACCATCCTGGTCTACGAGAGCTTTTATCCTGCATGTTTTAGATGTACCCCTCTTCCAACACACCAGTCATTATCTGTCTTCTGTAGAGCTGGATGAGAGCTTTATCATTTGAATCAGGTGTTGGAAGGGGGATCCATCTAAAACATTGAGGACAGTAGCTCTGGAGGACCAGGATTGAGCACCCCTGGTTTAGCTTGTTGCTGCTAGAAAAAGTTGTGTTACTCGACACGGCAGAAGAGTCAGAGTTTGAGTTTGAAGATGACTTTGAATACGATGGGTGTCACAATGGTTTTGAGGAGGGATTGAAAAGGAGGATGCATGGACAGGTGAGGGTGCCCTGAACACTGATGTTATGGACAAATGAAATACCTTCTGACATACTCTAAATGACACCAAACTGAAACAGGGGAGCAAATGATTGAAGTTTTATTTTTGTAATTTAATGTCATTTTGTCATATTTAATATCTGAAGCAGGTGCTTGCTAAAAAAATATATAATAATTGCAGAGCAGTGTAATGACTTGCCATTTTTAATAAAGCGTGAACATCTTGACACAAGAACTTAAAACCTTTTTATTTTCTTTGTGTAATTTTCCAGGAGTCTTAAATGTGTAACTCCTCTGAAGTTATTTAATGCTTCAGGAAGTGTGCGCAGTTGTGTGGGAGATGGGAAAATAGATGACACAGATGGTTTTAATTTTTATTGTCATGTTATTATTTACAGTTCTAAATATCCTCTCAACTATTATTTAACAAATGTTCTGCGTTTATATAGCACTTTTCCACCTTCATGGTGCTCAAAGCGCTTTACATTAGCTTCACATTCACCCATTCACACACACACTCATACACCAGTAGGTTTATAAGGTCTAAGGTCAGTCCTACTAGGGGCCTAAGTCAGGGTTCAGTGTCTTGCCCAAGGACGCTTCGACATGTGGACAGCCAGAGCTGGGACGCGAACCGCCAACCTCTCGGTTATTGGGCGACCCACTCTACCAAGTGAGTCACAGCTTCCCTATAGCTATTGACATGTTACTGTTTACAATGTGGTGATGTCATTGATAAATATGCAGAATGGCAAATGGTCTAAATCCTTTCATCTAGGCTATTTCTGTTTAGAATAGTTTTATTAAGTGAACTTTTGTACTTGAAGATACTGAAGTCGAGTTGTAGAGGCTGCACATTTAGAAAATCTGACATTCTGTAGTATAAGAATATTTTAAAACTGGTAAATAAATACAAATGTTTTTCTTTTAAAACTATTCTATTTCTTATGTAGTTTGTTGATCATAGCTTTTATAAAGATATCCTTGGATATTTCACGTCATACAATATTGAAAAAATTTAAATAGGGTGGAATTGTTGTTCACAACTTTACACCATTATGTATTATAATCTAGCTAGCTACAGATGATTGAAGTTTCATTTTTGTAATTTAATGTCATTTTGTCATATTTCATATCTGAAGCAGGTGCTTTCTAAAAAATAATTGCAGAGCAGTGTAATGAATTGCCCTTTTCAATAAAGGGTGAACATTTTGACACAAGAACATCAAACCTTTTTATTTTCTTTGTGTAATTTTCCAGGAGTCTTAAAATTGTCACTCCTCAGAAGTTATTTATTGCTTCAGAAAGTGTGTGCAGTTGTGTGGGAGATGGGAAAATAGATGACACAGATTGTTGCACAGTTTCTGAAGAAAATGACATTCGTAGTCCTCCACCATCTCCCTCCTCTGTGTCTATATGTGGCTCGAACTGGATGCTGTGTCTTAAAACAATAGGGAGACAACAGATGTGGCCCAGAAAACAAGGCAGAAATTGAGTTTGTTCTGTTCTCCATGTACTGTATGTAGCAATAAGTTGTTGGTCCCAGAGGCATGGGCCAAATTCCCTGTGTTTGAAACAGCTGGAGCATTTTGATCACTGTGGGGTATACTGTTTAACAGCAGAGTTCTGCATAGAGGCTGCATTTTTACTCCCATTTTATTCCTCGGTGGCAGGAAGTGTTTGTAATATAGTCATCATGAGATTTTCAAAATATTATAGAAATCTAATATTTAAACAAAAACTGCATAATTTTAAGATAAAAAGTCAAAATTGTGAGACAATAGTCATATAACAATAATATATAAAGCCACAGTTTCTCTCCTCTACTGATGTTCCCGCTGAAGCCACTTATTTTTCATACTGTCACATCTGTTTAGTTTGTAAAAGTAATGAGTTTATTCTGAGAATGTAGAGTATAAAGTACATATATTTATATACATGTAAAGAGTATAAAGTACATATATTTATATACATGTAAAGAGTATAAAGTACAGATATTTATATACATGTAAAGAGTATAAAGTACATATATTTATATACATGTAAAGAGTATAAAGTACAGATATTTATATAAATGCAAAGAGTATAAAGTGTCACGGATCGGGGTGAGGTGAAGGAGGACTCCATTGCACAGTACTGAAGGGAAAAATAATTTAATAACAAAACTAAGAAACATGAAGACAAGACAGACAAAACCTGGGAGCAAACGGTCAGAGTCCGTGGTGATGATGAATGTCCGGGTTATGGTGATTGAGGAGATGGTGAAAGTGTCCGGGTTATGGAGGTGACAATACTGAATGGTCCCGCACTGGCAACTGCAAGCCTTACTGCTTTTATAGCCACAGATGCAGCTGCGCAGTGCGGGACCAGGTGAGTGTGGATGAGCACTGGGGCAAAGGTCACCGGAGCGGAGATCATGACAATAAAGTACATATATTTATATAAATGTAAAGAGTATAAAGTACATATATTTATATAAATGTAAAGAGTATAAAGTACATATATTTATATAAATGTAAAGAGTATAAAGTACATATACTGATGAAATGATCTAGATCATCTAGATCATTTAACATTTTAATATTGAGTTAACTGTGTAATTAATATCCCATGTATCTGCTCACATATGAACACAACATGTTTTCCTTTTCTGAGTCATAACCCACACTGCCCGCTGGCTTTTAATCAGATCTGGTACTTCATCGTCCCTGTGCTCAGATACAACGTCATTCCATACCAGTGGGATAAAAATGTAATGAAGGTTCTTAAACAGAGCAATGGAGTGAGTGCTTAGTGCCCTATGGAATGTCACTCCAGTGGACAGGATGTCATTGTTCTTGAACTGATGAGAGTGGACAGTAGCGTGTCCGCTAACACGAACAAACACCGTATGATGGACGGGACACGACTGTGTACAGAAGTCAAAGAGTCCAGCCTGTTTTGTCTTTTAATAGACTCATTAGAATCAACTCCTTCACACATTATGTAAAAGCTATTTTTTTTTAACCCTTAAAGACCCAGTGGGCTTGTTTAGGATAGTTTTTATTCCTGTTTAATTCAGAATAAAGGTTATTTCATCTTTCAGATGACCATGTAAACACCTAATTCCAGTTGAAAATGATCGTTCTGAATTAAACTTAACTCCAAATAAAGTCACTGGTTTATTTTGAACTTAATTCTGAAGTTGATAATTCCTTTGACTTGTAAACAGTTAATTCCTCTTTAACTTTATTCCTGTCATTCTGCGCATGACCTTGGTCTTGTCATGATGTTCTGTTAAAATGATCATCCCGTCACATTGGTCTGTTCTGAGCATGTACATGACCACCAACCTGATAAGGATTCAGAAACAAAATGGACCCAAGTGCAAAACTCAACAGCAACAGCAACTGAGGGGTAAAAGCAAAATGGCAATCAAAATCCAGGCAAAAGTCAGAACCAGATAACCAAACACAGTCTGGGAAAATCCAAATATCATTACCAGGGTCCAGTCAAAGGTCAGTATGTGGATCCAATAACCAGAACAGGGCCAACAAGGGCAGGGTCAGGCAACAGGTCGCAATAATTAGGCACCAAAACAGACAGGGGGTAGAAAACAGACAGAAACCAGAAAACCAGACCAAGTAATACACAGACAAAACCAGACCAGATACCAGTCGGCTTATTTGCTCCATGAATGCCAAACAAACTCGCACCAGAGGAGTTTATATAAGACCCAAAACAGGTGATCCACATGAGGCTAACAACACCAGTGACAGGAAGTAAAACAAGACATAGTAAACCAACATGACAAAATAAAAGCCCAGACACGAACAATGACAGAAAAACAGGAAGACAAACAGAAAACTTACAAAACAAGACAATAGAAGTCTGGGTCATGACATAAGCGTTTTCACAGAGAAAAAATCCTGTTAATTCATCGTCAGCCAGATGTGCAATTGACTAGGATGCTGGATGTAAATAATACTATATATATACTACTACTACTATATAATGTCACCTCCACAACCCGGACATTCATCATCACCACGTACTCTGGCCGTTCCAGGTTTTGTCTCTGTCTTTGTTGCGTTTTTGTTATTAAATCTGTTGTCCCTTCAGTACTATGCATCAGTCACCCCACCCCGATTATGACAAACTGGACATAATTTTCTTCATCAGGCACCAGATATTAAGTACCCTCTGTACCCCCACCCCTTAAAGCTGAGTTAAATATAGCAGAATACAGCATTAACATTTCTATGTAAAGATGAAGGAAATAACTTTAATTCTGAATTATTTTGTTCATAATAAATAATTCTGAATTTAAAAATGTCACGTACCTGTGACTTTTGTGGTATTTACCATGTACGTTTTTGTCTTTTCACCATTTATTAGAATAATATCCTCTGTATATTGTGTTTCTTCAATAAAATTCTGGAATTTTGTTAATTTCACTAACTGATTATGGAGATGTTTGCAAAAGCTCAGATTAAAGTTGACTGTCAAGAAAATTTGGCATTAAGTGAACATAAAAGAGAACTTATCACTTTTTACCTCATTGTGCCATATGTAGATTTTTATCGTAATTATGCATTTATCTTGCGTTTCTGACTTTATATCTCATAATTTTGAGTTTTTATCTCATAATTATGCATTTTTAATTATATTTATGACTCTTTTTAAAATCTTAATTGGTACTTGAAAACCATAAACTGTAGTACCATGACCTGATCAAACACATTTTCTACACAGTAACTCAAAGCCTTTATTTTTGGAACTTTTCAAATTTTTCCTGGTTAAATAAGTAAAGTTTCTTCCCTGACAAAAGGTTTTCATGTTTTACTTTTATCTTTTATTACAAATGACAAATTGTACTTTACTTTTATTTCTGTAAAGGAGTTGAATCAGTACTTCTACTTTTAGTAGAGTATTTTTTCACACCAGTAGTTGTACTTCTACTTAAGTACAGAATGTAAGTACTGTCGTACCTCAACTTACCAAAGACCCAGCTAATTAATAATCCAAGTAACCAAAAAACCTTTCCGTCAATTTTTCATCCCTGAATGCGAAATAAAATTCAATTTATGAAACGAATCCGAAACCCTGAGATGTAAATACAGTACTGTAGGCATCATCGCATTGGCTATGAGGGAGCTACCCATGATGCTTTTCATGAGCCTTTGACCTTCATTCATCAGAGTTCTAACTGTAAAGGCCAGAATTACTGCTGTTTCATGATTTTTTCAGTGTGCTCATTGAAACTTCATTCTTTCCCAACATTGGTTTGGAAAGATTATTGTAATCAGTGTGTGTGTGAGACATATCACGCTAAAACTTAATCAATACTGGATATATTATCATAATATTACACACACTGACACATTTATATATATAATGAAACTGTCAATATTGCAAAAGGTCAAAGGTCAAGGTTGCATTTCGCAGAAAGGTCAAAATCACATTATTGGCTCTAAATCAAGAACAGGTTGTCATAGAAACATAAGCTTGGCACAAAATAGGGGCAAGATTAGACATTCTGTGAATACTAGTTAGTGTGTGTTCGTTATTCATCATGAGCTCAAAGAAAGTCATTCCTGGTATGCATGAAAAGAAGTGGCTGTGTTACCAATAGAAGTGAAACAGGAGATGATAAAACAGGAGGAGGAGCCATCATTCTATCAGCACCAATTAAAAACATGCTGGCAAAATTTCATCAAATTTGTGAAAAAAAAACATCCCGAAAAAATGTCTACGGGGCGTGCTGTCGCCCACTTTGACGATATACGCCTTGTGCATTTTAGGAAGACTATGAAAAGTGGTCAAAGTCAGTCGTGTTTGTCATTATTTCACCAAACGTCCGTCAAACATTGTTGAAGGTGAAAGTGACAATTAAAACAAACACAATGGTATGAAAATGACCCACATGTCTGGTTCATTTGAATGGTTTAATGTTTAATTTTCAGTCAGGAAGACACATTTACCCACTGACACCAATAAATTACATCTAAAATCTACATTTTCTTTGACTTTTAACACATTTTCATACAAAATGTGTATACTTTGATCATTTTTAAAGGGTTTAGGGGGTAGTATTTGGGGCCTTGGAACCAATCAGGCCTTTTACATGTAAAATGAGACTGTATTTACAGTCGAAACCACTTATGGAACAAATGAATTTCATAAGTTGAGGTCCCACTGTACTTTTACACCTCTGATTCCAACATATGTGAGCATGGAAAGTGCAGCTGAAATTAAAAATGAGCATCCATTGTTTTGCTGTGACTTCGACTGGAGCTCACCTTTGACATGACTTGCCTACTCCTCTCACATATTGTATGACTAATCAGTTGGTTGGATGACTCAGCAGACAGACGAGTCAATATTTATATGAAAGATTTGTTTTTTCTTACACCGTCTCATATCCATATCCATGTTAAGAAAAAACAGCCTCTGCTACAGTTCCATTGTTACCAATACAAATGTCAAATACATCACAATCCTATTTTCCTTTGCACAGAGCCAACAGCAGAATACCTCCACTTGTTTAACTAATAAATGTCAGATATTCCACTCTCCGAACTGCAGTCACTGTGGTGCAAATTATGAATAGTAATAAGGTATTATATAAATCCCGCACTGGAAAAAAACTGACACATCTCAGGGACAATTGGGTGCTCGTTGGGGTCCATGTCATCAGGCTTTACTCACAGTTGTGCCAAGTGTGTGTGGGTGTTAGGACATTAACGACCAGTTTTTTTCAAGTCAACTTATCTGTGATGATGACGTCATCACATTGTCAGCGGAGGAACAACACGGACACACATCTGTCCAGCAATAAACAACTTGTATTAAAGTTCACTGTAACATAACAATGTCCACTGACAAGACACAAACATCAACATTTTAACCCCAACAAAACAAAGGCTAACGTTAGCAAAGAGTTTTCTGTTAACTTGAACTAAACAACATCAGTAGGTGAACATATGTCTGGATTTGGCCTGGACCCACAGTTCTAAAACTGGACTGTCCACACGTCTGTCACACTTCCTCACTTTTTTATTTTAAGTGCAAAAAGTTTAAATCAGCGGCTGACTCAATCATGTTGAGAAAATATGTTTGTTTTGCTTCATCATTCAAAAGTTAGCAACGCTAATGCAGCATCTAAGCCAGGGGTCGAGGACCTGTAACACCCAAAGACACATTTGAACCCAGTTTCCATGGAAACAAAAACACTGGGAGATGGTTATCATCTGTAAAAATCTAAGCCAATGTGTCCCAAACCTTACTTTTTTGTTTGGATGCTTCCACTCTCCCAACTTAATTTTCTCTCTTGCTCCCTCCATACCGCAGGATACTTCTTAACCTTTACCACAACCAAAATATTATTACAAATATTTTTCAATGACCTGCAACTGTGGGCACTCGCTCACTTTGGGTTAGCCAGCGCATCACTTTTATTTATATATATATATATATATATATGACTCTTTTTTCATATATGTATATGTGTATATATATATATATATATATATATATATATATATATATGTATATATATATATATATATATATATATATGACTCTTTATATATAGTATATAGTATATATATATATATATATATATATATATATATATATATATATATATATATATATATATATATATATATGTATATATATATATATATATGTATATATATATATATATATATATATATATATATATATATATATATATATATATATATATATATATATGACTCTTTATATATAGTATATATATATATATGACTCTTTATATGCATGTAAATAAATAGCTAATAGGCACAAGTAACATACAAGAGACACTTACACCCAGGGGTGAGTTTTCCCTGAGATAAATATTGATATTAGGCAACATTAGTTCTAAGCAGAGATGTACCGAATCCAGATTTTTAGGGTTCTGCCGAATCCCGAATCCACTGCTCAAAATTTGGCTGAATCTGATCATCTGCTATAACATTATAAACTATTGCACATTTATTTCCTTTACTAAACATTAAGATAAAACATAGGCAAAAGTGTCTATTCAAATTAAAAAAAAAAAAGGTATAGTCACACTCAGACAAAATCACTGAAACAAACACTTCACTTAAATTGGTTCAGTGTACAGGCTTTGTGTTCTTTTCACCATAGAACAAAAAAAGAAAAAATATTGTTAGAAGAATAAGGCTGATCAGTAACAGTGAGACAGTGTTAAAAAGTAAATTACTTCATCAAAACATTCAAATTATAACTTAGTTATTTAAGTTATTTGCAACTCTTGGATACTTAACTTAATACTCAAACTAAAATGTGACAACAGATGTATTTTTACTCAGAAAAAAAACACTGGGAATCTTAATGATCATTCGTGCCTACAGTCATTGAACACTGTTCTGCAGTGGACAAACCTGCACTCTTTCTGTTAACTGCTTCCATCTTTGATGTCTACTGCTAGCATAATGGATGCAGGTTATCTTCTGTTAAACATTAACAATGTAATCACATTGCATTTACGTGCCATAGAATTTGAAAAAAAAGGATTCGGTTTTGTTGCCGCTCTAGGATTCGCCCAAATCCAAACTCAGCCATAAAGGCTAAGATTCAGGTGAATCCAAAACCGAATCTCGGATTCAGCACATCTCTAGTACTAAGGTAGTGTTATATTGTCAACGTGTCATTGCTAGCTATCTGTCTGTCTGTCTGTCTGTCTAGAAAATTCTCTCAAAAGAGTATGATGTTGGATGCTGGTTTATAAAATATCTTCTACCACAGGTGTTCAACTGGGTTGAGTAACGGTGACAGAGAAGGGTGTAGTGGATGATTCACCTCATTGTCATACTCCTCAAACATTGCAGTGGCCCTGAGGCCTTCAGAGTGCAGCGGGGGGATTGTCAACCTGGAAGAGACCATTGTGTCATGTGTTTTCCTTTCATTTGTCACCCATATATGTATGCACCAGATATGCATCACTATAATCACAAGCCCTAAAGCACGTAAATTGGTCTCAAAGGTCCTCATACAGATTCATCATTGTAACAATATTAAAATGTATTCAGGTCAAATGGATTCAAAAGAGGAACAGGGAAAGATGGATCTGGTTGCAAGGACAGGTGGCCTCAAATACATTTGCATGATTTTCAATCTCTCCTCACTGTCATGTGGGCGAGTCAATAAAGTGTTTACAGCATACAAAATACAATATGAGGATAGTGGTTATTAAAACACTGACAGCAGCCTCTGTACACATAGAACTGAACATAGAAACTGAAAAAAGGCCCATGGTACTACTTTTATTATTCCATATTGGGAGGATATTTGCAGCCAAATAAAGTCGTTAATAAGCACACAGTGGCTGTTTAGTTTGTTCTTTTTTTTTAAATCATAAGCCAAAGTTCAATATCAACCATCTAAGTAAATGCACTTTCATATAAATTCCCCTGACACTATTATTACTTCTTTTTCAATAAACCACAGATAACGAAAAAGGAGCAAAACCACATGTTAATAACAGACACAACAGAAAATATGTTATTCTCAACAGTATGACTATGAACTGGCTATTAAAAATGTCACTTATATTTGAGGTGGTTTTAATAGTGAAGCACCGTCTGAAATACACACACACACACACACACATATATATATATATATATATATATATATATATATACACACACACACACACACAAAAACATCCCCAATTGTCACATCATTTTTACGTCATTTTTGATGTAAAAAAAAAGTTAAATTACTCTGTAGATATATTTATGCTTTGATGTGTGTGTGTGTGTGGAGGGGGGGGGTTAGTATTGTTCTGGCAAACACAGCTGCCAGTTTTTTTCTTGTTATTCTGCAGCCCACTAGAACATTGCGACAGCTCCTGTTCACTTTGAATGGACGTTCCCAGCCTTCTGCGGGTGGATTTTTTTTCAATAATCGCCCGCTGCGTTGTTAACGCCCGCTGCCAATGCCATCGAGTTTTGTCACTTCAGATTCACGGTACCATAACACTCCGCAGGTAGTTCGGCCACTTTGAAAGTAAATATTTGCAACGTTGTAATAGCTATTTTATCCAATCTGTTAGAGTAGTAGCAGTAATAAACTGACAATACACTATCCCTTAGTAAGAACAGTGTTTTTTTGTTTGTTTTTTTATAGTGTGTGGGTGTATCTGTGTGTATTTCAGAGGGTGCTTCACTATTGAAATAATATATTAATATATTAATAATATATTAGTCAAGTGTAATTGTTCATAGCCAGTGCACAGTCACGTGTGTGTGCATTCAGAGGATAAACAGAGCTGGTATTATAATTGTAAAACCTATCCAGTCTGTGAGGGTCTCACCACCCTCACTGCTTGGAGGACAACAGTCCTGAAGCCTGTCCAGGACTTCACACTTGTGTAATTATTTATCAGTTGACAGGAGGATAAAGCGTCCCTGCTGAGTGTGTGCAACGCTTCTAATGATGCCCTGCTGGTAATAATAGGTCCCTTAAAGAACAGAAGCGTGTTTGACGTCACATTGTATCTGAAGGAGTATGTGTGGGGGGTGTGATACTGGACCTACTGTAGTCTGTATTAACCCTGTTTAGTTTTATGAATGCGTCTAGATCTGTATCAGCTTTGTTTTCATTCACAAGGATATAACACATGACATTTGTCTTCGTTGTGGCGTCTGCAGGACCACAACTGGACGCAGCCAGAACACGACACATCCAAATTGTTTTGAGAATTAGAAGTAAATTAAGCACAGATAAACGTACATGTATGACGACAAATATCGGAAAATATTACACTGTGATGGAACTTTACAGTAGGAAATAAATACCACTAAATCCTAAAAGTAGTATTTTGAAGCAATGTTACACATTTCAGTGTTGTACACATACTCGTCGTCTCCCGCTTATCCAGGTCTGGGTCGTGGGGGCAACAGCCCCAGCAGAGAAGCCCAGACTTCCCTCACCCCAGCTACCTCAGCCAGCTCCTCCAGGGGAATCCCCAGGCCAGTAGAGATCTATAATCCCTCCAGTCATACCCGAGGTCTCCTGTCAGATGGACATGCCCGGAACACCTCCCCAGGGAGGCGTCCTGACTAGGTGCCCCATCCGCCTCAGCTGGCTCCTCTAGACATGGAGGAGCAGCGGCTCTTCTCCGAGCCCCTCCCAGATGTCAGAGCTTCTCACCCTATCTCTAAGGCTGAGCCCCGCCCACCCTGTGAAGGAAACTCATTTCGACCGCTCGTACCTGTGACCTCATTCTTTGGGTCATGACCCAAAGCTCATGACCAGAGGTGAAGGTCGGAACGTAGATTGACCGGTAAATCGACAGCTTCACCTTCTGGCTTAGCTCCTTCTTCACCACAACGGATCGGTTTAGTACCCGAATTACTGTGGATGTCGCCCCAATCCACCTCCCGCTCCATCCTTCTGTTCCAGAGGTATTTAAACTCCTCCACCTGAGTCAGGACTTTTACAGGTTTATATTGTCTTTTATTTAGCATCGTTTTATCCTCTGTGTGTTTTTAATTTTATATTTCTTTCTACTCCTATATTACTTCCTACTACTTCTACTGTACTAACAGTATATTAATATAATGGTAAATAAAGTACTTTATTTTCTCTTTCTTTTTTCTACTACTTTTTGATCATGCAAAATTAATACTGGAGGACAGATGATGTTCATTTGAATGCTATTTTGTTTTGATCCTATTTAGCTTGGTTTTGTTTTTATTTATTCTTTGCATGTTCTAAATGAGTGTTTCCCAACGCTGGTCCTCGAGGCACACTGTTCTGCATGTTTTAGATGTTTCCCTCGTTGAACACACCTGATCATCTTCTGCAGAGATGGATGATTGGCTTGTATTGTTAAAACATATACTAATGATTAATATAACTAGTAAACATATTTAACTAAATTATATATACGCCTTATAGCAGTTAGCAGTTATAGCAAAACCTCTTTGAGACATTTCATTGTTTTTTCTTTATTTTAATATCACAATCATAGTTTACAGTTACAGTGTTACAAAATATTACTTTTGAGGTTACATAGTCAGAAAAGTCTAAGTCAGTCATTAGTCGTAGAGTGCAACTGCTTTCGGAGCAGACAAATGGTAAATGTTCTTCACTTCTATAGTTGTTCCACCTTCATGGTTCAAAGCTCTTTACATTAGCCTCACATTCACCCATTCACACACACTCATACACCAGTAGGTTTCTAAGGTTCTGTCAGTCCTACTGGGAGACTAAGGAAGGGTTCAGTGTCTTTGTCCAAGGACACTTTGACACGTGGACAGCCAGAGCGGGGATGTGAACTGCCAACCTCTCTATCATTGGGCGACCAACTGAGCCACAGCTGACAAGACACTGGAGTCTTCTCGTTCAGACTGCTCTTTGTTCCTCCTGCTTGCTTAGGGCATTTTGGTGTTGTCTCTGGAAACTTCCATTGTTGGGGTTTGTCGACCTCTGTATCCAAATTACTATGACCTATGTCTCCTAAGTAGAGACATTACTTCCAAGACAATTTAAATAAGACATTACTTTAACATTTATATCTGGTCTCATTGTAATTTTCCCAACACAGGCTGATCATCCGAATCAGGTGTGTTGGAGAGAGAAACATCTAAAACAGGAGTGTCCAGTCCTGGTCCTTCAGAGACACTGACTGTCCTGCATGTTCTAGATGTTTCCCTCTTCCAACACATTCACATGATCAGCCTGTCATCCAGCTCTGCAGAAGACTGATAATGATCTTCAGGTGTGATGAAAGAGGGAAACATCTAAAACATGCAGGACAGTGTCACTCTAGGACCAGGGTTACAACCCCTGCAGAAGATGGCCATTATCAGTCTTCTGCAGAGTTTGATGAGAGGTTTATCATTTGAATCAGGTGTGTTGGAAGGGGGATACGTCTTATGCCCTATTCGCATGGGATAAGTATTACCTATGGACCACTGGTAATTTGGAATTATTACAGAGAATGTCTGAGTTCTTAGTCCTGTGCAAATGCACCATGTCCATTAATTGCTCAGTAATAATTCTGCTGCATATTACCTACTGTGTTTGGGTGAAAAACCAACATCCAGTGATAATTCAAGTCCTGTGTGAATGTGAATGTCTGTGGTTCTGATTTCAATTGCGCGCCTCTTGTCTTTTTCTGGAGTTAATCATGCAGGAAGTGGCTGGAATTGTGTGGCACCATGTGATAAGGAAGATATGGTCAGCCCACGCCCACATGTACACTAACATTTATAGCTATCTGAGGTTCTCTCTGTAGATTCAGTCACTGTTTGCCAAAGGGAAAGTCTATGCCAGAGGGAAAGAACTGTCCATTCACTTCCATTGTAACCTCCAGACTGCTTTCATCTGCACTGACCCGCTCTTATTTTGAAGGCGTGGAGCAAATTTACACACTGCATCCTTACCAATGGGATTTTTCCCTTTGTGGATACAGTGCTGTTCTTATGCAGACTTTGTTTTCATACATCATTAATGTATTTAGACCAAACAGGATGTTCTGAACTTACGATATATCCGGTCATAATGTCTGGAATTTGACTGAATTACATACTTTTGTTTATCCTGTCTGAATGTGCCACACAATAACACAGAGGTATGGGGGTAACTGCGAAGATAATTAGTAATCTAGGAAGTTCAAATCCGTTCAGGTCAATTCAATCTAAAGTGGATGAGACGAGTAAAATGCTGTCATAATAACCTAGAAACAATGGAAACCAACCTTAAACCAATTTCCCGTTTTGTTTGGGTGTAAAATAAAGTATAAAAAAGACTAACCTGAAATATTTGTGGAATTTTACCAATATTCAGCCTGTTGTATATTTGTAGATCTACTGTGATCTGTAAGTTGTGATACACATGTATACATGATAAAGTAAAGCTTAAAGCCATCAATATTGTACTTAAATTTTTTAAGAATTTACAGATTGTTCATATTTGTTCATGTTATGTTCACGTACAGTTTGGAGATATAAACATTTTTATTGGAAAATTTATTTTTTTCTTACTCAAAAACACACAGACCTTTTTGGCGTTGAAATTATTTTACTGCTGCGGCCCACTTTATACCATATTAGGCTGAATGTGGCCCCTAAAATACATGAGTTTGACACCCCTGGTCTAAAACATGCAGGATCGTGTGGCTCAACAACAAGGGTTGGGAAACATGGTTCTAAATAAATGCATCCACACCTAAAAAAGAAAAAAGAAACCCTTTCATGCATAATGGACTCTACAGTGTGTCACGTTTTGTTGGGATTGTTTTCATGTTCATGTTTGTCTTGTCTGCTTCCTGTTTTATTTTGGTAAACCCTCCTCATGTATCATGTCTGTTGTCTTTACTTCCTTCTGTGTCTAATCATGAAACCATCCCCACCTTTCTTGTTAAAATCACCTCTGTCGCCCCTCCCCTTTTGTGTGTATTTAAACAGTGTGGCTGGCAAAATCTTTTGCCAGTTTGTCTTAGTCCATGCTGTATCCTGTTCTCTGATTTACCAGAGTTTTCATGTTCTTGCCTTGCCTTGCGTACCGACCTGTTTTGTCTTATGACCCATGACCCTGATCGCTTGTTGCCTATGCCCCATTGCTTTTGCCCGGACTCTGATTTTTTTGTCAAGACCCCCTCGGATTCGTTACCTAGATCGGACGGCTCACTTTGACCTGGACCTCTTTCTGAAATACGGTATCGAACTTTGCCTGAACCCTTCTGTACCTCTTCCACCTCTGCCAATGTGTGTACTGAACTTTCTGTCTGTTTACCGAGAGCTCGTCTTATCCCTGGTACCGTTGCCGTGTGATTCTCCTGGTTTTTGACCCCTGGCCCGACTGAGATTATGAATTTGGATTTCCCCTCTGTCACAAACTGTGCATTTATTTTACAGTATTATTTGTATAAATAAAACTGTTATTCTTTTACTCATATCCATCTGGTTCCTCTGCTTCTTGGGTCTGCCCTCAAAGGTTGTCCGTGATACAGTGGACAGTTTTTCAGTTCAATTTTATTTCAAGCACACAATCATCAAAACATCAATGTATCGATCAAAATGATCAACGAAAATGTTTTTCCGCGATTGAAAAAATTCAACTTCAAAGCTATTTTCTTGTATATTCATGGTTTTGTCATTATAGTTCCATTTCAGCAAACACAGTGGACATCTATGCACCGTCCCATACACTGAAAGTCAAACCATAATATAACAGTCACTCAGTGGTTGTTAATAAACTGTCAATTTTTGCTTTGGTTGTAAAATCAGTAACTGATTCTTATTAGATTGTAATTAACAATTTGTTTTTTAATTAAATGTTTGTTTTGTTGTAATAACTAGTATTAAAGTATGTTAAAGCGGTTATTCCATGGTTATTTCATTAATATTGTTGTTCTTCATTATTATTGAACATTGTTTGTTGGTTCTATTTAAAAAATTGAGAATTTACCGGTACTTCCTCACACATGTCTATGCCGCGGTGATGAGGTGTTTCTGATTGGCACAGAATGTGTGAAGGAACACTCCCCCCCCCTGCTCTCTGTATGTCTTGACCTTTACCAGAGTATCATCCAGCTAGGTTCCATGCCGTTGCTTGTTCTGAAAACATGCAGGGAAAAAAACTGTCTTTATTTACACAGGGAGCACATGAACCAGTTTGATCCTACATTTTTCCCAGTTTGTGCAGCAGCTACTGTTGCTTCTTCTTCTCTTGAAGGTGTTAAATTTCCCTTCGTGACAAAAATACATAATAAAATAAAATATACATAAAATGTGGTAGGAAGCTCTTCATTTATTTTCTTTATTATAAAGTGTATGTCCATAAATAAAAATGTGCAAGTGCTGCAAAAACAGACCAGCTGCAATAATGCAGGAGGTTCAGTTTTAAAACATATGGTCAAGATGTACATTGAAATGAGTGATGGAAATGAAATTCATACAATTGTTATAATTGTATTGTAAAATTGTTAAATGAGGGGTAGGATTTTTATAAGTTCTCTGAAGTTCAACCTGCTCCTTTTGAGTGATGACTCCTTATTTTGTCCATATTTACTTTTGTTCTGGATTTTATTTATTTTTTATATTTTTTAGGATGAACTGCTCAAATAAAGATAACTAAACTGAACTAATGCTAATGCTACTTCAGATTCGCTGCAATGGGGGACGGGTTTAACCCCACATGGGTGACACTAAAGTCCAAAGGAGCATGTGTTGGTAACCTGGGTGAGCCATCACCATGGTAACGCTGGGTGAGCCATCACATTCCAAAAGGACAAAAGTGGAAAAGTGGTTTTCAGCAGAATGACACCTTTAAAATATGAGAAAATATCAGATTAACTGCATTAAAAATTCTGTCTTTGCTTCAAAAATGAAATGCATTGGTATTCATGTCAGTGGATTTTTTGTAGTAGGTTAATTTAAATAATAAATACACTAGAAAAGCACTCTGTGAGCCAAAGCAGACCTCCCCGTCTCCGAATGAAGAGAGGTTCGCCAAGGAGGTTATGTTTTCCATCAGCGACATTACTCAAAAAGTTATCGATGGATTTTGATAAAAGCCAGGGTAAATGTTCTGCACTTCCATTGTTCTTTTCCACCTTCATGATGTCAAAGTGCTTTAGATTAGCCTCACATTCACGCTGGGAGACTAAGTCAGGGTCCAGTGTCTTGCCCAAGCACATTGACAGCCAGAGCCTGGACGTGAACTGCTAACCTCTCGATCATTGGTCGACCCACTCTACCAAATGAGCCACAGCCACCCTGAAAATGAAAGTGTTGGGAAAAAATGATTACATTTTGGTGGTGATCTGAAAGAGATCCGGGATTCTGGATCACTTTGAATTGCATTGTAGTAAATGGAGAATACATTATTAGTAATCTAACAAAACAGAAAAATAAAGTTCCTCTGAATTCACAAACATAATTTTTATTTTATTGTATTTTGATGTCAACACAACAGTGTTCATAAATTAATGAGCGCCTGAACATTCAGCTCAGAAGACAGAAAAGAAAGAACTTAAAACCAGGACTTAAAACCAAGTTGTGCAGTAACAAATAACTTTATTAACTTTATTCAATAAATAGATGAATGAAAAGTCATAGAGTGACTTAATTATTTCTACTTCCCTCTTTCTGTACTGTTCCTATAAATACTTATATTCAGTACTGGTCCATTCCCACCTACAATGTTATGGAACATGCTAACACTGTGTGTTAGTGACAGATGGAACTTATATATGTTACATAGTTAGTACCATGGGGGTGGGGGGTCTCAGCACCCCTCCCCATCTCAGCTTTCCTATTCCAAACGCCCCCAGCATCGTCCCACAGGGGGCTGGTACCGGGGGCGGTACCAGCCCCGTTGAGAAACCCTGGTTTAGAAGATTGTTAGGCTGACTTACTGTCACACAAATAACTGCGCAAAACTTTACAGATATTTATTTAATGTTGGAAAAAAACAGGAGATTGTCATGGTAATTTTTCCATTAAGTCACAAATGTGAGGGTTTCTTTATTATTGTTAGATGACACGTGAAGTCATTCCACAAACATGGTGATGGATGTAAAGGTCATTTGTTTTACAGATACGTGGAACAATCTGGACTTTTATTGTCTTGTTTTGTGTTTTTTCCTGTCTGTCTACCTGTTATTTCTGTCATTATGAGTGTCTGGGCTTTGATTTTGTCATGTGTGTTCATCTCTGGTGGCTGTGGTTCAGTTGGTAGAGTGGGTTGCCAAATGACCGAGAGGTTGGGGGGTCGCGTCCCGGCTCTGGCTGTCCACATGTCGAAGTGTCCTTGGGCAAGACACTGAACCCTGACTTAGGCCCCCAGTAGGACTTACCATAGACCTTAGAAACCTACTGGTGTATGAGTGTGTGTGTGAATGGGTGAATGAGAGGCTAATGTAAAGTGCTTTGAGCACCATGAAAAGCGCTATGTAAGTGCAGTCCATTTACCATTTTAATTTGTCATGTGGGTTCATGTCTGGGCTTTTATTGTGTCATGTGGGTTCATGTCTGGGCTTTTATTTTGTCATGTGGGTTCATGTCTGGGCTTTTATTGTGTCATGTGGGTTCATGTCTGGGCTTTTATTTTGTCATGTGGGTTCATGTCTGGGCTTTTATTGTGTCATGTGGGTTCATGTCTGGGCTTTTATTTTGTCATGTGGGTTCATGTCTGGGCTTTTAATTTGTCATGTGGGTTCATGTCTGGGCTTTTATTTTGTCATGTGGATTCATGTCTGGGCTTTTATTTTGTCATGTGGATTCATGTCTGGGCTTTTATTTTGTCATGTGGGTTCATGTCTGGGCTTTTATTTTGTCATGTGGATTCATGTCTGGGCTTTTATTTTGTCATGTGGATTCATGTCTGGGCTTTTAATTTGTCATGTGGTTTCATGTCTCACTCTGTCATGAGGGGTGAGGTGGACGGAGGACTCAAATGCTGTTGAAGGGCAAACAGATTTAATCAGAAACTGAACAAAATAAAGGCAGATAATAAAATGGTGGCTGAACAGTTAGCGCATTTGCCTCACAGCAAGAAGACCCGGGTTCAATTCCCGGAACATGTGGGTCTTTCTGTGTGGAGTTTACATGTGGGTGCTCCAGTTTCCTCCATCACCCAAAAACATGTTGTAATGTTAGGGTCAAATCCTCCAGCAGGTGATTCTGACCATTAGTCTGGTTCTACAGCAGCAGACGGGTCCATGGGCGCCACCCATGGGTGCCCACTGCTCCTTACAGGTTACCCCAATGGTATCAAAGAAAGGATGTGTTAAATCAGGGTATTGCCTCTCCCAGTGCATCAAAATCAGACACAGTCAGACAGCACGTCTGACCAAGCGTTGTTTTTGACGCACAAGTTGTCCCTCAGCATCTCATTGAGACACAGTGCATTTCTAACCCGTCCTTTTAATATGTGACGCTCAGAGCTGTAACCCTAAGTGTTTTAAACCTGAACATCTCATATTGCTGAAGAAAGGGTTAGAAACCCACTGTGTCAGAATTAGACGGTGAGGGACACCTTATGCGTCAAAAAATACTTTTCATCAGCATGTAGGAGCTGGGAGTCAGAGAGTGTTCATTAAATGCAGATAAAGTACTTTAACCTTAACTTTTGTACCTTTTAAAACAGAAACCAAACCAAACAAAACCTGGGGGTACATCAGTACAGTCTGTGGTGATGGATGTCCAGGTTATACTGAATAGTCCTGCAAGCCTCACTGATTAAATAGTTGCTGATCAGCAGTGACTTGCAGCTACACTGTGTGGGTTAGGTGAAGCTGATGAGAACTGGGGGAAAAATCTTGACTATATATATATATATATATATATATATATATATATATATATATATATATATATATATATATATATATATATATTATTATTATTATTATTATTATTATTATTTTAAATATATAATTATAATAATAATAATATATATAATTATAATTATTATTATTATTATTATACATACCACACCATATTTTTAAACTCTTCTTTGCTTATTGTAACACCTGAATTTAAAAACAAGGGTTATTTTATGGTATTTACATTTGGTACATTTTCACATACATGTTACATTTGTGCAACTTGAGAATCAATGGAAAAGTGCCTACTGTCTTCAATTAGATACACACCTGCAGTGACTGAAATCAGATGACATTTAATTCTAAATGTTCCTTGATAACACAATATGGAAAACTGTTAAATGTGTTGAATTAATCTTGTTTAAATGTATTGTACTGAACTGGCTGCACATTACACGACAGCCATTAAAAGTTTATCCATATCATTTTTGACCCTGCCTGTATTTTAAGACTATACTTGAATTTATTTAGAGACGTGGTGTACTGGGTGAAAATAAAATCCTGCTGTTTGTTTATGGAACAAAATTAACAGTGTGGTTACTGGAACAATACTGTAAAAAAAAAAAAAAAAACGTAAACATAATTAGAAAGACACATGTAGATTTACATGTAGGTTTTATATGTTAAACATGTAGATTTAATACATGTTTGGATTTTCAAAGTAACGCAAACAGTGGATGTAAAATACTTCACCAGTGACTTAATTATCTTAAAAGTGTTAAAGTTGTCATTCTGCTGAAAATCACTTTTCCACTTTTCTCCTTTTGGAATCTGATGGGTCACCCAGAGTTACCATGGTGATGGGTCACCCAGAGTTACCATGGTGATGGGTCACCCAGAGTTACCAACACATGCTGCATTTGCTGCATGGTGTGTCCCTTCCAATGGATGGATTTACCATCATTCATAGAAAACAACAAACAAACCAGACACTGTCTGGCCACATTGGCCAGTCTGTCCACTACACGTCACCAGGACATTGGGGTAACCCATGTGGGGTTAAGCCCCTCCCCCATTAGCATCTAGAAGAGAAGACAGCACCACAGAAGTTGCTGCACAAACTGGAAACTTTTAAGTGAACACTTAGGAAGATGTTCATATTTGTAGAACAAGAAATGACCATATTTGGACTAAAATGGGGAACTATAGAAGAGCCAGGGTTGATTGGTAGGCTACAGGGTTGTACAAAAATCCAAATTGCATTAAGAATCCCCCCTAAATTCAAATTTAAAGAAGTTGATGATACATAATGAAGCTGTATTTAATAATGAAGCTTCATAAATAGGATTATATGTAATTCATACAGATATTATTGCATGAAACTTGTGTACATAGTACTGTATTATTAAAATACACCTTTTAGAACACAAATTAAAATTAACAGGGACTTTTAACACAGCAGCAACTTTACTGATTAAAACAGAAGAAGAACCAAGAGAAACATAACCAGTATTTACTGTATTTATCTTCATTTCTCTCATGTTTTAAATCACAAATTACTTTACTTATCTTCACTCATCGTCTTCTTCTGTGTCACAGTTGAACAACCTCAGAAGCTTTGTCACATCTGTCTCCATGATGAAGGGCGAAAGAGTTGAAAAATAATTAACAGTTGATAATGTGTCGTTCGTGTTCTATCTGCAAAAGAAAAAGTCGTGTGTTCTTCTTTGCATTGATGGTTCTTAGTAGTTTTGATTCTAATTCTGGTTAGGGCACCCCTAGTGGTGGAAGAAAAATCCACAGAATAGCTGTACCTTTGTATAAACCTCGTGGTTCAAAACATATGACAAAAGTAGTGACTTATAGTAAAGAAAATACAGTAACCTATAAGTGCACGTGTTTGGATGGTGGGAGAAAACCAGAGTATCTGGAAAGAACCCACGCAGACAGGAGGAGAACATGTAAACTCCACACAGAAAGGTCTGGTGTGGGAATTGAACCAACAACCTCCTGTCTGTGAGGCACCAGCGTTAATCACTGCACCACCGTGACACCCCACTTTGATTTCATTATTATTATTATTATTATTATTATCAATTACCCTTCTATCTCCTAATAAATGTAAACAAATGACTGAGTGTCTTGGTGTGTCCAAACATACCACACCATGTATCTTTTAAAATTTCTTCCGGGAGGAGGGTGTGTTGAGGAGAGGGAGAGAGACACTGTGCGATTGTTCGTTTTTTTTCACTCTTTTTCATTCTTTATTCTTTACATGGTGATAGTGGTGGTGGGATAAAGTGTTTATTGTTCATTTACTGGTGTTATTTTAGTAAACGGGTGGTGGTTTTTACACTTTTGCAGACAAAACCTGGTCTGCGGGGTGGACACGCCACAGCCTGTCATGGCGTCCAGTCCTCTCACTTCGCTGCCGCACAGACATGGCATCAGGGTCGGTGCTGGGTCTACGTGCAGCGTGGAGGTCATCTCTTTAGCTGTGGGGGACATGGATCAATAAAATCTGCCGCTCGCATGAACAGGGCTGTGGCCCGTGGTGGCGGCGGCTCCGGCTCCAGCGTGGGCCGGTGGTGGTGGTCCATCGCTGGCGGTCGTTGCTGCCGCTCCCTCCAGTCGGCCTGTCCCCACGGCCCCGTGCAAGGCACCGCCACAAACCCTGGGCGCTGCCATTACTATCCAGATATGCAAGCTACTTCCGTCCGGAAGATACGAACAGACTTCGATTGCTAGCGTTTTGTGAGCTATAATGTCCTGGGAACATAGTTTTACTACTTTGTCTGGAGATGGAGTTATTATCCCCCACCCGAATGTGGTGCAGAGCTGGAGGATAATATGACGATGTGACACAACATAAAGTACAGCAAGATTTGTGCGTATTTCATGGATTCTACTGCAATAGACAGGAAAGCTATGGACAACAGCCATTCAGGCGTATCAGTATCTGCATTTAAGCACTAATATATAACAATAAATTGTACTCTCTCTCTCTCTCACACACACACGGATAGGGCTGCCAACTCCGTGAGGGGAAATACAGGACACTATGGCGTATCCTATCAGATTTACAGACCTCTGATTTTTTATGTAACCATCAATGGCAAAATAAGAATTTCGTCTCGCTTGAGTTCAGCTCAATACCGTTACAGTTTGTTTTTTAATATGGTACGATCCCGTATTTCAAGGGACGTTTAACAACCCCACACACGGAGCACTGTAGGTGACCTGTCAATCAAATGTACGCACACAGCTCTACTGTCTATGAACATTAGCTTATATGCTCATCAGCTGTTTTAGGAAAACACCGGTGGCAATGTTTATGTATGACAACTTCACAATTAACAGATTTGACGGTTTCAAAACTAAAGCTTTCATTTCATAGCTAAAGTTGCTGAACTTACCATCAGATTGAAGTTTAAGTCACTTTGGGGAAATAGTAGTCAGCTGGGTGAGTCGTAGTCTCTTCGGCTGTGTAAGGCAGGTGTATCCCAAAAATAACTCTGGAAACGGGTTATCCTCGGTTGGTATTTTGTCCACAAAGTGATGGGAACACATAAAGACATTACGTGGTGGATTCTTTAGATTTAATGCCTTCATTCAGGCACGTGATTCAGAGTCCGTTGCGAAAAAATTACAACAAAGGAGGGCATGGACATTGCCTCCTTGTGGCAGGTTTGTGGTCAAAACACTCTCTATCTAACCACTCGTTTAGCTGTTTTCTTGAGCTTCTACATCCAACGATAGCATGTGTAGTTCCCGAACCACTTTTACGCTTGTCATCCATAATTTTTCAAACTAAATCACTCGGTGTTAACATGTAAAGTGAACCAGAGCCTGCCAAAAAGGAAGTGAACAGCATAATCAGGAAGTAAAGCGGAAACAGGTCGTGAACTTGTCTATTGGTGGAGGGAATGGATGTGGGTGAAAACACTGAGGTGAGGAGAGAAAGTGATGGTGGAGGAAAAATTTAAAAAAATTAAACAAAAAAAGGTGGGTGAGGGGGGACAGAACAGTGGAATGTGAGAGGGAAAAACAAGGGTGGAGGAGATAGGTGATGTGGGTGAAGGGACCAGTAGAATAGAGGGGGCAGGTGGGATGGAGGGAGAGAGGGGTGAGTTAACTGGGAGTGTAAGTGAGACAGGGGAGATATGTGAGACTGAGAGAGTGACTGAAGGTGTGTGTGACTCAGGTGAGGCTGGAGGAGTGAGTGAAAGTGTGTGTGAGACAGGCGAGATAGAAGAGAGTGTGAGCGAAGGAGCAGGTGGAGTGAGTGTAGGTGCAACTGTTGAGGCTGCAGTGCTGGAGGAAGCTGGGAGATTGTGCAACGGAGAAGTAAAAGAAAAAATATAAATATAGAATTGAGAAGTAGCAAAGCTGGGAGGATGGAGGAGGAAGTGGGTGAATCAAGTGATTTGGATGGAGAACTCTCTGACAGCAGTGACCTGTCATTATCCCAGGTCACTGCTAGTCAAAAAAAATGCATATTCAGAAAAAATGATAAAAAAACTTTTTAGAACAAACAAAAGGAGTAAAAAGATTAAACATAGCACTACACTTCCCAAACATACTAGGTTTTTTCCATTAATCCAGACACATAATAAAAAACAAAGCAACATCAGAAACATTTAGTAAAAGTGAGAAAACAACTTAAGTTTTAATGATGTTGCATTTATTTTTATTTTTTAGTGTTTTTATTTTTCTTATATTATTAACCATGTCATGTTTTAAAATAAGAAGTTTAAATGTGAATGGTGCCAGAGAGACAGCGAGGGCGAAGCAGATCGACGTGTTATTTTTACAAGAAGTCCATGGAGATGAAAAGGTGGAGGCAAACTGGAGGAAGGAGTGGAAGGGACAGGTGGTCCTGGGCCACAACACCTCTCTTTAGTGGAGGAGAAGGCCTTCTGTTCTCCAGGACATTCACTCCTTCCTCTCTGGAGGTCGAACATGTTGTCCAGGGGAGGTGCGTTTTAGTCAAGGCACAGTTCCAGCAGCACACCCTGGTTTTTATCAACATCTATGCACCGACCAATGGCGCAGAGAGGAAGAGCTTTTTACAAAAAGTGAAGACAAGGCTGGACTGCTGTGGTCCAGAGGAGGTTTTATTCTTGGGTGGGGATTTTAACTGCACAGAAAATGAGCTTTTAGATCATAACCATGCAGAGCCTCATCCTGCCTCCCAGCACACGCTGAAGCAGCTGGTCGCTTCTCATGGTCTGGTGGATGTATGGAGAAGGCAGACTGTAGACAGTATACATGGTCCCACCTAAAAGAAAACTACCTGTCTTTTGCTAGGTTAGACCGGTTTTATTGTTTTCAGTATTATTTTAATGTAGTTAAAGAATGTAAAATATTGGCAGTTGGTTTTACTGATCATTCTTTAGTTTTATGTAGTGTTTTTATTAAAAGTATTTTACCTAAGAGTGTATATGTCATGACCTCCGCTCCAGTGACCTTTCCCCCAATCTCCACACTCACCTGGTCCTGCACTGCGCAGCTGCAAGCCGTTCCTAATCGGTGGCTATATAAGCAGTAAGGCTTGTAGCTGCCAGTGCAGGACCATTCAGATATGTCACCTCCATAACCCGGACTATCGCTTCCATCTCCCCAATCACCATAACCCGGACACTCATCATCACCACGGACTCTGGCCGTCCACTCCCAGGTTGTGTTTGTCTTGTCTTTATGTTGTAGTTTTGTTATTAAATTATTTTGCCCTCCAGTACTGTGCATTGGAGTCCTCCTGTTCCACCTCACCCCGATCCGTGACAGAATGGTCCTGCCACCATCTGGACTCCGCCAGTGCTGAAGGGACCCTTTTTTGTTTTTAGTTTTCCCCGTTTTGTTCTGTCTAAAGTCTGTCCAGACTTGCGTTCTGTCCCTGTCTGTGTATTTCCCAGTTAGTTATGTTTCCCTGCCCCAACATTCAGTTTATCTGCCCAGCGTCCTGTATATCCTTCCTGGCGTTCTGTGTTCCTTCCTAGCGTTCTGTGTTCCTTCCTAGCGTTCTGTGTTCCTTCCTAGCGTTCTGTGTTCCTTCCTAGCGTTCTGTGTCGCTTTCTAGCGTTCTGTGGCGCTTTCTAGCGTTCTGTGGCGCTTTCTAGCGTTCTGTGGCGCTTTCTAGCGTTCTGTGGCGCTTTCTAGCGTTCTGTGTCGCTTTCTAGCGTTCTGTGTCGCTTTCTAGCGTTCTGTGTCGCTTTCTAGCGTTCCGTGTCGCTTTCTAGCGTTCCGTGTCGCTTTCTAGCGTTCCGTGTCGCTTTCTAGCGTTCCGTGTCGCTTTCTAGCGTTCCGTGTCGCTTTCTAGCGTTCCGTTTCTTTGGCTAGCGTTCCGTTTCTTTGGCTAGCGTTCCGAGTTTTTGGCTAGCGTTCCGAGTTTTTGGCTAGCGTTCCGAGTTTTTGGCTAGCGTTCCGAGTTTTTGGCTAGCGTTCCGAGTTTTTGGCTAGCGTTCCGAGTTTCTGGCTTTATGTCTTGTCTTCTGGCTTTATGTCTTGTCTTCTGGCTAGTTGTCTTCTGGCTAGTTGTCCTGTCGCCTGGCGTTGTGTCTTTTCGTCGGTCTTGGTCTGTCGTTGGTCTTTTCTGTCTGTTCCTGTCCCTGACTCTTGCCCGTTGCTCGCTTCTGTCCCCTGTCCCTGCCTGTTGCCCGTGGTTGGCTTCTGTTCCCTGTCCCTGCCTGTTGCCCGTGATTGGCTTCTGTTCCCTGTCCCTGCCTGTTGCCCGCGATTGGCTTCTGTCCCCGGTCCCTGCCTGTTGCCCGTGGTTGGCTTCTGTTCCCTGTCCCTGCCTGTTGCCCGTGGTTGGCTTCTGTCCCCTGTCCCTGCCTGTTGCCCGTTGCTGGCTTCTGTCCCCGGTCCCTGCCTGTTGCCCGTTGCTGGTTTCTGTCCCCTGTCCTTGCTTGTTGTTCGTTTCTGCCTGCCTGTTTCCTGTCCCTGCCTGTTGCCCGTTTCTTCGTTTTGTCTTGTTCCTGTCTCAGCCAGAGTCCGTGGTGACCCCACCCAATCAGTCTCCTTGGTCCTCAGTCAGACCAGTCCAGTTGCTCCTGCTACCAACCCAGACCTCTCAGGTCACTCAGTCCTGAGGGTCTTCCACCCGGAAGGGTTCAACGCCGCCCTACTCAGGGGGTTTCCACACCGCCCTGCCCAGAGGGATGCCACACCGCTCTGCCCAGAGGGTACTCCGCCCAGGGGGTTTCCACACCGCCCTGCCCAGAAGGATGCCACACCGCTCTGCCCAGAGGGTACTCCGCCAGGGGGTTTCCACACCGCCCTGCCCAGAGGGATGCCACACCGCTCTGCCCAGAGGGTACTCCGCCCAGGGGGTTTCCACACCGCCCTGCCCAGAAGGATGCCACACCGCTCTGCCCAGAGGGTACTCCGCCAGGGGGTTTCCACACCGCCCTGCCCAGAAGGGATCCCACACCGCTCTGCCCAGAGGGTACTCCGCCCAGGGGGTTTCCACACCGCCCTGCCCAGAAGGATGCCACACCGCTCTGCCCAGAGGGTACTCCGCCAGGGGGTTTCCACACCGCCCTGCCCAGAAGGGATTCCACACCGCTCTGCCCAGAGGGTACTCCGCCCAGGGGGTTTCCACACCGCCCTGCCCAGAAGGATGCCACACCGCTCTCCCCAGAGGGTACTCCGCCAGGGGGTTTCCACACCGCCCTGCCCAGAAGGGACTCCACACCGCTCTGCCCAGAGGGTACTCCGCCCAGGGGGTTTCCACACCGCCCTGCCCAGAAGGATGCCACACCGCTCTGCCCAGAGGGTACTCCGCCAGGGCGTTTCCACACCGCCCTGCTCAGAAGGGATTCCACACCGCTCCGCCCAGAGGGTACTCCGCCCAGGGGGTTTCCACACCGCCCTGCCCAGAAGGATGCCACACTGCTCTGCCCAGAGGGTACTCCGACCAGGAGGTTACCATGCCGCCCTGCTCGGAGAAATACTACTTAAAAATGTTTTTATTTTTGAGCTCTGGACAACGGGGGGGGGGGTGGTGTTTGTGGTTTTTTTTGTTTTTGTTTTTTAGGGGCTTCAGGAGCCGCCCCTTCGGGGGGGGGGGGTACTGTCATGACCTCCGCTCCAGTGACCTTTCCCCCAATCTCCACACTCACCTGGTCCTGCACTGCGCAGCTGCAAGCCGTTCCTAATCGGTGGCTATATAAGCAGTAAGGCTTGTAGCTGCCAGTGCAGGACCATTCAGATATGTCACCTCCATAACCCGGACTATCGCTTCCATCTCCCCAATCACCATAACCCGGACACTCATCATCACCACGGACTCTGGCCGTCCACTCCCAGGTTGTGTTTGTCTTGTCTTTATGTTGTAGTTTTGTTATTAAATTATTTTGCCCTTCAGTACTGTGCATTGGAGTCCTCCTGTTCCACCTCACCCCGATCCGTGACAGTATACTGGCATTTTAATTCGGTTTTAACTTTTGATAAAGGTTTTAGAGAGGCTTTTAACTTTTTTTGGAGTACTTTTAGACAGAGAAAAAATTATTTTACATGTCTTAGGCAGTGGTGGTGTAATGGAAATCTATTGTGCTTTAACATTGTATTGCTTATTTTTTCTTTATATTATTACTTTGTCTTGTGATTTACATCCGACAGCTTTAACTGTTGACTGTGCTTAGCCCAGGGCATTTAAACCAGTCAGCAACACTTTTATGGTTAGTTGTATCAGTTGAAAGTTTTACCAACCTTCTGTGATCTCCTTTTATTGATGGTTGTATTATCTTTACCAACCTTCTGTGACCTCCTTTTATTGATGGTTGTATTATCTTTACCAACCTTCTGTGACCTCTTTTTATTGCTAGTTGTATGATCATTATCTTCACCAACCTTTCTGTATGTTTCCTTTGATTGGCCAGTTGTATCTGTGTAAGTACCTGTGTCTCCTTGGTCTGGCAGAGATCTCTCCACACACATGCTGCCATGTGTGTGTTCTGTCTTGAACAAAAAACTCATTACAATAATTTTTCTAAATATTATTCTGATTCCAGCTTCGTTCTTAATTAAACTGAAATAATTCCACAACATTGGGACCATGGAAAAACAGAAATAGAAGTTTTATGTCAGCAGTATACTGTCAATGTCACTTGTGCGATCTATTAGTGACCTGGAAACTGAAATAGTGGAGTTAAAAGCCATCACTAATTCCACAGGAAACAGAGGGTATATTGAAACCCTCAACTCCAAAAGAATGGCCTTGGCCAACCTACTGGACACGAAGGCACAGGGTGTAGTGGTCAGGTCCCGGATCACAGAGGTGGATGCTCCCTCTAGCTTCTTCTTTGTCCTGGAGAGGAAGCTGGGGCAATGGAAAACAATCCACATGTTACTATCGGACACAGAGCAGGAACTCAGCGAGCCGGTCGACATAAGGAAAAGAGTGGTGGAGTTCTACTCCACCGTCGACTGCAGTGAGTTGGAGGAGGACAACTAACGTCTCCTGGACAGTTTCTGCAGAAACCTCCCCAAGGTATCCGAGGACACCAACTCACTGCTGGACCGGCCGCTGGAGGCAAGAGAGTTAATCGCCGCTCTGTAGAGCATGCAGGGACAGAGAGCTCCAGGACTGGATGGACTAACGGTGGAGGTTTTTAAAGCATACTGGGACATTTTAGCTGAAGATTTTATTGATGTTTTTAACGACAGCCTGGCTGAAGGGTCCCTGCCACAGTCCTGCCGCAGAGTGATGGTGGTTCTCCTGCCGAAGAAAGGAAACCTCCAGGATATCAAGAACTGGCGCCTTGTGTCCCTCCTTTGTGTGGATTATAAAATCCTGTCAAAGGCCCTGGCTAACAGGCTGATAGAAGCTATTGAGCAGGTCATCCACTGGGACCAGACCTACTGCATCCCCGGCAGGTCAATGGAAGACAATGTCTACCTCATTTGGGATGTTTTGGAGGTCTCCAGCTCTTTGGACGTCAACGCTGGTCTGGTTTCACAAGAAAAGGCATTCGACCACGTTGAACACAGCTTCATCTGGAAAACCATGGAGAAGTTTGGGTTCAACGCTGGTTTTATTGCCAAGATCCAGGAATTGTACAGTGACATTGAAAGTATACTGAAATTTAATGGCAGTCTGTGTGCTCCTTTTAGGGTCTGTAGAGGCATCCGGCAGGGTTGCGCCCTGTCCAGAATGTTCTATGCACTCTCCCTGGAGCCACTCCTCTGTAAGATACGCACTAGCATTGATGGCCTGATTTTACCTGGTTTTAGTGAGAACATTGTTTTATCTGCATATGTGGATGATATTGTTTTTTTAAAAACCAGACTGACATTGACATTTTAAAAGTTTTAACCAATTTGCGAAGGTAAACTGGTCGAAAAGCGAGGCCCTAGCTGTTGGCAGATGGCGTGGTGGCCTGGGGGTGGACACAGCCCTGTTTTCAATGAATTCTAAATTATTAATTTTTAACGGGGTTCCTCTTTTTTTATTAAAGTGTTTTTATGTCCTGGGCCCTTTTTAAAAGCAGTCCAAGCAAAAGCTCTGACTCTCTGTTCTGGTTGTTAAAGGAGGCATTGGTGCATGGAGCCAGACTGGACGTCTCTGGCCGAGCCACGCCTGGGCTGACGACGGCGCTGCTCCGCATCGGCACGCTGCTGCTTCGGCAGCTGGTGTACGTGGCAGGGCCAGACCTGTTGGATGCCCGGGCTGTGGGTTCTCTGCTGGTGGTCCGGTCCACCAGGGTGTGCCAGAATATTCTACAGCTGTGGAGGCAGAGACTCTCAGGGAGAGAGGGGGGTCTCCTCATGGACTTCACCAGAGGGACTGAACCCGACTGAGGAGACCCTTTCCCAGAACTGAGCATCCATCCCGACCTTGGAGACCGTGGCGGACCTCTCCTCGAGAGTCTGAAGAACATCGACCTCTGCACCGCAGACAAGAAAGAACTGTACAGGAGCTGTGTCAAGGCCATAAATAAGGACAGACTGTGTGACAGAGCTCCCACTGTGTGGACCGGCAAACTGGGAGGAGACCACCAGCCGCAGTGGAGAGCTCTGTACAAACCTCCGCTAAAGTGGTGAATATTACACGGAGCCTTCGCCTCAAATGCTTTCATCTCCCACGCCGAGCCCGCTGTGTCAGACCAGTGCCCGTTTTGTAATTTTAGAGAAACGGTGTTTCATGTTTTTAGCGAGTGTAGAAGACTGTCAGGTCTCTTCACTCTTTTAGCCGATGTTTTTAACTGTCCAATGAGTTTTTTAGCATTCCAGTTTTTATTAATGGGGTCAAATATAGGAAAACAAAAAAATAAAAAACTCAGTTGCTAAATTTTATCATTGGGGAGGCGAAGCTGACAATTTTACCATCGAGGAAAAATAAGATAGAGAGGAGGGCATGGACAGAACCAGCCTCAGTCTGGCGCTGTAACATCAAGTGCAGACTGAGGCTGGAATTCGCTTTTTATAAAATAACCAATGATTTGAACAGTTTTGAGAACATTTGGGCTTTTAATAAAACATTATGCACTGTACAAGAGAATATGCTTGTTTGTTTGTTTGCCTCTCTGGCTAAACATGTTCACCATTTTGTATTGTTTTTAAATGTACGTATTTATTTCTTTGTAACCACAGAACACTATTTATTTATTGTATGTGTGAATAAATGTGGTTGTAAAAATCTTCTTCTTCACTTAATGTAACAACAGTTAAGATCTTTTTTTTAAGCCATGTAACTCTAGTTGTGGAAAACAGTCTTTCCTTTTGGTCTTTTATGTGATATACCAACTGTGCTTCACCTAAAAAAATCACTTCCTGCTAGCACCAAAACGTTTAACTGGAAAACAATAGTTTTTGCACAATTATCATTTTTTGATTCGATATATTTTTATGCCCAAGTCAGTGGAAAAGTGAATAGTGATATATGCAAACAATTAATTTATCTGAATTGCAATGAATTCAGGTCCACTTCCTGTAATTCAAATAAATAATTCTGTACCGTACAGGATAATTCAAACATCCTGTACAGTACAGTCAATGCAAATTCTATTTAAAATTCATTGAATTGAATGACATTCTGAATTTTCTGCAACCTTGATAACTCTGCTCTATAATTTATCTGACGTTAAATCTGCTAAATCCTACATACTTGAATATTAATATGATGAATAAAAAAACAAATGACAGAAGTGCTGGTTAGCTCATGTTTTTATGACCCAGACATTAAACCAGTGGTTCCATCACAGCAGTATTTTTAACTTTAGCCTCAAATACGTTATATGGGTCAAAATGATTGAATTTGAAGTTTATGCATAAAATCCCAGTAAAATGTCTCCTGAACACTTCTAACTATGAGTGTTTGTTAAATTCCAAGCGTAAGTTCTTCAAATCATGTCTTTTAGGAAGAACAACAACTGACTCTGACAGTAATTAAGTCTAAAACTAAGACAAATCGACTCCAAACACGACTTTCCTTGGTGCTGCCGTTAGGTACCGTTGGAAAGATGGGGATTCCCTCTAGACAACCCTTAAATAGAAATCTACATAATTATAGATTTGAACTAAGGGGAGGCCTCAGAACAAAACCTTCTCCACTAAACTGAATCCCCTGTTGCTATGGCGATGTTGAAAAACAGCCTCTGATTGGTTGAATTAGTGTCACGCACATATTTTTAATAACTTTTGGATAAATATAAAATCTTAATTTCTGAAATTTGACCCAAGTGACTGGTTTTGTGCTGGAGGGTCACAAATATGATGGTTTATGTACATGTATACAATGGATTTGTAAATATTCCACTCGAAAGAACCTGTAAAGTGAATGAATCACACCAGTGTAAACTATCCCTACTGTGTTTAAATTGAATTAAATTTACATTAAGTGTTAGGTCAGTGTAATGTCTGACACCACAGCTACAGTAGAATGATCTGTCAAACAAACAGCTGGCAAGAGGGAAAATATATAGTCAACGATTCTGAATGTAATTGTTCATATGACAGGTTTAACGTTGATCACAATCACTAATGCTCAAGCAACACATCTATCTGTAAAGAAAAATAGAAACATTACATGCAATAGCATTCCCATGGGACTGCACTGGTTTTCTCAATGTTACTTTGCCTTGAGGGTTCATGTAAACCCTGATTCTCAACGGTATTATTAGCTCGTATGAAATGAAACATGTTATCTAAGCAGGTGGTGAGGAGAGCTGGACTGAGCTGTAAGAGTAATGGTGTTCTGGCAACCTTTGAACAGACCGTATCAGTCATATGACATTGCGTCGGCCTTCCATCACATAGATCTTTCGCTTCATTGATCCTGTGGAGACCAGCAGCAGGGCAGGAACCAGTCAGGGGATCATTGCTCTCCAATGAATTTCATTTGTTTCCACCGTGGCCCCTCCCACTGCCTCGGTAACCACTGACGCTGCTCTTTGCAGTTGCAGCTTTTTGATTCGCTTAAGCAATATCTGAAGGTCAACCTTTGTCAGGCTTGTTGAGGTAACAAGCACATAATGGATGCACTGTCTACGTACACTGTTAGTTATAGCCTGTATATACGTCAATCCATTTTATCTATTGTCATGGTACATTAATTACTTATATAGATTATATTCATTCAAATCTATTGCATTTATGTGGTTGTCCTTAATGTGGTTACCATATCTTCTGGACTATAAGTTACACTTGAGTATAAATCAGATATTTGGGGAACATTTTTAATTTACCAAGATTTCACCTTGAAAGTCAATTTAAAATAAAAATAGAATAATTTTTCAATTCAACTTTAAATAAATTTTATTTATAAAGCCCTCAATCACAACAACGTCATCTCACAGGGAGACAACAATCAACCACAGAAATCGATAAACTCCAAAACCAATCATCCCCTGTCCTTAGACCCTCCTCGGCAAGAAAAAACTCCAAAACCCAGTGGGAAAAACAAGAAATCTTGAGAACCACACTGAAGGACAGATCCACTCCCATGGACGGACAGACTATAGATGAACATCCAAATTGAAATGAATGTGAGGGGGAGGGTGAGAGTAGAGGTCTGGGGTCAAAGGTCAGCACAGAACACAAGTGAGTCAACTGTTGTCTATGGCTCCTTATGTGGATACTGCTGAGAAAGTTGACCCTTCCCCTTCTCGGGGGAGTGGGAAAGGGGACACCAGGTGACTAGCCATGAACAGACTTGATATATATATATATTGGTAGGTTTACATAATTACAAATACAGTGGGAGAGGGAGATGTGATAGGACTCGGTGTCTGTACTTCCCCCATCATTTTATCTCCGAGTACAGCTTAGACTGAACTGTGACTTCAGTCTGTTTTTCACTAACCTGACCATAGTCCTTCTCAAAATAGAGAACAACAGGCTGAATAGGTAACGTAACAAAATCAACTAACGTTACATGATGTATAAACATCAAACTGAGAATGTGCCTGATATGTTAACGTAAAATATTAACTATAGTATAAAGAACATGCTCATGCTCAACAGCGCCCTCTTGTCAGGGTGAAAATAACATGTGAAATTATCTAATACTATGTTAATAATTTCACATATAAATCGCTGTGGAGTTTAAGTCACACCCCAGGCCAAACTATGAAAAAAAAGCAACTTATTGTTGGAAAAATATGGTGCTTTCATTTTCAGTTCATCAGTCATCTTGAGAAAAAGAAAGTTGTGTGGTGTTGTACACACAACGATGGCACTTGGGTTTCCTCTGAAAGCATTAGGTTTAATCTGAAGCACTGATCTCACACCTTTCTGAAGCAAAGGTCAGGTTTTATGTGGAATATGTAAATAATGTCTTAAACATCTTTTCAAAGCTGTTAATTGCAGTAGTTTTTTTTTCCAGGTCTGACATGTGATGCTGGCGGCCATCGCAATTAAAATGTTGCCCTTTACACTCCTGTGAGTGAAGACACAGGAAATGGTGAGATGAAAAGGAGATTTTAATGATGCTATGTTTTAAATATAGTAAGACCTCTGTTACCCATGGCTGGCATGAACTGAGGACATGTTATGTTTGTTTTATATTTAGGATGTTGCCATTTACTATATTATAAATGAATGCAAAGAGGGTTTTTAATATAATTATGACAGGCATATTACATATATCTTTTTTATGGTAATACTGACACATTTACAGAAACGTTCATAAATGTTTGCTGTGACAGCAGCCAGATCAACAGGTTATTGTTTGATTGAACTACACACCTCTAATATATATATTGCCATCATGAATAAAAGTATAAGCATGACAAAAAACATACATTTAAATTAATAAATAAATATGAAACTTACAGTTAAAGGGATAGTTCAATATTTTTAACATGAATTCATATAGAATCAGTGTCTTTACTCTGGTGCACACACAGTGACTTATCCCCGGCAGTGTCCTGTGAGTCCAGTTCTGGTCAAAGTTAAAGTAGTCTTTGTCAAACTACTTTCATCAGTTGATGGTCAGTCTTTACGGTTGCTATGTGCAGGTGCACAGCTTTTAGCAGTGACAACGCTAGCACATTGAGAGAAAGTAGCGGCAAGCAATTACGAGGTGTGAGTTTTTGTTCCGTGACGGTTTTGTTATGCAAATGAATCACTCATTCCAACACATACGGTTTTAAGAAGAAACATGTTTTATTTTGTTGACACCAGGAAACTTGCCAGGACTACTTTGGCTTTGCCCAAAACCGGACCGGAACTGGGCTCACAGGACACTGTGGGGGGTAAGTCACTGTGGGTGCACCAGAGTAAAGACACTGATGACAAACACATTAATCTGAAAAATACATAACTGTCTTTTTTATATTCTACTTTATTCATCTTCAGTATCATATGTAAAGAAATAAAACGTATCTTCAACTAAAATGATTATTTGAATCATCAAGACATCAACAGGATGCTTTATGCTTCCTCCACCATAAACTCAGATAAAACTATGCAGGTGAATATATGTTTTAGTTATTTACAGTATAAATATTTGCATTACACTCCCATTTCTGAAAAAATATTGGCCTCTGTAATTTGCTTTTTTGCCTGTAATTCATGTATTTTGTTATATTTAATTTACACATTATATCGATGTTCATGAAAATGCAAAATAAATTAAGATTTAAATTTAAAGTGAGTTTTTCACCAAAAATTTTGCAAACCTAATGTAAAAACAAGTTTGTCCATCTGTCATTGATCCTACTTTATAGGTTTTTCTGGTGAATTGATGTGGTAGAAGATGGACGTGTTTCCAGGGTAACTACAGAGTCTTTGAACTTCCAAAGGGGTCATATCTAATGACAATGGAAAAGCAAAAAAGCAGCATTTTACACCAATTCTTTACATGTATTGGCATGATTAATGGATCAACATATGTTAAACAGTTCATATCCATAGATATTTGTGTCACCAGTGGCTCTTTGGGACTTTATAGGTTACAGGAAACTGAGACAGTCATTAGCTTTGAAAATAGAGTTAGCTAGTCATAACACACAAGCATATCTCAGTATAAAACCAGACTTAGACAGAACCGACAGAATATCTAATAAACCTGTAATTTTCTTCTTCATTTTCAGTCATAGCACAGTGGTGTGTTGAGCTGAGGGGACCCACACAGGCTGCTGATGCTAGTGGTGTGTAGCTACAGCTTCAAAGACAGTCTGGTCACAGCTGGGCAGGACTTCAGTAAGACCATGTGATCTGCTGAACAGGGTGAGTTAGCATCCAGTTGTTTGGATGGATGCCAAGAGCTGCTGCTGCTTACATCAACAGAACACTTACAGGTGCAGTGTGGACCTAATGTCAGCTTCATGACTTTATCGCAGTCACTACTAATGTCAGCGGTGGAAGTAACTAAATGTGACTGTGACTGTACTTAAGTAGATATTTTAAATATCTATAGTTTACTTGAGTATTTATTTTTCTGGGAAATGTTTACTTTTACTCCCTACATTTGTTCATAAGTATCTGTACTTTATACTCTTTACATTTATATAAATATATGTACTTTATACTCTTTACATTTATATAAATATATGTACTTTATACTCTTTACATTTATATAAATATCTGTACTTTATACTCTTTACATATATATAAATATCTGTAGTTTATACTCAGAATAGAGAAATATTTTTTCACAGTAAGCAGATGTGACAGAATAAGTCACTTCAAAAGGAAAATAAGTGGAAACTGTGTCTGAAATCACTCCCTGACCCTCTATAGGGACCACACCATTTTGTAGGGGTGTCTGAATCTTTAATGAACTATTTAGAATCACTATATAGTCACTCGATGTATCACTGTGAAACCTGGGTTTGATTCCCAGACCGTGCAGACCTCCCGTTCTCTCCCCATGTCTGGATGGGTTTCCTCTAAGTGCTCCAGGTTCCCCCATCATGTTTGTTAGGGTCAAATCCTCCACCAGTTAACTGACCATGGGCCTGGGTCCATGTCTGCAGATGGGTCCCTGAGCTCCGCCCATGGGTGGACACCGCTCCTTAGAACGGTGGGTTAAATGCAGAGGACACATTTCGTTGTATGATGACAATCAAGTTCTATCTTATCTTAACATGGACGGGTTGATTGGGCGTCACCCCGGCAGAGCTACAGCTGTTCAGTAACGGTAAAGGTTAATGTGTCTGTTGGATGACAGACGCCAGACAACATCTGTTTAACAGTTAATGACAGTAAAACAGTCGTGGGCCAAGTTTATTCTCATTTTTTTATTTTATTGCACAGACATGAAAAAGTTAAAAAGCCTTTTAATTTTGTGAGATGACACTGTCATGTTTTAATTATTTGACAGTGATGACACGATTAAACAGCACTGTAGTAGTGTCCAAAATGTTTTTGATTGAGTTCACTATGTAGAACATACATTTATTTCCTTATGTTGGGAGTAGCTGGTGATGTCAGACACAGCCTGTGAGCCTAAGGCTACATTTATACTGAGACGATGAAAACAGAAGAAGTAAAAGTGTCGTTTCGCCTTCAGTTTTTCATCTGCATTTAGATGAGCGTATTCAGGAGGAAATCCTTGTTTATACAAAGAAGCAACAGTTGGTGAAATATGATTGGATAGTCCTGCCAGATAGTCCACCCGTCTCTGGACAGCTATGGGATGTGTGTAATGTCTGTACAATAACTGAAACGACTCCTACACATTTACTAGAGCTGCTAATGCTAATGCTAATGCTGTGGGATGCAGGTTGTTCCACATGTTTGTTGCTTTACCTGCTCAGTTATCGAATGTAACGTGAAAGTGTATGTGACATGAACATATGTGATGTAAAGACACACACAACATGAACATATGCATTTCTTCCTGTTTAGACGGAGATGTGACCCAGCACGTCTGCAATACGTCCCACTCTGGAAGGAGTCTGAAGATTTGTGCGTATCTGTGAAGTAAAATTTGGCATGTGTGTATCTTAGGCCCTAAAGTCCCCCCCATAGCTCCATTAGGAAACAAAGAACTCCTTTGTTTCAGCCTAGTATTTTCCCGCCAGAAAATAAGTCACTCCTTAGAAGTAATTTAACCGATGAGGTGTTCTTATGAAACTATGTAATAGACGACAGTCTCCCAACTACCAATCCCATGTAACCACTTGTCTTTTTTCTGCCCAGTGAGTGACATCACTGGGCAGGGCTTGTGGGTTCATTAAAACTGGGAGGGAAACACCCGGGAGTGAGAGCCATTTGAATTCAGAACTAGGAGCCGCGTTGCTGTTCTGTCTTCTCATGGTTGTCAACCCTCTCAGCTGAGATAAAAATTACATTGAAGGATTCATTGTGTCTGTCTTTCAGTCTGTCTTTGTTTAAACTAACTTAGACCGTACAATTTTGGTGCCGAAACCTGGGAGTCCAAAATTTGGGCTTTGGGACATCGATGAACCGAAGTGAGCCAGAATCTGTCGACAGCCACTTGAATTTTAGTGGGAGCCCGTTAGGATTTGCTTCGCCGATTGCCCTGAAGCCCAGTAACGGATCCAGTGGATTGAGGACCACACAGCGAAACTGGTAAGGCAGACTCTGTTGTTTATTCATACAGACGTGTACAGAATGTAGTTGGTGTTTATAATTCACACCAATACCGGTGGGCCTGGGGACCACAGCTTCGGAGTTAGTCCAAGATCAGGGATCTTGTAGGGTCTGGAACTTGAGAGGCTGAATGACTTAGTTCAGCTAAAAGTACTGACTCCGAAACCCAGTTAAAGGGATCAGGGATCTCTCTCTAAGTCAGGGACTTAGCAATTAAGAGAAAAAGAGAAAACAGGTCTGTCTTTTTGATGTCATTTGTGTGTGTGTGTGTGTGTGTGTGTGATATGAACCCATGGTTTGAAACGGTTTTAAGACCATGTATGATCTTGATGATGTATGATCCTTTGGACCAATAGTATCCGTTAAAAGCATGGCGTGTGAAATAGTGATGCGGTTAAAACCACATTGTGGAACAAAATTGATGGTTTAATTAGATAATAAACCCGCGGGTATATAAAAACATTACAAAATTATCAAACGGGACATCCCGGTGAGTAAATCAAATGAAACTGGTACAAGGAAGACAAACAAACAACTCACCGGATTTACGTTGTGTTAAAAGTTCACACATGATTAAAAATAGAATTATATTATAGCACTAGCACAAAAAATGATAAGAGAGAGTATTAGAACAGGAGATATTATCTGTATGGAGAGGAGTGTTTTTCTTTCATTTTTTATCAGGTAGAGCAAAGACGTCAGAGGAAGCGGCCGGAGCCACAGCAACAGAAGCTGTAGTACAAACCTCACCCAAACCAACGGTGCCCCCTGGTGACCCTCCAACGCAATTACAGCCATGGTTCTGATACCTTCGCTACGCCCCCTGTTGGTCACCGCACTAAATACATCAATCACCCAAGCCCAGCAGGACCCATGCCGGTTTTGCAGCCAACTGGAAGAGGTGACATACAAGTCACACAGCGGTGTAGATGGAGACGCAGCTGCAAATAGCCCATATCAGGTGAATCAGACACAACACCTGATGAACAATTTCCACCCATCCATCAGAGATCAAACACTGAGTCACACACCGCACACTAAACAAAGATGAACTTCTCCAGTGGGTCTCATATGCATTTCAAATCCAACAGCAGAAAAACAATCACTAAGTAGCTACTGCCTAGCCCAAACATTGGCCATGCTCACGCTCCCCCAGATACACAACAATGGGAGTGAAATTAGGTGTACTTGAAGCAAAAGCCTGGTTCCAACAGGCTGAAGAATGAGAAGATGGGAAAAGAACTAAAGATGCTATGTTCCACCGAGAAGAATATTATGAAAAACAATGCAGTCAGAGACGAACTCTAAACGTGACTGATCGAACAACAGAAGATGGTGGAAAGAAGGGAGAAAAGACTACCGCCATCTTCCATGCTCTATCCTTTCTCTGGTAGGACTAAGTACCCCTCTAAAAAAACCACAATACACTAACTTGCGTATTCGTACAGGTAGTGTGATTTATGAGTAATTAAAAAATCTGAGGGGTGAAAAAGGAAACAGTAAAATCAGAAGTAGACACTTTAGGCATTGAAGTATACACTTTGATAGAGGTGGTCCATCCCAGAGGAGGACAAGACAATAAGGAAGGTATCATATTAGTATAAACAACTTAATTTATTGATATTCTTAAACATATACTAACATTGATTAGAGTAAGATAAAAGTACAGTAAAGGTGTAGGGAAAGCAGGAATTCTAATTAAGCTTATTTAAGTCTACCTAATACATAAACATTGTATAAGTTCTAAAATTAATTAAGCTTAAAATAACATGAGTAGAATAAAGATAAATATCCTTAAATAAATAAATCTTTATTTAAAAAAAAAAAAAAAAAACATCTGAAATTTGCCTTTATAGAAAACTCAGCTGTTAATGTGACACATTGAAACAAATTAATTTTGATTTATGTAAGTGTTGTATTTATGAACTATAGCATTAAGAGTAAAATCTTAAATTAATTGCTCAGACAATGTATGTTGATTAGACTATACAAATTCGATGGATATGAAAAACATTAAGTCCATTTAGTGTGATAAATAAATTAGCAGAAGAGGTTCATGCTTTAGAGTGGTGGAATGGATTTAATGACTGTTGAAGTCATATAAGTCAGATAGGAGATAAGTTGGACTCAATGAATAGATGACAGACTTTTCACGACTACATGCCTAAAATGACAATTCTTTTTTTTTTTTAAAAAAAGTGCACAGTGGACTTCAAGACAGCAATAATGACGAAGCAAAGTAGAACAAACTTTATGGATATAGATGAAGACAAAACAGGCTTTTTATCATATTTTAATAACCTACATAAGACTTTAACGACAAGAAATGTAGAGATTTTAAGGTATAATAAATTAATATATAATCTGGTAAGAGTAGAAGTACCAATTAAATTCCTCTACCTAAGTTCAGTAATGAAGTTTTTTTGTTTTTTACAGAAGAGTGTTTAAATGTTTTGCTTTGAGCTATTCATGTAACCAAAATTCTAAATTTGAGAATATACATGGACATTGATAGGAATTTAGATTGCGTGTTGTTTAAGGATAATGCATTTAAAGGAAGTGAATAATTGTCAAGAGGGTTTGAAAAAGTTAAATGAGAAATTGCACTATTCACCGTATAATCCTCCTGAAAGTCCCACATGCAGTGGAACTACTGATCACGTCTGCGGACATGTCATTTATATCTCCAGCGAGACACTTAGGAGTACTGACAATACTCGCATCACAGCCACACCTGAAAATTCAAAGATGTAACATCTGAACCAAGCCACCTTGCTACCTACACAAGAAGGTGGAGAGCCTCATAAGTGCAAATTAAGAACAGCTGCATGTTGTAGACTCAGACCTGACCTGCAAGACATTCCTTTAGAAGACAGCACTCATGTGTAGATGGATGGCTCCGCCTCAAAGTCTCCTACAGGTCAGAACCTGGAAGGATATGCTGTGGTCACAGATACCACCATTCTGGAAGCCAAGAAACCCCCATGTACACACTCAGCACAAGCAGCAGAACTCATAGCTCTAACTAGAGCTTGTGAACTGTTTAAAGGTCAAAAGGTCACAGTCTTCACAGGTAGACAATATGCATTTTCAACACTGCATACCAACCCATGCAGCCCAATGGGATAGAAAAGGAATGAAAACGGCATCAGGGAAGCCAGTAGGACATGCAGAACTACTCACAGCACTAATTGAGGCAGTGCAATTACCTGACAAAATTTCAGTATGAAAATCAGTCAAGGGAATCACAAGGCTGACCAAGCCACCAAAGAAGCTGCAACACAGAAAACCACAGAGGTGTTGGCACTCACCAAAGAACCAAGAGACACTATCCCAAGACAAGTTCTAATAGACATGCAGAGACATGCCCCACCAAATGAGAAACGGCACTGGAAAACAGCTGGAGCGGTCTAGACATGAAGGCAGACTCCACCACGTGGACGACAGACCCTGTCTTCCACACGGTCTGTGTCCTTTGGTAGCAAAATCGAGCCATGGAGTTTTCCATGTCTCAACAGGAGGGATGGTTAACATGACACAACAGGCATTTAACACAACACAAGGGTTAAATGCCTATTTTAAAAATTTTTGTAGAAGTTGTAGACACAATTCACAAGGTAATGTCAGACCTAAGAGAGGTCTCACACAACATGGCACATACCCATTTCAGATACTACACATGGATTTCATTGAACTTTCACGTAGTGACACATAAAAGTATTGCCTAGAATTGATTGATTCATTTTCTAAATGGGTAGAAATAGTTCCAAAAAAGCTGATGCACTGACAGTAGCAAAAGCACTCTGCAAAGAGATAATTCCACAGTTTGGCACAACATTTGGACATTAGCCTGAAAAACCATTGTGCATACCATCCACAGTTAGCAGGTCTGGTGGGACGCACTAATGTCACAGTAAAAGCTAGGCTACGAAGAACTATAGAAGACACAGGCCAATTGTGGCCAGAGTGTCTACCTTTAGTTAAAATGTACATGCACATTGTTCCTAATCACATAGGCATTACACCTTTTTAAATGGTTTATGGTAGACCATTTTGGTTGCCAATGTGGGAGGGAAAACTCACCTCAGAGACTGAGGGTAAGTCAGACCCTTTGTCATCCTGGATGAAGAAGCTATTCCAGGAATGCCAAGTACAAAGTGCTTGTAATCTGCCGCCTGCCTCTCTTTCCCCTCACAGGAACTGCTGAAACCAGGTGACCAGATCCTGATCTAAGTCACCAGAAGAAAGCACTGGTCACAGGACTGCTGCTGGTGGGAACCGTACTTAAAGGGTATCATGCAAAATTGACTTTTTAATGTTTTTACAGCGCATATATGTGTTGTCTGCGTGTTGGAATCATGAAAAAAAAACATCCACGTGCCTTTTCACTTCATCCGTGTCTTATTGGAGGGGGCGGAAAACGGTCCGTTTTGATTTGCTGTGCCTCACACGTGACAGGCGCACTTTCATTTGAATATCCCACCCCATCACACCCCACCTGCTCAGCTAACCCCACCTATTGACCTCTGCTCGGACTCGGAGATCCGCCATTATTCTACATTGATTGCAGAGACACAGAAGGAATGTGTCGGCAAAATCTAAACACTTCTGTTCCTGGTTGAAAGGAAAAACACAAGTCGCTACATCGGCTTCAATCTTCAGAAGATGAAAGACTGAAGTGGATTGGATTGATTTTTAAGGAAACTTACCACAGACCCTGTTAGTGTCCACTTCACAACGGACTGCTTTTCTAACCTGGGTCAGTACAACATGAAGATATATAAATATGTTTGTATCACTTAATTAGAATAAAGATATATAAATATGCTTGTATTACTTAATTAATCACTTATTAATTCTACTCACAATCAAGTTTTTTGTTTGCTTTGTATAACTATTAAATGAAGTACAAAGTGCTCACACATGCAAAACTAACAATGTGCTTATATGACTAACCTGGCATTCCTTTACACCCCTAAATCAGCTTGTTTATCTAAACACGCCAAGGGTTTATTCCCTAAATTACCTTTCTTATCTAACCCATCACCGGTCTAAACTGGGGGTGAAATCCCTGTCTGGTTTTGAACAAAGTATCCAGTATACAGGTTTGAAGGACATCTCTCCCATCCTGGGTGCAGCTGTGATCCTATGGCAACGAGGCCATATATCTTCAAACAGAACTGGCATCAAGACTGTGCCTTAAACTTGGAGCAGAACCAACTGTCCACAACAAAACAGCAGAGGAGGAACATGTAAGTATTTTTATATAATATGTTTTTTTTTATATTTGGAGTAACATCAGTTAATTTTAACAAGAGCTAGCTAGTTACATAACTTTACAGCAGTGAAACAACAGATGGTGTAAAAGTGCTTAGTGTTACTTGCTGGTAAATTTATAGAGATTCTCTACATGTTTCAGACAATTACATGCGTTGCCGACACTCCGGGCTGATTAAACCATAATGATAGATGTAAGAGCAGCTGTAGCACACATGCTAATGATGCTAATGTAACTGGAGATACCGACTACAAATATTACTGTCCCTGGTGTTTAGACAAACACATCTACACTAATAAATAGACCCTGTAAAATAACCTTGGTTAGAAGAAGAACACTTTAGAGGGCAGCTCATCTTTTGGATTTTCTGGATCCACAGGATATCATGTATGACTCTGTAGATTCTGTCACAACTGCATCACAGTCAGTCCATGATGTGAGTTACTTCATATTTCACATGAACATTTTAATAAGTTACATAAGATTACTCATCTTAGCTCTAGCAGTGTAGAGGTTGATGTGTCTTTTTTTTTTATTATAATAGAATCTTCCAGCCTCATCCATAAGATACCTACATATATTGTGTATGAAAGCTGCCTACTGGAGCTGTTTGAGGTGTTGCACTGTGTGTCAGGGGGTGTCAAATGTACATACAAGACGGTTAAGTACGTTCATCTCTGTAGAATAGCAATGCAATCATTGCCAGAAAATAGAGTAGACTAGTTTATCCTGTGTTCACATCTATCTAAATAAAAACAAAACTGTAATGAATATCAAATTTGAATTGAATGTCTGCGAAAATAGAAATCTTATAAATATTGTGTAATCACATATAGAATATTATTATGGTGAATTTGGGGGCTGTTGTAATAAGTTTTGTTTTCTTATTTATTAGGACAATGAAAGTGTTGAAGATATCACAGAACAAAGAATATGGAAAGCTGAAGAAGTGTCTCCATAGTATTAAAAATCACATCTACTGGACTACAGCTTTTTTTATACCAAGAATATGGTCTTTTCTTTTCTTGGAATGTTCTGCAGGTAAATAAGCCATGATTGTCCAGTGTATATGCATGCATGTATGGTTCCATCATATTTATAAATGACATATTCTCTCTACAGACTATATCTGGCAGCGCTGCACTTCAATGAATATGCTGGACGTCCCCAAGCAACAACATCAGCTGGTGAACCGTTGTTCTGGGTAAATTTCCCCAAATCTAAGAAAAGAGGGGCCACAGCAAAGCCAGTTAAAACTGAACCAACCTCCAATAAGTTTACCAAGCTTTTATTGAAAATACTGCAGTCACAAAATGTGTAGAAATGCATACAAACAAAAAATAAATAATTAATTTTGTTATTATCATATTATATACTTTATTAAAGTGACTGTTTAGAATACCTTTCATTATAAATACACTTATTAATAGACTATGAATAATAAAAATCAAGTACCAAAAACTGTGCAACATAACTTAATGGTTATTGAAGTGTACACAAAGTACACACATATTTCATTTGTGAATTGCAGATTATGTGGATGACATGTTGGACCTCATCTTTGACCAGGTCTTCTGGGACCCTGGTCCATTCTTCGATGACGTGCTTAAAGATACCCATCCCCGAGGATCTCTCTGGCCAGTTTGACAAACCAGACAAGCTGGAAGTGGTACCATCTACGTGTGGAGGTTCAATCAAGGACGGGTCTGAACCCCACATAGTGTCCTTGAGAGTCAGGGAACTCTGACTGTATTCCAGGACCATGCAGGCAGGACCACCCTGATTCTCCGTCCCAGAAAGATCCAACACCACTTCTGTAACAGCTGAACAAAGCACACATGCAGACATACATGTGTTCATGTCTTTATGGTTTATGTCAAACCTAAGTGATGATACTAATGACAGAGACAGAAGATGCTTCACACTTTATCTATTACTGGGATTGATTGTTCTCTCCAATTAACCCTGTAAAGTCCTGTGAGACCATATTGTTGTCATTTAGGGCTCTATAAATAACATTGAATTGATACTAACATTTGTTATTGTTCACTATAGTTTTGACTTTTGTGTTCGTTCAAGTCTATATAAACCATTCTATGTGCTTTCGGTGTTTGACATACAACATTTGAACAAGTGGAGGGTACAGTTATTGATTAGATTTTCTTCCTTAATCATATTTGTATTACAATGACTGCATTTCTACTAAATAACACTTACTCGTATATGTTGAATATATTCTGTAGTGAGAACACATTCAAACACAGGCTCAAGCCCTAGATGGTCAACTATGATGATGGTGGGTTCTGAAGGTGCTGCATTCTTCTAATGTAGTATATAATAAAGGAGAGTTTATTAGGCAACTTATGTATTATGTGAGTGACATATAGAAAATATAGTGACTATTGAATTAAAATTCATTCAACAAGCAGTCATTTTACCTGTGGTAACTGCAGCAGATATTCTCAGGTTCTGTAGGCATTGATGCGTAAATAAAATACACTTGTGTTAGGAGAGACAACTAAAAGGTGACCACCTTGATGTTGTATATATCACTTAATATGGGATTTTTTAAATACATAATAATTAGATGCTTAATCAAATAAATTACTACAGAGTCAGCTGTGGCTCATTTGCATGAGAAGCCACAACCCACTAAAAAAACGAGCGTTTTAAAAAGGGCGGTCTTACCAGGTTGAAGAGGCTGCAGTATCTCTGCATCAACATGGTATTTTGACAAAAGTATGTGTCACTGAGACACCAGGGAACTGTGTCAACTTGTGAAAAGTTGGCATGATATCTCCCCTTTAAGGGCCAGATTACGGTCCCATACCCCAACATTCCCAATGACAACGACACTCCACAAAAGCCACTAACAACCTCCACGCTTTTGAGCGTTGTGAACTTTCAGTCTCCAGCGACAAAGAAGACGAGCAACAATGTGAACTAATTAAGGAAAAGACCTCTGAAATAGACTATTGTGCTAAGGTTGATTTAGTTCCCAAGGTCAAATTTTGTATTGGTAATGATTCAGACTACCTATTTAAAATTCCCTTTTCCACCTTGAAACAATTGAGAAATAGCTATGATTGTATTCATTACAGATGGTATGACTGGTATTTAGCTGATCATTTTTCTTTGATAGACCCCCCTGGGGCACAGTGGTAGTGTATACAGGAACTGATTGGTCACCAGAACCCACTACTGAACTAGCTAAACTCCATTTTAGGTCATTCACACTAACCAGGTCAAAGGACAAAACTGCATTTTTAATAAATGAGAAGTTTACAGGTTGGACAATGCACCTGTACCCTTATGCAGTGGGTAGAGACCAAGCCTTTGGATTAACCTTTTGTTTATCCTATAGAAATACTAAAAGTCCTCACACAACTTAGTTTCAGCAAAATCTGAGCCATCCGTAGGACAACTTGCAAAACATATGGAGCACAGATTCATAGAGTGAATGATACAAAGGTAGATGACTTGTTTAAAATGTATACTGGTATTTCTGGCACCACCAACAATTGGCTTTTAATGGCACAACAGGCTTTGGCCTCCGAAAAACAGACTGTCTTGTATTCCTAGAACCAAGACCAATTCCAAAAATAATCAGAGCTATATTGATTCATTGAATACAAGATGAATACAAGCTAGTAGATCAAATAGCAGCAGGGTTTGAGTCAATATTTATCTGGGTGACACCAAACTAAAATGTAGATAGAATTAATTACATCCATTACAATGTACAGAGTTTTAAGGCTGCGCACGAGCAGCTGGCAGAAACTTCATGAATGACATTCCAAATAATACAGCTCCTGGTGGTAAATGACCACGTGCCTTGGAAGGTTTACATACTCTCAACATGAAAATGAAGAACACTCAGGTGTAGATGTCCAAATATAGGATAAATGGATGTCAAGTTTGGGGGAATATAAAAAGTTGATCTCATTTATTCTGTTCTTCATAGTTGCGTGTGCAGGTTTGCTCACTCTGTGTGGTTGCTGCATCATCACCACGGACTCTGGCTGTTTTGTTCCCAGGTTTTGACTCTGGTTTTGTCTCGCTCTTGTATTTATGTTTCTTAGTTTGTTGTTAAATCCGTTCTCCCTTCAGCACTGTGCATTTGAGTCCTGCTTCACCTCACCGCCTCATTGACAATTAGGAAACAAAGAACTCCTTTGTTTCAGCTTTGTATTTTCCTGCCAGAAAAAAAGTCACTCCCTGGAAGTAATTTAACCAATGAGGTGTTCTTATGAAACTATGTAATAGACGACACTCTTCCAACTACCAATCCCATGTAACCACCTGTTTTTTTTCTGCCCAGTGAGTGACGTCACTGGGCAGGGCTTGTGGGTTCAATAAAACTCCTCTGCTGGGAGGGAAACACCCGGAAGAGCCATTTGAATTCAGATCTAGGAGCCGCATTGCTGTTCTGTCTTCTCATGGTTGTCAACCCTCTCAGCTGAGATAAAAATGACATTGACGGATTCATTGTGTCTGTCTTTCAGTCTGTCTTTGTTTAAACTGACTTAGACCTTACACACACCCTGACGATGTCGGTGTTGTGTAAATGAAAGACACTTCTGATAAAATATACTGTTGTATTTAGCCACAATCATCCTGGTGTACATCACCCCTCAATCACAGTCTACATCATAATTGAATGAATTTGAATAATCTTTATTGTCAGTAAGTTTTCACACATGTTAACATGTATTACACACTGAAATGTGTACTCTGCATTTAACCCGTCACTAGCAACTAGGAGCCGTGGACTGTTAAATCAGGTGCCTGGGGGGCAGATGGGGGGGGGGGGTTATGTGCCTTGCTCAAGGGCACATCAGCCAACAACCCTCTGCCAGAGCAGACACAAACCACCAACCCTTCAGTCAATGGACGACCTGCTCTACCAACTGAGCCACATCCGTCCTTAATTCTGACTTTTATCCCAGGTTTGTGACATATTATTATTATTTATTACATATTTATTTTTAATTGTATATATTTTTATCTCATATTTAAAACTTTTTAAAAGAAAATGTCATTTATTTTTTATATGGCTTCTTAATAACTTTAAAATAGACCTGTATCAGTAATAAAACCATATGCAATCTGTAACAAACACAATGAAAAAGGATTTTTTTGCTTGAGAAAGAAAACATGGAATATTGTTGCTGCTGCTGAACAATCACAGCAAACGCACCATTTGAACTATTTTATCAGATTTAAAGCCATCCTGCATCACTCATACATTATCACCACACACTACCTGTGACTTCTCTTTCATTACTGGGTGAATTTCTTGGTGTGTAGGAAAGCTTCTCTGTGTGACTCTATCAAATTATAGTGATAGGAAAGACAGTGGAAAGGCAATTACATCTGACAAGCTATCCAGCTAATGGCCCAACACCACAGGCTGCCACATCCAAATGTGTTTCCAGTTCATTTCAGGTTACCTCTCATATGCATGAATGCGATTTCTGTTTTGACTCTTAGATTTTCAAGGGATAGCATGGAAATTATTTTATTATAGTTTGTCATTGTTTGGAAAATGCTCAATAAGAGCAATGGGGATATAGTAAAAATTAAAAAAAATCAGTTAAATAAAAATTTTGCTGTACATCTTTGAAATTAAACTTATTATTGCCATAAAAGTCTGAAAATAACATATTCAATATTCAGAGATAAAATAAAAATATGTAGATGCTAATGCAAGAAAAAGGATGTGTGTAGTAGTGTGTGTGTGTACATTGGTGACACATGAGGACTTTTTAAATGATCTTCTGTATGAAACATCCCATCCTAAAATAGCAAAGCAAGGACATAATTACCCCTCAGTCACATTTTAGTAAGCCAGACCAAACTCGCATGTGTCTGCTTTAATACATTTCTAAATTCAGACAAACATCTTGCAGCAACCATAATTACAACCAACACTCAACCACAGATAAATAAATAAGTAAATAAATAAACATTGGGGCATAGATCAGCACATTAAGTTGAGTGTTATGTTTTCCCATGGCATTTCCATCAGGGGCAGTGAAATATTAAACCTTTAAAACATGCTGCCATCTCTGGGTTTTTCTTGCTTCAAATCCTGAGGCTAAATGTATCCTTGCCTTAAACCAAGAGTTCCTCGGAGAGTCTCCTGCACTGGCCGGTTCTGCTGGAGGCTCCAGGACAAACTCCTTAATATTAATCTCCTTGAGCTGCAGGAGATGCTCAAACTCAACATCCAGTAAGGATTCTGTTAAGTGGAAGTGAGTGGTCCGACAGTGACGAATATTGTCTTTGGCTCAAAAATACTGAATGTAAATAAATAAGCTATAATATGGAGACGCAATAGGGTGGATGGATGGCATAAGACGTTTTGACTCCAGACTTACCTTAGAAACTTGAACCAACCATCATTTAAAAGTAGGTTAGGAGATGTTGGAAAACAAGCTATATTTTGAAAGTATACCTGACCTGAAGTGAGCGGGTCAGTAAAAAATATTTTTAATGGTGTTTGTTTGAGATAAACATTAAAATAACCTGGTAAATACACTTTATTAACTGAATGTCCGTGAAGGTGTCATACAACTTTGTCAGTATCCTACGGTATATAAAGTTAAATAAATTTGGGAGAGTGGAAGCTCCGGAAACGTACAAACAAAAAAAGTTTGTGACACACTGGCTGAGATTTTGAAAGATGATGAGCAGCTCCCAGTGTTTATGTTTCCATGTAAACCAGGTTCCAATGTCTCTTTGGGTGTTACAGGTTGTCGACCCCTGGTTTAGATGCTGCGTTAGCGTTGATAACTTTAGGATGATGAAGAAGAACAAATGTATTTTCTCAACATATTAACTTGCAAAGAATGACATGGAATTTTAACACAGAAATAAATGAAGGAGTAAGGTCATGTGATGTTCAGGTATGTGAGTAAAGTCAAAGGTCATGTGATGTTCAGGTATGTGAGTAAAGTCAAAGGTCATGTGATGTTCAGGTATGTGAGTAAAGTCAAAGGTCATGTGATGTTCAGGTATGTGAGTAAAGTCAAAGGTCATGTGATGTTCAGGTATGTGAGTAAGGTTATGTTCATAAAGACCATACTTTTTAAAAATACAGGTCGGGTCCGTCCTTTTCAAGTATATTTCTGCCGAGTTACAGTTTAGTTAAAAAAGCGGTCGGTTGTGGGTCGTTTATATATCAACCCATACATCACTAATACACACCCATGCCTCTTCATCAGCCCACCCCTTGAAACCACACCTTCAAAAATACGTGAACACGCTGCTGTCTGTAGCGGTCATGGAGGTTCATGAGCATTGACAAAAGTCAATGCCAGTTAGCTAATACATTGTGTTTGGTCAATATCTTTCATTTTCTCACTGATGGGGTGAATACCATCTCTGTAAGTCATTAGTATGTCCAAATATTATAGAATCCCAAAACACACATTAGTATGGGTTTGAGCCCCTTTTCCAGTTGGCGCCAGCACTGGACAGTCGTAGTGATTCCCACCCTTGTCCTGTTCCGTTCTTCGCTCCTCTTCCTCATGGTCATAGCTTTTTCAAACAGTTTTTACTTTGGATTTGCTGCCTGTTGTCGTCTTTTTCCTCCATAGCTATTTATGTGAACGCACAGAAGGGGGAGGGAGGGAGGGGGTAGATGATCATTTTTGGATGTATCAGAAAATCAATCATCGTAAGGATGATCAGTACAATGATTGGCCAGAGTTTTCCTCTGGTTCCACCCTCTAGACTGGACTAAAACATTTAGTTTTGTGTTTTTAGAAATATTCTATTTCAGTGATATGGGATCATGAAGAGGTCTTCAAGCAATGTGATAAAAAATGTTCCAAAAAATATCTCCCACCTTTAATACCTGCTGATGCACTAATCCTATTAATATCTATAAATGATTGGTGTAAAACTAGAAAAGCATTATTACCTCCTTGGCGGAGGTAACAACAGTTCGTCATCTTTTCATGATCAGCAGATATTATCCATTTGTACATTCAGAGGCTGCGTAATTACTGTGGAAAAACATCTTGTACAACAATGATTCACCAGCAAAACTGATGGACTTTTACTGGTGTTTATGTTCACATAATGACAGACTTTACTGAATATTCTGCCTGTTTGTGTAAAGACCAGAGGTGGAAGTAACTAAGGAGAAGTACTTCCTTTATTGTACTTAAGTAGAATTTTTAGGTATCTGCATTATCTATTTTCCTGGAAACTTTTTACTTTTACTCCCTACATTTTTGTATAAATATCTGTACTTTATACTCTTTACATGTATATAAATATTTGTATGTTATACTCATATTCTCAGAATAGACTCATTATTTTTTCAAACCAAATAAAAAATAATGAAAACTAAGTCGTAAATCACTAATTCAGAAATTGTAACTTACTATATCGTGATTTTGACTTTTTATCTCATGATTTAGATTTTTTTTCCTCCTAATTATGCTTTAAAAATATATATCTTATTTATGACTTGAAATTTTCCTAAATGTCCTGTCCATACCCACAGTACCCTACCCCAATAAAACACATAATCTACACAGTAACTCACTTTTAAAGGCTTTATTTTTAACATTTTTGTGGTTTTTAATAGCAAAAAATCTGCAGTTTTACTTTATTACAATTAACAAGTTGTACTTTTTACTTTTACTTCAGTAAAGGAGTTTAATCAGCACTTCTACTTACCAGAGTGCTTTTTCACACCAGTAGCTGTACTTCTACTTAAGTAGAGAATGTGAGTACTTTGACTACCTCTTGTAAAGACTAACTAGTTAACAGTTTCCAGAAACATCACACTTCAGAACTTTGTTCCACATTTAACTTGATTTACTGTAAAACTACAAACATACAGAATATGCCTCAGTTACATTCATGGCTTCATCAGAATTACATTAATGGAAGAAAAGCAACGTTATTCATGATTTATTTTAATTATATTTAATGATTTTGATCGGAAGTACAGTTTGATTGACAGACACAATCCTTTAATTGGTTTTTGTTTCTGGCTGACAGAAACAAACATGCTTGTGTGAACATGCTTATTATTAATGTGTTGTTTGTGAATGATTTGTTCAATATGAATCAATGTTTTACATATAGTGAGTCGTCTCAGTGACTCATTCGTTCATTTTTAATACAGTACCTTCTACTCGCACACGGCAGCAGCTGCATGAGCTCAGTCAGTAAGACAGGAAAGAGAAAGTTGTTCAAGACTCATTCAACTGTGTGAGTCCTCAGGTCCTTTTCTTATTTTATACAGGGTGTAAAAAAATAAAAGAAAATAAAACAAACATGAAGTGGGTGATGAGAGTTTTGGTATTTATGACATAAAAAACAATCATAGTTAACAATGTATCTGAGTTGTGTGTTAGAACGTGGTAGTTGTGTGTTAGAACGTGGTAGTTGTGTGTTAGAACGTGGTAGTTGTGTGTTAGAACGTGGTAGTTGTGTGTTAGAATGTGGTAGTTGTGTGTTAGAACGTGGTAGTTGCGTGTTAGAACGTGGTAGTTGCGTGTTAGAACGTGGTAGTTGCGTGTTAGAACGTGGTAGTTGCGTGTTAGAACGTGGTAGTTGCGTGTTAGAACGTGGTAGTTGCGTGTTAGAACGTGGTAGTTGCGTGTTAGAACATGGTAGTTGTGTGTTAGAACGTGGTAGTTGTGTGTTAGAACGTGGTAGTTGTGTGTTAGAACATGGTAGTTGTGTGTTAGAACGTGGTAGTTGTGTGTTAGAACATGGTAGTTGCGTATTAGAACGTGGTAGTTGCGTGTTAGAACGTGGTAGTTGCGTGTTAGAACGTGGTAGTTGCGTGTTAGAACGTGGTAGTTGCGTGTTAGAATGTGGTAGTTGCGTGTTAGAACGTGGTAGTTGCGTGTTAGAACGTGGTAGTTGCGTGTTAGAACATGGTAGTTGCGTGTTAGAACGTGGTAGTTGTGTGTTAGAACGTGGTAGTTGTGTGTTAGAACATGGTAGTTGCGTGTTAGAACGTGGTAGTTGTGTGTTAGAACATGGTAGTTGCGTATTAGAACGTGGTAGTTGTGTGTTAGAACATGGTAGTTGTGTGCTAGAATGTGGTAGTTGTGTGTTAGAACATGGTAGTTGCGTGTTAGAACGTGGTAGTTGTGTGTCAGAACGTGGTAGTTGTGTGTTAGAACATGGTAGTTGCGTATTAGAACGTGGTAGTTGTGTGTTAGAACATGGTAGTTGTGTGCTAGAATGTGGTAGTTGTGTGTTAGAACATGGTAGTTGCGTGTTAGAACGTGGTAGTTGTGTGTTAGAACATGGTAGTTGCGTGTTAGAATGTGGTAGTTGTGTGTTAGAACGTGGTAGTTGTGTGCTAGAATGTGGTAGTTGTGTGTTAGAACATGGTAGTTGCGTGTTAGAACGTGGTAGTTGTGTGTCAGAACGTGGTAGTTGTGTGTTAGAACATGGTAGTTGCGTGTTAGAACATGGGAGTTGTGTGTTAGAACGTGGTAGTTGTGTGTTAGAACATGGTAGTTGCGTATTAGAACGTGGTAGTTGCGTGTTAGAACGTGGTAGTTGCGTGTTAGAACGTGGTAGTTGTGTGTTAGAACGTGGTAGTTGTGTGTTAGAACATGGTAGTTGCGTGTTAGAACGTGGTAGTTGTGTGTTAGAACATGGTAGTTGCATATTAGAACGTGGTAGTTGTGTGTTAGAACATGGTAGTTGTGTGCTAGAATGTGGTAGTTGTGTGTTAGAACATGGTAGTTGCGTGTTAGAACGTGGTAGTTGTGTGTCAGAACGTGGTAGTTGTGTGTTAGAACATGGTAGTTGCGTATTAGAACGTGGTAGTTGTGTGTTAGAACGTGGTAGTTGTGTGCTAGAATGTGGTAGTTGTGTGTTAGAACATGGTAGTTGCGTGTTAGAACGTGGTAGTTGTGTGTCAGAACGTGGTAGTTGTGTGTTAGAACATGGTAGTTGCGTGTTAGAACGTGGGAGTTGTGTGTTAGAACGTGGTAGTTGCGTGTTAGAACGTGGTAGTTGCGTGTTAGAACGTGGTAGTTGCGTGTTAGAACATGGTAGTTGCGTGTTAGAACGTGGTAGTTGTGTGTTAGAACGTGGTAGTTGTGTGTTAGAACATGGTAGTTGCGTGTTAGAACGTGGTAGTTGTGTGTTAGAACGTGGTAGTTGCGTATTAGAACGTGGTAGTTGTGTGTTAGAACATGGTAGTTGTGTGCTAGAATGTGGTAGTTGTGTGTTAGAACATGGTAGTTGCGTGTTAGAACGTGGTAGTTGTGTGTCAGAACGTGGTAGTTGTGTGTTAGAACATGGTAGTTGCGTATTAGAACGTGGTAGTTGTGTGTTAGAACATGGTAGTTGTGTGCTAGAATGTGGTAGTTGTGTGTTAGAACATGGTAGTTGCGTGTTAGAACGTGGTAGTTGTGTGTTAGAACATGGTAGTTGCGTGTTAGAACGTGGTAGTTGTGTGTTAGAACATGGTAGTTGTGTGCTAGAATGTGGTAGTTGTGTGTTAGAACATGGTAGTTGCGTGTTAGAACGTGGTAGTTGTGTGTTAGAACATGGTAGTTGCGTGTTAGAACGTGGTAGTTGTGTGTCAGAACGTGGTAGTTGTGTGTTAGAACATGGTAGTTGCGTGTTAGAACGTGGTAGTTGTGTGTTAGAACGTGGTAGTTGCGTGTTAGAACATGGTAGTTGTGTGTTAGAACGTGGTATGTTGTCGTGGTCATGACTTCCTTCAGTCTCATTTCACTCTGGCAGGACAAACAGATGCACTCGTCTGCATCATCTTTACTCAGTCTTATATGTGACAGGTTCTGGCTTGTGTTTGTGTGTGTGTGAGTCTGTCATGATGATGTAATGGTTTACACAGTTAACGCACCCTGTATTCTGTCTTAATTGTCAGTAGTCTGATTATTCGGTATGTTCAGCACAAGTTTTGTGATGATACTGTGAAGCCTCAGACTGCCATCGGCTCTTCACATCCTCCAGAGCTCGATCATTTCTCATGACAGTCCCACATCTTTAATTATTTTTAAGCCATGTTTCCCTTTGCATAAGGGCATGGGCTCCTAAAAGCTGTGATTGAGGGTATTACTGTACTGTGAAGGCATGTCATGTGTCCTGTGGCTGTTGAACTGAACATGTAAGCCTTGAAAAGATGCTATCCGCATCGTTTGAATGTGACAGCATTACGAAGGGTTTCTTTGCTCAAGTGTCCTTGGAAAATGCAGTATTATGTTCATCTATCTAGAATTCAGCAAACCTCTGTCTGTAGTGTGTCCTGGTTGTCTGTGGAACGCCTAACACCTGCACAACTCCACCAAATGATCCAAAATTTGGAGGGTGACTTTCCAGTACTCTGGTGGATTGCAGTGTAAAGTTTTACACCATTACAACAAGTAAGGGGATATTGTTTCATCCTGAAGGGAAATATTATTTTCGATTGTCGACACATTATCCTGCTTATTCTATGGGTTAGTACAGCTTATTACTGCTACTACTATAACATATTGGATAAAATAGCCGTTACAACATAGCGAATATTTACTTTCAAAGTGCGTGAACTACCTGGAGAGTTATATGGTACTGTAAATCTGAAGTGACAAAACTCATTGCCATTGGCAGTGGGCATTAATTGCGCAGCGGGTGGTTATTGAAAAAAATCTGCCCACAGAACACTGGGAATGTCCATTCAAAGTGAATGGGAACTGCCGCAACATTCTAGAGGACCATAGAATAATGATATTAAACTAATGTAATTTTCTTTGCCGCTCTGAGCATTGCCAGGTGCCACCCCCTGATTTGGCTAGTGCTGCGCTGTAGTTCATTACTAATGACTAGAATTGTCACTGGAAGTTTTTTGCCGAAACACAGTAGGTAATTTTATTACTGAGCACATCATGGACGTGGTACATTCACACAGGACTAAGAACTCAAGACATTCTCTGTAATTATTCTGAATTACCAGTGGTCCATAAGTAATACTTATCCCCTGCCAATCGGGCATTAGACAACAACACAACAGTGCTACATGCTGCTAACAACTTCAGTCTCCCCCAGGAATTCGTAGACATTTTTGTCATTGTTGTAGCCACAAGTCTGGTTGTGACCGAGGCTATTATTACGGCGCATTCACATGAGTTAAGGCTGTAATTTACTGAATTAATGGGCACGTTCAACTTAACATTGAACCAATCTTAATGACTGTAGACTACTATCTGGTTCGTTCACCGTTCAGTTTTATCACTTCACTTTTAGACCCTTTCCATTTTTGGTTTGTTTGTTGTTAGCTGTAGTTTAGTAGGCGGACGAACATTGTCATTTTCTACCGGCTCTGCACGAGGCTGTGGCTTAGTTTGTAGAGTAGGTCGCCCAATGACCGAGACTACTCAAACACGATATCACAACTGTACAGTTAAAAGCACTTTCAAACACACATGGAGGCTACCAGAGAGGCGCCTTTTTTCTGGTCTGGAGCGTCAGAGCTCACTCGTTATTTGTATTAATTTCTCATTCTACATACCGTAGCATTGTTCAGCAGTGCTCCCAAACATAGAAGACGTCTTCACCTAATGCCATTCCTCCAAATCAATGCAGACATATGTACAATTAGCTGAACAGCCATGGAAAGAGTGACAACCACATCAGCAGATTTGTTTGATTACTTCTGTTGACAATTGTCTCGTTCGGTTACATTCAATTCAATTCAATTTTATTTATAAAGCCCTAAATCACAACAACGTCGTCTCAGAGGGCTTTACAAAAACATAATCAACTACAGAAATACATGAAAAGTCCCAGGCATCCCCTGTCCTTAGACCCTCCTTCTCGGCAAGAAAAAACTTCCAAACCCAGTGGGAAAAAGAAGAAATCTTGAGGAGAACCACATTGAAGGAGAGATCCACTCCCATGGACGGACAGGCTATAGATGAACGTCCATGTATAAATGCAGGAAGGGGGGCTGGTCCAGACAGGCAGGGGCGGTGGTCCGGGGTCACAGGTCAGCACAGGCGAGATACTCCAGATCCTGTCGTCCATGGCTCCCGTGCAGGCACTGTCAGGAGAGCCACCACTCCCCCCAGGGGGGGAGGGGGGAAAGGGGACACCAGGTGACTAGTCATGAACAGACTTGGTAAGAAAGATATGTTATAAAAATGACAGAAACAGATGTGAGGAAGAGAAAGAGAAGAAAGAACTCAGTGTCTGTACTTCCCCCAGCATTCTAACTCCTAGGGCAGCCTAGACTGAACTGTGACTCATACATCATGTATACATGATATATGAGTCACATCATTTTTAACTAACCTGACCATAGGCTTTCTCAAACAGGAATGTTTTAAGCCTAATTTTAAATGTAGAGACTGTTTCGGCGTTTTTAATATTAAAGGGAAGCTGATTCCATAAGACAGGGGCCTGATAACTAAAGGCTCTAGCTCCTACTGTACTTTTAGAAACCCTAGGAACTTTCAGTAAACCTGCATTCTGAGAACGAAGGGTTCTATTGGGTTGGTACGGAACCAGATCATCTTTAAGATAAGAGGGGCCCATACCATTAATGGTTTTATATGTAAGGAGGAGGATTTTAAATTTAATTCTAGACTCAACTGGTAGCCAGTGAAGGGTTTGGAGCACAGGGGTGATGTGTTCTCTTCTATTTGATCCTGTTAATAATCTTGCTGCTGCATTTTGAACCAGTTGCAAGCTTTTTAGGGAATATTTAGGACATGCTACAAGTAAGGAGTTACAATAATCTAATCGTGATGTAACAAATGCATGAATTAATTTTTCTGCAGTCGTTTTAGACAGAATATTCCTAATTTTGGCTATGTTGCGCAGGTGAAAGAAGGCTGTTCTGCAAGTTTGTTTGATATGCATTTTGAATGAAAGATCTGGATCAAATAAAACTCCTAAATTTTTAACTGTGGCACTGGGTGTTACACTTAAGTTGTCCAGAGTAACTATCTGGTTAGTTAGGGAGTCTCTCGCATCTTTAGGACCAATTATAACGACTTCAGTTTTTTCAGGGTTCAGTAACAGATAATTGGCACTCATCCAAATTTTTATGTCTTGTACACAAGTACTTAGTTTATCTATTTGCCTGGTCTGGTCAGGTTTAATCGATAAATATAGCTGTGTGTCATCCGCGTAACAATGAAAATTAATGCCATGATTTGTAATGATGTTACCTAAAGGGAGCATATATAGTGTAAACAAAATAGGCCCAAGGACTGACCCTTGAGGAACGCCATAATTAACTCTGGAGGACTGCGATGATTGTTTGTTGATGTGAACAAATTGGTAGCGATTAGATAAATATGATTTAAACCAGCAGAGGGCTGCTCCTCTAATACCTATATCACATTCTAATCTGTGCACTAAGATACTGTGGTCGATGGTGTCAAAGGCTGCACTAAGGTCTAATAACACCAGGACCCATATTAATCCCATGTCAGCGGCTAATAATAAGTCATTAGTAACTTTAACTAACGCTGTTTCAGTGCTATGATGGGCACGAAAGCCAGACTGAAACTGTTCAAATAAACTATTATCTTGCAGGAATTGGCACAGCTGTTTAACTATTACTCGTTCTAAAACCTTTGACAGGAAGGGCAAATTGGATATAGGCCTATAATTGGCTAAAATGTCAGGATCTAGGGTAGGCTTTTTCAGAATTGGTTTAATAACAGCATATTTAAATGACTGTGGCACATATCCAGTAATTAATGAAGTGTTAATTATATTTAGGACAGTGTTAATAATTAGGGGCAGAATCTCTTTAAAGAGTTTTGTTGGGATTGGATCTAAGAGGCAGGTGGCTGATTTGGAAGACATGATAATAGAAATGACATCAGTTTGGTCTACAGTGGTGAAATTATTTAGTGTTACAGAGGGATTTTTAAAAAGGCCTAGGTTTGAAAGCGCTACTTTTTCTGATCTAATATTTGGGAGAAATGTGTCTATTTTCTCTCTAATAGTTGATATTTTATTGTTAAAGAACTGCAGGAAATCATCAGGATGGAGCGTGGATGGAATAACTGGTTCCACGGAGGTGTGGCTGTTTGTCAGTTTGGCTACAGTACTGAAGAGGAATCTAGGATTATTCTTGTTTTCTTCTATTATGGATGAGTAATATCTAGTTTTGGCTGTACGCAAAGCTTGCTTATACTTTATTAAGCTATTTTTCCAGGCATTGAGAGAATCTTCTAAGTTGGATCGCCTCCATTGCCTCTAATTTACGTGTTGCTTGTTTAATGGAGCGAGTGTCAGCGTTGTACCATGGGGAAGTTAATCTAATCTTAGTAGTTTTTAACTTAAGGGGGGCAACTATATCTAGCGTAGTTTGTAGTGTGAGCATGGTACTATCGACTAACTCATCACTTATACTGGGACTAAATGTGTCCTTTACATAATCACATGACACAGGCATAAATAGTGACTGAATTAACTCTTTATACTTTGAGACAGCACGGTCACATAGTATCCTTTTCATTTGCGTTTTAATCACTGAGGTAGAAATATCCTCAAACAAAACCTGGAAGGTCATTAAAAAGTGATCTGAGAGTATGGGATTATGGGGAAAAACGACAAGGTCATTAATTTCAACACCAAGTGTTAAGATCAGATCGAGAGTATGTCTGTGAATGTGGGTTGGTTTATTAACATGTTGGATAAAGCCTAATCCGTCTAGTAGGTCACTAAATGCATTACTAAGAGAGTCAGCGTTGTTATCGACATGTATGTTAAAATCACCAACTATTATAATCCTATCCCAGTTCAACACTACACTGGATAGAAAGTCAGAGACTTCTAATAAAAACTGTGAATAAGGGCCAGGAGGGCGGTAGACTATGACAAAAGGGACTGGTTTTTGGTTTCTGCAGTTGGGGAAAGTAATGGATGAAACTAGACTTTCAAAGGAATGGTAAGTGGGATTAGTTTTATGATTAATTTTAGGGCTAAGACCTAAACTGGAGTGGGATATTATTGCCACTCCTCCACCACGGCCACTGGTTCTGGCTGTGTGATAGTTCACATGAGTTGGTGGCGTGGATTCATTTAATGCGACATATTCATCCTGCTGCAGCCAGGTTTCAGTCAGAGCTAAAATATCAATTTTGTAATCACTAATTAGATCGTTTATTAACAGAGATTTGGAAGAAATAGACCTAATATTGATCAGTCCACATTGGATAAAATTGTTAGGTGTTCTTTTAATCTGATTGTTCCTTAAAACTATTTTTATTAAATTATTTGATCTCACTCCTATAGGTTTTTTAATATTAGGCTTATTTTTAACTATACGGGGTTTATTATTAACTACACAAGGAATAGACGCAGTCTTTCTGTTATTTACTACATGGTGGGTTTGTGACAGCTCAGAGTAAAGTGGATGCACAGAGAAGTGTTTTACACTACGACTCTGCGCCTGGGCCCGCACTCTGGATTGTCATTTTGACAGGCTAAATTTGGAAGCCACATTTTGTGCTAAGAGAGAAGCACCTTCCCAAGTGGGATGTATGCTATCTCTGCGAATGAGCCCAGGCTTTCCCCAGAATGCACGCCAATTATCTATAAAAACAACATCATTTTCTGAGCACCATCTAGACAACCAGCGGTTAAATGATGAGAACCTAGAGTACATCTCATCACTGGCCAAATTGGGCAGGGGTCCAGAGAATGCTACGGTGTTACACATCGACTTAGCAAGTTTACACACCGATGCTACGTTCAGTTTAAGAACCTCAGATTGTTTCCGTCGGACATCGTTACCACCAGCGTGGATCACGATGCGGCGGAAGCTAGCCCTGCTCTGCTGTAAAAGCCTAAGGTTTCCTTCGATGTCACCGACTCTGGCCCCTGGATAACACCTGACAGACACCGCTGGGTGCTTCACGTCTCTAAGAATAGAACTTCCAATGAGGAGAGTGTCTGGTTTGGCCAGTGTTCTGCCATGGGGTCTGCTACAGACGTGAAGCTCTTGGTGCGCTACGTTTGTGCGTTTAGCACCACGCTTCCTCCGTACTGTCACAAATCCGTCTCTCGACTCTCCCGGCTGCACGGGACTTGCTGAGGGGCTAGCCACGCTCCTGTTGCTGTTAGCACGGCCTGCGGTCCCTGCAGCTATCTCGCTATAGCTAGGCCTAGCATTAGCCTCCAAGCTGCAGAGCCGTGCTTCTAACTCAGAAACCCTGGCCTCCAACCCTGTCACTAAGCTACACTTCCAACAGCTACTGCTATCCTCGGTAAAGGAGGCAGGGGACTCACTGTACATACAGCACACTGAGCAGAAAATACGAGAAGAAGAAGAACTAGCCATGCTAAGGGAAGCTAGGCTAGCGAAGATTAAAGAGGAAAACAATACACTCACCAGACGCGACGCCGCGGCGTCTCAGCTGCTGTAACTCTCACGATGCGTTCAGGGACAGCTCCGAAAATCCAGCTGACACAGTCAACAGACTATCAGAGGAATACATCATAACTGGCGGCGTGAACTGATGATGTACGCGAGTGTTGGAGCGTTGTCCCATTTCGTAGGGGTTGCCTTTCTAGCCCTAAACCTTACCCCTCCATTTGAAGGGGCTAGGGGTAGGGGTTCAAAATAGAAATGGGATTGGCCCTTAGGCCCCCAGTAGGACTGACCTTGGACCTTAGAAAGCTACTGGTGTATGAGTGCGTGTGTGAATGGGTGAATGTGAGACTAATGTAAAGCGCTTTGAGCACCATGAAGGTGGAAAATCACAATATGTGACCCACCACCACGAAACCAGGCATAAGTGTCTGGAAATCAAAACTGAGTTATCTGAGTATCTTGGTAGAGTGGAAACTAAGGTTTAAAATGGTGAAAAAATTATGTTTCTATCATAAGTAGAACCAAAGTTATGGTCATTTTAATATCCACAGTTGGACCTATTATGCAATTTGCATATTTTTAGATATTGTCCGTTAAAGTTTTGGACTGTTTTGGGGTAGGAAGTCCTTAGCAATGCATAATAATTCGTATCCGATTGACAAAAAATATTCACAGATGTTAAAGGACACTCTGATGGACATGTCACAGAAGTTCTATATATTGTAATAATAGGACAGAATTGCAACGTATTATAATCATTTGGCTTACGCCATTGGACAGAACATTCAATATAAGCTTTTACCTCGTACCAAACACTTGAGTGTTTACCCACGGAACGGAGATCGTTTTGTTCGGCGAAAAGAGGTGGAAGTCGTCTTTGTCTTTGCTCAGCAATACCTGAACTTTTGTCGCCGCTTAAATAATTGACTCAATAAACACCTTTATTGATTGGATTTCAATGTAATAACCACAGGAACTGAACATAGAGGTGTTAAGGTACCGTTTTTTGATAAGGTGTAAACACAAATAACAAATCACCTTCCAGCCTAAATTTGGCTGTAGCTCTGAACGGCTCAGCGCGACTTATGCCTGGTTTCGTGGTGGCGGGTCACATATAAGTGCAGTCCATTTACCATTTACCATTTATCCTCAAGACCTATTCAACTAGACAAGAACACTTTTGGTAAGTTTTGGCTATCAAATAGTACCTAAATTTTTTACATTATCACTATCCTCATTATCATGGTTTTTCTCCTCTGACAGCGAACAGATCAGTCCATTCCTTTTCTCTCCTCTTTTCCCCGTCCTTGGCTCTTATCTTGCAGCTCGGCCTCTACGGCTGTGTCTTCTCTTTTGTGCGCCTGTCTCATGAAACAAATCTTATTTCTGAGCCCCATCGACTTCTTCTTTGCTAAAATCATGGAAATTATCAACTGGGAATTTAATGCAATTGATACTATCTATTCACCAAGGAAGAGAGGTTTGGGAGATCCTCAGTGTCCAGACAGAACAAACTGTACAAAATTATCTGCCTTCTTCTGTATAGATTGACCAGATGATGGTCATTATATGATACTGTACCTTTAAGAAGGTGCAGCACTGCCCCTTTAAGAAGCGCCGAATGCACGTTCGCTGTGTGATAGCGAACACATACGGACGCTTCTCTGCCACCTAGCCACATCTTTACTTTCATGCCTCATTTGAACGGCTCTCAGTGCTGTTGTGCGTAAATGTAAATGTAAGTACCTTATTTCCTTTGTAAGCCTCGTTTAATTTCTACAGTCTGCTCTAGGTTTGTATTTAAATGTCTAGAATGTTTGACTTAAGCAATATTATGTTATGAATTCTACACTTTGTGTTTGTGTCTGCAATCAATAGAAATAAGGTAGCACAATATCTGGTGTTGTGTTTAAGGCTTTATAGGACATCTTAGCACTGTTTATCACCTATTGCTACTGTGTATTCCGAATTATCTTAATATATGTATGTATGTATACATACGTGTACACATGTATGTATATGTGTGTGTGTATATATATATATGGCGATTCGTGTCCCGGCTCTGGCTGTCCACATTAGTGCCCTGCACGGGCCTATTATCTGGGCCCGAGCCCGGCCCTGGCCCGAGGGGGTGGAGCCCCAGCCTGGCCCGGTTCGAGACGTTTTCAGAATTCTTAGGCCCGAACCCGGCCCGACTTTTTTTTGTTTGTTTGTTTTAACCTCCCATAAGAATGTTTTAGCGTGATAGAACGCTACATTCATTCAGTGCGTTCGTAAATTAAATCTGCTGCTCTGAAAATGGGATAACGCTCTGCAGTGAGAAAAACCAGCATTCTATTTTTCTGTGAATAACGGTTTCTGACAGATCAATGTGGACATAAAAGAGCAGGTTAAAATAGGGGCTCATGTTTTGATCAGCAGCTTGAGAACTCGGTCTGTGACCGCTGCTGGATCCGCCACATACCCGTTCAAAATGTCTGGAGATGTGATGAACCTGTTTTTTTGTTGTCATATGACAGAACAGCTTTGCATACAACACACTGAACAAACCCGTTTGGCTCATCTTGAAGGGTTGTAATAAGTTGAAACTTAGTCCAGAACAGAGATTTTCCCTTACTGTTGTTCACTCTCTTCAATTCACCATTTCAACTTTGTTTTTATGTCGTTCTCCATGTCGGGAAGTCGCGCGAATCAGATAGTGAGGGAGGCTTCCGTATGCCCATATAAGGGAGGTACCGGTGCCGGGGAAAGCAGCAGCTGCTGCGTTCAATTGTTTCCATTTAAACACAACACAGGTTTTTTTTAAATAATTAAATTGAAAAATAAAAGTGGCCGAGCCCAGCCCGTGTCCGAGGCAATTATACAGTCGTCGGCCCGAAGCCCGGCCGTCCAGTGCAGGACTCTAGTCCACATGTCGACACAGGTCGTTAAAGACCTCACATATACAGACCAACAACCATCCAGAGATTTACAATGACCAGTCCATCTATCAAAGTGCTGTTAGCATTAACGTCCATGACTTTCTTTGCTGTGTAGCTGGGGATTGATAGATTTGCAAATTGTATCAATCCCGAGCCACACAGCAAAAACCCTGTATAAAAACCCTGATGTGTTTCTCAGCTCTTCTTTATAAGGGTGTTCATTTATATCAACAATTATTCCATTGCTCATGTGTTTATGTGAATATTGTGCTGGGAACCAGTTGTTTGTCGATGTTGTGACTCAGTTTCTTCACTGTCTTGGACGTCTATATGCATGATAACAGCCTGTCAAATGGTTTCCATGCTCACTACAGAGTTCTTTAATGCCTCTCTTCTGCTCTTCTATTCAACACTGTCTACAATTTAATCTACAGTTGAGTTGGCTGACGTAAAAAAATGGCCAACTCCAAAAATGACAGCACATGGTCTACGTATAATTCATCTTTCTTTTTTCATTTATCATTGTGGTTTTCTACGGTTAAAAAAATGCCTCCTAAAATCTATATTTCCTTTTCTTAAAAAAAAGAGTTGATTCTTTTACCTTGACATGTTTGTGCTACAGGCTGTAGCCTTCCTCAGAACGGTCACTTGTTGTTCCTGTGATGTGTCGTCTGATGTTTTTTCCTGGTTTACCTTCACTTTACATCTGACAAATAAGAAAAGGAATTCTGGATGAATTCTACTAGACAGTATGAACCTAATTGGACTATCTCTTAAAATGTACCATGCATTACACTGAAAACACAGAAAAATGACCAGAAACACTGAAGTTAAACATTTTTAAAAAAGTCTTAGTCTAATTAAACAAATAAAACAAATATGTCTTTACACACAACACCATGTTTGTTCAATTCTTCATGGGGTTTATTTTTTCTAAACCAAACTGTAAAACAATATCTGTCAATATTTGTTTTGTGATATTGGGCATTCAAAATAAAAAAATACACTGAGGTGAAGAGATCGAAGTGTTACATTCACAAAATAGTTTATTTCTCTTTCATTGGTGACCATAATATTGGTGTCCATGAAATGATGAACTATAGTAATTTCCCAAAAGCTAATTTATGGACAGGGCTCTAGTGAGCTCGAGAGCCGTAAATGTCACTGAGTACATTCTAACAATGTTCTAATTAGTTGTCCATACATACACTTCCATCAGCTAATCACTGATTATCCGTTGGGTGGTGTACTTTAGCCGAAAACATGTCGGGATTTTCTGTTCTAATTAATTGTTAACACATACACTATATGCTAATGGCTATCCTCTGCAGTTGTCATTTGCAGCACAGACACATGCATCACACACACATACTGAATGACATCAGCACATCTGAGGGTCATGTGATTGTAATGGAGGATAGTCCATAAGATATGGAGCTGTTCAGATTTTCAGATATTGAGATGTTCAGTTTGGAGCCTTTAAGACACTTGCACTTTTAATTTAGAATTTATTTTTTTTTCAATCAGTGTGTTTTCAGTGTAGATTTAGATCCAGTGTGATAGTTAGTTAAAAATGTATTGGACGTGATGAAACTTAATGAGTTTTCAACAGAACCCAAAGATTTTCCAACAATCTGTGCTGTGGATATTACTAACTACCTGGTCCTGCAGAGATCCTACTACACCTACAGCAGATGAAAGAGTAGAAAAGTTTGGAGGCATAGAACCTTTTTGTCAGTGGGCGGGTCCACAACCTCTGCACCAAAATGCTCACTGATAACTATTGTTTGGTGAGAAATGGAAAAAGCTCACAAAAAATATTTGCTTTTCTTGGTTAGAACGACTGGTGCAGCCGTAAACTACATAAAACATAAGCATTTTCCCAACGGAAAACTCACTCAGCTTCACTTCCTGCCCTCCATCTGAAAATCGTGGGCTGACTATATAACAATGTGGCATCATGTGAAATCAACCCATTTGAACCAGTTTGGTAGAATGACCTATATACTATCTGTCTGTACAGTAAAAAAAAAACCTTTAAACTGTTGTTGTTGTCTTAAAATAAATAAAGCTGCAGCCCTTCATTGTGTTTTTAGCATCACTTCATAAAATATGCTACCATTACCTAGTGATGCACCGATAACCATTTTTTGGCCCGATCACAGATACTGATCACCGAAAAACTTGATCTGATGATACCCGAACATGGAAGGAATTTTAAATGTCCATACCTTTCATCTAGGTATGGATAGTTACAGCAATCAATAAAGGGGGATGGGAGGACACTGAAGTGTTTTGAGTTGTGTGTGCTTGCATCTGCACACAGATGCCTGGATGTGTGACGCAGATGTAGTCTAATAATTACCCTACCTTGGTACATTTGCTTAATATAATTACCACACTGAGGCTACATGCTAACAGATGGTAGTACTCACCAGTTAGCAAAACACAGTCTGAGTCCACTTTGATGAAGTGCTGTTGAAGTGTGGATGTGTTCAGGCGTTGTAGCAAATATGGTAGTGCTAGGCTAATGCTAATGCTATTTAAGGCACACTGTTGTCTGCCTTACAAAAATAAAAAAATGTAAAACATAAAATGGTCCCAAACTTCTACTATTAATGAACCAACTATATTTTAAAAGTACAGAAACAGTCAAGAAGAGATGTATCTGTTCTGTAGCATATTTGCAAATTTGAAAATGGTCGCTAGTAATTTACATTACGTGATCAGCTTTTTGATAGACATATTTTTCCAATCACTGATCAGGCTATTTTTAGGCAATATCAGCCGATTATGATCGGCAGCTGATCGATCGGTGCAACACTACCATTACCCCTTAAAGCATTATGTATTTGTATCTGTGTAGTCCCTGTATAATCTGTAGAAACTACGATCATCATTGGACGTTCAAATTTATAATCTGGACTTTTAGGTTGTGTCCGAAATCACACACTCACCCCCTACCCCTACCCCCTACACAGGCAAATAAATGTAATGTGCTCCATAGTGAACTCAATTGAAAACTTTTTGGACACAACTACGGCGCTATTTAATCTGTTTGATCCATTGTATGTGTAAACATTAACACACTGTGGTTGTCCTGCCTCCCCCTTGCTTTTGATTGGTCACAGTAAGATAATTGTGAAATTGACGACTGCAGCGCTGTTCTAAAAGTTGAAATATTTCCAACTCCCAGCACTTGGAAATTTTTGTCTTGTTTTTATTCGTCAACAAACACACACATTGTCAAAGTTATCATCAGTGTTTTTAGAACAGCTGTGTTGTCTCGTCATCGTCCCATCTTCGTCATGGGAAAAAGGGTCATCAACGAATATATTTCATATTTATTTTAACACTGGTATGCATCAATATTGATCCTTCAGAAGTAATAAAGTGGCAAACCATGCTAAAAAAACCTAAAAATGATTTATTTTTATATGATAAATGAGTTAATTATTTTAACTGAACCTTTACCTGTTAGAGGTAAGACACACCATTGCACCAAGTATTGAAAGAATAGTGGAAAGCTTGTTAGGATTTTTTTTTTGTTTGTTTCATACATCTTTTGGCACTCAGTCAAATTGACCCAGGAATATTATTACTGTTCCTAACAAATAAACATAACAGGAGTTCACCCTCCTGTTTATTTGTCATTATGTGTTTGTAGTTGTATGAGATGAGATGAGACTTGTGCATCTACTGTCTGCAAATGTTTTCAATCTGTACAAATTTTGTCATCAACACTGAACTCTCAAATCTGTCCGATCAACTCTGGAATGAACCAGAATAAATAACATGTGCAACCTCTTAAATCACTTCCAGAAATGCATTTCTATAGACCTGCTTTCATGTGATTTTAATGTTTATATCCTTTTTGGTTTGGTTTTTTGTATCCTGCTTCAGCTTTATGACTTCCTTTTACTCTATTTATCAGAATATCCTTATTCATTTTAATGACTCCAATCATATTGCTTGTACTGTTTGTTTTCTTTATTAGTTTTAGGTTTCTTCTCCATTTTAGGACTTGTATTGCCTTAATGGGTTATGTGATGTCATCTCTTTCTTTTATTGCACTGTTATTAGGATGGGGAGGTGATTGCATTGATTTTAGTTTAATGTTCTTTTAATTATTTCATTAGTTACCTCAAAGCCTTGTTCACTACTGTTTGGTCGAGTGCTCCTTACTGTTTTTATCATTCAAAATGCTGTCAAAGCGGTTTGAAAACTGTAGTTTACTTTAAAAAATACTTTAAAAATTAAGATTATAACAACTTTTATCATTTCATGTGTTGATTCTGCTAAAGCTCTTCTGTTAGAGGTGACATGGACATGGTCATACTGTTTTACACTCAATACAAAAACATGTTTCTCCAAGAGAATTAAATCATATCAGGTTATTACCATCATCGTCTCCCGCTCATCCGGGTCCGGTTTGCGGGGGCAGCATCCCCAGCAAAGCGGCCCAGACTTCCCTCACCTGAGCCAGCTCCTCCAGGCGAGGATCCCGAGGCATTCCCAGGCCAGCTGAGATATAATCCCTCTAGTGTGTCCAGGGTCATCACGAAGTGCCCAAGCCAACTCAGCTGGCTCCTCTGGACGAGCAGCGGCTCCCACCCGCATGTCCGAGCTTCTCACCATATCTCTAAGGCTGAGCCCCCCCCCCCACCCTGCGAAGGAAATTTAGGTCACTTGTACCCCTGACCCAGAGCTCCTGACCATAGGTGAGGGTCAGAATGTAAATCGACCTGGTAATTTGACATCTTCGCCTTCTGGCTTAGCTCCTTCTTCACCACAACAGATCGGTTTAACAGTTTATCAGGTAAAATGTATTTAAAATGAGCTTTGATTCTGCACAAGGATAAGTCTTGCAGTAGCTGTATGACATCTCGGATAGTCAGTCCAGCCGAGCCAGGAGCCAGGCTATGGCCCTGGGGGGTAACAGCGACAGAAACTATTACCAGAAAACACAATTGTTTGAGAACACACTAATCTTTCACGATGAGACAGGGACGAGTCCAGGAGCCAGGATGTTTTGGAGTAAATGGAAACAAGTTGGACCGAGGGCTGATACGAACTGACAAACCGAGTGAAGGGATAGCCAATGGGAACTCAATATGAACAGGACCGCCTCAAGCTCCACCTTGGGTGGGGAAATTGACGATGGGATAAGATATCAAATAGAGTGTAAACAAATGGACATTAGACTTTTGGCTGGTGGTCAGCACTGATCAATTGTGTATTTTACATGTGACGTAAATAAACGCAAACCTAAGCCGTGATGATCCAGACCTCCTGATTGTCTCGCCTCAATTTATCCCTGAAGCAGGACCTAAGCTGGGGGATCTCAAAACTGTTTTCTAACAGTCTCAAAATCTTGCATACACAGTGTTTTGTCTCCAACAGGCTTCAGTGTGACATCGCTGTACTCACAATTTAATTTATTTATTCTTTATTCTTCCTATTGTGCCTCAGATCATTGAATGAGATTATTTCCACCCCTGCAATAATTCTGCCTTGGAGAAGTGTTTGTAAAGCTGAATTCTAATACCCAATTAAGCCAATAAACTCAACACCATAGACAGTAAGTAATGTGTAAGACATGAGCTCTGATGAGGCGCGAGTTACACTGACTATAAACAACACTCTGCTTGGTCTATAAAATTATTTTAGCACAAGAGATATAAAAACAGATGCGGGATTACTGCTAATGCTCCGGCTGAGAAGAAAATATGGGTCCTGATCGGTAGTTTTCAGTGGAAATCGTCTGAGCTGAATTGCTCTGTAGTGGATGTGAGCAGTGAACTGGAAGCATAAAGAGCTGCGAGGCCCGGCGTACGGGCTTCACAGCCGTCTTTTCATTGCCAAGTCAGCGCCGCACTGAGAAGCCTAAGAGGTTAAAGCTCCTTTTTGGCAGCTGCTGCAGTAATTTGACATAAGAAGCTGGGGTGAAGAATTATTGAAGCACATACATCAAAGGAAGGTTTCTTAAATTCTGTCAGTGTGGGACACCGATGAAAAATATAGCATCACGAAGTACCACTACAGAAGAAGAAGAAGAAGTGCTGCTCTACCTCACTGGGCATATTTAATTTTATTATTCATGGTATGATTGTGTGCAGCAGGATTAACAGGATGTGAACATGCTCATTATATCACAGCATCACCGGACTAATGACACTCACTAAACGTGAAATGAACAACAGCGATCAAGCCACTAATGCGACAATACTCTGAGAATATGTCTCCAAGGGGACGTTCTACTTTTAACCTTGAGGCGGTCTAACTTACCATGGTGATGGTAGATGCATTACATTACATTAGATGCGTCATGGCAACAGCAGAGCCCACGCATGTCACTGTGCCCACACGTTAGTCAGAGGACAGTGGCAGTGGGGAATCCTTTGTTCTGCTGAAGGTGGAGGACATGAAAACCTGAACGTCTGACACATGACAACATCACAGTAATACAGTGGTTCTCAAATCTGGTTCCCTATGACACAGTGTCCTGCATGTTTTAAATATCTTCATTCTTTTTTTAAATAAATAAAATAAAATAATAATAATAAAAAAAAGGTTTTACAACTAAAAAATAATGACAAAATTAATTAAATTAAAAATAATTTTAAAAAATGAAACAAAAAATGCATTCATTCATTACATTTAAAAATAATTAAAGAATAAAACAATAAAAAAATGTTTTTAATAAATGAAATTTTAAAAATAAAAATAAAATATCTCCCTCTTCCATCACCCCTGGAAGCCATTCCGTCATTATCAGGCTTGTAATTTTATCATAAACTGCCGCATTTTTTAATAAATTTTACCACATTATGTAATAATTTATTCCATTTTTGCAGCAGGTGCTTTGGTGGTGTGGTATTAAAACTAAAGGAGCTGTTTGGGAAACATTCCAAGTAGTTTATGTCTTGGCTGTAATTAGACATATTAGACATTAGGACAAATTGAAATTATGGATATATTTTGGAAATGGAAATATTGTTGTTTAGCTTTTTGAGGCAATTTCATATTTGTTTAAAATGAATGTTTGTGGATAAATGATCTGGTCACAGCAGCTCTGTAAACAAACAGAGGACAATTACGTTGTTTAACCTCTTATGACCCAAGGGGGTTTTCTGGTAAATTCCGTCTAAAATGCATGTCCAAATTAAATTAAAATACAATTAACAAACAAACTACGCTTTAAAATTGTTATTACGTAATCCACCATGTTATTACGTTTTCTACGGACTGGATTTGAGAGCGACTGGAGTAATACAAGGTTTTACAGATCAACTCCCTGCATCCAAACAGAGAGATTCTGGGAATTAAAGATTACCAGTGTTGTTCAAGTTACTCCCAAACTGTAATCCAGTACAGATTACTGTTCTTTAAAAGTAACTCATCACCTTAGAATATTAGTGTGTTACATGAGTCCTGTATTAGTTTTGAGTTACATACAGACCCAGTAAGGTACAGGAGATCATTGGAACACATACATTTGCATCTAGAATTACACATGAAAGATTTAACTAATCTACAAGTAAAATGGTTCTGGAATAAAACTAATGAAATGTTCCCACGTGTGTTACTGATAAAGAAAACTCAAGTGTTAAATGCTGACTAGTTCAAGTTTCCAAGATCAGTATGGGGTCAAAATTTGAAATTCAAAGGAATATTGGTGTCAGATCTACCAGATCTACTTCCAAACACTGTCTGCACATTATGATCCATTCACTTTACAGGTTGTTTCTACTGGAATATTTATTAATCCATTGTATACATGTACATGAACCAGCATATATATAAATGTTACTTCTATAGTTCTTTTCCACCTTCATGGTTCAAAGCTCTTTACATTAGTCTCACATTCACCCATTCACACACACTCATACACCAGTAGGTTTCTAAGGTTCTGTCAGTCCTACTGGGAGACTAAGGGCCAATCCCATTTCTATTTTGAATCCCTACCCCTACCCCTTGCCCCTTCAAACTAAGGGATAAGGCGTAGAGCTGGAAAGGTAACCCCTGCGAAATGGGACATCATCAGTTCACGCCGTCAGTTATGACGTAACCGAATGCAACAATTGTCATCCGAAGTAATCAAACAAATCTGCTGATGTTGTTGTCACTCTTTCCATGGCTGTTCAGCTATTTGTACATATGTCTGCATTGATTCGGAGGAATGCCATTAAGCGAAGACGTCTTCTACATTTGGGAGTACTGCTGAACAATGCTACGGTATGTAGAATGAGAAATTAATACAAATAACGAGTGAGCTCTGACGCTCCAGAAAAAAGGCGCCTCTCTGGAAGCCTCCGTGTGTGTTTGAAAGTGCTTTTAACTGTACAGTTGTGATATCGTGCTTGAGTAGTTTAAATTATTGATCAATTAATTGCAGTTGTGTCATAGCCTGGCTAATCCAGTTGTAAACAATCAGCTAACGTGTAACTTTTTGCTACTCTCCTCCTTCCGTGAACATGTAGATACGTTTTTTTTAATATCATTAAATGCATGCACTGGATTGTCTGTGTTATTAATGTGTTGGTTTGGGTGTGTGAAAGCCAGATATTTTAGACAAGTAAGCTAATATCCTTCCTTTTTTTTTCTTTCCAGGTGGGTCATCCTGTAAACTACTGTCAGCTGGACCACTACATGTCTGTTCTAGTGTTGAGACGAGGTTGGCAGCCCTGGTGTCTCTGTAGAGAAGTGTAATGTACTTCCACTTTGTTTTTTATGCTGCAACATTGAAACCTTGTTTATTATTTGTGTTAAATGACTGTTGGTCATGTTTTGTCTGAGATTGTACAAAGTTTTAGTTTCAAAGTGAAATAAACTTCACTAGATCAATATCTGTTTCAGATGTTGTTAATATGAAGTTAGTGTGAATCATGCTCACTAACTTTTTACTTTTACTTTTTTTATTAGTGCAAATAATATACAACAAAAATGAACATATAAAAGAAGGCATCAATAAAAAAACAAACAATAAAATCCACCTTTTGTCTAACAATTTTCCAAACAACGCTAAAAAGCGCTCTGTTTTCTCCTGTCTCCTGGTGGCGCTTCTCCTCTTTCAAGCTCTCCTGAACCAGTAAGTCCATAATTGCATAGGGCGGCTGTTGTTCAGTTGGTAGAGTGGGTCGCCCAATGACCGACAGATTGGCGGTTCGCATCCCAGCTCTTGCTGTCCACATGTCAAAGTGTCATTGGGCAAGACACTGAACCCTGACTTAGGCCCCCAGTAGGACTGACCTTAGACCTTAGAAACCTACTGGTGTATGTGTGAATGGGTGAATGTGAGGCTAATGTAAAGTGCTTTGAGCACTATGAAAGTGGAAAAGCGCTATATAAGCGCAGTCCATTTACCATTAGTACCGGGCCGCCGGCCGCCTAATAATTACTTAATTCATTTATTATTTGTCTTGTATTTATTATCCGAGTCTGAACAATCTTTTATTTTGAAAAATGACTGGATTCTCTCGGTTACATCTGTCACTTCAATACCAAAAATGTAACCCACATGTTAGTAAAGTCAGTAAAAATAGATGTGTTTGGAAAGTTTCTTTTCAAAGAGGAAAAGGCGACTGAAGAGACAGAAGAAGAGCCTCCAACTTCTAAGAAAAGGAAAGTTTTAAACAGACAATTCCAGGAGTTGGAGTTGAAATATGGATTTAACTGTTTAATTCAATAATCAAATCAAGCAGAATGTACAACTAGGTAGTTCAGTTATAGTGTGATATGTCTATGTTTGACACCCACAAACAGTGTTACACAAGTTAATTTGGCCATATGTCACCTTTGACCTCCAGAGATCTCAAAAATTATTGGTTGTAGGTGATAACACAAATTATGAGAATTGTATAAATCTTCATTCTGCATCTTTTGATACCAATCTGAAAGTTCAGTGTTCCTTGTAACCTTGACCTTTACTCAAATGGATCATTGCATCTGGTGCACATTAGCTATATGTATATGCCCATGTAATTTCATGGTGATATCTACAGTATTCATTGAGTTGTAAAATTATATGTCTCTGCGGACACACACACACACACACACACACACACACACACACACACACACACACAGTGATTACAATATTATCTCTCTCAACCAATGTTGTGAGAGATTAATTAAAGTGTAATACCTTAATTCTACCACAACATGGCACATTTTTTCTCCATTTACTGCAATGTAAAATTTCAAAGCGATCTGGAATCTACTATCTCTTCTGGATCTTCACCAAAATCTAATTGATTGTTTTGAGGACAATTAAAGCCGCAAATCACAACAAAGTCATCTCACAGGGCTTTACAGAAACACAATTGACTACAGAAATAGATAAAAACGTCCCAAACATCCCCTGTCCTTACACCCTCCTTCTCAGCAGAAAACACTTCCAAACCCAGTGGGAAAAAGAAGGAGCAGGAGAAGCACACTCAAGGACAGATCCACTCCCATGGACGGACAGACTATAGATGGACATCCATTTGTAAAGGAGGGGGGACAACATCGACTAATCGCTGCAGCTCTGGCTATAATAGCATGTTTTGTCTTTGAAGTTATGTTTACCTCGAGATATTCCAGTTATCTTTAAATGTACAGAGTGTGTCAAAAGAAAGAGTTAGAAAATAATATGATTCAATGAATTACCTGGTTTCTTTTTTTAAATACATATGTTTACACAGACAGTACACCAACATAAGAGTGTCCCATATGAAACAAACATTTACCAAAGCCTAAAACGTGTCCCAGTTTATACTGGATGCTACTGCACATGCACATTAGTGTTAATTTAACATTGGATCATTTCTTTTACATTCAAATATCTTCCAAGCATCAAGAATAAAAATCTTTAAGTGTTTAAAGATGGGAACCACCACCCCAGTCTGTCACTCCAGAGGCACTGCCCCCAATGTCCATGCAATGTAGATGCATATATATGCACTTTATATAGATGCACATGTAGCTACAGTATATAAATACACATGTACATTATATAGATACACATGTACATTATATAGATACACATGTACATTATATAGATACACATGTAAAGTGTATAGATACACATGTACATTATATAGATACACATGTAAAGTGTATAGATACACATGTACATTATATAGATACACATGTAAAGTGTATAGATACACATGTACATTATATAGATACACATGTAAAGTGTATAGATACACATGTACATTATATAGATACACATGTAAAGTGTATAGATACACATGTACATTATATAGATACACATGTAAAGTGTATAGATACACATGTACATTATATAGATACACATGTAAAGTGTATAGATACACATGTACATTATATAGATACACATGTAAAGTGTATAGATACACATGTACATTATTAAGATACACATGTAAAGTGTATAGATACACATGTACATTATATAGATACACATGTAAAGTGTATAGATACACATGTACATTATATAGATACACATGTAAAGTGTATAGATACACATGTACATTATATAGATACACATGTAAAGTGTATAGATACACATGTACATTATATAGATACACATGTACATTAAAAAGATACACATGTACATTATATAGATGCACATGTACATTAAAAAGATACACATGTACATTATATAGATGCACATGTACATTAAAAAGATACACATGTACATTATATAGATACACATGTACATTAAAAAGATACACATGTACAGTATATAGATACACATGTACATTATATAGATACACATGTACATTATATAGATACACATGTACATTAAAAAGATACACATGTACATTAAAAAGATACACATGTACAGTATATAGATACACATGTACATTATATTGATACACATGTACAGTATATAGATGCACATGTACATTATATAGATACACATTTACATTATATAGATACACATGTACATTAAAAAGATACACATGTACATTAAAAAGATACACATGTACAGTATATAGATACACATTTACATTATATAGATACACATGTACATTATATTGATACACATGTACATTATATAGATACACATGTACAGTATATAGATACACATGTACAGTATATAGATACACATGTACATTATATAGATACACATGTACATTATATAGATACACATGTACATTATATAGATACACATGTACATTATATAGATACACATTTACATTATATAGATACACATTTACATTATATAGATGCACATAGAAGGGGGTGACACCTTATATCTTTTGTTCATCGTACCCTGTTCTCCACTCCAGTCCCAGTGCAGCATATTCATGACTAACACAATTACCCTCCAGTGACCTGCACCTTTGAACCTCTGTATTTTATTAGCATATTTACTCTATTAACTTCATTTGTTTCCAAATTCCTGCTGCAGATCTTAGGAGCCCACTCACTGCAGTATGTATGCTTTGTCAGCATAATGAACTTCAGATATTATATTATGTGCAGCTCCTAAAGTTGATTTATCTTCTGCCCAGAAGGATGAAACCATAGGAACTTTTTCCTTTCCCACTCAGTTGTGTCTCATTCCTCTGTCCTGCTTTTATTTATGACAACAGGTCCATGTGAACCACAAATACAACTATACAAATATCTGACACAAAATCTGCCTTAGTTCAGTCCTACAGGCGATGTAAGGAAATAACAGAAAACTGAAAAAATATAACGTTGCTAATAGTTGGCTGGTGAAAATATGTCTTGCTGGTATTGAAGGCATGAGTCACAGAAACTCTTTCACCTTATGATTCATAGATAGATATTTTTGCTGTGTCTTAGCAACTGACCTGTTGCATTACATTCAAACAGAATGGACCACAGTGGGCTTGTCTCCATGACAGTTTTATTTAGAATAAAGCTTAATTCTTTACCATGACCATGCAAACACCTAATTCCAGTTGAAAATGACTATTCTGAAGTAAACTTAATTCAGAAGAAAGTCACTGCTTTATTCCACTTTTAATACTCAATTTAATAATTCCTCAGACATGGAAACATTTTATTCCTTTTTAATGTCATTCTGCACATTAGTGATGTGTCAAGGTCAAAAGATGCTGATGCTTTGTACTGAATCAGAGGGTTTTTTTTGTCCTTTCACTGTCTACCTCAGTGCTCACTTATGCAATAAAAATGTTTGATGAAAATATTAAATAAAATGTTATTTTGTAACAGAAGAAAGGCACAGTTATAAGGCTATTTGAGTTTTGTTGTTAATTTGTGCAATAAAAAATTGTTATATATATATATATATATATATATATATATATATATATATATAATCTTATATTACATATATATTATATGCAATATTATGTATATGTATTCTATATTAAAAACATATCTTGTCTCATCATCTGAACCCACTTTATCCTCACTAGGGTCGTGGGGGTCACTGGGGGCCTAATCCAGCTACAATGGGTGAAGGCGGGGTACACCCTGTATGAGTCTCCAGTTCATCTCAGGACTGAACATATATAGACAAACAATCACTGTCACATTCACACCCATGAAACTAGAGTAAGTGTCCGCTCCTGTAAAGTACCATCGCATGTAGCTTTTTCTTTTATACTGGGATTATGTTATTGAGCAGCATCCCACAGAATATTAAAATGGCAGAAATAAAAAGGGGTTTTAATCAAAGGGTTGGAGTTTTTTTTATGGAATAAAGTAGGGAATTAGGTGACTTAGGTATGTGATTGTGAATGTGTATTTGTGATGATTGGGTGATTTGTGTTTGTGATTTGTGATTTTGACATATATATATATATATATATATATATATATATATATATATATGTCCCTTAATTCTCTTTGAATTGTTACTAAGATAGAAGCAAATACAGCAAAAAAGCACAGTATTGAGATGAAGATAGATAGATAGATAGATAGATAGATAGATAGATAGATAGATAGATAGATAGATAGATAGATAGATAGATAGATAGATAGATAGATAGATAGATAGATAGATAGTGTGAGAGAGAGAGAGTTTTTGGTTAATTTTTGTTTATAGTGCTTTTATGATATGATGTCTTTTATTGAGGATCCTTTATTGATGTTATTGATGATTTTATGGTGGTACAGAAGAGACGCTGCTAAAATGTATTTTCATTGTGTCTCATAACAACAATAAAGTTTTCTATTTTATTCTATTTTATAAGGGAATCCAAACCGTTATTAACATTTCCATGAAAATGCGAAGGAAATGGCTTTAATTCCGAATTATTTTATTCAGAATATATAATTCTGAATTTTAAAAAAAAAACATTATGAAAATGTCACCAATCTGCTAAAAACTTGCTGAAAATAATGATTTGATAGATTTATTTCAGGGCTGCTAATGTTCACTGTCTTGCCTTTCGGAGCCATTTTTAATTCCAGCCCAGAATGGACACTGATGGAGCTGGGTGTTCCCCTCACTGCACCCCTGGGTTCACCTCTGAGCCTCCAAAACTACCGAATTATCCAGCTGTGTTACTGTGAGTGTGGATCCAGTTCAGGGGTCCACCTGTCTGCCTCCTCACAGACTGACTCAGCTGTTTCTTTGTGGAAGAATAAAAGCATTACTCACCTGTTCATGTGTTGTTTCTTTATCTTCTCTGAAAAACAGTCTAACAAAAACAACCTGCCTGAATCCCATTTCTTCCAATACCTTCAGGCCAGTCGTATATGCCTTTGACTCTTCCCTTTTTTTCTGAAGGAACCTGACACTAATCCAGTTGACACTATTCTCAGACTTAATCCTCTGGCTGAAGGTGCTCTGTCCAAATGATACTGTAGTGTTTCTGTGCTCAACTGTACACCTAGACAGGATTAGAGCAGGTTAGAAAGACCTGAGACACGTATATGATAAAACTGCTCTTCTGTCAAGACATAAAATCTCACTTTATACAAAACATTGTCTTCTTCAATGTAACCCTTACTCTTTACATACTCTTCATATTTCTTCATGGTTTGGTCTGAGTCAATTTTGACCCGGGCAAACAAGACCCTCCTAATAAGAGGCAACAGCAAATTTTTAACTACATATCTGTTAAAGGTGTCATTCCGCTGAAAAACACTTTTCCACTTTTCTCTTTTTGGAATCTGATGGCTCACCCAGCGTTACCATGGTGATGACATGCTCCTTTGACAGTGGTTTGTCACCTCCACTGGCTGCATACCGCATTCACACAAAACAACAACAGGTATCAGGGACCCAGAAAAAGACAGTCCGTCTGACGTCAGAGAGACTTTAGCGTCACCCACATGGGGTTAAATCTGTCCCTGGCAGCGAATCTGAAGTAGCATTAGCATTAGCATCTACAAGTGAAGACAAAGCCACAATAGCTGCTGCACAAACTGGAAAAAAATGATGGATCAAACTGGTTCATGTGCTCTCTGTGGAAATAAAGTTTAGATTTTTTTCCCTGCATGTTTTCAGAACAAGCAACGGCACAAAACCAAGCTGGATGATACTCTGGTAAAGGTAAACACACAGAGCCAGAGGGGAGGGGGGAGTGTTCCTTCACGCATTCTTAGCCAATCAGAGACACCTCGTCACCGCATCATGAACATGTATGAGGAAGTAGAAGTAAACTCTGTTGTTCCACTTCAAGTCATTTTTCTACTGTGAAAAAACAGCTGGAAACAAAACAATCTGGAGGTTTTTAAAATAGAACCAACACACATGAATTCAATAACAATGAAGACCAACAATATTAATAAATAACCACAGAAAGACTCCTTTAATAAAGTCAATATTAATAAATAACCATAGAATGAGGCCTTTAAAACTTGTTCATAACTACCATTGTCATAATGCATTAATAAATTCAATTCAACATCAACAGTTAAACATTAATCACATCCTCCTCAACAAAATGACGCAGTGGTGTGAAACCTTGTGAGTGTGCCTTGCATAGACATGTGGGTTTCCTACATTTGCAGTAGGTTGTCCTGGTCTTGCTGTCTTTTTTTTGGTGGGCAGTAGTTCTCTTGTTTCCTTGTGAGGACGTCCTCAACACTGCCAGGTTCAGGTTGCTTCACTGCTGTTAACCTCTGACCTGATATAATAAATGTAATAAAAACTAGAAAAACACAAACCTCCACCAAGGCAGACCTCCCCCCACCAAATGAAAAGACAGGTCCACCAAGGAAGTTAAGTTTATGCCAGAGTTTGTCTGTCTGTTAGTTAGCAAGATAACTCAGAACATTATGAACGCATCTTGATGAAAATTTCATGATGTGTTGGGAGTGTCACAATAAATAAATTATTCGATTTTGGTGATGATCCAGAAGGGATCCTGGATTCTGGGTCATTTTCAAATTTTACATTATAATGTACATTATAATATATAAGTGCAGTTCATTTACAATTAACAGTGGCTTCACTCTCAGCTGTGGAGGACACCACTTAAACTAAGACAAATGTCATTGTCATTCAGGTAGTAATAAAGTTTATGCCTACAGAATAAAACAATGTTGTTGCTTTCAGCTCAAGGACAAAACTGCAACATAAAATGCTAAGTTCTTTAAAAAAATAATGATGTATTTGAATATAACATTAGTTATAAAAGTATGTACAGGTGTGCAAAATACTGCAGTGATTTAAAACCTTTTTAACATTGACATTTATGCTGACCTTGTTTTATCGTCTTTTATTGAATCAGTTTGATCTTTCTGTCTTCTTTCATGGTTTGCAGACAAAAAGAGAAAAAGTAGTCATTCTATGGTTATTTTGTTAATATTGCTGTGTTCTTCATTGTTATTGAATATATTGTGTGTTGGTTGTATTTAAAAAAACATCCGGATTCTTTTATTTACACCTGTTTTTTTGTGGTAGAAAAATAACTTGAGGTCAAACAACAGAGTTTACCAGTACTTCCTCACACATGTCCATGTCCCAAACAGACCCTGTCCTTAGACCCTCCTTCTTGGAAAGAAAAAACTCCAAAACCCAGTGGGAAAAAAAATACATTTTGAGGAGAACCACACTGACGGACAGATCCACTCTGATGGACGGACAGACTATAGATGTATTAATAGATGAAGGGGTGGGGGGTGGCAGGTCCATCCACCGGACAGGCGAGGGAGGAGGTCTGGGGTCACAGGTCAACACAGGACACAATTGAGTCACCGCAGATCCTGTCATCCATGGCTATAATTTTGTTTTGTTTTTTTCACTAAATGCTTGGTTTTAGGTTTTTGTTTCATATTGTTTATATTCCTTGCTGTCATATTCAAATAAATCCATTACAGGACATTACAGGATGCTTTCTGTCAACTTTATTCTCCATGTTGCCAGAACAAATGAGGCCGAGAAGACGTCTCTATACGACAAGTGTTCAGAAGAAACAGACAACGGTATTGTGCCGCCAGCTAAAACTGCATGAGCAAAATAAATTGATTTCAGTCCAACGCTGATGAACACTGTCACGTTTTGTTGGGATTATTTTCATGTTCATGTTTTGTCTCGTCTGTTTCCTGTTTTATTTTGGTAAACCCTCCTCATGTGGTCATGTCTGGTGTCTTTGCTTCCTCTTGTGTCTAATCATTCAAGAGATTCAAGATTCAAGATGTCTTTATTGTCACTGAGCATTTGCATGTCAGTGAAATTTTCAGTGCAACCCCCGTGTAAAAGATAACAAAATGAAACAAGATAAACCAACTGGCATGCAATAAAAACAGAATAGAATAAGATAAAATAAAATGAAATAAATAAAATGAGATAAATAGAATTATGTGCAAATACGAGAGGAAATATACATGTCTGTATGTGTATATATACGTTGTGCATATGCATATATACACTAAGGTGCGGTTGCGTGGGTGGCGAAGTGCAGTGTGCAGTGATTCAGTCTATTGTCCTGCAGTGCCGGCGGAAGGGGGGGTGATAACTTTGACAGCTCTGGGGAAGAAACTGTCTTTTAGTCTGTTAGTGGTGGTGCGGATGTTCCTGTACCGCTTTCCTGATGGAAGCGGTACAAACAGTCTGTGGCCTGGGTGGCTGGGGTCCATGGCGATGGCTCTTGCCCTCTTCTTGACTCGGCCTACATGTATTGAGTCCAAGTCAGGGAGGGGGCAGCCCACGATGCCCTGTGCAGTTGTGACCACCCGTGCCAGTTGTTTCCTCTCCTGTGTCGTGCATCTGCCATACCACACGGTCACACTGAGACAGAGGATGCTTTCAATTGTCGCCCTGTAGAAGTTCACGAGCAACCGAGAGGAGAGTCTAGCCCGTTTCAGTTTCCTGAGGAAGAAGAGCCTTTGTTGGGCCTTCTTCACCAGGTGGCAGGTATTCAGGGACCAGGAGAGGTCGGATGTGAGGTGTAGACCCAGGAACTTTATGTTGTCCACACGCTCCACCACTTCTCCGTCCATGAGGAGGTGGGCATGATCAGTCTTCCTGGACCTCCTGAAGTCCACGACCATCTCCTTGGTCTTCCCTGTGTTCAGCACCAGGTTGTTGGCTGAACACCATTGTGTGAGCTGGTGCACCTCCTCTCTGTAGTGGGTCTCATTGTTATCCGAGATGAGACCCACTACTGTAGTGTCGTCCGCGAACTTCACGACTGTGTTGGTGGGATGGATGGCAGCACAGTCATGGGTGAACAGGGTGAAGAGGACCGGGCTGAGCACACAGCCCTGTGGCGTGCCTGTGCTGAGTACCAGAGGGGATGACGTTTTGTTCCCTATTTTCACCACCTGACACCTGTTGGTGAGAAAGTCCCTGATCCAGTGGCACAGTGACGCAGGCAGACCCACTGCTCGTAGCTTCAGCACCAGCAGAAACCATTCCCACCTGTGTCTTGTTAAAGCTCCTTTGTTCTCCCCTCCCTCCTGTGTGTATTTAAGCCATGTAACTGACAATGGATTTTGCCAGTTTGTCTTCGTCCATGCCTTGTGCTGTTCTCTGATTCACCATCATTTTCCATGTTTATGCCTTGGCCTGTTACCGACCTGTTTTTGTCCCATGACCTACGACTCTGATCGCCTGTTGCCCATGACCCATTGCTTTTGCCCGGACTCTGATTTAGTCAAGACCACCTCGGATTCGATACCTGGATTGGACGGCTCTCCTGGACTTGGACCATCTTCTGGATTATGGTATCACACCCTGCCTGACCCCTCTGTACTTTTGCCTGTTCTGTCCTCCTGTGTATTGACCTGCCTGTCTACCGATTTAATTCAATTCAATTCAATGCAATTCAATTTTATTTATGAAGCCCTAAATCACAACAAAGTCGTCTCACAGGGCTTTACAAAAACACAATCAACTACAGAGATACATGAAAAAGTCCCAGGCATCCCCTGTCCTTAGACCCTCCTTCTCGGCAAGAAAAAACTTCAAAACCCAGTGGGAAAAAGAAAAAATTTAGATTTAGAGCCTGCCTATTCCCTGGTACCGTTGCCGTGTGTGTTTCCTGGTATTCGACCCCCCCACCCTGTCTACGACCACGAGTTTGGATTTCTCCTTCACCAAGAACCTTGCAGTATTTATTTGTAAAATAAAACTGTTAATCTTTTACACAAATCCATCTGGTTACTCTGCTTCTTGGGTCCGCCCTCAAAGTTTGTTTGTGATAAGACAAAAAGGAAGGGAATTTTATCTTCTTTTTCCCCTTTTAGTTTGTTTCATAAGCACAGAATACAATTTCAGGGTTTTTTTTCCTTTTAATTATAGCTTTTATTTCAGCTCATAAAATGTTTCTTCAACTCTTAATTGTTTTGTTGGGTAGGTGGAAACATCTGAGATAATGGAATCGTAACACTTCTTATTTTGACCTGGTTATATATTTACAATTATAAATGTTATGTTTCATGTTTACAAATGTATTCAGTGGTCCTTTAAACCAGTCATACTTAAGTCTCAGATGGAGAAAGGTGTTAAGTGGAAACATTAAAGCTTTTACACATAAATATATTGAGATACTCCATATACATATGTGTAATATTATGCTTTTATATATTGTTTATATTGTTGCACTGTAAATAAACAATGAGACTCTGACAGTGGGTGTCAGCTAGAAAATGCACTTAATGTGTGCGTCATGTAGTTTTAACAAAGGGTACCAGAGGGTGTGTTCCAATCAGCCTCCCCGATAAAGTCTACTCCAGGGTGCTGGAAAGGAGGGTACGATTGGTGCTTGAACCTCAGATTGAAGAGGAGCAATGTGGTTTTTGTCCCGGACGTGGAACAGTGGACAAGCTCTTTACCCTCCCAGGGGTGCTGGAGGGGGCGTGGGAGTTTGCCCAACCAGTCCACATGTGTTTTGTGGATTTGGAACAGGCCTAAGTACCTTGAGATCTTATTCACGAGTGACGGAAGGATTGAGCAGGAGGTCGATAGGCGGATTGGGGCGACATCCACAGTAATACAGGTGCTAAACCGATCTATTGTGGTGAAAAGGGAACTAAGCCAGACGGTGAAGCTCTCAATATACCGGTTAATCTACGTCCGACCCTCACCTATGGTCATGAGCTTTGGGTCATCACAGAAAAAATTGGATCACAGGCACAAGCGGCTGAAATTAGTTTCCTTCGCAGGGTGGCTGGGTTCAGCCTTAGACATAGGTTGAGAAGGTCGGACATCCGGGAGAGATGCTGTATATAATCCATTGTTAAAACTACTTTTCATGTCAAATATTTGTTTGACAAAATAAAAATATAAACATTTTCCTATGAATAAATATGATATATTTAATGCTTCATTTCCACTGGTACCTGACTGGCCTGGAGAGTGTTTCCATTACAGGATAGTGGTAGCAACTGGATCTCACTGGTATAGATTTTCTGTAACATTCTCCTTTAATTTCTGGCGAGTTCAACTGCTCTACAATTTTTTTTTAGAAAGTGTCTGATTCAGACATTAAATGTGCGCCATCGTACATACGAATTAGAAAACAAATGACAAAAGTGCCTGTTAGCTCATGTGATTAATATAAATGGTGTGTTTTTCAACATATATGGTGGTTTATGTCCCCAAAGGTAAACTTGTTTTCACAGCCCTCCACATACACACTCCATCACAAATAGGGAAAGGACATTAGATGCTACATTTAACAGAGGACAGAGAAAAGTACAATATAAACCACAAAAGAAGTGTCAAAGACCCCACAAGTGTCCAATTTAAGACAACATATACAATGCATGTTTAGTACATGTATACAATGGATTAGTAAATATTCCACTAGAAAGAACCTGTAAATTGAATGGATCATAATGTGCATACAGTGTTTGGAACGTCTGGTAGATCTGACATTCCTTTGGAGTAAAAAACAAAAAAACTTATTCTCTTGTTCATTCTAATAATTTCACATTTTGACCCCAGACTTATCTGGGAAACTTGAGCCGACCAGCATTTAAGACTTGGTGGTACAGTGGCGGAGCGGTTAGCGTTCTTGCCTCACAGCGAAAAGCCCCGGGTTTGACTCCTCAATCGTGCGGGCCTTTCTGTGTGGAGTTTACATGTTTCTCTCCTCATGTCTGCCCACTGCTCCTTAGAAGGATGGGTTAAAGGACACATTGTATGATGACAATTAAGTAATATCTATCTTATTCCGGAAGCATTTTAATTGTAGACCAGTGTTATCAATTATATTAGATATAATTTATCAAATAATCTATTTCTATACACATGTCTGTAAAAGTTCAACATTTAAATGTGTTCTATCAGAGTGTTCTTTAAGTGGATATGAACCCTATTTGACTGTTTGTTATGGGCAGACCACCCTTTGGAGGAAAATAGATTTCCATTGTGGTTACATGAGTGCTACTGCTGTTACATTAAAGGTACTCGGACTCATACTTGTCATCTTCCTCTTTCCTCAACTTTCCTCACCCCAGCTACCTCTGCCAGCTGTTCCAGGGGCATCCCAAGGTGTTCCCAGGCCAGCCGAGATATATAATCCCTCCAGCGTGTCCTGGGTCGGACCTGAGGTCTCCTCGCAGATGCACATGCCCAGAACACCTCCCCAGGAAGGCGTCCAGGAGGCATCCTCAATACAGGCCCAAATAAACGTAAGGTATTGAAGAAAAATGGTCACTACAAGGATGAACAAATTTAGTTTGACAGCGCTTTCTTTTTCTTTCTCTTTGGTCTTGTTCGTCTTATGAGCTGGTGACGTGTCTCTTCTGGACTCTACAAAAAACTGAAAACTCTGTTGGTGAATTTACCTGTTCATTTCCAATAAAGATACAATTTTTTCAAATAAGTGCTACTGCAAAATTGAGCTGTCGACCGGGGGGACAAACAGGTACTGTATGTTGTCCCAGTCCCAGGCAATGAGGGGGGGGGGCTGGAACTGGTCCCTCATGAAAATGTCATTTCATTTCAAAATGTGTTGATTTGGGGGAGAAAATGTTCTATATTTGCATTTAATGATGATTATTTCCTCCCGGGCCCAGCCAAAGCTGTCAACGGCCCTGTTGCAGAACATAAAGCAGAGTCTATGTGACACAGTCTTGTCAGGATGCATGTCATGAGGTAAAACATGTCAGTGATGTTGGGGAAACTTAAGTTAATAACTCTTAATAAATAAATAAATAACCGTATATCAGCCTGTTTCACACCCTGATGTTCCAGAATGTTCTCCCTGCGCCTACACACAGACATAAAGCTCCACACTTCCCTTTGAGATGACTTGTGGGAGTGGATTATCCACTGGGGTTGACAGGAAGAACCAGTCCACTGTGGTGCCATGCATTAACCATTTAAATGAACTAACCTTTTATCTGAGCTGGTTGAAATTCTGATTTTTTTTCCCCGTTTCAAGTTCATAAAAGCTGCTGTGAGTGATAGCTTTTTTTACTGTGTTTCTTTACTGTGTGTTTTAAGGTCAAAATAGATGAAATAACTGAAAGCAGCACTGCATGCTTTGTTTTGGGTCTTTGTTTCTAAATCAGTTTTGGCATCAGGTTGAACTCTAAATATCTTTTTCATGTTCAATATTTGGTAAAAGTGCTGTTTAAAAAATCACGACAACACTGCAAACAGAAATAAACCAAGAATTACAAGTAAGACAGTGTTTAAACACACCCCAACTGTCTATTTTTTACAGTGACTGGGTCTCACTTACTGCTCTGTGTATTGCCAACCCCCACCCCCCCAATTCCACACTCAGTGGGACCACACTGAGCATGCTTAGGTGTCTATGGAAAAAATAAGGTGTATTCTATCTATTAGCACTTTTAAATTATTTTCTCCCTATTGCAGCTTCTTGTCTATGAAAATTTTGTATGAGGGCACACCACACTTCAAACATTACACAATTGAATACATATTCAAGCTTCCAGACAGTCGCACTGTTGCTTCATTGCAATAAATAATGGAATAGTGTATATATATATATATATATATATATATATATATACATCATATCAGAACCCGATACCTCCTCCCTGAGGGTAGGAGGTTGAAGAAGCATCAACCAGGGTGGAATGTGTTTGCACCTACAGCTACTGATGGACAAATGAAGCTTCATGGAGCATTAATATATATATATATATATATATATATATATATATATATATATATATATATATATATATATATATATATATATATATATATATTATCCCTATAGATGGAGCTCTGTGTTCAAAAAACATTTGAAATTGTTGAAATGTTCAACCCTTTCTTAAACACACAGCTCCATCTAAAGGGCTAAAAACAGCCATCAGTGCTTTATTTGCCCATCACTACCTACAGCCCCTTTGACTACCACTGAACTTCCACACACATTCATACACCAGTGTGACTAGCACTGTTAGAAAGGAGGACACAACCGCACATGACTAGAACAGAGACAGATTCAAACCACCAGTTATTGGGTGACCCGCTCTACCACCTGACCCATGGCTGCCCACAATCAGAATCAGTATTCACTTTATTGTCTCCAGAGGGAATTTATCTTGGACTTCAGGGTCCATTGGCTACAACACCACAACACATCAGTACATACAAGGACAACAGACAATTCATCTTCATACTTGTGGTGTCAGCATTGTCAGCATAAGTCTTGCAGAAATTACATTTGTGAGTGAAGTAACATGTGCATTAAGATTATATAATTTACAGGGATATAGTTAAAAGTTCAGTTAAAAGCTAAGACATCTGTGGAAGAGTAAAAGAAGATATTGTTATAGGAAAAATATATATAAAACATTATATACAGTATGTTTTATATATATTTTTCCTTATGGCCACAAGCAAACTGATAAATGTGTGTGAATGGGTGGATGTGAAGCTAATGTAAAGCGCTTTGAGCACCATGTAGGTGGAAAAGCACTATATAAGTATAATTTACCATTTAACATTTACCTTACTCTGAGTCTCTCCTTTGTCTTTTGATTCATTTTAACATCACAATTATAGTTTACAATTAGTTCATTAGTTATTTTAAAGTTACAAATAATTGAAAGTCTATAATAATAATTGAAGTTACAAACAATATAAAAAGTAATTTCCTAAAACCACAGGACTGGGTCAACTCATATAAAAACAAAGTAAATATACAGTAAACAGCTCCAACGCAATTAAAAATACAAGATAGTGAGTACAAAAAGGATTGAGTGTGTTACTTGCTGAGAAGGGTAAGAGATGTTGGGAAGAAGGAGAGTCTGGAATAATTACCTCCACCAAGGAAGTATTAAAATCGGGTCTGTCTGTCTGTCAGCAGGGTTATATAAAAAGTTCTGAACGGATTTTGACAAAACTTTCAGGAATAATAGATAATGGGTCAAAGAAGAACTGAGCAATGAAAGTCAAAGTCACACTATGTTCTTTACTTCTATAGTTCTGTTCCACCTTCATGGTTCAAAGCTCTTCGCATTAGCCTCACATTCACTCATTCACACACACTCATACACCAGTAGGTTCTAAGGTTCTGTCAGTCCTACTGGGAGACTAAGGCAGGGTTCCGTGTCTTTGTCCAAGGACACTGGGACATGTGGACAGCCAGAGCTGGGATGCTAACCGCCAACCCTTCAGTCATTGGACAACCTGCTCTACCAAATGAACCACAGCCGCCACTAAAGGTCAACAGCTAAAACACACCAGTGGTAATATCTCATGATTCAGACCATGGTCTGACCTTCAGACTTCAGATGGGTCAACACTTATAACCCTAACCTTTGACCCCTGACCTTCAGACATCAAATGGGTCAACACCTATGGCTCCATCACATCCCGTTTCGACGTCATATGACGTCATATCAAGCCTTGTCGGAGGTCTGCTGTCTCTGACTGACTTGTTTGTCTTGAATTTTCAGGCTTTTTCATGATGGTAAGAGTTCATATTCTGAGAGCAGAACATCTGAAGGATCATTTGGGACAGGTTTGGTTTGTTTGATTACACTGTGGGTTTGATGCTGGTGCCACTGTGGGCCAGTCTGTCTAGACGACATGCCTGCATGGGTCAGTCTGGTAACCCCAGCCTCCTCCCATCATCCCATTCAAAGAGGGTGACATGCATTAGATTAAATGGTCATTCTAAGTAATTGCTCTGCAGATGATGAAGCATTTTGGAAAATCAATGACCAAATGTCTGAATGTTAGTGTAGCCTATTAACCAGAACTGCTGTCTGTCAGGACACAAATGACTTATTAAACACCCAACAGAACACACATCAAACACTTTTTCATCCACAACCATAAACAGGAAAAGTTGAATGATGGATTGCTTATTATAGGGTCAGAATAAAACATATGAGAACACAATGACTCCTGGGAAACTGAATAATTTTAGAGAGAAGATCAGTACAAGCCCGAGGGAGTCAGGTTTTTTTGGACCCAAACCCAGGGGACACCATGGTTTTAGGACTTTAAGATGCATGATAAGACCTTTATTGGTCAAGTGACTATTTTTGATCATTTCCAAACACATTACAAGACAATGGCATCAGCAGTTCTAGTGAGGACAGTGAGCCAACAAGCTCAGGTCTAGTGTGGTCTAGAGTGTCTGTAAGGTCCAGTGTGGTGTACAGAGTCTGTAAGGTCCATTGTGGTCTACAGGGTCTGTAAGGTCCATTGTGGTCTACAGGGTCTGTAAGGTCCATTGTGGTCTACAGGGTCTGTAAGGTCCACGTCTGCATGAACACTGAGTGGACCTGCTGTGTTCAGTACCATGAAATAATGGTACTAATGACGAATGCATACGAATGATGTTCAAACTAGGCCTGGCCGATAAACTAAACATTTACTGATGCCGACAGTTACTACGATACGTACGATACTACGACGTTTTAATAAAAAATAAATACAAATATTTTTTGTCTGTTTTGACTGTGTGTTGGTATGATGTGGTCATTCCCCTTTAAAACAGTCTGCAGTGTTTTCCGCTCAATTAGGCTACTTTTAATGACATCTGGTGGGAAAAAATACATTGGACAGGTATATAAAATTTGGGCTACTATTGTAAACATCTGGCATTTTTTTATATTACAAAAAGAGCACAACAAACTGTTATTTTATGGTTTAAAAACTGTACAAATACAAAATTCAGTATACTTCACTCACTCGTACTATGGCCATTCAATTTAAAAAATATTTAATTGCAGTGAATTATTCAGTCACTATAACAACGTGACGTCACATCAAGAGACTAGCGTACTGTGGCCAATACAAGCTACGTACCATCTGACACTGTCTTTGTTCATATCTAATGCACACGTTGACAGATAGTTTTGCTAAATTTCGCTCTTTAAAGACAATATCAGAACTGGTCTAGGACTCCCTCTACTGTCCAGTCTCATGGAGGTGTGCAGCAGCCTGTCCAGGATTGGATGGACGTCCTGTACATTCAGACGTCCCCAGTAGGTTTTGGACAAGTTTAATTCTTTGATGTAGCAGCTGATGGTAATGAACTGTTCTTTTGTTCTGAATATAAACTATATAGACTGTTTATGTGGAAAGAAAACTGATGGACAGTTACAACCTCTATTCATGAATTACTTTTAATTAATTAATTTTAAAATGCATATACTATTAGGCTACGTCACATGTGATGGCTAGGTTTCTTTTTTCGTTCCATTTTGATTGTTGTGAGACAGTAGTCAACACAAACCTGAGAATGAGTGGACCTGTAGTCAGTGTTTTTACTCCTAACCCCTCACACTGTCTGTGATAAAATACATTTGGGTTTATATGTTTAATAGCCATCTGTAAATGCATTTAAATGCATGTTTATTCAATTATTAAATGTTTTCCTGAAAAACGTTGTTGGACGGTTTCTTCCTGAAGTGGGCGGGATTTGGAACGTGATTGGGTGGAAATCCGTCAACCTAATCTGGCAACACTGACAGTGTGTGTAGTCACATGACTCCACCCATTCAGTCTGAACAGAAAGAAACAAACACTGAGGAAATGACCGATGGTTCAAAAGCAGAAGTGGCTGAAACAGACATAGACCAAGTAATGTGAGGCCACATTAATTCCATTGTACTTGTTCCAAAACTAAATTTGACATCTGTCGTTTGGAAACATTTTGGGTTCCATAAAGACTCAAACAGTAATGGACAGAATTGGCTGAAATTTTCAGGAAATGTTGATACTGGCTCATGTGATAAAAAGTTTGGTGGTGATCAATGGTGGTGGTGGTGGGGGGTCAGAGTCTGCGCTCTGAGTGTGAAAAACATCTCTTTGCAATGTTCTAGTATAAAATGGACTGTAGATCAAAGCACAGGTCACATTATATTGAGTTTGTCAGCACGTTTTTTTGTAATGAATAAATAAATAACCATAAAACTATAGGGAGGAAGGGGGGAAGAATATTTTTGGGGGGTTGAATGCAGGCCTCCCCTCCAGTGTCCCAATGACACCACTGGTTAAGAGTCTTATGGGTCAGTTTTGTGGACAAACTCCTGGTCTTAAAAGTACCGAAATTGTATTTGAATTACTAATTCAAATGACTAATAATGTGATTTCTACAGGCAGTTGAGTACTTTTTAGTTCTTAAAGGTTCACTTTACCACACCAATGCTCCCCATTACCCCTACTTTGGGTTATAGAAGCATTTATGTACTTATCCTAAAAAGTTAAGCACCTAAATGCCTTTATTTGATCCAATATGACAGATTGATTGAACACAATGTAAAAAATGAAACAACCCAGCATTTGTCTGTTAACATGAGATGAAATAGTGACACCATGGTGATTGTTTAAGTCAGTCAGAAAACATTTGTTTCTTTCTTTAAGACACATTTAGAAGAGATGGAGAAATAATGATGGGACTGAAACAACAACACTGAGCTGGTCGTCATTGTTCAGAATGTTTTCTGAAGGACTGATAAAGTACAGCGCTTTACTACACTGTAGTTGTTGAGGCTCATATAAAAAGACCACTGTTTTGGGCTGTTGTTGCTAGGTGATAACATAATGGTAATGGTTGGATGTCATTTTCTAAACACACTGTGGAGTAAACTAGTGTAATAAGAGTTAATCAACAGAGACCCAGTGTTGTAATATTACAACGTAACATTTGGGTCTTTAAGGGTTAACAGTCTGGGCCTGTGGAGGTGAAAAAAACATTAAAAAAAAAGAACAATAACAAAATCCAACAACATTAAGACATATTTATTGGCTGAATTGTTTAAAGTCTAGAAATGATTCCAATTAATTTATGTACATACTGTTATCTGAAAAGTATTTTGAAGGAAAAGTTTTCATTTCATTTGAGCCTCAACACAAATGAAATGAACTGGTATTGATATTGGTATTGATTTAACTCGCTCACTCTGCAGTGACTTTTAAGTGGTAAATAATAAAAAATGACAGAACAGACCTTTTGTATGAAATCTTTTGAAATTTATAGCCACTATGTACTATGTAGTGTAATGAATAAAGGTACAGACAAGATAAACAATAACATTTATAGGGATTATTTATTCTCAGGCAACAGAAACTAATAAACATTCAGAAAATATCAAATAACATGAAAAAAAAACTAAAAACTAAAATGAAGTTAAAAATGGAATAAATGACTAGTGTAATTTGGTTCCAGTAGTTATAGTTTGGGATTTTTCTTTTCCTAAATCAGTTGCTTTTTGACACCTGTACATCAGTTCATGAACAAAACTATCAGTAAAATATTACTAAAACAAATCTTGAATTATTCTGAATTTTTAAACAAAACTATCCATTCAGAACACGTTAGAGGTTAAAGGGTTAGCAAAAATGTACAAGATCAGTGAATTAAATATAGAAAAATACATGCTTTATACTGAAAAATACAAAATACAGAGTAATATGTAGAGTAATAAAATGGTGATAAATAATTTAAGAAAGTTTAAATAGAGAGGACGGGGGGAAAAAAAGTAATTTAGGAACTGCCAGGAAAATAGAACTGGGTCTTTATGGGTTTAAATATGTAGAAAATAGAGGTGAAATCACATACTTTAAATGGCTGGTATGATCTAGATAAAGGCAAAAATAAAACTTAACAGACAAAAACTTTTTTTTATCACAATTGGCTTTAGAAATAATTACTGAACCACTGTGACAAAGCACCATGGGAAAGAGCAGGGCAGGAAAGTGTCGACCTGTACGGGATCGTCTACAATCTAGGAACCAACAGATAACACTGCCACACAAGACTACTATTGGGAAGAAAAGCAGAGGGCATCCCATAATTACCTGGAAACCATCAACAGAGCAAGAAATGAAGCAACTGGAAGAGGTTCTGATCCAGTTCATGTGGTTCTTGTGCTTGATATTGATGATTCCTGTGACAAACTATCAAGACTTGTTATATTAGTTTTATTACACTTTCTGAAAAATAAAAAAAGGTGCTAACACTTTACATTATGGATCATTAATAAGGTTATTCTATGGTTATTTTGATGTCATTCCATGGTAATAATACATTTATAACCATTTTTGTCAAGTCATTTCCATGCAGTCCCCCCCCCCAATGATGAGAGGTCGACCAAGGAGGTAATGTTTTCACTGGAGTTTGTCTGTCTGTCTTAACTGTCAGCAAAATTACTCAAAAAGTTATGGATGGATTTTGATAACATTTTCAGGATGTGTTGAGAGTGTTACAAGGAACAAATGATTACTGTTACAAACTCAGTACCAGGGGTGGATCCAAATGCAGGACTCAGACACGACTGACTTATTAACAAAAAATATGAATATATTGAGCAGTTAATTCCTCAGCAGGGAAGATGGAGAACCTCTGTAACTGAAGACGGAGGCAGACAGACCAGGGCCAGACAGACCAGGGTCACATAGGCAGGGGTCAGACAGACCAGGGTCACACAGGCAGGGGTCAGACAGACCAGGGTCACACAGGCAGGGGTCAGACAGACCAGGGTCACACAGATCAGGGTCACATAGGCAGGGGTCAGACAGACCAGGGTCACACAGACCAGGGTCACACAGGCAGGGGTCAGACAGACCAGGGTCACACAGGCAGGGGTCATACACTAGTATCCAGATGAATCCAAAAAACACACTGAGGTTCAGAAGAAAGATAAAGTCCAGGGTCCGAGAGATGGAGAAGCACCAACAGAGGATAAGCAGGCTGGTAGTTTGGGACAGGCTAGAAATAACACACAAGATCCAGACGAGACATAGAAGTCATCACCTTAATGTTTGGGTCGATATTACCTAGAAACTGTAGAGTAATTGCACTGCAAACTGCATGGAAATTGATTGTAATAAGTGGTTACAAAGGCATAATTACTATGAAAGTACCAGCTTATTAGTGATATGTAATGTAAAGTGTAACCAAACAGGTACATAAAAGAATTCTGTTTTCTTAAATAAAAAAAAAAAGAAGCTGTATTTAAGTGAATGACAATTTAACTCCCTTTATTTAACCATTAATAAGTGACATATAAATTCAGAACATCTGCTGCTGAAAAACAGTTTACAGACAATTTATTTTCCAAGATGAAAATATCAACAGGTCATGTTGAAGGTCTGTTAGAGTGGATTCATACAGAACATCACAGGTGGTCTGTTAATTATTCCCATGGTTGTAAATGGTCGACCACATCTGTTGAGTAAATGCTTTAAATACTTGATGTGTATGTTTGTGCTTTAGTGAACACGCTGCAAAATAAAATGGATTAAAAAAATTCTGATGACAATAATATTCATCAAACATTAGACTTGGTCTTTCTAAAAGTAGATATTGGCACTGACACAAGAACACTGGGGGGAGATGTTAAAAGTCACATTTATCCTGCCAGTCTGCCATTATCCCAGTTGTCCTTCAGGTTTCATTGTTAACCTTTTGATTCAACTTCATTCTTTACAACAAATTCAACCTAAAGAAAAGGATTCAATTCAATGATTTGACTGATGCAGATAATGGTGAGACAGTGTGAGATAAAGTCAGGCTGCACATACTTATCGAAGCCTTTAAATGTAATATGAAGGTGTAAAATTCAATATATATTAAAAACTGAGGCAAAAAAACTATAGTGGTGCAAAAAAGGAGGTACTTCCACATGTAGGGTTTGTTGAAAGAGGACACGTGAGAACTAATGTTATATATAGATGTGTGTCATATTTGTGAGTTGTATTATGGAATGGACTGAGTGATGAGTTGAAACAGTGAAGATCTGTGTTGAGTTTCAAAAAAACATTGAAAGGAAAATTAATTAAGGAGTATGTAAAATGATTCATTCATATGAGTATGATGAATAATCTACAGGTAAATATTGTTGTTTTTTTTCTTTGTTTCCCCTCTTGTGTTATATTTCTTTTATTAATGATCTGCTGGTAACTCTATGGGTTGTATAGGACAGGTCAAATGAGCCTTAGCTTCTGCCTATTGCCTTTTCAGTTACAGAATGAGTTATATAAAAATAAATATATAATAATAATAATAATAATAATAATAATAATAATAATAATAATAATAATAATAATAATAATAATAATAATAATAATAATAATAATAATAATAACTGTTGTTATTGTTATTTGAGATGTATGTATGAATATATATATATATTTAAAGATGGCATAGAAGGATGTGTATGTATGCATATTTATGTTGTTGTCGTCCTTTTGTTTCTATAATAATGTAGTGTTTGTACATATGTGTCTATATATATATATATATATATATATATATATATATACACACAAAATGAACTGATGGTGTTGTACATACACACACGGCTGTCCAAGTGTCCTTGGGCAAAGACACTGAACCCTGACTTAGTCTCCCAGTAGGACCGACAGAACCTGTATGAGTGTGTGTGAATGTAAAGAACACCATGAGGGTAAAAAAGAACTATAAAAGTACAGAAGATTTACAACACAACAACTTTATGCCATTTGACTAAACTTTGCACCAGTTTGTAACACTTTATGCCATTTAAGTACACACTATATGATATACTTTGTCATTTTACTATTATTTTTTTTTACCATTTTGTGACACATAATGTCATTTAAGACTATGCTATTTAAGTACACACTATTTTGAGATACCTTATGCCATTTTACTGTATTTTATATTATTTTGTGACACTTTGTCATACTTTACAGTACTTTACAGTATTTTGCTATCCTTTGTGCCATTTTTCTATACCTTGCACTGTTTTGTCACACTTCATGCCATTTAAATATATGCTATTTTGTGATACTTTGAACCATTTTGTCACACTATGCCATTTAATTATGTTTTGAGATACTTTATGACATTTTTCTATACTTTATACTATGGCATTAACGGAAGGTCACCATAAATTTGGTGGAGTCAACAAGTCACATGTTATTCCTTCTCTCCGTCGATGTGTAAACACAGACAGTCAGAGCTAAACCAGAGCAGACATGGCTGCTGCAGGTAAAAAATGGGGTGGTGGGTCTGACTAAACTAAAGAGAGTGACACACACACATCACATGTGTGGAAATGCTTCACTTTAGATGAAAAAAACAGCACGGCCATCTGAAGAGGCATCCGCTAGCTAACTTGAGTGATAGGAGCAGCTTCCGCTAGCTACCCTGAGTGATATGAGCAGCACCCGCTAGCTAACCTGAGTGATATGAGTAGCACCCGCTAGCTAACCTGAGTGATATGAGCAGCACCCGCTAGCTAACCTGAGTGATATGAGCAGCACCCGCTAGCTAACCTGAGTGATATGAGCAGCACCCGCTAGCTAACCTGAGTGATATGAGCAGCATCCGCTAGCTAACCTGAGTGATATGAGCAGCACCCGCTAGCTAACCTGAGTGATATGAGCATCAGTGCAGTCAGCGCACTCTTTTTTCCAAACATGATGTGGACACTGTGGTGTTTGTCTTGGCGGCCGCTGACTTAAACATTTTGACCTTAATATAAAAAGTGAGGACGTGTGACAAACGTTTTAGAACCGTGGGTCCAGACCAAATCCAGACATATGTTCACCTATTCAGTTAAATTTAACATAAAACTCTTTGCTAACGTTAGCCTTTGTTTTGTTGTTTGTGTCTTGTCAGTGGACATTGTTATGTGTTATACAGTGAACTTTAATACAAGTTGCTCATTGATGGACAGATATCTGTAGTGATGGGACAATGAAGGATGGAGCTCTCTGTTTAACAAACAGTTGGAATTGTTGAAATGCTCAACCCTGTTTTCAACAGAGAGCTTAGGAGGATAAAAGACCTTGCATGCTTCATGAAGCTTCATTGTCCCATCACTAACAGTGTGTCTTGTGTTGTTCCTCCACTGACAATGTGATGATGTCATCATGACTCATCGACTCAATTTAGGATAAATTGACTTGAAAAAACTGAAGTTGTTAATGCCCTACTTTATATCATTTTCTGTCATTTTACTATAATTGACACCATTTTGGAGCATTTTATGCCATTTTACTTTAGTTGACAGCGTTTTGCTAAACTGTAATTTTGCGATCATTCTGACCATTTTGTGATAGTACTTTTCTAAAGCAAACCTGCTCCAATGCATTTTAAGATAGGCGGATTAATGATCAACATGGAAAAACAAGATAAAGGCAAAAATATGTTTGCATTTGGCTTCATATGGGCCTTTTAATTTCCACAAAATGAAATTCCCACACACCCAATGGCATCCACAACTTACCCCTCACTTTGTCAAGAAAACAGCAGAACGCCCCCAAGTTTGTATATACACCTTATCAACACAAGCATTAAACATAAATCATGGAACATAAAGCAGATCAAACCCCCCCCCACATTTTCACACATGCAAATGGAAACAACACCACCTCAGATACAGACATTTATTTATTTCTTTATATTCATTGAATACATGCAGGTTAAAAAGAAAGAAAAATCCCAAAGCATTAATTTACACTTTAAAAGGAATGAAAGATGAAAAAGTTTAATCCAGAAAAAATGCATTAAATCCACCGGTGTTGTTTCTGGTGTCTCCGGCTCTGGCACACTTCCAAACTGGCATGTGACGTTTCCCTCCCCCATGTATCTGTACATGTGTGTCATATCCACACCTTTCTGTACTGTATTTAACAACATGCATAGCATACATACAACTGATAAATCACCTCTGTACATACATAAAACATTTTTCCAAACACATAGTTCACGTCCAGTGTGGGGTTTAAAGTCACACATACATTTTACTGTACTACTGCATCATGGTGTTCACTGTCACTGTCTGTGTAACATATGGGACATTCAATAGAGAAGAGACACAAGTTGATGGTAAAGATTGAAAACTGAACAGTTTTTTTTGTACATACACAAACCAAAAGCTGCTTGTGTCCACAGTCCAACCAAAAGTACAAAATACAATTCTACAAAATGTGTACATAATATTTGACTGTACAAAAACATGTGTACAGTCAGATTTTTCCTGTAAGAGCTCTAAACTCACCGCCACTGGAAATATAATCTATTACTGATTTTAAAATGTTCACCCCATCGACTAAATCTTGGCTGAACACACAAACCCATACCCATCTGTAAATTGTGGGTCTTGTGTGTAAAAAGAAGAAGAAAAAAAACCTCTTGTTCATTCAGGACATTTCAGAATAAGAAGTCCAAACTGTTGGATGAGCTAAAATTAATTTCAGTCAAGAATGAACCCAGTGCTACTTAGGAAAAAATGTAATGTCATCTTTTTGATTTGTTGTTCAATTTCTTTGACATATTTTAGAACATATTTTCAAAAGAACATTGGAAAGAGATGTTTTTCATTTTTCCCTAATTGTTTCTTTTGATCAAATATTTAAAAGCCTGCTCCCCGAGGTTTTCCGCCAGCACAGTGTCGTCGTTCGTCTCTCTAAGTCCCCATGGGTTGACCTCAGACAATTATCTGATCAGAGCAGAGCATAGAGAGAGAGAGAGCCAGACAGCAGGAGGAATAGAAAAAGAACCCAGAGAGAGAGAGAGAGAGATGTTTATACTTCTGTCCCCCCCCCTCTCATTACATCATACTATAGAGGAGTTCTCTTAGTCTGCCACGAATAAGGAAATAACTGTTCCTAAGACGTGGAAGTATGCAAGCATGCTCTAAGACAGGGGTTCTCAAATTTTTTTGGCCCAGGTCCCCCTTGGAGGGGTGAAATTTTTCCATGTCCCCCCTCATCCTCGCGATACTGAAAATGATAAAAAACCACTTCAACAATGATTATTATGAAACAATGATAACCTTTTTTAATAGTGCTTTTGTGCAAACCAGCCACATTTTCAGGTATTATAATATAAATGAGCACTTAATAAAAACAAAATAAAACTTCCGCATTTCAAAATAAAACAGCAAAGAAAAAAAAAAAAACCTGAATAATTTCGCGTACCCCCTGGACATGCGCCACGTCCCCCTAGGGGTCCGCGGACCCCAGTTTGAGAACCGTGGCTCTAAGAGACATCCCACAGTCACGTGGGCTATTTAACTCTTTAAACAACACATATAACACAAAATAATAATATGTGACATTCATCTTCAATACAATGTCAAACATCATCAACAGCCGCTGCAGTCACATGACCATACGGTTTGTCAGGTAGGTTCAAGAGAATGCCCCGAGAGAACCACTGTACAATGTGACCCTGGTCTGGTGGCCATAAGGTTTTCACAACAGCTAGAGTTGTCACCCTTCAGTGGGATGATGCACCGGCCAAGCCAGCATCTGTCTGCACACACACACACACACACACACACACACACACACACACACACACACACACACACACACACACACACACACACACACAGTGATTATTCTCCACATAGCTAAAGCTGCCAGGTGAGGTCTGTACAATCTGGGTCCAGGAAATGGGCTTTTTTAATGAAATAACTGTACTTCTACATTCATTGACTGTAAGTTTAAAATACTTCATCACTATAGGAAACCATACAATCATTTAAGAATGGTCCCAAAACAGTTATTTTATGTAGCCAAGACAAGGCAAATGTATTTGTGTATCACATTTCATGTACAGGACAATTCAAGGTTCTTTACATAAAACATAAGAAAATGTAAGTAAATCTATCTTTGTAAATTAACCTTTAATTGACCAATTTCTACTTCTATGGCACTTCCCACATGAGTTATTAAAATTGATTTTGAAATAATTTATCAACGTTTATTGGAATATTATATTCTGCATTTAGTTTTTTTTGGTATTTTCCTGCCTATTCCTGTGAATGTGGGAAGTTTGCAGCTGTAATCTGGATCATATACAGGTCATGCTGTGTGATGAGTATATAGATGTTCATAAAAGCTCAAATTAAAGTTGAAGTTTATTATGTCAAAACAGAGAAAATGTCCTCACTAGTCACAAGCAGTGGTTTGGTCTGTTTACTGCTATGACTGATGCCAGGAAGTAGTTGTCAGTGTGATGTATGTGATTACAACAGTATAATATAAACAGTAGTTTAAACAGTTAAATCAATCAACTGTTTTGGTCATGGGTGGGTGTTTGGGTCACCTACTGTTTACAGTCTGTTATTTACCTTAAACATATTTACACCCAGTAATGGTCTTGTCTTAAAAATGTAAACAGTAAAAACTGGACAGCGTGACGAGACTCTGGAGGTTGAACCCAAATGACCACAAGATGGAAAACAAGAAAAGCACTCACCAAAAAGCACACCTGGTCATCCAAACGCTACTGGGGGAACAAAACGACACTTTAGATCCAAACATACACCAGTAGGTTTCTGAGGTCTAAAGTCAGCCCTACTGGGGGCCTAAATCAGGGTTCAGTGTCTTGCCCAAGAACACTTCAACATGTGGACAGCCAGAGCTGGGACGCGAACTGCCAACCTCTCAGTCATTGGGCGACCCACTCTACCAACTGAGCCACAGCCGCCCAGACACGCCCAGACAGGTCTAGGTAGGGGAATTCCAGGGCCATGTTCAGACATGTAGAGACATGAGTAAGAGGGGCAGTTAAAGACAAATGAAAAACAACTCCTTTTTAGTGCAAGAAATGGTTTGGTTATTGAGACATAGCCACCAGCTGTGGAGTAAAATATGTAAAATCAGCTCAGATAGACTTTGCCACTATCTTTAGCTAAATCAGATGTTTTTATCTATTCAGGTCTCCGTGTCTAAAACATGTTATTCTAGCAGAGAAGGAATCCTTTTGTTTATAGCTAATAGAGACTTAGCTTAATAGGTTTTCTGAATCTAGATAACAAGACTCTTTCGTTGTATTGGTGGCCAAGATTCTACGGAGGTCTTCTCAATTTTATTTTAAACTCTTTAAAAGATTTATAAATTTTTCCCCTGGACCCGGCACAGTGAAGGACTAACAATTTGAGACATTTTATTTCGGACTAATTTGAACTTTACTGATTAGAACTATTGGGACTTGATTCGTTTATATTTCACATTTTGGACATTTTCTGATGGAACTGCTCTACTTTGATGAACTTTTGGACTCTTTCACAAGGATTTAGTCAACTAAATTTGGATCACTTCTCTCCCATTTGGACTTTTATCTGTCTGAAGGATTACTTTTTTTCCTTTTCTTCTTTTGGATTATGATTTTTTAACGAATTACAAGATTTTACCACTAATTGGATTTCAAGGAAGGATTACCTATTTTTCACTATTTTTTGAATCTTCACCTATTATCTGGATTACTTTTATTTTTCAACTTTTCTTTTGATTATTACGAATGGTACTGTGTAAGTGGCTGGTTCTTTGAATTTATTAAGAGCAAAGTGGTGTATGTGAAGGAAGAGATCAGGGTGTAGTTTAGGTACCTTGGAATTATTGTACAATGTGATTATATTTCTGATTTATTACCCATTTATGTAATTTGCTTACACTGTGCTATCTGCCTACGAAAAATTAATAAAAGCTATTTTAAGCACCAGTAAATTGTCATGTGCTTGAAATTATGTCACTTACTATTCAATTTAAGGGGTAAAATGTGAGGTATTTAATATTGTGTGCATCCATCAGGTATCAGATAACAGGTCAGACCATATCTTATCCACCTATAGTTAAGAATAACGTCCCTAAATCCAGCTGTCCTGGATATTAATATATATATATAAAAAAAAAAAAAAAAAAAATTTTCCTCTCGCCCCACGTGGGCGGTGTCTCCTTCAGACTCGGGTCCTCTACCAGAGGCCTGGGAGCCTGAGGGTTCTGCGCAGGATCTTAGCTGTTCCTAGCAATGCGCTCTTTTGTACAGAGATCTCTGATGTTGTTCCTGGTATCTGCTGGAGACATTCTCCCAGCTTGGGGGTCACTGCCCCTAATGCTCCGATCACTACTGGTACCACCGTTGCCTTCACACTCCACATTTTCTCTAACTCCTCTTTCAGCCCTTGGTATTTCTCAAGCTTCTCATGTTCTTTCCTTCTGATGTTGCTATCACTGGGGACTGCTACATCTATCACCACCACTGTCTTCTCATGTTTATCCACCACCACGATGTCAGGCTGATTGGCCATCACCATCTTGTCAGTCTGGATCTGGAAGTCCCACAGGATCTTGGCCTGTTTGTTCTCTGTCACCTTTGGGGGGTTCTCCCATCTTGACCCTGGGACCTCCAGTCCATACTCTTTACAGATGTTCCTGTACAGTATGCCCGCTACCTGGTTATGCCTCTCCATGTATGCCTTGCCTGCCAGCATCTTACACCCTGCTGTGATGTGCTGGACTGTTTCAGGGGCTTCTCTACACAGCCTACACCTGGGGTCCTGTCTGATGTGGTAGACCCCGGCCTCTATTGCTCTGGTGTTCAGGGCTTGTTCTTGTGCAGCCATGAGTAGCGCCTCTGTGCTGTCCTTTAGTCCAGCCTTTTCCAGCCACTGGTATGTCTTTTCCATATCAGCCACTTCCTCAATTTGTCGATGGTACACGCCATGCAAGGGTTTGTCCCTCCATGATAGCCCCTCTGGTTCCTCGACCTTACTGGGCTTTTGTTGCCTGAGGCATTCACTTAGCAGTTGGTCATTGGGGGCCATTTTCTTGATGTATTCCTGGAGGTTCGCCATTTCCTCCTGGACAGTAGTTCTGACACTTACTAGTCCTCGGCCCCCTTCCTTTCGCTTAGTGTACAGCCTCAGGACACTGGACTTGGGGTGAAACCCTCCATGCATGGTAAGGAGTTTCCTTGTCTTGATATCAGTGGCTTGTATCTCTTCCAGTGGCCAGGATATTATCCCAGCTGGGTATCTGATTACTGGCAGGGCATAGGTGTTAATGGCCTGGATCTTATTTTTGCCGTTCAGCTGACTTTTCAGGACCTGTCTTACCCTCTGTAGGTATTTGGCTGTGGCTGACTTCCGAGCTGCCTCCTCATGATTACCATTTGTCTGTGGGATCCCTAGGTATTTGTAACTTTCCTGCACATCTGTGATATTCCCTTCAGGTAGGTCAACCCCTTCAGTTGTGATCACCTTTCCTCTTCTAGATATCATCCGCCCACATTTATCTAGTCCGAATGACATCCCAATGTCTTTGCTGTAGATCCGGGTGAGGTGAATTAGGGAATCAATGTCACGCTCATTCTTGGCATACAGCTTGATGTCATCCATGTAGAGGAGGTGGTTGATGGATGTTCCACTTCGGAACTGGTATCCGAAGCCACTCTTTGAGATGATCTGGCTGAGGGGGTTTAGGCCTATGCAGAACAGCAGGGGGGACAGAGCATCTCCTTGGTAAATGCCGCATCTGATGTTCACCTGTGCAATTGGCTTTGAGTTGGCCTCCAGAGTTGTCTTCCACAGCCTCATTGAGTTCTGGATAAACTCTCTTAGTGTCCCGTTTATGTTATACAGTTTTAAGCATTCCAGTATCCATGTATGTGGCATTGAGTCATAGGCTTTCTTGTAATCAATCCAGGCAGTGCACAGGTTGGTGTTTCTTGTCTTGCAATCTCGGGCAATTGCCCTGTCAACCAGTAGCTGGTGTTTGGCTCCCCTGGTGTTGTTGCCTATTCCTTTCTGTGCTCTGCTCATGTATTGCTCCATGTGCCTACTCATCTTAGGCCGGTAGTTAGATGGTATTGTTCCCTCCTGGGGGTCCTTCATTATGAAGACTGTCCGGCCCTGGGTTAGGCACTCTGGGTGGTTTCCCGATATCAGCAGCTGGTTCATCTGTGCTGCTAGGCGTTCGTGGAGTGCTGTCAGTTTCTTATGCCAGTAGGTATGAATCATATCAGGCCATATATATATATATATATATATATATACACACACACACATATATATATATATATATATATATATATATATACACACACATACATATATATATATATATATATATATATATATATATATATATATATATATATACACACACACATACATATATATATATATATATATATATATATATATATATATATACACACACACACATATATAAATATATATATATTGTCAACGTTAACGCAACATGTGTTTAACGACACAAATTTTTTAAATGCGCCATTAAGGCAGTGGCATTTGAAGCTCGGGCATTTCTGTAGCTCAGAAAACCAGAAGCAATGCACTGTCCTAGTCTGCCAACAGAGGGCTGACCAGAGACTACTGGACCAAAGTAAGTAATCATTATTATCTCTGTTTCACGGCGCATTATCTTGATCAACAGAGGGGACTTCAGTCACGGGTTCTAACTGTTATGAAAACAGAGGAGCGCAGAGGCACGCGTTATGGAACGCGTGACACTGCGCGTGCCAGAATGCGTCCTGTAACACTTGGTAGTGTGTCAGAATGCGTTTGTCTTGCCATACATTTCCTCCAGCAAGCCCATTTGATAATGGTAATAATTTGATCAGTTAAAAAAGATTAATATGCAATGAAAAATTAATATGCAATGAAAAAAAAAAAAGTTGAGTCTGAGCCTGAAGTAGGTTCTATCCATCGTGTTGCTTCGTCTGTCCAAACACAGGTGGTTGAACATAAATGCCTGACCAGACAGACATATAGTTAAAAATCCAGTGTTTATTGACAGCAACATAAGTGGTCTTCTAAGTGAACCACTGTAATAGAGGATGTCAGTACTATGGGCAGGAAGTGAGACAGTTGTTCAAACTGTGTTCTTTGTTGCCTGTGGTAAATGGATGGACTGTACTTACATAATTCATTTTATTCACCACTTGGTGCCCAAAGCTCTTTACAATTCCTCACCTTCACCCATTCACACACCAGTATACAGCTGCTGATGGTGCTGCCTGACCCCTGACTCTACTGGGAGACACTTAGGGTTCAGTATCTTGCCCAAGGACACTTCAACAGCCACAGGTGGGATGCAAACCACCAACCCTTCGATCATTGGATGACCTGCTCTACTAACTGAGCCAGAACCAATCGGTTTACTGTAACTGCAGCCTAGGAGTGTGACGAGTGTCTATGGTGGCCAAGCCATGGTTACAAATGACTTTCTGTCCTCCCTGAACCACCTGAATCTAGGAAACAAGGTACTTCCATGATGATCATGGTCATTGAACATTAACCCTTCTAAAGCGGCGATGTTGCCGGCAACATGAAATTACATGCATAATTCAAATGACCACAGTTCCTTGACTATTTACGGTAGAGACATTATTCCAACGGATTCTGAAAGCCCATAAGCGAAGCTTTCCAGTGATATATGTGACCCGCCACCATTAAACCAGGCATAAGTCACACTGAGCCGTTCAGAGCTACAGCCAAATTTAGGCTGGAAGGCGATTTCTTATTAGTGTTTACATCTTATCAAAAAACGGTACCTTAACACCTCTATGTTCAGTTCCTGTTGTCATTACATTGAAATCCAATCAATAAAGGTGTTTATTGAGTCAATTATTTAAGCGGCGACAAAAGTTCAGGTATTGCTGAGCAAAGACAAAGACGACTTCCACCTCTTTTCGCCGAACAAACCGATCTCCGTTCCGTGGGTAAACACCCAAGTGTTTGGTACGAGGTAAAAGCTTATATTGAATGTTCTGTCCAATGGTGTAAGCCAAATGATTATAATACGTCACACTTCTGTCCTATTATTATAATATATAAAACTTATGTGACATGTCCATCAGAGTGTCCTTTAACATCTGTGAACAATTTGTCTCAATCGGATACAAATTATTATGCGTTGCTTAGGACTTCCTACCCCAAAACAGTCCAAAACATTGATGGACAATATCTAAAAAAATGCAAATTGCAAAATATGTCCAAATGTGGATATTAAAATGACCATAACTTTGGTTCTACTTGTGATAGAAACATCATTTTTTTCACCATCTTAAACCTTAGTTTCCACTCTACCAAGATACACACATAACTCTGTTTGGATTTACACACACTTATGCCTGGTTTTGTGGTTTTATGACACATTATGGTAGCTTGCTGTGGGCGCTTCCGAGCTCCCGTGCAAAATACAAAAGGAAATCCAGGAAGTAGAGAAGAAAGAGGAGCTTTGTGGTCAGTCAAGCAGAAGTTGGAACGCGGTCGAGAAAGTTTGTAGTGGTGTTTTAGTGCTTGTATATAGTAAATAACACTTGTAAATAATAGTGTTTTTGTTTCCAAAGTGTTTTTGAGTGTTTTCGCGTTGCTGTTCACTGTCGCCGTTCGTTAGTCGGGACTGAACGATCACCTAGCCCCCCCCCAAACCAGGTCCACATTCCTGTCCCCACCAACAGAAACCAGGAACACACAGGAAAGAGGCAGAAGATCTCTATGGGAAGGAGACAGTGTGCTGTCTGTAAGAGGAGCACTCCTTTGGATGTGGTCAGTAGTGTAACACTGGATGTTGTCTGCAGCTAGACAGGAACTGTTTTGGACAATTCCACAGAACCTAAAAAGTGCCTTGACATGGACACAATAGTCTGTAACTTGTAAAATGTGTAAAAATTTCCAAACCTTTCATAAAATATGTACATTTACATTTCTGCCATCTTATATTATTTGGGTCAGCTCATTTGAACATGTATATAATGAAAAAATGATAAAATTCATATCTGATTTTTACTTTTTTTGTTATAAAACACTGTGTTTATGATATGTAACATGTATACTAATGACAAATACTTAGGAGATTTACACAGCTACATGGTTCTATGTGTAAGAGGAGCACTCCTTGGAGATGTGAGGAGTGTAGCAATGAATTTTGCCTGCTGATGGAGGGTAACTGTTTTAGACCATTTTAGCCTGTAACTTGGCACCTGAAAGTGTAAAATTAAAAAAAAAATGTTTAGAATTTGCAAAATATGTATATTTACATTTCTGCTATCTCAGAAATTTTGGATATGTTTATTTGAATATGAATATAAAGAAAAACATGATGAAAATTCAAATCAGTTTTTTTTTTTTTTACTTTTTTGTTATTCAACACTGTTTTTATAATTGTCAGGTTCAAACAACCTAAAACAAGTTTTAAACAACACAAGGAAGAGAAGACAGAGTGAAAATAATTTTCTTACTCGCGAGGAGAAATGGACAGAGACGTGCTCCAGTTACAATCTCTAACCATACGTTCTGCCTTCTCTTTGCCTTTTATTCAGTTTTTGGGTGCCCTAGGTTACAATAGGAGACAATCCCTAAAGGAGAGGGGGTGAACAAGATTGGATTGTCTCCTTTCAATTGCTTCATTGTCTCCTTTCAATTGCTTATGTTTTCCATATATTATCACCTGCGGTACACAATAGGAGTCATTTTAAAGGAGGGGGGTGAAACAGGGTATGGATGATCTCCTTTCAAATTACTTATCTTTTCCACATAAATTGTCACCTGTGGTATGTTGCTAAACAGGATTTACTGAAACAACCTATTCAGAGATAAGTCATCAATATTCAGGTCTAGACACATAGCTTCTTATGCAATAGCACATTCTTTTAGCCAAAGTAAGTAATGTGTGATAATTAAAGAAACACAATAATTGTATGCTATATACAATTATTCCAACAATAATCTATAACTTATAATGTGACGCCAAACTGGAATGATTATTATTATTATTATTATTATTTTACTTCATCATTAAAACGATCATAATTTATTATTAAATAAAATGTGGCGGACCAAAATCGTTTACCGGAAGCAAAGACGCACCTCAGCTGGCGATCAGCTGTTAGCGATCAGCTGTTTGGAAACAGGTGATCGGAAGAGGAACAGGACAAAAGAATCACAGATCACCGCGCCGAAAACAAAAGGAGACTGAACGCAGGACTGTGCAGATCCACTTTCAAAGAAAACTCAGAGAAGGCTCCCGGTAAGAGGACAAACGAACATTTCCGAGTCATGAACTGTGATTGACGATCGTTTGATTGATCCCATGCGGAGTATTTATTATTTATTCATTGATTGATTTAACTAAAAATGAGTTGGGCTGAACGCCGATTATTTGATAACTTATTTGTATTAAGTTAAGTATTAAAAAGTATAAACAGTTGTTTAAATGGATTAAAACTTGTGAAGTATAAAAAACTGGTTAAGCTAAAATGAATTAAAACTGTGGAACATTGATTTAAGAATGAAATGTTTGACAATGATCTTTATAGTTTATTTTGAATGCTGCTAAAATTCTTAAAACATTATTTAAAACATCAAATATTAAATATATGAATTAGTTAAAATTAATAAATATTTGTGTTTGTAATTGTACTTATGCTTGTACAATATTTGTTTGTTTATTTCAAGGTTTTTCACCTAAACATTGGCTAAACATTGGCTGGAAATATTAGCTGAAATATTGCCAAGAATATTGACTGGAATGACTTGAGCAAGAATAAATAAACACATTCTTGAAGAAAAGACAAAGTGGAATCCAGTTTTCTCTGATTTGAAAGTTGACCCCTTTTCAAGCAAGGGACTGACCTGCACTAAAAATTTAAGAAGGAGCTTGACATATAATAATGAGAAAATATGTATATATTTTGAAATCTACATGTGTTCTAAAAAAAAAAAGGGAAAAAAATCTTTCAGATAGGGCATTTTTTGGCACATTTATAGAGAGAAAAATTTAAAAAGGGCCAGGCGGAATGGAACTAAAGGGGTTAAAAAGAGAAAAGTTCAGTAACCATGGTAACAGTGCAGACCCAGGTTCCTGCAAGATAAGACTTCACTTCAATTAACTGACAGGTCAAATCTGCACATTCAATTCAATTCAATTTTATTCATCAAGACCCAAATCACAACAAAGTCGTATCACAAGGCTTTACAGAAACACAATCAATTACAGAGATATATGAACAGTCCCAAGCATCCCCCGTCCTTAGACCCTTCTTCTCGGCAAGAAAAAACTTCAAAACCCACATAAAGTGAATGAACTGTTGAAGCTCGTAATTTACTACAAGCATCAGGTGAACATGGTTCTATAGATCTTGTTAAAGGTACGGATTGAACCCATGATCTTTTGTTTAAAAGACCCCTGCCTTACCACTTGGCCACCACTGATGGGTTTCATGTAAGAAGAAAAAAAAGTTTGACACATGTTTTCTTGAACTGTTTTGAGCTTTCATTACAGTAAACAATCATTATTATATAATGTATGTGATGCAGTGTTTCTGTAATGTCACCATAAATGTTACATTTACTTGTTTTCATTCATTTTTTGACCAAATTGTTGCAATAATGGGACAGTTGGATTGCTGCATAATCTTTCCTCACACATCTTAACCACTGTAATTGGTGTGAGTCTGAACTTTGTGGTGGCCAATATGTGTGAAATGATTTTGCACCAGTATTTTTCTCATACAAGACAATACTTGAAGGTGAAAGGTCAGAGAGGTGGATTTTGACTGAAATCACTTTAAAATCAGTTTACTATTACTGCAGCCTAGGGATGTGATGAGACACTCAGCTCACTAGACAAGACGAGGCACAAGATTGGGTTGGGTCTCATCGAGATGAGATTTTAAGAAAGCTAAATTACAAATTATATGAATGGACAACAGACTTATTTTACAAGTTAGTTTCACAAATTAAAACTAAATAAATGTTAGAAAAGTTCAAATAAAATAAATGTTTCTCCTTTTTCAAGTGCAGACAATATGTGAAAAACAAAACGTTCTTCTGTGTCAATACAGACTGAAAATAGTTCAACAGTCTGACCAAGTATGTCACTGACATGTCACTTCTTCCTCTACAAATTGAAACTAAAATAAAATGTTAGAAAAGCTAAACTAAAATAAAAAATATCATATATTTCTCCTTTTTTCAAAATCAAATCTGGCGCTTGACTGTGGAAGTTGAGGTCAGAATGTGTTGAGGTCCAAATAAGAAAATGCACACCCCGCCAGGTCCATTTCCTCCGCGGTGGTGCACCGCAACCAGGCTTTACAGAACCCTCTGCCCAGACTTCGCCACTTCCTGGACTCGCTGCACCTCCTCCCCTGGTGCGCCAACCCCATCGCCAGGGCAGGGACCAGCCCACGTATAACAGGTGCCAGGGGTCAGCTGCGATGTCGGCAACCGACCCATCTTGAAAACACAGGAGTCTAATGTCTCCCAGAAACCCCACGGTGGCCGGTGTGCGCCGGTTAAGGTGGGATCTGGGGGGCCTGGACGCACGCAGGCCGTAAAATCAGCATTTCCTGACATCATCCTGTCTGCTTGCTGGATAACCAATCTCCTGAGACAGAATTTTAGCACGACAAGAAATCTTGCGATATCTCGTCACACCCCAACTGCAGCCTGATGAAAGTTATGTTTATAAGGTTTCCCAAGATTCTACTAAAGGAATGGATGGGGATTGAACCCATGATCTTTGTTTTTTGAGACCAACACCTTCCCACTTGGTCACCACACCTAGCTTGAAAAGCAACAAAAACAAAAAATACAGTTTAGTCTGGAGTCCAAACAATGGTTAAAATCAAAAAGTATTCAGAGAACACCCTCCCAAATGAACTAAATGAGTGGTAGGTTTCTGTTTCACTTCTGCAAGTGAACCAAGAAAGCATTTGTTTCTTGTGCCTGTCAACATTTCCTGAAAACTTCATCCAAATCTGTCCAGAATGTTTGGAGTTATTTTGTTAAAAGTCAAACAAACTCTGGTGAAAACATAACCTCTACCATTTGTTGGTGGAGGTAATTAAGTTATACTAGTTTTAGAAAGTTCAGTGTAAGTTTACAGAAGCAAGAGTTTCATGACACCTAATGGTAAGTAGTACTGTTCAATTTGCATTTAATTTTGAACATACAGTGCATGCTTCCAAAATAATAAGAAGAGAAAAAATAATAGTAATACTATTAAGAAAAATAACAGACACAAAACAAATGATTATTTTTCTGTTGTTTCTGAGTGAGGAAAAAAAAACAAGATTCAGCAAATGGAGAATATTAAAGTTACCTACTCCACCACCACTGTGTGTTATTGTGTGCAAAGAAATTCTTACCATAATGTGTATTACTGCAGACATCTGCTGTTTTCTGTATCCTAACACTGACTTGGCAGAACACAACTGGTGCATCTACAACAAATTAGGAAAACACCAACTTCTACCAAATAGCTTGTGACATCTGTTAATTAGAAACAACTCCAGGAGACTATCTCATTAGGCTGGTACAGGAAAGCGTCCAAAGCTGTTATCAAAAGAAAAGGCGATTTTGACCAATAAAATATGCTTTGGTTTGTTGAGCTCTTTAGTGCTACATAATTTCATTGGGATTGTGCTGTCCTTACTGCAGTGTATGAACTGAAGCTATCCAACCAGTTAAACTCTGATGCAATAACCAGGAGTCTGTTCCGTAGTTAACATTCCAATGTTGTTTATCTGAAGAATCCAGCATTACATGACAGAGTGAAAACTGTAACAAAACAAAGTTTGACTGTTTTTAACATAAAGCTCAGCTCCACATGAAGTCTCATTGTAAATACATGTAAATAAAAACGATCTTTTTAACCTATTTATTACATTCTCTTTCTAACATAAACTTAACTTAAACTATCAATATTTCAATTTAGCAAGGCATTCACTTACGACTTTGCTTCTAGCATCGTTCACAGAGGAAATTCTTTGAAGTAGAAACCGATTTCAGTGGACAGGAACTGAACGTGAAGTTACTGATGACAAGGCAGGAAGTAGTAAAGAAAATACAGGAAACGGTATCAAAATAAAAGTGCTATTCTTTCTCAAAGTGTCAATATAAAAGTTTCTCCATATACATAGCTCTAATGGCGACACAGGGATTATTTTACAGATTTGTGGAAAATGGGACAAAGAAATGTCATAAAATGATGCATCTGACTTTTTATTTGTGGTCTCAATGATATATAGCAGTGGCAAAAAGTTCACAGATCCAGGACATGAAAATAATAATAATGATTTTTTTCTTATAAACAAACAAAAGTCATTTGCATTTGTTTATCTGATGCAGCGACGTGTTTAACAGACACCAAAACATTTCTGCAAATATTGCATTATAATATTGGAAAATAAAATGTTTAAGAGTGTCCAAAAACCTTTTTTCCCAACTGTATGAAGCTCTTTTCTTCATGGAATGAACTAGCTGCGTTTCCATTACAGTTTCTTGCAAAATAATAGCGATATTCCTAAAATTTTATAGTATAGTATAGTATATAGTAGAGTATATTTTTTCTTTTTTGTCTTTTTAGAAATTCAGGTGTTTCCATTACCAGTTTTTTATAGCGATATATACAATTTGCGAATTTCCAAGGGTAATGGAAACACAGCTACTGACTGGCACTGATTGAGAAACAGTATAAACAGTTCATGGCCTATTAAAGAATATAATAATAGTGTGTAGTACCTTGGCATAGCTGTATTTATGAGGAAAAACATCTATCTATCTATCTATCTATCTATCTGTCTGTCTGTCTGTCTGTCTGTCTGTCTGTCTGCCTACCTACCTACCTGTGATGACCTGAAGTATATATATATATATATATATATATATATATATATATATATATATATATATATATTATATCTTATATACATGTTCATTTTTTAAAATGCGGGTCGAGAAGTGGATCGGGTCCGTTCTTTTCAAATTTATTTATGTGCTCCAAGCCATGGATGGGTTAGTTAAAAAAGCAGTCAGTTGCGGGTAGTTGTAGTGCGGGTAGTACATTGACCAGCGCATCTATATACTTCTTTCTTAGGTTTAGGGCAGTGTTCTTCTACCCTGGTCCTGAGGACCCACTGTCCTGCATGTTTTAGATGTCACCCAGGTCCAACACACTTGACTAAAAGTAGTGGGTCGTTATTCAGCAGAGCTTGTTAGCAGCTGGTCATGTGAGTCAGTGTCAGAGCAGGGTGACGTCTAAAAGATGCAGGACAGTGGGAAGAACACTGGCTCAGGGAGTATGTGATAAAAGTTTTTTTTAATGAGTAAGGTAGGGATCTTATTATACCTTGTAGACCAAAGATCATGGGTTCAAACCCATCCATTACTTTGTTGGCACTGGGTGGCTGTGGCTCAGTTGGTAGTGTGTCGCCCAAGGACTTACGGTTCGCGTCCCACCTCTGGCTGTCCACATGTTGAAGTGTCCTTGGGCAAGACACTGAACCCTGACTTAGGCCTCCAGTAGGACTTACCTTAGACCTTAGAAACCTACTGTTGTATGAGTGTGTGTGTGAATGGGTGAATGTGAGGCTAATATAAAGCGCTTTGAGCACCATGAAGGTGGAAAAACGCTATATGTGACCCACCACCACGAAACCAGGCATAAGTGTCTGGAAATCAAAACTGAGTTATCTGTGTAGATTGGTAGAGTGGAAACTAAGGTTTAAGATGGTGAAAAAATGATGTTTCTATCATAAGTAGAACCAAAGTTATGGTCATTTTAATATCCACAGTTGGACCTATTATGCAATTTGCATATTTTTAGATATTGTCCGTTAAAGTTTTGGATTGTTTTGGGGTAGGAAGTCCTTAGCAACGCATAATAATTCGTATCCGATTGACAAAAAATATTCACAGATGTTAAAGGACACTCTGATGGACATGTCACAGAAGTTTTATATATTATAATAATAGGACAGAAGTGTGACGTATTATAATCATTTGGCTTACACCATTGGACAGAACATTCAATATAAGCTTTTACCTCGTACCAAACACTTGGGTGTTTACGCACGGAACGGAGATCGGTTTGTTCGGCGAAAAGAGGTGGAAGTCGTCTTTGTCTTTGCTCAGCAATCCTTAAACTTTTGTCACCGCTTAAATAATTGACCCAATAAACACCTTTATTGATTGGATTTCAATGTAATGACCACAGGAAGTGAACATAGAGGTGTTAAGGTACCGTTTTTTGATAAGGTGTAAACACAAATAAGAAATCACCTTCCAGCCTAAATTTGGCTGTAGCTCTGAATGGCTCAGCGCGACTTATGCCTGGTTTCGTGGTGGCGGGTCACATATAAGCGCAGTCCATTTACCATTTACCGTTCATCTAAACCAGGGGTGCTCAATCCTGGTCCTTGAGAGCTACTATCCTGCATGTTTTAGATGTATCCTCTTCCAACACACCTGATGGTCATTAGCAGTCTTCTGCAGAGCTTGATGAGAGGTTTATCATTTGAATCAAGTGTGTTAGAAGAGGGATACACCTAAAACATGCAGGAGAGTAGCTCTCGAGGACCAGGATTGAGCACCCTTGATCTAAAGAGTCATTTTGTTCCCTCAGTAGCGTTTGGATGACCAGGTGTGCTTTTTGGTGAGTGCTTTTCTTGTTTTCCATCTTGTGGTCATTTGGGTTCAACCTCCAGAGTTTTGTCACGCTATCCAGTTTTTACTGTTTACATTTTTAAGACAAGTCCATTACAGGGTGTAAATATGTTTTAGGTAAATAACAGACCGTAAACAGTAGGTGACCCAAACACCCACCCATGACCTTCTATCTATCTATCTATCTATCTATCTATCTATCTATCTATCTATCTATCTATCTATCTATCTATCTATCTATCTATCTATCTATCTATCTATCTATCTATCTATCTATCTATCTACAGTTTCTATCTATCTATCTATCTATCTATCTATCTATCTATCTATCTATCTATCTATCTATCTATATAATTGCAATCAGTGACTGAGCGAGCTGTTTTTAAATCTCAGTTGAAAACATATTTATTTAGGCGAGCATTTAACATGTTGTCAAATGTTCATGTCTTTTTATTTTGTTGCTGTGGGTTTTTTTTAACTTGTTTTATCTTTGTTTTACAATTGTTACTTGGTTTTATAACTGTTACTTTTTTTGTTTTTTTTTATCTCATTTTGGAAAGCACCTTGTGTATCTTTTGGTGTTGTAAGGTGAATAATTTGGTAAATAAAACCTCGATAATATCCTATCCAAGAAAACAGTTTTTATTACAACAACTAAGATATGATGATTTCGAACACAATAATAAATCAGGAAAATTTCTGGCGAACCAACTCCAGCGCAATAAAGAAAAATCCTTCAAAACAGCAATTCAGGACCCCTCAGGAAAATATACTCAGTCACCTCAGGAAATCAACCAGACCTTCTATAATTATTTCCAGAGTTTATACTCAGCAGCAGCTAACCCAAACGTGGAAGATATTCATAATTTTGTCAACAATTTAAACATGCCCAAACTAACGTCAAATGACAGAGACATATTTGATGCTCCATTGACTATGAAAGAATTGCAATGTGCATTAGACAGTATGCCAGCAAGCAAGGCACTTGGCCCTGATGGTTTCCCTGCTGAATTTCTTAAACATTTTTGGTCAATGTTAGCACCCCTTTTCTTCAGGACAGTGACAGAGATAAAAAATAATGGTTATATCAGTCCGCACATGAATACAGCTGCAATTAAATTATTATTGAAACCAGACAAAGATCCTACGCTTCCCTCTAGCTATCGACCTCTGTCACTAATCAACACAGACATCAAAATTATCTCAAAAGCTCTCACCTCTAGGCTGGAGGAAATCATCCCGTCAATAATCCACAGCGATCAAACAGGATTTATAAAAGGCAGACACTCCACCAACAATATCAGAAGACTTCTAAATCTCATCTCCTTGACGCAACGCCACAACAAAAAAGCTATTGTTATGTCACTGGATGCAGAAAAAGCCTTTGATAAAGTTAATTGGTTCTTTCACTTTGCTGTGCTCCACAAATTTGGCTTCGGAGAATCGTTTATCCAGTGGGTATCAACTCTGTACAACTCACCCAAGGCTACAGTCACCACTAATGGGATCACTTCACAAAACTTCAGTCTGCAAAGGGGGACAAGACAAGGATGTCCGCTCTCTCCCTTATTGTTTGCGATCTTTATCGAACCATTAGCAACAGCTGTACGTCAGAACACAGATATCAAAGGTATCTGCACTCTAGAGTCGGAACATAAAATTAACCTATACGCAGATGACATTTTACTTTATCTACAAGACCCTAAAAGGAAGTATTTAACCTCATCACAACCTTCTCGCGTCTTTCAGACTATTCCATCAACTGGTCAAAATCAATTATATTACCTTTAACAGAAAACTCGTGGAATCCCGCAGTTCAAAACTCGCATTATTCTTTTCCTACTGGTAATATCAGATATCTGGGCATAAATATTTCCTCCAAACTCTCAGAATTAGTTCACCTGAACTTCACTCCACTTTTGGACAAAATCTGTGATGATCTGAGGCGTTGGAACAACCTCCCCATCTCCCTTCTGGGACGAATAGCAACAGTCAAAATCAAAATATTACCAAAAATCAACCATCTCTTCTCCATGATTCCATTTAAACCCACATCAAAGTGGTTCCAATCATTAGACTCTGTGTAGAATTTACAAATAGCAAAGAATAAAAAGGCTAAAATCAGTTTGACTACCCTCCAGAAGAATAAATCTGAAGGGGGACTGGAGGCTCCCAACTTCATATATTATTATTTATCCAACCAAATACAATATCTCACCAAATGGATACATCCACATGAAGAATTTAGCTCCTGGCTGGAACTAGAACAGTTAGATTGTAACCAGATCAAAATCTCTGACCTTCCCTTTATCACTTCCACCCTTAAACATCATTCCTGCTTCAAGAACCTTCAGTACCTACAGGTATAGAATACGATTACAAATAGAATTCTGTCGCTTCAGACTACTTTACAGCCAACAGACCTACAGCCACCTGAATTTGTTAAATATACTGTGAAACTGTCTCCAAGAAAGAAAAAGAATCTTTCAAAAATTTATAGTTTACTCTCAAAGACACACTGTATACACCTTCCAACTCAAAAATGGGAAAAAGACTTAAACAAATCTTTTGACTCTGATTTTTGGACCCAGATCTGTGAAAATACATTTAAAATGACTAAAAACACCAACTTACAATTGATTCAATTTAAGGTGCTTCACAGAACGCATATAACGCAATATAAAGTGTATAAAATGAGCTTCTCTCGCTCAGACACATGTACGCAATGCACCCAAAACATGACAGACACTTACTTTCACGCTCTGTGGCTCTGTACACCTGTCTATCAATTCTGGGTAACAATCACACAGAAACTCTCCAATATTTTGGACTGCGGGATTCCGCATTCCCCAAATGTTTGCCTAATTGGTGATCTAACACAAACAACCATTCCATATATTCATATCCAGCCCACACTTGCAGCTATCGCCATCGCCAAGAAAACTATTTTAGTTAACTGGAAAGATAAGAAAGCCCTCAACATCATCCATTGGCTGAACCTCCTCACAGAATACATTTCACTAGAGACAATATCTGCTATTAGAAAAAAACTATTTGACTCCTTCAAAGAAAAATGGTCTCCATTTATTAAATCTATAAATATTAATCTATAGCCTCCGCTTGTATGTGAGCGTATGCCATTTCCCTCATAAAATTGTAATTATTATTCTGTCTGTGTGTATGGTCTTACTTCTCTCTGCTTTGTTTCAGTTTATTAACCCTCTACCTTTTTAAGTAGGATGGCACCATGGACCTCAAGGCTTTGTGCATGCACTGGGGGTGTCCCTTCCTACTGCTCTTGGGGTCGCTCTCTGGCTCCGCAGGGCCGGCGTGGCTCGTGTCTCTCCCTTTGAGCCCACGACCTGCTGGGTCTGTGCGCTCTCCCGGGGCCTCGGGGGTGTTGGCAGCTGATCTCTTCTGGGGTGCCCTGGCTGGCCCTGGGGCTTGGGGTGGGTCGGCACTCCGGTCGCCCCCCTGTCCCTTCCTGCTCTGCTTCCCTCCTCTCCTGCCTGGCCGCTCGTCCTTGTCCCTCTCCCTCCCCTGGGGGGGCTGGGGGCCCTCCGCTGCCTGGGGGGCTGGGTGGTCTCTCTGGGGGGGTGGCTCTGGCTAATCCGGGCACAGGCCTTGGCACTTGCCTGTGTGCCACCACTGGAGATTAGCTTCTGCTGGCTGGGGGCTTCTGTCAGGGCCTAGGCGCTATCATGGTGAGTGGTGGGGGGGGTATGGTGGTGCTGCGGGGTGGCCGCCCTGCGTCCCGGATCGCCAGGTACCTCCAGGCTGTGCTTCCCCGTCGGGTCTAAGCTGGTGCGATGGCTCTTGGGGGGCTGCTGGGGCTGGATTGGCTGTTCTGGTGGCCGCTGTGAATGTATTGCGGGCTTGTGGCTTGTGGTGGCTCTGTCCTGGTGGGGTGTTGGGGCGCATTGCAGGGGGGTGGGGGCCCTGGGTGTACTGAGCTCACCTGGGGCCGGTGCGGGAGGTGTGCGGGGTGCCTCCCTGTTGGTGTCACCAGGCTCCACCACACTGTCCATTTTTATCCTCTGGGCTCGCATCGGTTCCCGGCCCCATTGTCCTCTGACCGGCTCCCAGTGGCAGCATGCCTTGTGTTGGGCTGGGTGCCGCCCCTTCAGTGGGCCGCTCAGCCCCTGTGTCTGGCTTCCTGGCTGTGTGGGGCCGTTGGCCCCATTGGGGCAGGGTGTGGGTGTGGGGTTGGGCAGGTCGGGTAGGGGGTTGGGGGGTGTGGTGGGGGCCTTACCCTAACCCTAACCCTGACCTGCCAGAATGTGCTGAGAATCTCTCCAGAATCTCTACCCAAAACTCATTCTCTTCTTGCACTAGTGTCCTCTTCTGGCCTGTTCTGTTCTATTCTATTGCATTCTATTTTACACTATCAAGTCATCCACAACTATGATGCTCACTACCGTTTTTGTTTAATTATTTATTTATTGAATCTCTTTTTCTTTTGTGCTGTTTTGGTTTTCTTCTCTTTTCTCGATTTATTTATTTATTATTGTTGATGGACAGTTAGTAGTTGGGAATAACACACCACCTTACAATCTTTAACTGCAATAGCACCGCCTATTAATTTCTTTCCCTGTTCGTCCTGTCCAGTCTTTGTTTCCCCCACACATCACTGAGGTGTAGCACTGCCCTCCCTGGCTTATAATAGTGAGTTCTAATAAAGGATGTCTGCTCAGCTTTCAGGGAGGACCGCTGATGGTCACACACATGCACTAAATATTAAAATATTTGGCTGCAAGACTAAAAAATGCATTGATCTCAAACAATGTTGACAACCTCTCTGTGGTGTTAAAAAATGAGAACAAATGCAGACAAAAAAAAACAATAAGTGATCATGGAATGACGAATGTACATGGGATTTTTTCTTGAAATGTTCATGTAATTTTCTTCAGTGAGTTGAGGAGTCTGACAGCTTGTGGAAAGAAGCTGTTTCCCAGTCTTCTTATACGGCACCGCCTGCTGCGGTAGCGCTTCCCTGACTGTAGTAAGGAGAACAGATTATGTACTAGGTGGGTGGGGTCTTTGATAATGTTCATCGCTCTCTTGGAACAGTGTTAGGTGTACAGGTCCTGAATGGCTGATTGTGGTTAATCTGATGATTTTTTCTGCTGTCCTCACCACCCTCTGCAGCGCCTTCTTGTCTGCAGCTAGACTGTGAAGTAAATATACCAGTATGTATGTATTTTGAAGAGAGGGTCTCGTGGTGTTAAACAATGAGAACAAATGCAGACAAAAAAAATTATTTTTGATTGATTCTATCTTACTGTAGTAACAATTCATTAATATATTTGTGGTGTGGTCCTGACCCCCCCCCCCCGGCAATCGGGACACGCCTACCCTTTCACACGAACACAAGTATAAAAGGGTGGAATAGGATTGAGTCTTAATCCTTCACAGACATTTATTCATTCACATTTATTTCTATTTTTGTAAAGCACAGTGAACTGCCATGTGTATGAATTGTTCTATGCATATAAACCTTTTTTTTTTGCTCTAGCACTAATCTTACTCGAAAAACAAACAGTGCTCCTCTCCATGATGGTTGTGCAGCCAAGTGGAAAGGGGTTGGTCTCATAAATCAAAAGTCATGGGTTCAATCTCCATCCATGCCTTTAGTGGGACCTCTTTTCACCTGAAAATTTTGTCTTGTATGACGAAAATATGTAGTTATGGTTTTAAAAATAATTTCACGCATGTATTTGCCACCACAAAGTACACACTTGGACCACTGATGACAATCTTTATGATGTGTGAGAAAAGACTATGCAGCTACTCAACTGTCCCACTGTCAAAACTAGAATTTGGTGAACATTTTATGAAATTAAATTACAGATAGAAATAAATATAACATTACAGAAAGACTGCATGGTATAAATAATATAATAATGATAGTTTTTTAATCAAAGCTTTAGTCAGTTGATGAAAATACAGTATGTGTCTGAGTCTGTTTTATTTCCTCAGGGAAGTAGATCATTGATAGGGTGTAGGCCAAGTGATCATAACCAAAGATTATAGGTTTAATCCTCATCCATGTCTTTAACAATATCTAAAGATGTATTGTTGATGAACAGTTGATGAACAGTTCATTCATGTTGTGTACAGATTTCATCTGTCAGTTGATTAAAGTGATATATTATGTTACAGGAACCTGGGTCTTCACTGTTACCATGGTCACAGAGGTTTTCTCTTTTATAGTCAATGACCATGATTATCATGTAGTTGCCTTCTTTCTCAGATTCAGGTCATTCAGGAATATGAGACACAATTTTTAACTGTCAAAAAAGGTAAGAGTCAGGCAGGGGGTGATATGTGACCACTTTAACTCATGACTGATTTTTACTTCCAGGGGAAGACCATCACATATAGAGGAAAATACTCATTTTCAGGTTCCAAAAGTGAACAATGTTGTTGCTATGGTGATGAGAAGGATTACCATCCGAATAGGCCAATTAATAAATGTGTCTTTTAGTTGAAATATCCCAGTGCACCCTCAATGGCCCAACTTAATTTTTACTGAGATATATCTATGTTTGGAGTAGTTCTGGAAAAAGCACATTTTGGTGGGCTGTTGAGGGTGTCATCTATAGAGGGGTGCTGTCCCAGCCTGTGCCCTCAGTAGCCCAAGCTCATTTATGTGTGATATGATTCTATATCAGTGTCCTGTACCACTCCATATGAAATTGTATTGGGATAGTGAGATATAAGTGGCGCTGTAACCAGTCAAAATGCAAAAATAAGGGTATTTCAGGGGTGTCGCTCTCCATGCGCCCTGATCGGATTTGAATGGAACAAGTTGTATTGGATAGCCCTATATGTCGACTATCAGGACCCAAGAGATGGTTTTGAGGTTCAGCCTTTTTAACACCTTTTTAGTGACCCAACTAAGTGATCCCAAGAATATGAAGATGCCGACAATGATAAGTTGATGGTAAGTGATTCAGGAAAGAACCTCAAAGCTCTGTAAATACCTGTAAGGTACGTCTAGGCCTACCTGAAGAAACAATTATACTAATGTTGAAATTACTTCTTTCAGGATGTTGATGAAGCGACCCTGTCAACTTCCCTAGCAAGTAGAGTTCAACCTCAATCATATGCCATTGTCAAGTGTGGAGGGAAGTACTATGTCGGTACTGTTACAGTTGTTGCAGAGTAGAGTACATGAAGCCGACCAATTAAAGTGGTACGTTTGCTAGTTTACCAAAGATTCTTATTACCAACACCATATTGGTTTGTAATGGCCCAATACACACACACACACACACACACATATATATATATATATATATACATTTTCCTCTCGCCCCGCCTGGGCGGTGTCTCCTTCAGACTCGGGTCCTCTACCAGAGGTCTGGGAGCCTGAGGGTTCTACGCAGGATCTTAGCTGTTCCTAGCAATGCGCTCTTTTGTACAGAGATCTCTGATGTTGTTCCTGGTATCTGCTGGAGACATTCTCCCAGCTTGGGGGTCACTGCCCCTAATGCTCCGATCACTACTGGTACCACTGTTGCCTTCACACTCCACATTTTATATATATGTATATATATATATATATATATATATATATATATATATATATATATATATATATATATATATATATATATATTACATTACTCATTTCTTTAGTGGAATCCTTGGAAATCTGGTTGTAAATAACTTTTTCAGGCTGCAGTGATGGTAAACTGAAGTTAAATTGATTTCAACTGAAAGTACTTCTATACTTGAAGAATCTGTGTTTACTGGTGCCAAATATTACTTCCTCTGCATGCTTATTTTAGAAGTGGTGTCTCTTCTGCTGTTTTCACACATGTATTGGCCACCATAATCTCCACACCTAAACCAATCCTTCATTATCAGTGTAGGTGTGGTGACCAAGTGGGAAGGTCATGGGTTTGACCCCCATCCATGACTTTAGTGGAATCCTTGGAAATCTCTCTTTGAATATAACTCTCCTCACACTGCCATGGCATTAAAGTACTTTAATTCAAGAAGCTCCTTTCTGAGCTTTCACCTGAAAGTTGTGGTTTTAATACTTGAAGAATCTGTGTTAACTGGTGTAAAATATTACGTCCTCTGCATGCTTATTTTTGCAGCGGTGTCTCTTTCACACATTTATTGGCCACCAAAATGTACAATGTGCTGGGAAAGACAATGCAGCAATGGTGACATTACATCAAATCAAATGTTGTTCATGTTGTTCCAAGTCATAACAGAAGTTATCTTATGATACTTGCCTATAGACCCAGTCCAATTTACAGAAACTCAACAGAATTCTCCAGAAGCAAAAACTTTTGATTAGTGACAGTGGAAGGAAACTCCTGGAGAATGGATGTCTGCCTTGACCAGCTGGGATAAGAGAGGAGAAAGGAGGAAGAGAGAGAGAGAGAGAGAGAGAGAATGGGGTGGGGGAGGTGGAGAGTAGGCTAGTATGGGAATACATATGGATACAGATGATGTACAGCAAACTGAAGATGAACATCTATGGAACAAACACCATCCATGACATACATCATACAATGATTAATTTCAGTAACAAAGTTCAAGGCAGTTCAAGGAAATATGTGTCTGAGACTTGCTTTTGTTGTGTTTGTTTATTTTTTTGTCTCGAGGAAATGCATATCTTGTGGTGTTTGGGTCTGACCCCCTTCCATGCCTTTAACCATAGCTAAAGAAGAATTTTCAGCTGGTCCTTCTGGTAGATTATGCTCTTTGTTTGCTGATTTGACCTGTCAGTTAATTGAAGTGAATTGCTGTATCAGTGAATTTCCCAACCATGGCATGATTTAGTGCCACTGTCCGGCATGTTCTTGTTTCCCTCTTTCAGCACACCTGAAGACCATTATCCTTCTTCTGCAGAGGTTGATGATAGGCTGATCATCTGAATCATATGTGTTGGAAGAGGAACACATCTAAAACATGCAGGACAGTGCCACTCTAGGACCAGGGTTGCTGACCCCTGATTTAGACTTTTCCCACATTGATTATGACCGTCAGGTGTTTTCAGTCTTCTGCAGAGGTTGATGGTGGGCTGATCATTTGAATGAGTTGCATGTGTTTGGAGAGGGATACATCTAAAACATGCAGGATAGTGTGGTATGTTACAGCAACCTGGGTCTGCACTGTGACCATGGTTACAGATGCTTTTGTTGTGGATTTTCGTCATGGATCAAATATGTCACCACCAGAAGTTGAGTAGGAAAAAGGCTCAGTTTATTTTGACATGTATGTGTCCTTTTATAGTCCATTTTTCAGATACTAGTCCCCCACACTAAACCTGCCCTAACCAGCTCCTTGACGTCAAATGACGTCAAGGCTCATTGCTGTCTCCTCATATAGTCATAACAACAGAACATCCACTCTTGCTTATCTCCAAACTTGATAGATTTGACACACACAGAAGGGCAATGTGACCTTTCTTCTCACAAATTATATGTCTCTATATTTTGCATACATATGGGTATATATATATATATATATATATATATATATATATATATATATATATTTCCTTTATTCCCCCCTTTGATAATTATCAATTATCAACTTCATTTACCAGTTCAATGCAAGTAAGGGTGAAAAACCTGTCAGATGTTATTAACAGGAAAAGTCCCTTACGACCCCCAACCAAAGTTTGAGCCTTCTGCACATGTTCATTTATATTTGGAGCGATCACCAGTGGCTTGCATTGAAGGGATGTCAATCGAGATGGATTAAAACTGAGCTGTGAATAATTTATCTAACTGTTGATTTCATGTTGATTAAATATTGAGTAATATATGATCTTATGTAATTTATAGACACTATTGATTCCAATTAATATAATATAGTAAATAGTAAGTAAATAGCAAATAGTAAAGTCCAACACTTAATTTGAAATTTGTGTATAAACCCACCTCATTTAAATTAATATCAGATATTGCTTAGGAATTATCGTATTGCAAAGTGAATACATGAAATGTGGATTACTATGATTATTGATTGAATATGGATTAATATGATTACTGATTACCTATTCTATAAAAGAAAATCACAACATTGTCATTTAGGATGGAGAACAATCATAACAACAAAGACAGTATACCCATTGATTAGTGGATGAACAATGAAATAATGAACAATCTTGTTGTGAATAGACATGAATATGTATGAATAACTTTGAATCATACTCAAAATAAATATTGAAGAATATAAACAGTCCAGTCGAGTAGTCCCTGTCCGTGTTGATCTAAAGTTAACGTCCTTATGTTTGTTAGCATCAGTTTCGGTTTTGGAACAAACTATAAAATAAATAATCACTCACTGCTACACTCCTTATTTTGGTTAAACTATCGTCTGTTCTGGGCGGCTGTGGTTCCGCTGGTAGAGTGGGCCGTCCAAAGAACAAAGGGTCAGCAGTTCACATGTTAAAGTGTCGTTGGGCACGACACTGAACCCTAAGTTAGTCCTCATAGGGTCAGGAAGCGCCTGTGTATGGCTACAGCCGTCTACTGGTGTGTGAATGGGTGAATGTGGGCACATACTGGTGTATAAACTGTGCTATATAAGTACAGTCCATGTACCATTGTAGTTTTAACATTAACTATTCACCATTGGTTAATGTTCTAAGGTTTACCTCAGAGATGATAACATTATTACATTATTGTTTCCTTCTTTAGCAGGCATTAATGTGTTCATGGGTTAGGGTTAGAGGGTTAAGAACATTTGATTGACTTGTTTTTTGACTCTTAAAACACACAAATCAGAACTCCTTATCATTGGCAGTGTTACCAGTTTGTGCTGGTATAGAAACATTTGAGCTGTTTTTGCTAACATTTTAGCATTATGAAAACAGCACTACAAACTATTATTTTATGATTTAAACAAAACAAATTCAGTATATTTCAATTTCTCATATTATGCTCATGCAACATTCCCTTTCCCTTTAATTTTAATTGCATTGCATTATTCAATTGTTATAGCAACATGACATTGTGATGTCACATCAACACATGTGCAATAATGATCTTCTTATGTGCAAGAGTGATTCTTATGTGTGTAATGGTGATGTGTGTGTCTGTGTGTGTGTGTGTGTGTGTGTGTGAGTTGATGAGGTATTGGAGTCTCCTTCCTGCTTCTTTCTCTATGTATCTTATTTATGTGTAAACAAACCTTAAAGTCAGTTATAACCTCTTATTCATTAATGTCTTTTAATTTGTTCCATATAATGTCTAGGTTTTTCTCTTATTTTAATTGTTGTGAGTCAGTGGTTTCAACACTTAAACCTGAGAATGAGTGAGCTGTATTTTAACACTTCCCCTGGCACTGCCTGAGATAAAGTAGAATATTCCATTAGGTCTCATACGTTCAATAGTCTACTGTCATTTTAATGTGCAATGACCATGATCATCATGTAGGTGCCTTCTGTTCTAGATTCAGGGAGTACAAGTCACACTTATTAACCATAGTTTGACCACCATAGACTCCAGACCTAAACCATGCTTTTAGTTTCCATTATAAACCAAAGTAGGTGTGATGGACAAATGGAGTTGGTTTGATAATGACTCCTGTCATTAAATGAGGCTTCATGAAGCATTAATTGTTTTGTTTTTTTATCCCTCTAGATCAGGGATCGGCAACCTGCGGCTCTGGAGCCGCATGTGGCTTTTCAGCCTCCTTGTAGTGTCTCCCGATGGCCGATAGAATAGAATGGTTTTTTTTCTTTTATTATCGTCATTATGTGTTCATTTTGTTGCACAATTCCCCTGGGATTTTAGTTGATACCATCTAAATAAAGTTTTTTTTATTATTTTTTTTAAAAAAGTCAGCAGCCGTCGCCTTTACTTGCTGGTGGGACCACGGCGGGAACCCCTACCACTGTAAGCATGAAAAGTGACCAAAAAAGAAAAGTGTCAGAAGAAAATAGAGAGTTTAATACAGCGTGGACATCTGCGTTTGCATTCACCGCCAATGACGCTGGCTTACCTGTGTGCTTGATATGTAGCGAGAAACTATCAAACAACAAAAAAAGTAACGTTGAAAGACATTTTCAAAGCAAGCATTTAGCATTTGCTGAAAAATACCCAACTGAAGATGAGCGCCAGAGAACAATTTTGGAATTGCAACGAAAAGCTGAAGAGAGAAAACTATCTTTCAAAAAATGGATCAGCTCTCCACAGTCAACTACAGCTGCTAGTTTTTTGGCAGCTCAGGAGATCGTAAAGAGGGGTAAGCCGTTCACAGATGGAGAATACATAAAAGAAACGTTTATTCAAATATCAGAGCATCTATTCTCTGATTTTAAAAACAAAAAGGAAATTGTTCAGGAAATTAAAGACATGCCTCTCTGCAAAGACCGTGACGGACAGGACCATTAAAATGGCAGCAAATATCAGTAGTAAGCAAATTGATGACATTAATTCAGCTCAAGCATTTTCAATTGCCTGTGATGAGTCAAGTGATGTAAACGACGTTGAGCAGATAGCACTGTTATGCAGGTATGCCAATGCTGATGGGCCGCGAGAAGAACTGATTGAACTCATACCGCTTAAGGGCCAAACTCGGGGGCAGGACATTTGTGATGCTGTTGTGAGTTGTCTAAAAGATAAAGGGATAAACACCACTCGCTTAGTGTCGGTATCTACTGACGGGGCGCCAAGTATGAGAGGAGCACAGAAGGGCTTTTTTGAATTTACTTCAAAAGTCACTGGGCCGAGATCTGATGACATTTCACTGCATTATCCACCAAGAAGCACTTTGTGCACAAACATTTCCCCCTGAATGTGTGGAAGTAATGAACCTCGTTATCAAGATAGTGAACAAAATAATTGCGAATGGGTTAACCCACCGACAGTTTTGTTCATTGTTAGAAGAAGTTGAAAACACGTATTCAGATCTCCTGCTGCACAACAGAGTCCGGTGGCTGTCCAGGGGGGAGGTGCTGAAACGCTTCGCTGCCTTTTCTGGTGCACGTAAAAACCTTCTTGGGAAGTAAAGGCCTCGGCTATCCTGAACTGGAAGACCCATCTTGGCTGGAAAAGTTTTACTTCATGGTGGACATGACAAGTCACTTGAACATGCTGAATAAAAATCTCCAAGGAAAGGGAAGCACGGCACTGCACATGCTGGAGGAGATTTTGGCATTTGAGCGCAAGATGACAGTGTTCGACAGAGATGTACAAAATGGCACGCTCTCTCACTTCCCCTCCCTAAGAGAGTTCAGAGAAGCAAACAATCACATAAATTGTGATTATTTCCACCGTGCCATTACTACAATGCAAGCTGCATTTGGAGAAAGATTCAGTGAGTTCAGAAAGGAGAAACAGACTCTCTCTTTCCCTGTCGCACCGCTGAACAGCGACCCATCCCTGCTGAACACATCCGCATTCACAGGAGTAAGTAAGCCTGATCTAGAAATTGAACTGGCCGATATTGCGGATAAAGATTTGTGGGTTAACAAGTTCAAATCCCTGTCAGCGGATCTTGAAGAACTCGCCCGTCAGAGGGCTACTCTCGCTAAAGAGCACAAATGGAGTGATATGGAAAAACTACGCCAACCCGACAAACATATTTTTGCAACATGGAATGCCAGTCCTGACACCTATATCAACATGGAAAGGTGTGCATTTGGAATCCTATCCATCTTTGGCTCAACTTACTTATGCGAGCAAGTTTTCTCAAGCATGAACATTATAAAGTCCACAGCTGTTAACAGTGACAACAACCATTGATCACTATTGAGAGAAAGTAGCTTCAAGCAATTATGAGCTGAGTTTTTGTTCTGTGACGGTTTTGTTATGCAAATAAATCATTCATTCAAACACATATTCTTTTGAGAAGAAACACATTTTACTTTCGTGAAACCAGGAAACCTGCCGGGACTGCTTTTGCTTTGACCAAAACTGGGCTCACAGGACACTGTCTGGGGTAAGTGACTGTGGGTGCACCAGAGTAAAGACACTGATTCTATACTAAATGAATATGAACTATCCCTTTAAGAGCTAAAACATTTGTCATGTTTGTTGTGCTTGCACTACTTTGCTTGTTCTGCTAAAAACAATGAAAAAACCAACCAACCAACACATGCACAGCCACATTCCTGCCTTGTCACGGTATACATTGAATCACCTCATTTCATCCAGTTCGTCTTTTGTCGACAGTTTAATGATTTTGAAGTGAACTGTTTAATGGGTGTAAGTGACATTACCACCACTGTGTATAAATATTTCATGAACAAACAATACTTGACTGTCCCATCTGGAATATACCCTGACTTTCACATATGATATTCAAGCAGGTATTTTGTTAAATGTCACGGTGTTATCTGCATTTGACACAATCTACTGCTGAACCGTTTAGGGAATTGACAATGACCCTAACCCTAACCCCTTTGACATTCAAGCTGTTTCTGCAGCTTAACGGACCTATAACACAGATGAGTGGAAAGAAAGTACAGCCAAAGGGACAAAACTCTCCATTTAACTCTATATCTGTGAAAACAATGGACCATGTCGAGGAAATTTGACATATCTTTGACAGTGACCTGTATTTGAAGAGTTGTATAAGAAATCACTGTAAATTAACCTTGTCAAATGAACTACTTACATAAATATGGTATGCCCTTCTTTTCTGACAAAGAGTGACTTATACATGCCCTGGTTTTATGACTGTATTGATGCCTGTAATAGCTTTTTGTCTAGTGTGTTAAATTACATCTACAGGATACAGGACACTGCTGTGAGAATGTAAAAGCTTTATTCACATCATTGAGGCACAAATTAAACAGTTACATTTGAATGCAGTGTAATTCAAGAAGAAGGAATAAGGACTCTAACTCACTTCTGCAGACTCCCATTTCAAGCCTTGGATGAACCCATAAAGACCCAACGCTACTTCTGTGGCAGTTCCTGAATGAATGTTTCTTCTATTTTTAGACTTTCTTAAGTGGTTGATCAACATTTTTTTTCTCATTGTATGCTCTGTATATTGAAATGTTTAATGACAATCAGGCATATTTTAATTTCTATTTAATTTAATAATCATTTACATTTGTGCTCATGAGTTTAAAAGCCAGTCAATTTTTAGGAAACACTTTATAATACCTACACACAATCCACTATGTCTGAAGCATTTGTTGTAAATGGTTTGTTCATAATGTATTAACCATGTGTTACCTATGTGTTACTGTTTATTCATGTATTGTTTACACACAACTAATCATAAAGCATTTGTTCACATGACTACAAATGGTTTATTCGTAGAAAAGAAGAACAAATGCTTGATCATGATAAATTGTGTATGAAAAAGACATTAACAAATATCTAACAGATGGTTAATACATAAGGAACAAACATTAACAAATAGTTAATAAATGGTTAATATGTAGTGAAAAGTGTTACCAAATTTTGTATTGATTCAAATTTTTTTTTAAATTTTTGTCTTGACTTCCTGGTCTTGATAAATTCAGAGGTAATCATAAGAAAAAAAAGGGACTTTTTTCACAAATATTATTTGAACAAAAGCCAAGTGTCTCCATCCACTGATCCAACTCCTTGAGTTTTACTGGTGAATCAATGTTGTGGAAGATGGCAGTGTTTCCATGGTAACTACAGAGCCTTCGACCATCCAAATAGGACATATCTAATGACCATGAAAAGATGAATAACTACATTTCATATTCATTTTTGACATGTATTCATAGGATTGATAGATTAAGACATCCTTAGGTCTTCAGGCCAGATGTAAACACTCATTTTGAAATCCAGGTAGACCTGTCCCTTCAGGCTGTAGACCCCAGACTCTAGAATGTCCCACCCCTCTTCCCTACTTGTGGTTTACTCTGTGGACGCTTTTAAAAAAAAAAAAGTTGGTGGAAGAAAATTATTATTTTGTCACAGCATGAAAACTATTTTAGAAATGTAGAAGTAGAACATTCAAAATCAGCGCGTGGTAAACTAAGGCGAAATACCAGCAGGAGGTCGATAGTCAACTAGTAGCCTACCGTCACGGGTTGCAGGGTCGGCCACTCAGTGCTGGGAGGATCCCCTCGTGGGACCTCCCCCTGTCTCACGAATATACAATAGTCAAAATGTATCATTTATTTTAAACATGTATTTATTTTGCGGGATTCCAACTGATAACTGCGACTGCAGTGAGCTTTTAAAATTTGTCCGCACTGGTTTGTGTTGCGTACCGCAGCAGTGCAGGGCTCTAATGTAAACCAAACTCACTGATGATAGACAGATGGACGGACATAGGTAGGTAGGTTGGTAGCAGTGATGCGCGGGTCAATGTATTAAACAACCTGCGGCTCGGACTGCAGTAAAGTATATTTGAAAAGAACAGACCCGACCCACTTCTCAACCCGCATTTGACAAATGTAATCAGTGGTCTTTATGAACATTACATGACCTTACTCACATACCTGAATTTATTTCTGTGTTAAAATTTCGATGTCATTGGGGTTGACAACCTGTAACACCCAAAGAGACATTTGAACCCGGTTTCCACGGAAACAAAAACACTGGGAGCTGCTCATCACCTCTAAAAATCTCAGTCAATGTGTCCCAAACCTTAACTTTTTTGTTTGTATGTTACCGGGGCTTCCACTCTCACTAACTGTATTTTCTCTCTATCCCTCCATACTGTAGGATACTGACCATGTTGTACGTCACCTTCACATTCAGTTAATGAAGCGTACTTACCAGGATATTTTAATGTTTATCTCAAACAACAAACAACCCAACCAACTGCAACTCCAATATCATTAAAAATATTTAATGACTGGTACTGGTAGGGAGGTCGATCGGTCGATCAATAGATAGATAGATAGATAGTTTGAAAAAGTAATCAGTCTATTCTCAGAATGTAAGGAGGATAAAGTACAGATATATTATGCAAAAGTAAAAAAGTTGCCAGAACATACATACTCAAGTAAAGACACCTGAAAAATCTACTGAATTACAGTAACAGTAACAAAGTACTTGTACTTTGTTACTTCCCACCTTTGATCAGACGACACTGAACTGAATATGAGCGTAGTGGAACTATCTTTTGTTTTGTGACATTCATCATACACATTGACACACATTACATTTTGGAGACCCAGATCTTGAATTAGCGCTCCTTGACCCGTCCTTTGACTCAATAAGCACAATAAGCACACACATTTTAAAAAATGGAGTACAAACTAGGTCAAGTCCCTAGTTCTCTGCAGAAATGTCATCCTTACTGAAAGAGAAGAATAAAGTCTGGACTCATGCCAGTTCTGTACCTAGACTCCTCTGGTTAATGGGCTGCTTTTGGACACTTTAGCAACACGTGCACATTTGCAATTTAAAAAAAGGCTACATGAATTATTATTTTTCTCTATTTTCTAAGTTGTTTTCAATCTAAACTTTGGAATGCAGTAACTTTTCATGCTTCTCCTTCTCATTTCCTCCTGTTGTTAAAACTAGGACTGTTCAGTATCATAACATAAAGACATTTATGTCACTTCTGTTAGAAACCAGTTTGGTTAAACTTAGACAGCCATATTTTATCTGATAATGACCCTAATATTCTGATCATGCCAAGGCCTTTGCCTGACTAAAATGACTGACTGACTAAAAAATAGAAAAAAAGGCTCAAATTAAATGCCTAAAATGTTTCTCTAATTACATGAAAATGAATAAGAATTTGTGTATCTGTATCTGTTCTGTTCATATTAAATTTATTCATTCTTTTGATTGTAATGTACACACAAATTAAGAATTGTAAATAAGCAAATTGACCAAATCTAATGCTTCCTGATGACATTTATGGCATCAGATTTGGTCTAACCCGTAAGTTAGTGACTTCTTTGTGTGTTATGTAAAGTGACTTCCACTCAGGAAATATTTTTTGATAGTCACACGATAATACATTATCCTGCTTATTCTACGGTTAGTACTGCTACTACTCTAACAGACCGGATAAAATAGCCTTTACAACGTAGCAAATATGTACTTTCAAAGTGGCCCTAACTACCTGCGGAGTGATATGGTACCGTGAATCTGAAAGGGAAACGTCCATTCAAAGTGAATGGGAGCTGTCGCAATGTTATAGAGGGCCATATAATAATAATAAGAAGAAGAAGAAGAAGAAGAAGAATTCAATCATTTTTGTTTATTTCCCCTTTTCCATGTATGAGTACAATTGAAAGAATGGAAATACAACAAAATGTATGTGAACAATTAAATAACAAATCATTATTTCATTTTCCATTTGTGGATTCTTTGCTGAGTAAATTGGATAAAAGTTAAATAAAGTAAAGTTTTGGTGCTAGCTGACAGTAGTAGGTGACTTATTAATGTTCCCACTGAATCTGACAAATCGATTTTCCTGATATGCAATGAGGTATTTTTTAGGTGTTTGACATATTCACACGTCTTTTGAAGGTCTGGTATATATTCTGTCAGAACACTAAGATAAATAAAGCAATGATTTATTGTATTTCAGCACACAGGTGAGTAGGCACTCCTCTGAACAGACCGGAAGCTTCCACTAACATCCACTGAAACTATACTATAAACTGTTTAATACCTGTTGATCCGGGTGTAAGAGGCAGTTATTCGTCTTTTCATGGTCATCAGATATGACTCATCTTGACGTTCAGAGGCTCTGAAGTTACCATGGAAACACCATGATCTGCTACAGCATTGATTCACCAGTAAAACCCAGGGACCATACGAGTGGATGAAGACATTTGATTTTACATTCAGTTACTTATAACTTTGCTGAAGTCACTTTTTCTTCAGCTTTCTCTCTTTCTGATTAAAAAAAATAAACCTCAATTTTAATCTGAGCAATTACGAACACCTACACGAAAGGTGAATTAAATCTAGAAAAATATGTGATAATCACTGAAAAAAACTCAAAATACAGAGAATAATATTAGAAATGGCAATAAATCATATAAGAAAGTTTAAACAGGCAGAATAATTCATGAGGGGACTGCCACAAAAGTAACTCTGTAAACAGTATTTTAGATGATATATTTATAGTGTGCTCTCTTCCAAGTAAAACATTGTGGAAAAATTAAACTGGATACTATTTTTGAGTTGAATAAATGAATATTATAAACCTTATGAACCTAAACTGCAACCTGCATGTTTGGGTGTTATTTAGTGTTTGAAAATTAGTTTTGGCCCTGTAACATGAAAAATAATATTGGATAGGTTTATAAAGTATAGCTTTTGTTCGTATACAAATACTCAAAGCGTACAGTGGATCCATTATTCATTCACTCTAACATACTCCCTGTGGTGGTGGGAAACTACCCTGTGAACCTGAATGTACAGAATAATTAAATATATTCAGTTGTGAATACACAATTTCAGTAATAGTTCTACTAACTCAAATATATGCAGTTGTTGTAACATGTTCTTTTTAAGTTCTTCCAATTCAGGGGAACTATTGTGGATATAAGTGAACATAACTGAACAACATAGACGAGGTAAAACTTAGTGGAATTAAGTCATTAAATGATGAGAATAATATTGTTCTGTTATTTCTATTGTTTTAATTAAGGACAATTGAAATTTTTTTTTTTACTTAACTGATGTAGTAGATGATGAAATATAATTTCAGAACAGTCCAAATGATCACCAATATCTATTACACCAAAAAAAATTGCAATCACAAAACACGGTCATTTTATTCATGGTTGGTAGAGCAGGTCATCCCATGACTGAAGGGTCAGAGGCCTCTGTCTGTCCACATGTCCAAGTTTCCTTGGACAAAGACAAAGACACTGAACCCTGTAAATTTCTCCCAGTAGGACTGGCAGAAATTTTGAATAATAAATTAATAAGTCATCTTTTAATTTCAGTGTACTTTAATGAGCATCTAAAGGTTAAGTTCTGGAAATTTGAATAATTAAATTAAATAATTAATTAAATAATTGAGGCAATTGATGGCCTTAAATTTGTCGAGTTCTGCTAATTGATTTGGGTTTACAGTGTACATATGTATCCACAGTTGCCCTGGGGTAGACCATGGAACTATTATAAGAACTGGATACAGCCCCGCCCTTCAGAAGATACGCTGATTTTTCCCAGTAGACACTCGTGGTACTGCAACAGAAAATCCTATGCAGCCCAAAAAGATATGTCCTCATAGACGATAAGAGTAAAGCAGAAACCTGTGAAAGTGTTCAAACACACAACAGTACATAAAATAACTAGTGCAGGATTTGAACCGCTCTACCCAACTGGTGTAGAATATACCTGGATCTATCACTGAAATGAAAAACAAATGATTAGTAACAACAACAACAATAATAATAATAATAATAATAATAATGATCATTTTCACCCTTTGTGTAAAAATCATGTGACAATTTGACACTTTTCAATCTTTGCTAATCGATTGTAATGGACTTGTTTTGTCTGATTATTTATAATTCTCAGTATCCAAACCTTAACTCCTGCTCTAAGGCTATGTTTATATGATGAGGTTGAAAACAGAAGACGCAAAATTGGTGACTCGTCTTCAGTTTTTCATCTGCGTTTAGATGAGTGTATTCAGGAGGAAATCCTTGTTTAGACGCAGCAGTAGGTCAAATACGATTGGATAGTCCTGCCAGGCTGCTAGGTGGTAGAAGCTTCATGAAGCATTGTTTTTTTTATCCCTCTAAATGGAGCTCTCTGTTCCAGAAAGGGTTGAACATTTCAACGGTTTGTTGAACAGAGAGCTCCAACTAGAGGGATAAAAAAATAATGCTTCATGAAGTTTCATTGTCCCATCACTAGGTGGTGCTGTGATAGACCGCCCACATGTCCTCTTCTGTTTTTGACGTATGTAATTGTACACCTGTCTCTGGTCAGCTATGGTATGTGTGTTATATCTGTGCAATAACTGAAACCACTGTACATTTATTAGAGGTACTAGTGCTAATGGTAATGCTAATGTTAGTGCAGCTGGTAGATCTGTGGGATTGAGGTTGTCGAACATGTGTGTTGCTTTACCTGCTTGGTGTATGAATGTAACATGAAAGTGTATGTGACGTAACCGACGACACCCTGTAAACGAATTTAGCCACAATCGTCCTTGTGTAAACAGTCTAACTCTCCGATACAGATGGGAATCGATGTGAACCAGTTTGTTTAGAGAATTAGTTCCTAGTAAGTTAGTTCCTTGGAATCATTTACCTGCCTGTTCATCATCACTCTGTGTTGTTTTGATCAGATCATAGCCAACATGGCATCAAGGCAGAAATGCTCCAAAGTATGTTTTACAGATGACACCAGGACCACATGCAATACTTACGAAGCCTCTATTTCTTCACAGGGGAAATCCCTCCAATATGCTCAAAAATTTGTCCAAACAACATGCGATTCATTTGCAGGAAGGTCACTTATTTGATTTACAACTTTTTTGCAACATTTGTGAATCAGAGCAAGTGCAGGGTCTTATCAGCCCCATGTCTGGTCAACAAACATCCTGCCCTTAAACTAAATGTTTTCAAAAGAAAAAAAAAAGAAAAGGAAGAAAAGAAATGAAAAGGAAAAAAGAAAAGAAATGGAAAGAAAAGGAAAAAACAACAAAAAACAGGATACAGATGAATTAGTGAAGACACAGTGTTCAATTCAATTTTATTTATAAAGTCCTAAATCACAACAAAGTCGTCTTACAGGGCTTTACAAAAACATAATCAACTATAGAGATATATGAAAAGTCCCAGGCATCCCCTGTCCTTAGACACTCCTTCTTGGCAAGGAAAAACTTCAAAACCCAGTGGGAAAAAGAATAAATCTTGAGGAGAACCACATTGAAGGAGAGATCCACTCCCATGGACGGACAGACTATAGATGAATGTCCATTTATAAATGAAGGAGGGTCCAGACACCAGACAGGCAAGGGCGGGGTCCAGGGTCACAGGTCGGCACAGGCGAGACACTGCAGATCCTGTCATCCATGGCTCCCACGCAGACACTGTCAGGAGAGCCACCACAGGGGAGAAAGGGGACACTAGGTAACTGAACAGACTTGGTATGAAAGATAGGTTATAAAAATGACAAAAACAGGTGTGTGAGAGAGAAAGAGAGGGAGAGAAAGAGAACAAAGAACTCAGTGTCTGTACTTCCCCCAGCATTCTATCTCCTAGGGCAGTCTAAACTGAACTGTGACTCATACATCATGTATACATGATGTATGAGTCACATAATTTTTAACTAACCTGACCATAGGCTTTCTCAAACAGGAATGTTTTCAGCCTAATTTTAAATGTAGAGACTGTTTCGGCGTCTTTAATATTAAAGGGAAGCTGATTCCATAAGACAGGGGCCTGATAACTAAAGGCTCTAGCTCCTACTGTACTTTTAGAAACTTTTGGTTAATGTGCATTTTGAATGAAAGGTCTGGATCAAATAAAACTCCAAAATTTTTAACTGTGGCACTGGGTGTTACACTTAAGTTGTCTACAGTAACTATCTGGTCAGTTAGGGAGTCTCTCGCATTTTTAGGACCAATTATAATGACTTCAGTTTTTTTAGGGTTCAATTAAAGATAATTGGCACTCATCCAAGTTTTTATGTCTTGGACACAAGTACTTAGTTTATCTATTTGCCTGGTCTGATCAGGTTTAATCAATAAATATAACCCTAAGCCTAAGCCTAACCTTGACACTAACGATTTGGTCAGTTTTCTTCCTATACCTAATCTGCCGTTCATGGGCAAAATACTAGAAAAGATAGTCTCTGCTCAAATAAATCAATTGTCCTGTACATGAAATGTGCTATACAAATAAATTTGCCTTGCCTTTTAATATTAGGTTTATTATTAACTGTACGGGGTTTATTATTAACTACACAGGGGATAGACACAGTCTTTCTATTATTTGCTACATGGTGGGTTTGTGACAGATCAGAGTGAAGTTGATTTACAGAGAAGTGTTTTACACTACGACTCTGCACCTGGGCCCGCACTCCAGATTGTCATTTTGACAGGATAAATTTAGCAGCCACATTTTGTGCTAAGAGAGAGGCACCTTCCCAAGTGGGATGTATGCTATCTCTGCGAATGAGCCCAGGCTTTCCCCAGAACGCACGACAATTATGTATGAAAACATCGTTTTCCGAGCACCATCTAGACAACCAGCGGTTAAATTTTGAGAACCTAGAGTACATCTTATCACTGGACAAATTGGGCAGGGGTCTAGAGAATGCTACGGTGTCACACATCGACTTAGCAAGTTTACACACCGATGCTACATTCAGTTTAAGAACCTCTGATTGTTTCCGTCGGACATCGCTACCTCCAGCGTGGATCATGATGTGGTTGAAGCTAGCCCTGCTCTGCTGTAAAAGCCTAAGGTTTCCTTCGATGTCACCGACTCTGGCCCCTGGATAACACCTGACAGACACCGCTGGGTGCTTCACGTCTCTAAGAATAGAACTGCCAATGAAGAGAGTGTCTGGTTTGGCTGGTGCTGTGCCATAGGTTCTGCTACAGACGTGAAGCTCTTGGTGCGCTACGTTTGTGCGTTTAGCACCACGCTTCCCCCGTACTGTCACAAACCGATCCCTGGACTGTCCCCGCTGCACAGGACTGGCTGGGGGACTAGCCACGCTAGCACTCCTGCGGCTATTAGCACAGCGTGCGGTCCCTACAGTTACCTCGCTATAGCTAGGCCGAGCATTAGCCTCCAAGCTGCAGAGCCGTGCTTCAAACTCAGAAACCCTGGCCTCCAACCCTGACACTAAACTACACTTCCAATAGCTACTTCTATCCTCAGTAAAGGAGGCAGGGACTCACTGTACATACAACACACTGAGCAGAAAATATGGGAAGAAGAACTAGCCATGCTAAGGGAAGCTAGGCTCACGGAGTTAAAGAGGAAACAATACACTCACCGGATGCGACGCCGTGTCGTCTCTGCTGCTGCAAGTCTCACGATGTTTCAGTTTTGTGGATATTGAGAAGAAATTTACCAAAAATTCAAGTCATAAATATGAGATAAAAAAATGCATAATTATGAGATAAATAGTAAAAAATATCACAAAGTTCATAATTATGAGAAAAAGTACAAATTTTGACGTAAAATATCTACTTAAGTACAGTAACAAAGTCCTACTAATACTTTTACTTACTTAATAAGTACTGTAACCCTCAACCCTCATACTCATGACCTGGGGTCTGGCTGTGGTCCATGGGATATTCTTTATATAATATAGTATATTCTTTATATAATATAATATATTCTTTATATAATATAGTATTTTTTTATGTAATATATTCTTTATATAATATAGTATATTCTTTGTATAACATAGTATATTCTTTATGTAATATAGTATATTTTTTAAATAGTATAGTATATTCTTTATATAATATAGTATATTTTTATATATTATATTCTTATATAATATAGTATATCCTTTACATAATATATTATATTCTTTATATAATATAGTATATTCTTCATATAATATATGTGACTGGAGATTATTGTCCCTCAGCAACCCCCGTACTGCTAATTCAGAGCACACAGGTGTGGGTAATCTTTTCTGACAGAAAAACCTTCCCTAAACCCAGATATTCTTTCTAATTACAGACCCATCTCAAATCTGCCATTCATCTCAAAAGTCCTCGAAAAAACAGTCGCCACCCAACTTCAGAACCACCTAACCCACAATAACTTATTTAAAAAATTTCAATCTGGTTTCCGCCCTGGCCACAGCACAGAGACGGCTCTGGTCAGGGTAACAAACGACCTATTAATGGCAGCAGACGCCGGTTCCCCATCCCTCCTTGTCCTCCTGGATCTCACAGCAGCCTTCGACACCATCGATCACAACATCCTCCTCAAACGCCTGCACTCCACCATCAATCTCACGGGCACCGTCCACACGTGGTTCACCTCCTACCTGTCAGACAGAACCGAGTATGTTGCCCTGGGCAAGGCAAAGTCACATCCCTAGCATGTCACATGTGGTGTCCCGCAAGGCTCGGTGTTGGGTCCCTCCCTTTTCACCCTATATATGACCCCCCTCGGCCACATCATCAGCAAACACGGACTAGCCTTCCACTGTTATGCTGATGACACACAGCTCTACCTGAGGACCAAACCCACTCCCTCCACACCTCTGCCACTGGCCACACTATAGTCCTGCCTGGAGGAGATCGAGGCATGGATGAGATCAAATTTCCTTCAACTAAACAGTTCAAAAACAGAAGTCATACAAATCGGTACACGAGAGCAAATTCAGTCATCACCCATCACCTGTATTACCTTCTCCTGCCAAAACACCCCCCTCTCCTCATCAGTCACTAACCTGGGGGTTATAATGGACCCCCACCTCACCTTTGACACACACATAAAACTCATCTGCCAAAAATCTTTCTTCCATCTTAGAAACATCAGTAAAATCCGTCCCATACTTTCCCAGCCAGATGCAGAAAGGCTCGTCCATGCCTTTGTCTCCTCCAGGCTGGACTACTGTAACGCACTCCTCATCGGGATCCGTAGCTTCTGTCTCCAGAGGCTGCAGTTCATTCAGAACTGTGCTGCTAGGATCCTGATGAGGGTGCGGAAATACGATCACATCACTCCCACCCTCAAAGCACTTCACTGGCTTCCCATATCCTCCAGAGTAGAATTTAAGATCTCCCTCCTCACCCACCAATGCATGTATGGCACTGCCCCCTCCTACCTCAAGGAGCTCCTCACACCCAAAACACACACATGCACCCTCCGCTCCTCCAAAGGCAACTTCCTCCAGGAGGCAAACTGGAAACTGGCCACCATGGGGAAACAAGCTTTTTCCCCTGCTGCCCCCAGACTGTGGAATGCCCTCCCAGACCACCTCAGGGCTCCACAGTCTGTTGATAGTTTCAAACAAAAACTAAAAACCCACCTATTTACAAATGCCTTTAATTAACCCCTCAGCCCCCCCCCCCCTCCCTTCCCCTGCCCCCCCGGTTTCTGACCTTGGCGCGGCTCTCTGTTTTGATCTTGGATTATGGATGACTGTACCTCTGCTACTTTTTGATTATTTATCTATTTGTTTGACTGTTTTAAATCCTATGTAACATGTCTTTTTATTTTTTTTTGCATTGTATTTATGTATTGTTTTTATTGGCTGCTGTGTAGCAGCTCTCTGTAGCACTTTGAGATTTGTCCCGAAATGTAAAGTGCATTTTTACAAATAAAATTTATTATTATTATTATATAAACAGAAGTGGCCAGAAAGTAGACAGCCTTACACTCCTCGCTGAACAAACACTACACAAGCGTCAGTGCCAGACGGCCGCATCATGCAAAGAAGAACTACAGCAGCATGAAGTTGGAGCTTCTGGCCGTGAAGCTGGCCATGACCCAGAAATTTAAGGAGTGTCTGCTGGGGAATAAGTGTGTGGTTTGGACTGACAATAATCCCCTGAGTCATTTCAGCACAGCTAAACTGGGAGCCACAGAACAACGCTGGGTGGCTGAACTGGCAGTGTTTGATTATACTGTGAAATATCGCCTCGGGTGCACTAATCAGAATGCTGATGCTCTCTCGAGACAGGTCCTAGCTGCTAATAACTCGATGGCAGTGATGGCTCGTCCAGGAACACCCCTCCCAGAAGTAGTGCGTGCAGCTGCCCAGGACTCAACTTTAGCCACACAATCGGTGATCTCTGCAATGGCAGAGCGGTCCACCAGTGACCTGGTTCTGCTACAGCAAGTGGACCCCATCATTTCTTCAATTATGCCCCACGTGCAGCAACAGCACATGCCGGGTCGGCTACAGAGGCAAGCACTGAGCTCTACTTCCCAAGGACTACTCCGCCAGTGGGACCGACTGACCATAAAAGATGGGCTCCTGTATGGTGCCTGTCAGCGGTCAGATGGGGGGGGGGGATTCTCCAGGTGGTACTTCCAGAGAACTTGTGGGAGGAAGACTTTCACCAGTTGCATACATACCATGGTCATCAAGGCATCGAACGCACTACAGAACTGGTACATTAGAGATGCTACTGGCCTGGAATGAGGGCAATCATCCGGGACTGGTGTCTACAGTGCGAAAGATGTTCACTTGCAAAACATACCTTGCCACAGGTATGTGACCCCATGGGTCATCTACTGGCTCCTAAGCCAAATGAGATCCTTGCCATTGACTTTTCCCTGCTCGAGCCTGCTAGGTTCTGGTTATGACTGATGTGTTCTCTAAGTTTACTCAGGTCATTCCCACCCGAGACCAGCATGCATCCAGCGTGGCCGACGTGCTTGTCAGGGAGTGGTTCTACAAGTATGGCGTGCCCTCCCGAGTAGTTATATTTCAGAGTCAAGATTACACTTGTAAGAATTAATATTTTAAACTACACTAAATAGTGTCAGTCAAGCTTTACACTATGTGAGAAGTAACACCCAATTAACATTCAACACTGAAGAGTTAAGTGTTATACAGGATCATAAGTTAAAAATTACTCCAAAGACTGTTGATTTTTAGTTATCTGAAAACACATGCCCAACTTTGACACTATAACTTTATTCTTGCACAGATTTTGCATGAATGAAAAAACAAAACCAATAGTTTATCAGTGTCCAACTTGTCACTCAGTTTGATCACAAATGTTAGTGGACGGAGTTTTTCAGAATCTCCATCTTTTAACACAGAAATGTATTGTGCTCTTATCAGTTTTGAATTAACTCTGAGAGAATGAGTTTATTTAACACTGAATATATGACACTGACAGTGTAAAACCTCTGTTAACTCCAATTATTGTCACCAAGACTGGAAGTTATTTTGCTAAATTTGACTCTGTCCTTTGTTAGAATAACTGTGAAAGAATTTAAATACTTTGAATTCACGGTGTAGTTTAAACATTCCAGAGTGACACCAAGTGGACGGAAAATAACGGCCATCGCCCAGTTCCAGTCATGTCTGTCTGATGCCATAACTCAACTAGACATGCTGAGGAGTTTACAAAATACCAGGGAAATGAGAGAGCGAAGTGGCTCGACAATCTTAAAAACTGTCTGTTGAGGAAACGAAATTTATTAAAGCAAACGAGAAAGAGAATGAATCAGCTACGAGGAGACTGAGATGATTGTTAGGAACACAAAAACATTTAAAGAAGACGAGTTCATCAAAAAGTGTTTTTTACCTGCCCCCCCCCCCCACACACACACACACCCACACCCCCCCAATGCATTTTTGTCCTTTGTCATGAATTCCAGTTTTACTTAAAAAATAAAATACAATAAAAATATGTGTGTGTGTGTGTGTGTGTGTGTATCTGAAAAAAAAACCTGTTGCAATTAAGGTTACTTACTGAGTCTCAGGAGGATAAAACAAATAATAAAACAGTAAAGAGTAAAAATCTGGGAAAAACATGGGGTGAGTGTGACTGTGGTAACAAAGACAAAGCTGTCCTGAACAGATGGGTCCTAAACAGTCTTATTTCTGAGCTCTGGGAGCAAAGAGCTTTAGAGTTATTAAACATATAACACTGGTCTACAAGTAAAATAAAATGTTTTTTTGTTTTACCACATGTGTTACTGACAAAGAAAACTCAAGTCTTAATACTGGTTGGCTCTAGTTTACAAGATAAGTCTGGGGTCAAAATATAAAAGTCTTACAACTAGAGTCTGTAGAGATTGTGAGATTGTACTAATGTGTTGTGATAGTGGGTGAAAGCAGCAGAAAGAAAGACTATAATAATAATAATAATAATAATAATAATAATAATAATAATAATTAGTTGGGACTAATTCTAGACTGTATATGTTTTATTTTATGTGAAGAGATGGAAATATAAAAAATACATTTAATGCAACACATCCATTTGCAGTATCTTATTTTCTCACCTAATGAGACACAATAAGAGAATCAATAAGGAATCAGATCAATAAGCAATATTGATAATGAAATCGGAATCCTTAAAATATTATTGATATTGATATCCCTATACCCTCAGCCACTGGGTATTAATTATGACTCTCCACTAAGATGTATGATAGGTGTCATTTACTACTTTACAGTGTATTTTTTATATGACTTTGCTGTTTTGTTCCCATGCTGTTGATCAACAGGCTGTGTTTTTATCCTCAGGTCTTTTTATTTCCTCTGAACATTTATGTTTTCAGTCGATTTGTTTATGCAATCATTTTTAGAGTTTGATTATCTTACCGAATTCTTTGTTTTTATGGCAAATGTTTTACTGTGGTGTATAGAAAATGTGGTGCTCACTTTAACGCTAAAACATTACAAAAGACACTAAAAAAGTAGATCCATAAAACCTTCACGACTGCAACTAATGCAATTTGTATCCACCCCAAAAGACTGGAATTCAGTATTAATATATAACCCTAAATGATGATTAAAAAAAGCAATTCACATTAAATGTGACTTTATTTTAATAGCTCTATCCAGATAAAGCGTGTCAAATGGCTGTCCTGGGACTGAGTGGAAAAGAATCAAAACTGAAAAAAGCATGTATTTATAAATAATTTTCTTCTCTTTTGCCACGTGTTTTTCTGTTTCCCTCTAATTGAAAGTTAAAATGTATGGAAACCAGGGGCGTCAGTTTGATTTTTTAAGTGCTGGGGACAATAAACATAAATTTGAGTATGGTCTGAAAAGTGCTGGGTACGACTATGTATGTATAGTCGTACCCAGCCGACGAGGTGACCTGTTCGACGGAAATAATAGCGAGGTGGAGGCTAGAATTCCGGCGACAAGTTGTTCTATTATGTAGCCTATGGAGCCATTCACCATGTAAACAAAAAACAATGATAAAACAAATATTTAAGAATCTTTGGTTAAACAGGAAGAAATAAGCACAGATCAGGTGGAGCAGGTGAGATTCCTGAAAAAAAAAAGATAACTCTTGTACAACGTAAAACATACAAAAAAAGAACATTACAGGAACATGGGGTTTCCATGGGTTATACAAGTTTGATCTGAACAATGCTTTGACTGCATCAGAAAACCATACTGTTTTATTAAGAACTATGACACTACAATTACTACAATTAATAGAAAGCAATGAATAGACCTGTGAACCTGTCAACATTATGAACAATTCAAAACAAGCAATGATTAATATATTAGAAACAATCAATGAACAGACCAACCAAAAAACATTCCAAAAAGATATATCATTGAACTATTTACAGAAATAAAACCAAATCATTTACAGGACTATATTACAGGAGGAGCCATTAGCTGCTGAAGTGGGGCAGTAGGATAACCCTGAGGATCTTTTAGTTTCCCCATACCAACCTGCTGCACAGCTAATTGAGCCACAGGTTCTGGCCAACCGCAATCTCCGCTTCAAGGACAGTTGGTTCAGGGAGTACCCCTGGCTCTATTACAGCCCTGAAATAAAAGGAGTGTTATGTTTCTACTGTGTCACGGTTTTTAAAGACAACACATCAACAATGGCCAAAACCACTGAGCAAATTTTAATTTCACAGGGGTTCAGAAACTGGAAGAAGGGTAGGGAGTCCTTCAGTAGGCATGCAGGCAGTAAGGCTCACATAATTGCTGTTAACACACACACACATACACACAGGTCAGTGAGAATGCAACTTTGCACCGTCTCAGCAAGTGCTCAAGAGGCAGCCAGGTCAGCACTGATTGAGATTGTGGGTTCTGTATGGTACCTTGCAAAACAGGGCTTGGTTCTAAGGGGTCACGAAAATGATGACGGGAACTTCAAGCAGCATCTGGAGGAGAAGGCTGAGACGGATCCGAATCTGGCAAGCTGGCTGCAAAGGAATCATTCATGCACTAGCCCTGAGAGGCAGAATGAGCTGTTAAAGTTAATGAGCAATACCATAACAAGGCAAATAGCTGGACCAATCCATTCTTTACCTGTGCTCCAGTTCTCCCTCATAATGGATGGCACATAGGACATATCAGGCACTGAGCAGAACTCTATATGCCTCCGGTATGTCTGTGAAGACGTGGAGCTACTGGAGGACTTTGTGGGATTGTATGAGGCCTCTTCCACCACCGGGGAACAGCTTTTCAAGATCGCCTCCGATGTGCTGCTCCGTCTTAACTTACCCTTCTCAGGTCTTCGCAGCCAGACATATGATGGAGCAGCTAACATGTCGGGGCATTTGTCAGGGACCCAAGCTCTGATCCGGAGACAGCAACCTTTGGCAAACTTTGTGCACTGTGGCCCACACTGTGTTAACCTTGTTACACAGGCGGCTTGTACATCCACACCCGTGATCAGGGATGTGCTGCAGTGGATACATGAGTTGGGGTGTTTATTTAGTCTGGGAAATCTAAGACCATATTCAAAGATATTGCAAAGTGGAACTCTGGTTCCTTCACCTCCATCAAGCCTCTGTGTGCCACCAGGTGGACTCTGCACACTCCGGCCATCAGAGCAGTCCTCACCCAATATGAGGACATCTTGGCTGCACTGGAGAGGATGGCATCTGCAAAGGTCACTGAAAATACCGCCTCACGAGCTAATAGCCTTCTAGAGAGACTGCAGAAGGTAAACACCATTCTTGGTTTTCTCCTAGGGCAAGAAATCCTGGTGATGTTGGAGGGCCTGAATGTGAGTCTCCAGGGAAGAGGGAACACCATCAGTGGAATGCTGAAAGCTGTGGACTACACCAGGCAGGGCTTTCTCTCTTTGAGGACAGATACTGGATTCATGGCCATCTATGATAAAGCGGTGGACTTGGACCTCCAGCCAATACAGCCACCCCATGTCCGAACGCTGTCCAGAAGATATGGTGGTCCAGCCAAGCACCATACTCCTGCAACATCGGAGGAGTATTTCCCGGTCCAGTTCTTCAGTGTCATCGACAAAACGAAGGAGATCATCGTAGACTTCAGGAGATCCAGACCCAGCCACACACCCGTCCACATCAATGACACAGTGGTGGAAATCATGAGCACAACCAAGTACCTGGGGGTGCAGATCACAGATGACCTCAGTTGGTCACTCCACACTTCCTCCCTGGCAAAGAAGACACAGTAGAGCCTGCACTTCCTGCGACGGCTGAGAAGAGCCTCTCTCCCCTCCCCCGTCCTAACCCCCTTCTACAGAGGGACAATAGAGACCCTGCTGACCAGCTGCATCTCCATCTGGTCCGGGAGCTGCAGGGCCTCAGACTGGAAGACTCCACTCTGCGGAGAGTGGTGAGGACGGCGGAGAACATCATCGGAGCCCCGCTCCCCACAATCCAGGACATAGCAGAGAGCCGCTGCATATCCAGAGCCCACCGGATCCTCTCTGACCACACTCATCTCCAGCACAGGCAGTGGCAGAAGGTTCCGCAGCATCCGCTGCAGAACAGCCAGATTGGGGAATAGTTACTTCCCCCTGGCCATCAGACTGCTAAATGCCAAATAACAACCCCCCCCCCACACACACACATGGACAATATACTCTCAATGCACTTATCCATAAAATGGACAGAAATCTACCCCCCCTCAACTGCTAAAAAATGTTTCATTTGCACTAATTACTCTGTTTTTTTGCACTATTCATTCTGTTTTACTCTGTTCCTTAGCTGTTTTTTTACTTATTTATTTAGTATGTGTGCTCTGGAAGCCAAGCAACGACGTCTCGTTGCCAAAAGTCCCACTGTTGTGTGTATTCTTGTGCAATGACAATAAAGGAAGTCTAAGTCTAAGTCTCTGCAGTGACTAGGCCTACTGATGAGGGTTGCAAAACCCACGCGTTCAGCAATAAGTGTGTGAGCGCGGCGCAACATTGTTTTAAAATGTTAACGTTAACTTGATCGGCGGGAATAGTTTCACACCCAGTCATGTTAACATTAACCAAAACGGCCTTGTCGGCCTACTCGGTCGAGACTTGTGCACAATGTAGGCTACAATATCATAGAATATGACTGGCCAAACTTACATATTAAGTTCACTCAATAGGAAATGTTACTGTTAGCAACTTTATAGGCTACATCAATAGTTAAATGAATAACGTAGGCTAAAGAACTACTTGTCAGCAATCGAGAGCATACACATTTGTCTTGGCAGCCGTTTTGTCAAACGGTAAGATTTTCAAGGAATAAAATATCAGAAAATACTTGTTAGCCTACCTGTCCTTCGTTCAGGCTTCGGTCATGAACGTCCCCTGTTTCACTCTCCCGCAAGGCTGGGCGACGTGACGAGTTACCTTCCTGTTTCCCATAGAAAATTAATAGGCTACCATTTTTACAATATCTGCCCCCCCCCCCCTTCGTTTGATTCACGCACAGCCAAGTAGGTCTACATGTCTTGACCTTTCATTTCTGAGTGGCGGTAAAAAAGCCAGAGGGGCTCTGAGGATCATGCAGCCAATGCGTGCATATCACGTGACCTCAAAAATCGACGTTGGAATCTGACTTTGACAATATCACATTGTTGCAAGTTAGAAACACATTGTTTCAGTTCATTATGAGTAGGCTGGACAATGCATCAATCACAGGTTTTTCCTGACTACCATTTTTTCCGAGAAGTAATGTGCACTAGTGGCACCTCACAGGTGATGCCCATTGTACAGTACAGTACAGTTGGTGCAGAAAGAGTGGTAAATTCTTTGTAGGCCTCTGACACTCTGAGGATGAACAGGTCCAGCAGCTCTCCGCTGATGGCTTTGTACAATGTGGACCTATTGGAAAGATCAGTAAAATGTATCACCCCTTAGCTAAGAGTAACAAAACTTCAGTTTTCTTACAATCATAACAATAATGCCGCGTGGCTCGTACCACTCACCAACTGTCCTTTGCACTGTCACGCCACTAGCTTACTGCCTTGTATGCTGTCTTGTGACAAGGCATTTACCACTTTCCCATGAGTTAGGTTTATGGTTAGATTCAGGGTAAGGTTTGTATCAATTGGCAAGTGTCACCCCACCGTAGGACAGGACAGGACAGGACAGTAGATGAGTGGAGTGGGACAGAACACAGGACAGTAGATGAGTGGTGTGGGACAGAACACAGGGCAGTAGATGGGTGGTGTGGGACAGAACACAGGACAGTAGATGAGTGGTGTGGGACCGTACTAAGGACGGTAGATGAGTGACACGAGCCAGCAGCAACAATACAGTACAGTACAGCCTCTCCAATTGTGAATTAGTGAAATATTCAAAGCACAGCATCCAGTAGGGCATGGCTGTCCCCACAAATCTTGGTTTGATTGTGAAAAGTAGGCCTAACAAATACTACTACCAGTTGAATTCTCACCTTACTCACTCGGCAATGGTCCTCTGCTTTGGTCTCGCGGACATCACAGCCATCTTCTCAACAGGACCTTGTTCAACACTCTATGAATATAAGCCATAAGCAATTATTAGCATATGTGATGTGCGTGTGCATGTGTATGTGTGGTGTCCAATCAATTGTTACATTATTTCAGACTTGCCAGGGTTCTTGGCTTGTGCCACTGTTGTTCACTTTCCGTACAGCTCAGCACTGGTGGGACAACTGGACTATCAAGCTGAGAATAATGTGCAGACTGGAAAAGAAGAGCCACGCAGTGGTTACACAGCACTGATCCAGCTACAGCAGTGATGGGCCAGCTCGACCGGATCAGAATCCTTCAACCCCACCTGTGGCAAGATATTAAACATTTGAAAACAGTATTTTAAAAAATCTATTACTATTGTTCATATATTTACGCATATTGTAAACTGTTGGTTAATATAGTTGGTAAAAACAATTGTTCAGGGTTTCCTGCAGAAAATAAGTTTGTCAAGATGGTAGTGGGGCTTTAGTCTGTATCAGCGAGTATTGACTATGGAAAAAAAGCCTTTTTTGGAAAGCAACCTTGCACAATACTTTCCAATACAAAATATTTATCTTTTCTGGCAACTTGGTAAAGGTGCTAATATTAGGTGTTTGTTGTCAAGGTGGATGCCTTAACTATAAAGCACTGGGGGAAACCCTGTTATTTTCTTGTAAACACTGTTAGTAGAAGGGTTAGTGATCTTTCTTGTTTAGTCAGTGGTGCAGTCTATTTAATTTGCAGGTGCACTCTCAACATCATTTCTACACCTACCTACAGGTTTACATTTCAATACCAATAACGTTACCTATCCAATCATACATCATGTGTGTTTATGCGAGTTAGGATGTTTAGTGCACCTACAGTAGAAAACAAAACCATACTACACCACTGGTTGCTGATAGTGTAAACATGGAGCACTAAGTGGACACTGGTAATTTTTAACGGGGAACATGGCCAACCAAATGAACATGGTTAACCTAAAACAAAGAACCAAAATGACACGATTCACCCAGGAACGTGGGGAACCATCTTATCACTATCTTAAAACTACACTCATCATACACTTAAACTGTGTGGTGGTTTGGATCTGTGCATTGACAGATAACATGACACCCTCACACACACTACACCTGTCAGTGGATCTTTCTTGGACACTGAGGGGGAATACAAAAAGTTCAAAATACACACAACCAGCTGCTTATCATACCAACACAACGCATTTACCATTATTAACCGTAAAAACAGTATACCATAATATTGTCACGTTTTGATATTAATAGCAGTGCTGTCTAATGTTAGCAACTACGCTAGCCGCTAAGGTAACGTTAATGTTAGCTACTGCGGACCACTACTTACCTTCAAAGTTGTGGATGTAGCTTGAGATGTATATTTAATCCTTTTTCACTTTTGCAAATGGGTGCAGGCGAACAATGGTCGACAATTCTGTGGACATCGTTCACGTCATTCCTCGCCTATGATGGAAACTATGCAAAAAAACAGCCACTTGCCCTAACAGATGGTTTGCATATTTAAAGCACAATTCATAAATAAGTGTTTAATGGCCATTAACCCTCCTGACAGACATTACCACTACCCAGCTGTATTGACGATACTACAGACACTTGATTCTTTCACTTGTGCATCACAAATGTAGTAAAGAAAGTCTAGTCCTGGAGATTTCTATAGTTTAAGAGGAAATCCCACCTGAATTGTTACCTTATGAAAAGCACTAAGCTCCTTTAAAGGGGCTTTAAATGCCTCATTCACGTCAGACGTTTTCTTATGGAATGCTTTCAGGTGTATTTTTCATATCAACACAGACTAGTTCTGCACTCAAAAGCAAAATAAAGGATAAAAAAACACTGCACTAAGGTGATTATTTTTGATACACGACTGTCCAATGCATCATGACTAATCCTTTAAGAAACAAACACTGAAGACGTTTGAAAAGTAATGAAGACATTTAAAGAAACCTGCATATTTTTCTGAACTTCTAGAAGAGTGAAAGTTTGTCTCCATTATTAAAAGCGTGCACATGTACTGTGGTGAACTTACATCTGTCTTCAGATAGTTCTAGGCTCATAGAAATTTGTGGTGATTCTGACTTTAGAATGACAAATATTTGACAGTGTTAGCCCTGTAGCATAAGTGGAGAGAAGACAAATGCTATCTGAACAAAAGTAATGAAGTCAGGCATTTGTTTTATAACAGGAATCTGAGGAAGGCTACAAAACAAAATTACAAGTCTCGTAATACAGTTTTGTACCATGACTTTTTTGTAGAGTTGCATTTTTCATGTAAAAGGTCTAATTCGTTCCAAGGCCCCCAATACTATCCCTCAAAACTTTTTAACAAATATAAAAATTTACAGATTTTCTATGAAAGGTGTGTTAAAAGAAAATGTAGATTTAGATTTTAGCCCCTCCAAGCTAATGTCGGTATCCGGGACAGAAGAGTTGAGCCACGTCTGGGTGAGAATGAGGATGCATCAGTCTGTGGCGGTAGGTGAACTGTGAAACCACCGCGACAGCCGCACTACTGTCTCCTCCAGCTCAGACATCTCTGAAGGTTGAGGGGACTCCGCTGTAGGATACTGGAGCAGACCATGGCCGCGTCCTCGCGGAACGGTCTGCATCTCCAGGCTTGCGGAGTCCAAGTTTTTTTTAACAATTTTCCTTAAGCTGATGATAGTCTGTGGGTCATATACTCTACTGCACCGTTCAACTGAACTTTTGATACTAAAAGCGCTGGCGTAGGTGGAGAAATGACCGTTAAAGTGTCTGTGTTACCATGGAGACACAACAGCCACAGCCAAATAGCCCCACTCCGCGATGAATGAGGGTCAAAGCGTAATAAAAAGCATTACGGGTAGTTCCCTCATAGCCAATGGGATGCTACGTACGTAAATTACATAGTTGTGTATAGGAATTACTGTATTTTTGTGTGGGAGGTTTCAGTTTCCTTTCGTAAATGGAATTTTATTTCGTATTTAGGTACGAAAAATTAAGGTAAATGTTTTTCGTAACTTGGATTTTTCGTTAGCAGAGGCTTTCGTATGTAGAGGTACCACTGTATACTTTTAGGGTCTGTTTACACATACCTGGGTACAGGGCCGGTTCTCGCTGTACAATCTGTGTGTGAAGAGTTTTTATCAGCAGCACTAGAGACAGTCTTTTGTCTTTTTTCTCCATTTACTAATTTCCTGAAGAAACAGTTATGTTTGGAAATGAAAACTCAGCATATACCTGATATGGTCCTGTACTAACCATGTCTGTTCTCACTGCATCTGAAAGTTGTGCCCAGTTTGTGGGACCTATGGGTGCTCCCTTAGGTGCTCCACAGTTACTTTAAGGGAAAGGGTAGAGGACTACAAACTAAAATGGGGTGGCTATGGCTCAGTTGGTAGAGTGGGTCACCGAATGACGGAGAGGTTGGCGGGTCGTGTCCCAGCTCTGGCTGTCTACATGTCGAAGTGTCCTTGAGCAAAGACACTGAACCCTTTGTTAGTCTCCCAGTAGGACTGACATAACCTTAGAAACCTACTGGTGTATGAGTGTGTGTGTGAATGTGAGGCTAACGTAAAGTGCTTTGAGCACCATGAAGGTGGAAAAGAACTATATAAATGCAGACCATTTACCATTTTAAAAAACATATACAAATATTTACGTAAAATAATGGTTAAATAACATGCAACACATAAACACTTGTGAATGAATATTAAAGAATATTAGATGTAGATAGAAGATTGTAAGAATATTAAAACTATGTTACATAACCTCTTTATTGGCCTACAGTTTTGTTAGCCTATTTTAGATAGATATTTACCATTGCTGGAGACAGGCAGGTAAGCTAGTTAATGCTAGCAGCTAGCTGCTGTCTCAAAATAGAAGGCCCACAAGGGAATCACAATACAAACAATTATTTAAAAAAAAACAACAAAAAATTCACATTCATATACATACAACCATTAAAAAAATTATGAATAAATACATTTAAAAAAGAGAAGAGAAGCTAATGAAGGGACTCATGCCAGTGCTCCCAGATTGTAGATAAGTACCTAACAGCGCTACAACTTGGATCTACCTTGAGTTGTCCTGTACATGAAATGTGCTATACAAATAAACTTGCCTTGCCTTGCCTTGCCTAGTTGTGCAATTAGTGTATTCATAGAGCAGTCCAGCCTGCCCATGAATTTAAATGTGAGATGTCTCAGCAGTGCCATGAAAGTAGTTAGGTGTAGTTTTCAGAACAACCCACTCGCTCTACTACTTCTTGCTTTCTTTAAGAGAATCCTGAGACAGGCATGGTATGCAACTTTCAACTTGAACAAGCTCTCTTTCTTGTATCTAATCCAGAGTGGAGCAGTGTAAAGAGGGGAGCAGTAAGTTCTAAACAAGTTCACTTTAACAGCTGTAGTGCAGTGATGGAATCTTCTAACCAACATATTTGCTTGGGCATTTAACAGTCTCCTCTGTCTGCTCATGTCAGCATCATCCTCTAGTGCATCAGTTAGGATGTGGCCTAAGTATTTTGTGATTCTAGCTACTCCCAGCTCCACTCCAGATAAGTAAAAAAGAGGGAACTTAATTTTCAAATCATCTTTAGTCCTACAGATCATAAGCACACTCTTCTTCGCATTATATTTAATGTCAAATTCTACTCCATAGTCAGAACAAATATTTAGGAGCTGTTGAAACCCACTGCTACTTGGAGAATTGTAAGGTCATCAGCATATAAGAAATGGTTAACCACCATATCTTCCACCATACATCCTGTTTTACATGCCCCCTACAGCCTAGAAAGGTCATCCATATATACATTGAATAAGGCAGGAGATAAAATGCCCCCCTGCTGTACCCCATTGCTAACATAAAAGGGTGTAGAGAGGATGTTACCCCATTTCACTTGCACACTTTGGTTGGAATACCAATAAACTAAAATCCGTAGTAAACTACAGGGGACTCCCCTTTGTTTAAGTTTATTGAAGAGTTTAAAATGATTGACACGGTCAAAAGCTCTCGAAGCATCAATGAATCCTAAAATCATAGTACAGCCCTGTCTCTTATATGCCTCCACAACCTCTTTCAGTGCATAGATGCATTGGTCAGTGCTATGCTTAGGTTTAAAGCCAAACTGGTTGTCAGTGATATATATATATTCACTTATTCTGTCAAGGATTAATCTCTCCAAAACTTTTGAAATTATGCTAGCAAGGGCTATGGGTCTATAGTTATCAATACTACCAACCTTACCAGCCTTGTCTTTGATAACTGGAACAAGCATTACTGACATCATGGAGTCAGGCAGTATTCCATGACACACCAGACCAGAGAAACAAATAGACAGTAGCACTGCCAACCTAGGACCAGCTAGCTTTAAGTGCTCAACTGTGATGCTGTCCATGCCACTTGCCTTTCTGTCTGTAAGTTGCCCTATAGCCTTCGCAACTTCATTTGTATCGAAATAAAAATGTTTGTCCTCTATCACACCAACATCAAAAGGCTCACTTTTTATACTTTTTATGCATAGTGCTGCCTCCAGAGGTCCTCTGGTGTAGTTACCCCTTCTATGTTGCATGGAAGAGCAGTTTTGACTCTATTACGATTTTTCACCTCATTCCAGAAACTGTGTATATTATTATTAAGCAAGTGGTCAGCCATAGAGGATGCACTCAGGGCCTGTTCTTGCTTAGTAATATACCGTAAAGCATATTTATATTTGGCATTCATTTTCTTTTTATGCTCCAGCACAGGCCCCTGTCTAGGCCTCCCAGCTACAACCCATGCTTTATGAGCTGTATTAGCTTCAGCATGATGACCAGCAAAAAACTTATTCCACCCAGGGTTAATATTCCTGGTCTTCCTTGTCTGAGTGAATAGAGACTCACTGGCCTCAATTAAGGATTTCACTATATCATTATACATATCACATAAACCAATCCTATGAGAAGTGTCCACACAATTAATATCAGTGCACCAAATGGCATTCATAGGGAGCTCAACTTTACTCAGGGCAGCATCAGAATTAAACCGGTATTTGATTACATCATACTCAGAGAGGTTTCCCCAATTTGTTTTGGCTTCACTAATCTCTTCGTTTTTGACTACCTCAGGTACATTTTCCACATTTAGCACCATAGCAACAGGAATGTGGTCAGAGGTAGCAAGTCCATAACATATCTCAATGCTTTGTAAAGAGGCATGAGCATCAGCGGTGCATAAAATATGGTCAAGCCATGAGGTTGTATTCCAGGCTTCACTAACATATGTATAGCTATCATCAGGTAAGAGGACTTTACTTGAAATGACAAGGTTGCTATGATTGGAAAACCTCAGCAGGTGTTTATAAAATAGAGACTTAGTGTCTGTTAAGTCTGCATTAAAATCACCCAAAACATAAATGCATGTTGAACTGTTATCTTCAATGAAAGATTGAATACAAGCAAGAGTACTTATATACTCATCAACATGTTCATATGATTCGTATGGTGTATATATATTAAGAATGATAAAAGTCTTACCATTATAATTAAATTCTAGACCAATGGCCCAGTCCATGTTCAGGCGCACAACTTTAACCACGTAATCATACTCTATATTCCATAAGATCGCCACTCCACCAGCAATCCTGCCTCTGACAATCTTCGTGCTGAGGTCAGTGGTCGATTCTCCCGCTCCATGGAAATTTGGGGTGCAAGTCATTTAATTTCCCTAAGTCTTGTTTGGGCAACCAGCTTTCCTGAATGCACAGCACATCACAGTTATCTAACAGCGCATCAACGACGTCTGGCCTTGTCCGCTGCCGTGTGGCCAACTCGAAGGCCACGAGAGTTGTAGGACACCACACGCATTATGCACATTTATCACTCCCAATAGGGTCCTTGGTCTCAGCAAGCAGTGGTGGGGCCGACAAGCCCTCGTGCACAGCATAGGAAATCACCTGCTGCCCGGACGATTTGGGTGAATTCGCCACGCCCACTCCTTTGGCAGGGCGGGGCTCAAAGTACCGCCGGATGACAGATCCAACAGGCCAAAACACAGGATTATACATTTCTTTTCAATCCTCCCACTCAGCTGTAACACAGAAAGAGCTGGATCAGCTGTGCGGAATGTCTATTTTCCTACACTTAACCTCGCGGTTCAGAGAGTGTCCGCTTCGAGGTTCAGGTTAAATTTAGTGGCAAAAACACTGACCATCTTCGTGCGCACAGTACATAGTTCAGCATTGTTAATCACTGCGGTCCCAGTGACGCCAGGGATTTTACAAACATACCGATATTTACCTTCTTGGATTTTCACAGAACGATTGAGGCCCCTTTTTACCACAGTACTCCAGCTATTTTCCTTAGCCTTTTCCTGGACAGTCTCCTCCCCGCTGTGGGGTTACGTCCATAGGGGAAAAATATCCTCTGGCATAGCGGTGCCCGCCGAAACCATGCTTGCTCCTGGAAGCGATTAATTCCCCTGACGACCCATGACATCAGGCCGGCAATGACTACACACTGCTGGCTGAACTGCAGTGGGGACATTGGCTTTCCCACCCCTCTCACCACCGACTTTTCGGGTTTCCACCATCATCAAACGCTGGTTGAGAGAGTCCGATATCTCCACTATTTTTTCACAAGCAGATGCCTGTGAGGCAAGGGACATTTTCAGAAATTCAATGTCGTTATTAAGCTGCATAATTCGCCCAAGTAAAGCAGAAACATCAACATGCTTGAACGAGACAGGAGGCAGCTCGTCAATGTAATGAGATACGAATCGTGGTCGTGATATATTGTTCATCTTTTTTCTCACCCTTGTGGGAGGACCAGCGTTTACAATTAGGAAACAGTTCTGACATTACGGCTTTTGAGTCTTCAATGCGCCGTTGAGTAAAACTAGATTTAACCAACTTGATGATGTTATCTTGGTCAAGAGTTCTCGATTTAATCAGGAGAAAGTTTAGTAGTTCATCTTCCACAATTGTTAAACCATCGGAAGTGCGATAAAGCTCAGGTTTAGTGCGCACAAACGCACCTGAGTCACACAAACGCTGCCGACCGTCGGCCATCTTGCCTTCAGTGTGAAGAAGTTATTCTGAATCCTTGTCTTCAGTCATAATCTATAGGGAAATGTCCACACGAAAGGACACAGTGTATCATTTTGTACCAATAGGTCTACTTTGTGGTGAAATGTGCTACATTATCTTTAGTCCAGTTTAGGTGTAAAGAAAATTGGTGAAAGTCACCAATAGGGGGCGCCCCAGACAGATGTGGTGCCCTAGGCTTTTACGCCTATGCCAGGTGGTGGCCCTGCCCAGGTAGTTTTAAAACATAGTTTTAACGCTTTGTTTAAAAAAAAGAAAAAAAAACTTTCTGCACACAGTAATGTCTTTAAAATATTATTTAGGTTTATATTGATCAGCATAAAGCCGAGAGCTGTTAAAGTATACCAAGCCTGTCTGGACCAATGACAATTCCACACAAGCCAATCAGAAGCCTCATCGAGAATCACTGATACTCCTGCTTCCTGTTCCTATCCACAGAATATATTCTGTAGCACCAAGTGCTGTACATCAGACCCCCCCATTATCCCACAGTTGTAGGAACAAATTAAAAGATAAAAAAAACCCTAAAAGAATGAAATAAATAAATAATAGTAAGAAAATAAAAGTAAATACATGAAATAGCAGAATTAAATAATGTTAACAGTAAAATGTTACTAAAAGCTAAGTTAAAACGGTAGGTTTTCAGTTTAACCTTAACTCACTCACTGCCATTGACGTATATATACGTCAATCACGGGCGAGGGGCGGGGGAGCGGTCTCGCGCAGCCTGTCACTGAAAATCAGACTGGTTTCCAAGTGCTCCGCTATTTTAGATCCTCCTGGGCGGATTGGACCCCTAAAATGTCCAGGAACCATGGTGTAAAACCCAGGTAAATGAAACCGCTCATAATGCTCTGTTCTGGGGCAGAATAATGGACCATGTGCCCCCCCCCCTCAATGGACCGGGGATTAGTGGTCTGAAGCACCGTGTAATCCACCCATAACACTCTGTTCTGGGGCTGAATATAAAGGTATATTCATATATTTATATTATATAAAGGTATAAGTCCAGTGTGGAGTCCACACTGTACTTGGAAATATTTTCACGGAGCCTTGGTACTACAAAACCAAAGTGGAATTTTTTTCTAAATACAGACTTTGACACACGTAAACGGATTTTGCTCTTTGGTAGTTGCTCGGGCATCCCCATTCAAAGTCAACGGAGACACCGGTCGCAGAGTCGTTTTTTCGCAGAGGTATTTTTTCATGTACGTCCACGTTATAAGGAACGAGAGTTTTAACTGGTGGTGCTCCAGTGTAATAAGAGGCCAGCTTCAGAGGGTGCGTTACCCGTGCAAAGACAAAGGGACATCGGATCCCTATATTGGATTTTTGCCCTCCGAACCTCCAGATCGAAAGGCATTTATGAAGCCCCGCCTCTGAAGGGCCTATGCCCTCCGTGTGTCGGTTCGGCGGTAGGTTCATTCAACATTGCGGGCTGGTACACGTTAGGTATTTGGGAGGGGAGGCCGGGAGGACAGGGCTCTCCTCCAGGAGAGGATGCGAGACAGAAAGATGCGCTGTCTCCCTCAGCGGCTCTCCAACGGGATCTGCGAGTGCCAGGCGGTGCCTGGGGTCCGTCCGAACCCGGCGGCGGGTTGCGGTCCCGGTCACGGCCGCCAGAGCTGACTCAGGTCCGTTATAAATAACTATGTTTCTCCAATCCTGTTCACACACGGCAGTGGGCGCGGTAACAGCTCCGGCGGCGGAGCGCTGGCCCCAGCGCTGAACCAGCGGCTGTGTATAGCCCTGGGGGGGGCGCTGCTCGCGCAGTGCGCGCTGAGGGGGCAGTGTGTTCCTTTTCCCTGGCCCCCGCACAGGTCTGTCGCCCTAACCGAGGCGACCCCTTTCCCGTCCTGTCCTACTAAAGGGCTCACAGGGGGGGGTTGGGGATACCCTCCTAGGGACCGGCGACTCTCCTGGGGGCCTTGGATCGCCTCCTCCGCCCCCTCGGATCACGGCATTGCCGCGGGTGGGTTCCACCCTTGGGGCTATCCTACTTGATCCTCCAGTATAGCAGCATATGCTTGTCCCACAGATTAAACCGCGGAATGGCCAGTACAGTGAAACTACGAATGGCTCATTAAATCAATTATGGTTCCTTTGTTCGGTGAGGTGAGTCCCGAGCAGGTGGGGCTCTCTCTTCATGTGTCCGGCTCTGCCGGTTGTGACCCCACATTGGCAGGTGGGGAGTTTGACTCGGGTTGTACGAGGGGAACGTGAGCTGGGGTCTTAGACCATTGTGAGAGGCTCAGGGAGGACAGACACTCCCGAAGAGCAAAAGGGAACGTGAGCTGGGTGGAAGAGCCTCCACTTTGGTCTTGTAGTAAAAATATTTAGAAAAATTCTAAAAACCCTTGGTACTACAAAACCAAAGGTAGAAATTTTTCTAATGGGACTTAGAAACTTTTGTAGCTTTGGTTCTGTAGTACCATGGCTCCATAAAAACCCCTGGTTCTATGTTGTTCCATGGGCCAAATGCCCTGCCTTTTTACCCCAGGTTACACCCCGGGGGTGTAACCTGATAGAGACTGTACAAGTTCATTTAGAAAGCCAGTGCAGTAGTGGGAACACTTCAATCCTTCGTCCTCTCAGCCATCAGACTGCATAACACCCCCTCATAGCCCCCTCACTTACACATACACTAAGGCTACATCCAGTCGAGTTCAATACGGGTTTAGTTTTGAAACTGTGTCAAAAATATATTACCTAAAAATGGAACTGTTTCAATAAAAAATCTGCATCGGCATGGGGATGAAATGCTGCTGAGAATGATGCAATTCACATGACACCACTATGAGCGCTGTAAGACAGTCCCACTGGATACAAGGCAACACACATGCCCGACAAACAACAACAGTAACACTGCTAACACCCTAACCTGTTCACCACTGATACTCTGTTGTTCACTATTGTTACTATCTTTGATGAGAATGAATGCTACAGGTGTAAGGCTACTGTTTTTTTCCAGTCATGTGGTCATGGTGTGGATGTGAACAGATCTTCTCACTCTTGGACCTGTGTTCCAAAGGTATAATATTAACGAAAGGCCAATCCAAATACGTGGGTTTCACGCAAATTAAGTTTCTGTGCGGATTGGGCCTAAGTCATTTATTTGACTTGTTTTGTGTGCTTTTCTGAGATGATGTTTTTATTTGTTTTAATATGAGCTGCTGAATACAATTAATGAATGAAGTATCTATCTATCTATCTATCTATCTATCTATCTATCTTGCATCAGTAAGTTTGGTTTAATTTGTTATGCTGATGATGGTATTTACTTAATGTCTGTCAACACTGATTTTGTATTTTGTTTGTATTCATCCATGACTATGATTTTAAATGTTCTACTTCTACATTTCAGAAATAGTTTTCATGCTGTGACTGTAAATAATCATTTTCTTTCGCCAACTTAATTTGTTTTTTTAAGTCCATAGAGTCAATCACAAGTAGGGATTCTGGGACATTCCAGAGTCTCATCTATGTACACCCTTGGTTAGGTGAACCTGGACAGTATATGGTATTAATAATAATGTAAATTATAGTAATGGTGTTTTTTAATTCCACTCATTATTAATCAGCACCACTTTTATAAATGACACAAAGTGAACAGGATGCCTTTGGGAACAGGAACAGCATTAATATTGTGTTGAGTATGGTTTGATGGGTTAGTTTATTTTCATTGGATGTCTGTCTGTTGCTAAGTTGCCGGTTCTGTCTGATGAACACATTAACCCTGAGGCCAATGAAGTATACACGCTCTGTGATATAGGGAAATTGGCATCTCCAAACATATTCATTGATTTGGAGAAATGGCATAAACATATTCTGCAGCTGGGAGAGCCGGTCATCTCACACTGGAGAAATCAGTTTTCAATGCTTCCTAATTATGTTGAGTAGGAATGTGTTTCCCAGCAAAAGTACATGAGGCCATAAATAAATAAAACATTAGAACATGGTAACTATTTTCAGCTCTGCATAGAGATTTGCAGAAGGACTCCTGCCAATGAAGGCTGAGTGTAATGAAAAATTATGAGCATGATGAGGCCTTGTGACCTACTTTACACGGAAATTATTTGTTTTAGGTGACGGGTCTGAATGAATGGTAGAAGAAAACACATTAGAAAGTAGATGAAAAAGGGCCACAGTGAAGGTATTGCAGAAGAAGAAGTTTGCACTACATGGTATCAACTCAACTACCCCCCTACTTCTACCCCTCTACTCAAGTCTTGTTCCTAAAATAAAGGTGTCACGGATCGGGGTGAGGTGAAGGAGGACTCCATTGCACAGTACTGAAGGGCAAAATAATTTAATAACAAAAATACAACATAAAGACAAGACAGACACAACCTGGGAGTAAACGGCCAGAGTCCGTGGTGATGATGAGTGTCCGGGTTATGGTGATTGGGGAGATGGAAGACATCGACCGGGTTATGGAGGTGACATAGATGAATGGTCCTGCACTGGCAGCTACAAGCCTCACCGCTTAAATAGTCACCGATTAGGAACGGCTTGCAGCTGCGCAGTGCAGGACCAGGTGAGTGTGGAAAATTGGGGGAAAGGTCACTGGAACGGAGGTCATGACAGTACCCCCCCCCTAAGGGGCGGCTCCTGAAGCCCCTAAAAAACAAAAAAAAACAAAACACAACCCCCCCCCCGTTGTCCAGAGCTTCTCCGAGCAGGGCGGCATGGTAACCTCCTGGTCGGAGTACCCTCTGGGCAGAGCGGTGTGGCATCCTTCTGGGCAGGGCGGTGTGGAAACCCCCTGGGCGGAGTACCCTCTGGGCGGAGCGGTGTGGAATCCCTTCTGGGCAGGGCGGTGTGGAAACCCCCTGGTGGAGTACCCTCTGGGCAGAGCGGTGTGGCATCCTTCTGGGCAGGGCGGTGTAGAAACCCCCTGGGCGGAGTACCCTCTGGGCAGAGCGGTGTGGAATCCCTTCTGGGCAGGGCGGCGTGGAAACCCCCTGGCGGAGTACCCTCTGGGCAGAGCGGTGTGGCATCCTTCTGGGCAGGGCGGTGTGGAAACCCCCTGGGCGGAGTACCCTCTGGGCAGAGCGGTGTGGAATCCCTTCTGGGCAGGGCGGTGTGGAAACCCCCTGGCGGAGTACCCTCTGGGCAGAGCGGTGTGGCATCCTTCTGGGCAGGGCGGTGTGGAAACCCCCTGGGCGGAGTACCCTCTGGGCAGAGCGGTGTGGAATCCCTTCTGGGCAGGGCGGTGTGGAAACCCCCTGGCGGAGTACCCTCTGGGCAGAGCGGTGTGGCATCCTTCTGGGCAGGGCGGTGTGGAAACCCCCTGGGCGGAGTACCCTCTGGGCAGAGCGGTAGCAGGAGCAACATGACTGGTCTGACTGAGGACCAAGGAGACTGATTGGTGGGGTCACCACGGACTCTGGCTGAGACAGGAACAAGACAAAACGAAGAAACGGGCAACAGGCAGGGACAGGAAACAGGCAGGCAGAAACGAACAACAAGCAAGGACAGGGGACAGAAGCCAGCGACGGGCAACAGGCAGGGACAAGGGACGGAAACCAGCAACGGGCAACAGGCAGGGACAGGGGACAGAAGCCAGCAACGGGCAACAGGCAGGGACAGGGGACAGAAGCCAGCAACGGGCAACAGGCAGGGACAGGGAATAGAAGCCAACCACGGGCAACAGGCAGGGACAGGGGACAGAAGCCAACCACGGGCAACAGGCAGGGACAGGGGACAGAAGCGAGCAACGGGCAACAGGCAGGGACAGGGGACAGAAGCGAGCAACGGGCAAGAGTCAGGGACAGAAGCGAGCAACGAGCAAGAGTCAGGGACAGGAACAGACAGAAATGACCAACGACAGACCAAAAGACACAACGCCAGGCGACAGGACAACTAGCCAGAAGACAAGACAACTAGCCAGAAGACAAGACAACTAGCCAGAAGACAAGACAACTAGCCAGAAGACAAGACAACAAGCCAGAAGACAAGACAACAAGCCAGAAGACAAGACAACAAGCCAGAAGACAAGACAAAAAGCCAGAAGACAAGACAAAAAGCCAGAAGACAAGACAAAAAGCCAGAAGACAAGACAAAAAGCCAGAAGACAAGACAAAAAGCCAGAAACACGGAACGCTAGCCAGAAACACGGAACGCTAGCCAGAAACACGGAACGCTAGCCAGAAACACGGAACGCTAGCCAGAAACACGGAACGCTAGCCAGAAACACGGAACGCTAGCCAGAAACACGGAACGCTAGCCAGAAACACGGAACGCTAGCCAGAAACACGGAACGCTAGCCAGAAACACGGAACGCTAGCCAGAAACACGGAACGCTAGCCAGAAACTCGGAACGCTAGCCAGAAACTCGGAACGCTAGCCAGAAACTCGGAACGCTAGCCAGAAACTCGGAACGCTAGCCAGAAACTCGGAACGCTAGCCAGAAACTCGGAACGCTAGCCAGAAACTCGGAACGCTAGCCAGAAACTCGGAACGCTAGCCAGAAACTCGGAACGCTAGCCAAAAACACAGAACGCTAGCCAAAAACACAGAACGCTAGCCAAAAACACAGAACGCTAGCCAAAAACACAGAACGCTAGCCAGATACACAGAACGCTTAAACCAGATACACAGAACGCTTAAACCAGATACACAGAACGCTTAAACCAGATACACAGAACGCTTAAACCAGATACACAGAACGCTTAAACCAGATACACAGAACGCTTAAACCAGATACACAGAACGCTTAAACCAGATACACAGAACGCTTAAACCAGATACACAGAACGCTTAAACCAGATACACAGAACGCTTAAACCAGATACACAGAACGCTTAAACCAGATACACAGAACGCTTAAACCAGATACACAGAACGCTTAAACCAGATACACAGAACGCTTAAACCAGATACACAGAACGCTTAAACCAGATACACAGAACGCTTAAGCCAGATACACAGACCGCTTAAGCCAGAAACACAGAACGCTAGAAAGCGACACAGAACGCTAGAAAGCGACACAGAACGCTAGAAAGCGACACAGAACGCTAGAAAGCGACACAGAACGCTAGAAAGCGACACACAACGCTAGAAAGCGACACACAACGCTAGAAAGCGACACACAACGCTAGAAAGCGACACACAACGCTAGAAAGCGACACACAACGCTAGAAAGCGACACACAACGCTAGAAAGCGACACACAACGCTAGAAAGCGACACACAACGCTAGAAAGCGACACACAACGCTAGAAAGCGACACAGAACGCTAGAAAGCGACACAGAACGCTAGAAAGCGACACAGAACGCTAGAAAGCGACACACAACGCTAGAAAGCGACACAGAACGCTAGAAAGCGACACAGAACGCTAGAAAGCGACACAGAACGCTAGAAAGCGACACAGAACGCTAGAAAGCGACACACAACGCTAGAAAGCGACACACAACGCTAGAAAGCGACACACAACGCTAGAAAGCGACACACAACGCTAGAAAGCGACACACAACGCTAGAAAGCGACACACAACGCTAGAAAGCGACACACAACGCTAGAAAGCGACACACAACGCTAGAAAGCGACACAGAACGCTAGAAAGCGACACAGAACGCTAGAAAGCGACACAGAACGCTAGAAAGCGACACAGAACGCAGAGACACAGAACGCAGAGACACAGAACGCTTAAGCCAGGAACACAGAACGCTTAAGGCAGAAACACAGATCGCTTAAGGCAGAAACACAGAACGCTTAAGGCAGAAACACAGAGACGCTTAAGCCAGAAACTCAGAAACGCTTAAGCCAGAAACACTGAACGCTTAAGGCAGAAACACTGAACGCTTAAGCCAGAAACACTGAACGCTTAAGCCAGAAACACTGAACGCTTAAGGCAGAAACACTGAACGCTTAAGCCAGAAACACAGAAACGCTTAAGCCAGAAACACTGAACGCTTAAGCCAGAAACACTGAACGCTTAAGGCAGAAACACTGAACGCTTAAGCCAGAAACACTGAACGGGACAGAACGCAAGACTGGACAGACTTTAGACGGAACAGACAGGGGAAAACTAAAACAAAAAGGGTCCCTTCAGCACTGGCGGAGTCCAGATGGTGGCAGGACCATTCTGTCACGGATCGGGGTGAGGTGAAGGAGGACTCCATTGCACAGTACTGAAGGGCAAAATAATTTAATAACAAAAATACAACATAAAGACAAGACAGACACAACCTGGGAGTAAACGGCCAGAGTCCGTGGTGATGATGAGTGTCCGGGTTATGGTGATTGGGGAGATGGAAGACATCGACCGGGTTATGGAGGTGACATAGATGAATGGTCCTGCACTGGCAGCTACAAGCCTCACCGCTTAAATAGTCACCGATTAGGAACGGCTTGCAGCTGCGCAGTGCAGGACCAGGTGAGTGTGGAAAATTGGGGGAAAGGTCACTGGAACGGAGGTCATGACAAAAGGATCATCTAGGTTTTCTTACATCCATGGTTAAAGCTGTTGTCAAAATTATTGGCGTCACTGTGGGCCAGACTTTGTCTCTGGACCAACATGTGAAATCTTTGTTCAGTTGAGGAACAGCCAAACTTAGGCCTATGGTAACTCCAGCTATGATGGAAATGTTAATCCATGCATTTGTGTCATCACATCTGGATTACTGTAACTGCCTCAGCAAATGGTCTTTGGATCACCGACAAGTGATCCAAAACTCTGCTGCCAGGCTGTTCACCAGGTCTCCCAAAAGTTCCCATTTCACCCCTATTGTAACTGCTTTCCACTGACTACCCATCAAATTTAGAATCCAGTTTCTCGTGGTCACTTACAGAGGTCTGCATGGTCAGGCTCCGGCCTACATCACTGACATGCTGTGGCCTTATGTCACCAGCAGGTCTCTGAGGTCCTCTGATCAGGACCAGCAGGTCTCTGAGGTCCTCTGATCAGGATTCCTCCTTCTAGGCTAAAATCCAAAGGAGACTGCACCTTTGAGGTTGTGTCACCCACTCATTGGAACTCTCTCCCACAACATTTAAGATCTGCAGACACTGTGGACACTTTTAAAAAGGAGCTAAAGACCATCTGTTTAGACTGGCCTTTGTTTGAATTGTTGTTTTTATTGTTGTATGTCTGTGTCTATCTGTTTATATGTTGTTTCCTGCTTTTACTGTATGTTTTATGCCTTTTATGCTGTTTTATGCCTCTATTCCTTTTGTAAAACACCTTGTGACTTTTATGCTCTTGAAAGGTGCTATATAAATAATGTGTCTTATTATTATTATTACTTGATTCAACTCAGATACCAGGAACTATTTCTTGAGAGCATTTCCATACAGATACTATTGTACGTGGATGTCATTGTGACATCAAGATCGTGCTGATTTTTTCACCATCCACCAAAGACAGAAATGTCTCAACCTCAACAACTGGAAATGGTGGTCACATCATTGCATTGTTGACTGAATTTAGCTGACCACTGTTTAGTGTACCTCCAAATCCAGTTTTGTTTTTTTTTAAAATGGGGGGGTTACACATTGATAACACTCCACCAACTCCACCCATCAATGTTAATGTTGCTGACACGTCACGTTATAGAATCGCTTGGAACCTCAGCAGAGTAGATATCTAAAATGTAGGACCGGATACAAAGGGAAATTTCCCAAAGCAGGTCAAGTTGGGTAAAAGCGATACCAATGGAAACACTGCATTAGTTTTATGTTGTAATACCACAAATGCATAGAATCTACATTTATGCGCTTTCTGGAGCAATTCTGTCTACTCCGACAACGCCCTCTCACTCCCAGGGCATCAAAATCTGACGCAATCAGACGCAATACCCAACCAAAGGTATCTGACACACAATGTGTTCCTTAGCGTCTGAGACGCAGTGGTTTCTAACCCCTAACCCTAAACCCGAACAAAAAAGTATTTTAAACCCAAGCATCTCATATGGCCGTGGACGGGTTAGAAACTCACTGTGTCTGAATTAGACACTGAGGAACACCTGGTGCATGAGATACCGTGGTTTGGTCGGCGCATCGGATTTTGACACACTGGGAGCGAGAGAGTGTCGAATAGATGGAAGGTTAACGATCCTTTGACCAGAGACCTCAGGATATATGTATACACACACACACACATATATATATATATATATATATATATATATATATATATATAGATACAATGTGTGTGTGTGTGTGTGCAATTTACTAAAACATCAAACCACTGCAACTAAATTAATTTGTAAAGTCTCTGTCACAGCAAATCAACATTACATGGTTTAATCCATTCAGGCATTTGATTAAAAATAAAATAAAATCCTCAAATACTTGACATTCAAAGAACAAACACACATTTTCCTGTGACAAACACTCACTAATACCACTTACAGAAGACTGATCTCAGAGATCCTTAACTGGAGGCAGAGGTCTGAGCTCGTACTGAGCCGCTGATGACTTTCATTAATATAATCCCTTTGCCTGCAACCATGATGCCTGAATCTGCCTACATTTGGACCTGGATGTTTAACCTGAGGGTCTGAAATGAGGTGTGTATGAAGATTTATTTTATGTGCCCACATTAGCTAACACATATGGGGAGAAGACCAGACACACAGATAATAGAGGAAATGATTTGATCTTTTTCTTCAAGCATTTTCACTAAACAGTGTTTTTATCACTAACATGTGGTACTTTTAAGGTACTATCTTGTGAAAAGGAGACAACAGAGGCACTTCTGTTACACAGTGAACATTTGAGTCCCATTGACACTGCATGTCGTCATCATTACTGTCATCAGCAGTGTAGGGACCATGCTACTAAAATAATGCATTACAGTAATAATTACTTTGCGCCAGTGACGTGCAGTGAGGTCTGTGGCAAGTGAGGCACTGCCTTTTTTTAAATCAGATTTTCAAATAGACCAAATATTTGGTAAATACCTATTAGTCTTATTGCAGCATTATTTATATGAGGTACATATTTTAATATACATATTTGGCGAAGGAAGAATGAAGATTGAATGGGGGCAACTTCTACAAAACACCACGGTGGACACTACAGGGGGGGGTACCATACACAAAACCAAACACACGGCGGATGCGCACAAAGCACCACAGCAGATGCTCTGGCGTCGGTCGTCCATTCTTTATCAAGTCGCATTTTCCTTGAAAGTCCAACTTTGAAAATCCTTTCAGTTTAGCTATAACATCCTGATCCTCCATGGTTTTAGATGAAGCCAAAAATAACACGACAACAACAATTTGTAACCTAGTAACCAGAAAAAACTGAGTTCACGTAGACCACGCCCTCTCTACTGCGGCAGAGTTACTGCCTGCCTCACCTCATGTCTTTTCAGTTTTGTTTTATGTAAAATTGTTAACACTGCATAAGTGGAAAACATACTTAAAAAACACAACACATTATAAGGAAAGTGAGGCCATATAACAGACATATCTAAAGTGTATAAAAACGTCTTTATACAGCTTTACGTTTTTGGCATGCACAGAGTAAGTGCAAAGGGCACGCTCGAACAGTTAACAAGGGATTGCGCAATCTGTCATGAGGCATGGCTTGGAGCTGCCTCAGCTCACTGCATATTCGCTGCAGTTGAATAGGAAACAAGCAAATATGGCGATTTTGGTTACGAAAATGATTGAAAGCATTCGAATCATACAGACATGTGATTTATAGCACAGACACTTGGACAAATCTTTATTAGTATTATTTATATTGATCATAACTCATGCTGAATTATGTCTGGTGAGGCACTGCCTCACCTGCCTCCCTTAACTCTGCTTTGCGCTGTAACAGACATGTAAGGCTGTTACTAATCAATTTTTAGAAATATTCCACTCGATTCAGTAGCACTTGTTTTACAACACAGTTTCCACCCATAATTTAATCACTCAAATGAAAAACAAAAAAGCAAAATACCTTCAGACATTAAGAAATGAAAAATGCATCAGTATGGTTCCATTTCCTGTTGGTATTCAGCCAATGAATGAAGACGGCAGAGGACAGTCCATTGTCTACTTGGATGTATATGCTCATTAATCTGTGTATTATTCATTTTTCAAAATAAAACCAAAAATAAGACCAAAAAAACATCCTGTTTCTTCATTATTTGTTTCTAAAACCAAAATGAAAAAGCGGATCACGATCGTTTTTTTCAGTTTTATTTTTAAATGAATAATAGAAAAAAACAGATAACGGCCCTTTCCTGTTTTTTCTAATTTTGACCTGAAGCAAGTTGAATAAACCAGAAATGAATCTTAACAAACGAAAGAAACATGTCCACCGGACTTGAAGATCAGCTGTTTGGCAATGGAAAAACACATGCTGAGGTTTCTAACACACTAACACAGTTAGGTTTTCAGAAATCCTTGGAAATGTCGGTCAGAAGATTCTATGCTCAACACTAAATGACATGTGTCAGATGCAGAACTGGAAACTGTTATCATGTCATCAATACATAAGGTAAGTACAAGCTGTACGCATATGAAAGATATACATATACACTGGTCATATAAATATTTGTTTGTGTGTTATTATAATAACAAAATACCTGGAATATGACACTAATTTTCTCCATGGCCATATCTTCAGGTCTTAGGGTGACCCTCTTAGTTTCCTGAAATAGGACATAGGTTTCTATCTTTGTCACCGCGGGTCACAATCATTTCTGGTTTACTCAACTTGCTTGAGGTCAAAATTGGATAAAACGGGAAATGTCTGTTATCCCTTTTTTTTCATTATTCATTTAAACACAAAAATGAAAAAAGGATCGTTATCGTTTTGTTCATTTTGTTTTTGGAAACAAATAATGAAGAAATGAGTTGGTTGTTCGTTGTCTTATTTTTGGTTTCATTTTGAAAAACAAATGAACAAATGATACATGGATTCTCATTACTAACCCTAATTGTGCTTTTACAGAAGCTAATTAGCATTAGCATGATACCTGTGATCAGCAATGACGAGATAAGTGAAGGTTTTTACGACTAGTTTGAAATCTTTGTCATTTGTATACTGCTGTCTTTGGCCCCACCCCCGGTATGAACATGAAGAAATGAACACAAGCGTTCCTGTTGGCATTCAAACATTGTAGATCGTAGCATTAATTGTAATTGAAATTGTATACAAATTGAAACACTCCTTAGTTTGGGTGTTCTTTTGCACACACACTATTATGATGAGTCTGTAAAGGCCCATTTACAGTCTGCTGTTCGGTACGGTACAGTTCAGAACAGTACGATTATTTTAGTGTTTCCATTATCACGAATGCGTCCCATGGTACCCGTTACTATGTTGGTCACCCTTCTGCTTGGGGTGTACTTCCATTTGGGAAGAGCCAAGCACTGCCAGATGATGATTGGTTTAAAAAAAGTGTCATCATACAGCATATAAGAACAACAAACCAGGGAAAAAAAGAACAATTGGTGCCATTTTTAAAGTCCATCTGAGACATATACTATTCTGAGAAAGTCATACTATAACATAAGGAATATGGAACGAGAAAAGCACTCTGACAGCACAGACCTCCACCAAGGTAGGACCCCCCACACACACCGGATCACCACCAAAAACCCTGAAAATTTCACCAAAATCTGTCTACAAGTTTTCAGGTTATCTTGCAAAGTAACAGACAAACATCCTCTGGCAAAAACACAACCTCCACGGTAAAGGTAAATACTTTTAAATAACAGTAACACATAATATATAATGGATTACAGATTACAGTTCAGCAGTAACTGGCTCAGCGCTGACTATCAGTTGCACTACAGATCCATGAAGTGCAGCTAAGGGATGCTTTTGTTGCACTAATGGAACACAACAGCAGGAGGACGTTTGACAAATGGATGTTGAAATAACACCACCCACTCATAGGCCTGTATCTGACAAATCAAATTATCAAAATTCCATCTACAAATTCACAAGTTCTTAGATTTCCAAAGCAGATAATAATAACTGACACCTAATTTGACCACTTAACTCCTAAAAAACGAAACTGAAACTAAAAGAAAAGCAAGTTCAATTTAAGTTCAGGTCATCAACAGCCAAATGCCTTCAGTGTGGGATTCACTGTATAATTTATAGTGTATTTAATTTAATAATAGAATCAGAATGGAATAAATTTAAAGGGCATTGCTTATGCATGCAATTAAAATCAGCTCCACTGGGAATTATAGCAGTGCTCTGCGCTCTCCATTTCATGTTTAACGTCAGATTTGGGAGGGAGAAAAACATATTTTAAGAAGTGTGTGTGTGACTACCACTATTCATAAATCAGATATGACACAACATTAATGCTCAAACTACATGCACAAATGCTAAAAACAATAAGGCTTGAAGCAGCAGTTAATAAATGAGATTGCATCCAAACTTTGGTTTAGGAGATGTTTGTGGTTACGTAATCCTCCTGTCTGCTTTTGGCAACTTTTGACCAATTCCATTTCCCCATTATTGACATTTTTCTACATCTACTAATGATGCACAGCAGTTAAAATCAAAGGCACATTTCAAGTTTATGACCAAAAAAGAAAAAAAATATCAGTGTCATTTGAGTGTCACTAATTACACTGGTCTACCAGTAAAATGTCATGTCCCCACACGTGTGTTAGTGATAAAGATGAAATGATGGTTGGCTCCAGCCTGGGGTAAAAATGTGAAATGTGAACAGTAGAATAGGTTTTGTCTGGTCATTATGATCCATTCACTTTACAGGTTCTTTCTACTGGAATATTTACTAATCCATTGTATACATGTACATAAACCAGCATATATCTCTCATTCAAATGTTGCTAATGACAGTTTATTGAATAAAACATGAATATATTAAATTATCCTTACATTATTAATTGCTGAAACATATTTAAAATACTTGTATGTATGTATAGCTTTCAAGTAACATAACAGTAAATTATTTGGAAATAGAAGTTGATTAACTATTAGCTAATGAGCTAACGGTTGCCAATACTAACTAGCAAGCTAACAGCTAATGATCCATTCACTTTACAGGTTCTTTCAAGTGGAATATTTACTAATCCATTGTATATGTGTACATAAGACAGCATATATGTGGAATAACACACCATCATATATATTAAAAACATCAACTAACCTGCACTAAAGTCATTTATTTTCTCATTAATCTCATTAAACTAAGTAAGATTTAACTTATTTAATGTATGAAGCAGTGTAGTCCAGTTAACACATACAGGCCCAGAGGTACGTTTGTGTCATTTCCTAAATGAAATAGAACTTTTCTTAAGTAATTTATCACTATTCATTATAATATTATCTTCTGTATTTTGCATTTTATCACTATAAATGATGTATTTTCCTATATTTAATTCATCAACTGTAGATGTTCATCAAATTTCGAATAAAAGTTGGAGGTTGTTATATCAAAAATAGATAATACTGTTGAAAAAGTGATGTTTTCTGTGAAATATTTAATTACTTTAACATATTCTAGTTGTGCCCATCCGCTGTCATTAATCCAACTCCATGGGTTTTACTAGTGAATCTTTGTTGAAGAAGATGATGGTGTTTCCATGGTAACTATGGAGCATCTGAATGATCAAAGGGGTCATATCCGATGACCATGAAAGATTAAAAAATGAAAAATACTAATTATATATATATATATATATATATATAAATTTTTTTAGGCCAATTATTGATAGGATTAGTGGCTCAACAGGTATTAAATTAAATATACTAAGTTAATTGGTCCTTTCTCTTTGCTGTGCTCCACAAATTTGACTTCAGAGAATCATTTATCCAGTGGGTATCAACTCTGTACAACTCACCCAAGGCTACAGTCACCACTAATGGGATCACTTCACAAAATTTCAGTCTGCAAAGGGAGACGAGACAAGGATGTCCACTCTCTCCCTTATTGTTTGCGATCTTTATCGAACCATTAGCAACAGCTGTACATCAGAACACAGATATCAAAGGTATCTGCACTCTAGAGTCGGAACATAAAATTAAACTATACGCAGATGACATTTTACTTTATCTACAAGAAACTAAAACTTCAGTAAAGGAAGTATTTAACCTCATCACAACCTTCTCGCGTCTTTCATCATTCCATCAACTGGTCAAAATCAATTATATTACCTTTAACAGAAAACTCGTGGAATCCCGCAGTTCAAAACTCACATTATTCTTTTCCGACTGGCAATATCAGATATCTGGGCATAAATATTTCCTCCAAACTCTCAGAATTAGTTCACCTGAACTTCACTCCACTTTTGGACAAAATCTGTGATGATCTGAGGCGTTGGAACAACCTCCCCATCTCCCTTCTGGGACGAATAGCAACAGTCAAAATGAAAATATTACCAAAAATCAACTATCCCTTCTCCATGATTCCATTTAAACCCACATCAAAGTGGTTCCAATCACTAACCTCCGCTATTGGCAAATTCTACTCAAAGAATAAAAAGGCTAAGATCAGTTTGACTACCCTCCAGAAGAATAAATCCGAAGGGGGACTGGAGGCCCCCAACTTCATATATTATTATTTATCCAACCAAATACAATATCTCACCAAATGGATACATCCACATGAAGAATATAAGTCCTGACTGGAACTAGAACAGTTAGATTGTAATCAGATCAAAATCTCTGACCTTCCCTTTATCACCTCCGCCCTTAAACATCATTCCTGCTTCAAGAACCCTATGATCGCTTCCACCTTGTCTGCTTGGTGGAAAGCACTGGAAATCACAGGCTCCCAATTAAAACCCAGTTTACTCTCCCCAATCTGGCACAACCATGATTTTGCAAACAATAAAATAGCTCTTTATTTCAGCACATGGGTAGAGACAGGAGTCACTCACCTCCATCACCTTCTGGATGACAACACATTTAGGACATATATAAACTTATTCCAAACATTTGAAATAAGAAATGGAAATTTTCTTCAGTACCTACCGGTAAAGAAGACGATTACAAATAGAATTCCATCGCTTCAGACTACTTTACAGCCAACGGACCTACAGCCACCTGAATTTGTTAAATACACTGTGAAACCGTCTCCAAGAAATAAAAAGAATCTCTCAAAAATGTATAGTTTACTCTCAAAGACACAGTCTATACACCTTCCAAGTCAAAAATGGGGAAAAAAGACTTATCCAAATCTGTTCTGTTTTGGACCCAGATCTGTGAAAATACATTTAAAATGACTAAAAACACCAACTTACAATTGATCCAATTTAAGGTGCTTCACAGAACGCCCACCACACTGTCCATTTTTGCCCTCTCGACTTGCATCGGGTCCCGGGTCCCGGCTCCATTGTCCTCTGACCGGCTCCCGGTGGTGACCTGCCTTGTTAAGGGCTGGATGCCACCCCTGTGTCTGGCTTCCTGACTGTGTGGGGCCGTTGTCCCCCTTGGGGGAGGGGGTGGGAGTGGGGTTGGGCGGGTCGGGTGGTGGGGGCTGGGGTGGGCAGAGTTGGGGTTGGGGTGGCGGGTGGGCCCTCGTGCCCCGGGCCACCAGGGTCGGTCTTGGTGTGCTGGGCGGGTCTGTAGCTGCTCCCTCTTGTTCTCTGGGTTTGCTTCGTTCACGTTGGCCCCGGTGGCGCTCTGGGGGGCGGCTCCCTGTGGCTCCTACGGCTCGGGATGGGGGGGTGCCCTGTTGGCTTGGCCTTGCCTTGCCGTGATTGCTATTTGGGGCTTCGGGGTCCTTCACACTTGCATGTTTGATCGGGTCTCGCCAGCTACTGCCGAGTCCCATTTCAGTGATTGATGGGACCCGCCAGAATGTGCTGAGAATCTCTCCAGAATCTCTATCCTAAACTCATTCTCTTTTGCACTAGTGTTCTCTTCTGGCCTATTCCATTCTATTGTATTCTATTTTATACTATCAAGACATCAACAATTATGGTGCTCACAACTGTTTTGTTTAATTATTTATTTATTGAATCTCTTCTTTTGTGCGGGTTTGGTTTTCTTCTCTTTTTTGGATTTATTTATTTATTTTTATTGATGGACAGTTAGTAGTTGGGAATAACTGCAATAGCAGTTAAAGATGTTAATTTCTATCCCCGTTCGTCCTGTCCAGTCTTTGTTTCCCCCACACATCACTGAGGTGTAGTACTCCCCTCCCTGGCTTATAATAGAGAGTTCTAACAAAGGATGTCTGCTCAGCTTTCAGGGAGGACCGATGATGGTCACACAAATGCACTAAATATTAAAATATTTGGCTGCAAGACTAAAATATGCATTGATCTCAAATAATGTTGACTCCTCCTCTGTGGTGTTAAACAATGAGAACAAATGCAGACAATATATATATATATATATATATATATATATATATATATATATATATATATATATATATATATATATACTAACCAGTATTAATTTCCTCAGACGAGATGAGATAAAATATGTTTGTCGATGAGCCTTTTTCCCATAACGAAGACAGGATGAGACGACACAGCTGTTTCTAAAAACACTGACCATACCGATCGAAAGCGCTTTGAGCACCATGAAGGTGGAAAAGCGCTATATAAGCGCAGCCCATTTACAATGTGCATGTTCATCGTCGAATAAAAAAGACGAAAATGTCCAAGTGCTGCGAGTTGGAAATAGTTAAACTTTTAGAACAGCGCTGCACTTGTCAATGTCACAATTCTCTTACTGACCAATCAAAAGCAAGGAGGAGGCAGGACAACCACAGTCAACAACCACCAAAAAGAATGGTGGTGTATTTGGACTAGCTTGAACGGTCGATCCTGTTATTTACGACCTGTCACTGAAGGTTTAACACAACTGGGGGTTAACAGCAAAGGCATGAGTCTGGTCCACTGTATAAAAGAACTATTGTATGATGATAACTAGGACGGTGTTACAACCCAGAAAGATGTTGTGGTCTAGGGGTAAAAATAAGGGAAGTAACAAACAGTAAAGTTGGATAAATAGCAATTTTTTTAATTAACAGAAAGAAAAAGGGTAAATGATGAGGCTCACAGCCTGCACAGAGATAAAACAAACACAACTATAAACCAAACACAAGTTCTCCAGAAACACACGGAGTAAAAATAAAGAAATAAATAAGAGACAAAAAAAACCACACAGAGGCCACTCGTAGCACAATACACAACAAACACCAGGGTTTTAAATTGCCACCCACAGGAGGAGGAATAGACATCAGTCTTGTTAGGCACAATCACAGCATTAAGGCAGAACTGCTTCACACGCCCAGAACACCAGAACGGGACAGTTTTTATCAGGCGATGGCGATGGGTTGCAACTGGGTGGTAAGTGGCTTCAGCTGGTGGAGCGATGATCAGGCGTGGGCGGAGCACTCGGGAGGGAATCCCTGATGACGTCCTTGGTGTCCCCTCGAGCTGGTCCCGCAGGCGATGGTCGGCCACACCCACACACACACTAAGTGGTGTTAATGTTTACACACACACTAAACCTGAATGTTCAGAATAATTAAATATATTCAGTTGGAAATACTCAGTTTCAGCAATAGTACTACAAACTCAAATGTATTCAGTTGTTGTAACATGTTCGTTTTAAGATCTTCCAACTAATATGTTTTATTCAAGGGAACTATTGTGGATATAAGTGAAGATAACTTAACAACATAGATGAGTGGAATTAAGTCATTAAATGATGAGAATGATATTGTTCTGTTATTACATCCACCAATAACAGTTGTCTGGCTGTCAGCAGGATTACACAAAAAGTTCTGAACGGATTTTGATGAAACTTTCAGGAATGATAGATAATGGGTCAAGGAAAAACCCATTAGATTTTGAGCAATGAAGGTGAAAGGTCAAGGTCACACTAAAGGTCAACATTTAAAACACATCAGTGGCAATATCTCAGGATTCAGATAAGATAGAATCAGGTGTTTTTTTTTTCATTCACATGGTCTGACCTTCCAACACCTATGACTCCATCACGTCACGTTTTGACATCATATGATGACATATCAAGCGGAGGTCTGCTGTCTCTGACTGACTGTTGCTGTTGTTTCAAATAAAGACGATTGAAACTTAACTAATGTATTAGATGCTGAAATACAATTTCAGAACAGTCCAAATAACCACCAATATCTATCAGTAACAGTATTGTTAGTTTCATAGCTAAATTGCTGAACTTGGTTGTGGGTAAAGACAGTGTGTCCCAGATACACTCGCATATCCTGGATACACAGGGGGCATGAACATTGGCTCTTTGTGGCAGGTTTGTGGTTAAAACACTCTCGACAGCACACGTAGGTCCCGAACCACAGTTGTTCATCCTTTTTCTCACTGAGTCACTGTGTTAATATCGATGCTACCCAGCAAAACAAACCGGAGGCTGTGAGAATGGAAGTGAAAAACATTGGTGGGAGGAGTTCAGGAAGTAGAGCAGAAATAGGTTAAAAACTTGTCTACTATAAAACCTGTGTTTTCCGACGTGTTTCTGGCCGCTTGCTGGATAACAAATCTCGCCAAAATTACATCTTGTGAGATCTCGTCCCACAAGATCTCATCACACCTCTACTAGATGGCTTTTGTATATTTTCTATATATTTTTTTTTTTACTTTGTACATAATTAGTGCAGTTTGGAATTGTACAATGGCTATAAATTTCAGTAATTTTGTGTGTAAGTAGAGTGTGTGAGTGTGATCCAGATAACCGACTGTGAATGATCAGGGTTGCATGACACCTTTGAGATACTGGACCAAACACCACCCCAGTCAAATTCTTCACTTAAATCAGGGCAGTCGTGCATCCACACCCTCTCAGTAGGTAGACTATGTTTGGGTATAACTAAAGAGCGATAAAGTCTAAACACCGTACCTTTGGCAGATGGATTAGCTACTGAATAGTTTATTCATAGGGTGAGTAATTTCACCTCTTTATCTCATAATTATGCAGTTGAAAAAGAACCTCATATGTATAATGATGATTTTTTATCGAAATTGTGCCCCCCCCCCCACATTTTTCAACAAATATAAGTACTGCGACCCAATTAAACGGATTGTCTACACATTAAGTCACTTTAAAGGGCTTTGGTTTTGGCTGCTTTTGAAATTTTGGGGTTTTTCCTTGTTTAAATATCTATTATTTCATCAATGGCAAATATATATATATATATATATATATATATATACATATGTGTGTGTATTTTTTTTTACTTTATTACAATGGAGAAGTTGTACTTTAAAAAAACTTATACTTCATTAAAGGAGTTTAATCAGTTTATTTTTTCACACCAGTAGTTGTACTTCTACTTACATAAAAAAATTCAGTACTTTTATCACCTCTCCTTTTTTTTCTTAAATGTGAATTGAGTCAGACCTCTTCACTAATGAAGATTGAAGGTTTGTTTCAGCTATAGAATGTTAATCACAGCCGAGGAGCTCTTCAGAAAATGAATGTTGCCAAACACAATTAACAGATTAAAAACCCAAACAGCCACCGCTAACCTAAATAATCAGCTGATCTGAAGTGTTTAATACCACTTGAGCTACTAATTCTATCAATCCATGTAAATAATTGTCCTAAAATACAGTTTTTCACTTTTTCATAGTCATCAGATATGACTCATTTGGATGTTCAGAGGCTTCGTAGTTACGGTGGAAACACCAACTTCTACAAGATTTTCCAGTAAAACACAGTACCAGATGTAAATGTGTTCAATTATTAATATCCCTGTTGAAAAAGTCACATTTTCTCTGAAGTTAAGCTGAGTTTTCATGTACATCTACATCAGAGGTGTCCGGGGGCCAAAATCCCGCCACTGGGTCCAATCTGGCATCTGGGATGAATTTGTGAAATACAAAAATTACACAAAAGATATTAATAAGTAAGGAAGTTAAACATATTTGACATGAATTCAATCTGAAATGGATCAGACCATAATCATAAGAAACAATAATGAACATTTTCTTCTTTGTTTTATTGTTGAGAAAAAGGGGATCAAAAAGACTAGCCTGATACAGAGAACGTGAATAACCTGAAATGTATGTGGAATTTTACCAATACTGTGAATGTTACTAAATATAAATCCACTGTTATCTTTAAGTTGTGATGCACATGTATATAAATGATAAGCTAAAGTGTAATATTGTAAATATCGTACTTATTCTTCTTAAGAATTTTCAGGTTGTTAATATTTGTTCATGTTATGTTCAAGTACAGTTCGGAATGTAAACATTGATGGCATTTTACTACTTTTGCTGATAAACATGGAGAAAACTTTGGAGTTGACATTCATATGTTTTTATCCTATTATTTCTATCATTTTACTGGTCTGGCCCACTTTATACCATTTTAGGCTGAATGTGGCCCCTGAACTAAAATGAGTTTGACACCTCTGATCTATATGATCCATTAATTCAATTTAGAGAAAAATGTTAAATACAGGGTCATACATATGTGACCCTCCAGCGCAAAACCAGTCACTTGGTTAAAATTTCAGAAATTCTGAATTTATATTTATCTTACAGCTTATTAAAAATGCTTACGTGACACTAATTCAACCAATCAGAGGCCGTTTTTCAACATCGCCATAGCAACAAGAGATTTAGTTTACTGCAGAAGGCTTTGTTCTGAGGCCTCCCATTGGTTCAAATATATAATTACATGTATTTCTATTTAAGGGTTGTCTCGAGGGAATCCCCATCTTTCCAATGGTACCAAACATGATGGGGAAGTACCTAACGCCAGTGCCAAGGAAAGTCGTGTTTTGAGTCAATTTTTCAGTTGTTGTTCTTCCTAAAAGGCATGATTTGAAGCACTTACAGTAGGAATTTTACAAAAACTCATAGTTAAAGACATTTTACTGGGATTTTATGAATAAACTTCAAACTCGATCATTTTGACCCATATAACGTATGTGAGGCTAAAGTTAGAAATTCTGCTGTGACTGAATCACTGGTTTAGTGATGGAGGGACACACATATAATAAGAAATTAACTCAGTTTAAAAAGATTAAATGCATCGAAAAATTCATTTGGCAACTACTACAAAAGTAGCACTGGGTCTTTATGGGTTAAAATAATCACACAAGGTTTTTCTTTCTTTTTTTTTCAATGTTTGCAGCTCCATCAGGGTGTGACGCCCCAACAAAAGAAAACAAAAAGGCATGAAAATGAGTAAGCAGCAAAGTCAAGTCATCCAGCTTCAGGTATAGTGTGCATTAAATTAACTACCGATCAATAATTGAGGGGAAAAAATTGCTTTGCAGTTTGTAAACAATGGATTTGTTGGGTTTTAATGAAAAATCTTAAAATTGAATCATTCTCTCACTGGATTATCTGGGTGAGCCATCCAGTATGCAGAATTAAATCTTAATAGTATGCACTTGAGGTGAGCTTTCTCAGCTTTTCATGAAGATTCAGCTGACATGACATGTCACACCATAGCTTTATCAGTCTGTAAACAGGTCTAATATAAACATTTACATTCCCATGAGAGGACATTATTCATGGGTCTATGTACGGTAAATTGATGTAAAAATACAAAATCCATCTCATCATCTTTTGACATGTTGATGTTCTTATTTGCTTTTTCAGTGAATTTTAATGTTTACAATATGGAGCTCCTGAGTTTCTGCTAAAAGTATATTTATCATCACAAACATGTTGTCCATTATCCACATCCAGGAGAATAGAGTAAAAGGTTAAAAGAAAAAAAAAGTCACAAATCCCACCAAATCAGAGATGCTGAAATATGGAAGGATGCACTGTACATATATCAGATATGACAGATGTGCAGAGGATTATGCAAACACAGCTAAAGACACAATACTATAGTTTTAAAGGTTAAGAAAACAAAAAAAATCTGGTTCTGCTCTGAGCAAAGAGGACAGAGTCAGAGACTGTCCAATGTTCTGTGAATTATTGGGTCTGGTCAATATGTGCGAAACATTTCATGTAGGCGCACAGCTGTTAGTAGAGTAAAGATGATGATCCCAGTCATGTGAAAAATAGTAATTAGTAATAAATAATTATCCCTTTAAAGAAAGCATCTTTGAGTGTCCAAAAAAAACTAAGTTATGAAAAATCTTTACCTCAATTTTTCGTCATTGAATACGAAACAAAATTCTATTCACAAAAGGAAACTGAAACCTCCGAGACATAAATACAGTACATTACTATACGTAACTACATGATGTACGTAAATACATCATGTACGTACGGTACATGACGTCTTTTCATTAGCTATGGGTGAGCTACCCATGATGCTTTTCATTACCCTTTGACCCTCATTCATCAACTCAGACACTTTAACGGTCATTTCTCCACCTAGACCAGCACTTTCAGTATCAAAACTTCAGCCGAACGGTGCAAGAAGAGTATATGACCCACAGACTATCATCAGTTTAAGGAAAATTGTTAAAAACTTGGACTCTGCAAGCCTGGAGACACAGACCGTCCTACAGAACCTGGGTCTGCTACGCCGGTCAGATCCACCGTCCTACAGCGGAGTCTCCCCCCACAGAGGCTCCGCCTCCGGAGACCTTGGAGGCGGCGCTAGAGGAAGTAGAAGCACGGCTGTCGTGGTGGATTTACACCTAAGTTAACAGCTAACCCGTTCAGACCTCCGCTTTCATCAGTCCTGCTCGCCAACGTATGCTCACTGGAAAACAAAGTGGACTACCTGGGGCTGGATTTAAACACCAAACATGATCCACCAGACTGCTGCATCCTCATTCTCACCCAGACGTGGGTCATCTCTACATTTTCTTTTCACACATATTTCATACAAAATCTCTAAATTTTTATAATTTTTAAAGGGTTTGAGGGGTAGTGTTGGGGGCCTTGGAATGAAAAATTCACAGAACTAAAACACTTCTGGAACTAATTAATTTTCGTAAGTAGAGGTACCACTGTATGTGTGTGTATATATATATATATATATATGTATATATATATATATATATATATATATATATATATATATATATATATATATATATATACAGTGCCTTGCGAAAGTATTTGCCCCCCTTGAACTTTGTGACCTTTTGCCACATTTCAGGTTTCAAACATAAAGATATAAAACTGTAATTTTTTGTGAAGAATCAACAACAAGTGGGACAAAATCATGAAGTGGAACGAAATTTATTGGATATTTCAAACGTTTTCAACAAATAAAAAACTGAAAAATTGGGCGTGCAAAATTATTCGGCCCCCTTAAGTTAATACTTTGTAGAGCCACCTTTTGCTGCAATTACAGCTGTAAGTCGCTTGGGGTATGTCTCTATCAGTTTTGCACATCGAGAGACTGAAATTTTTGCCCATTCCTCCTTGCAAAACAGCTCGAGCTCAGTGTGGTTGGATGGAGAGCGTTTGTGAACAGCAGTTTTCAGTTCTTTCCACAGATTCTCGATTGGATTCAGGTCTGGACTTTGACTTGGCCAAAACACCTGGATATGTTTTTTTGTGAACCATTCCATTGTAGATTTTGCTTTATGTTTTGGATCATTGTCTTGTTGGAAGACAAATCTCCATCCCAGTCTCAGGTCTTTTGCAGACTCCATCAGGTTTTCTTCCAGAATAGTCCTGTATTTGGCTCCATCCATCTTCCCATCAATTTTAACCATCTTCCCTGTCCCTGCTGAAGAAAAGCAGGCCCAAACCATGATGCTGCCACCACCATGTTTGACAGTGGGGATGGTGTGTTGAGGGTGATGAGCTGTGTTGCTTTTACGCCAAACATAACGTCGTGCATTGTTGCCAAAAAGTTCGATTTTGGTCTCATCTGACCAGAGCACCTTCTTCCACATGTTTGGTGTGTCTCCCAGGTGGCTTGTGGCAAACTTTAAACGACACTTTTTATGGATATCTTTAAGAAATGGCTTTCTTCTTGCCACTCTTCCATAAAGGCCAGATTTGTGCAGTATACGACTGATTGTTGTCCTATGGACAGAATCTCCCACCTCAGCTGTAGACCTCTGCAGTTCATCCAGAGTGATCATGGGCCTCTTGGCTGCATCTCTGATCAGTCTTCTCCTTGTATGAGCTGAAAGTTTAGAGGGACGGCCAGGTCTTGGTAGATTTGCAGTGGTCTGATACTCCTTCCATTTCAATATTATCGCTTGTACAGTACTCCTTGGGATGTTTAAAGCTCGGGAAATCTTTTTGTATCCAAATCCAGCTTTAAGCTTCTCCACAACAGTATCTCGGACCTGCCTGGTGTGTTCCTTGTTCTTCATGATGCTCTCTGCGCTTTAAACGGACCTCTGAGACTATCACAGTGCAGGTGCATTTATACGGAGACTTGATTACACACCGGTGGATTCCATTTATCATCATTAGTCATTTAGGCCAACATTGGATCATTCAGAGATCCTCACTGAACTTCTGGAGAGAGTTTGCTGCACTGAAAGTAAAGGGGCCGAATAATTTTGCACGCCCAATTTTTCAGTTTTTTATTTGTTAAAACAGTTTGAAATATCCAATAAATTTTATTCCACTTCATGATTGTGTCCCACTTGTTGTTGATTCTTCACAAAAAATTACAGTTTTATATCTTTATGTTTGAAGCCTGAAATGTGGCAAAAGGTCACAAAGTTCAAGGGGGCCAAATACTTTCGCAAGGCACTGTATATATATATATATGATATTAAAATAATAACATTCTGTACCTGAATATACATTAAAAGTAGTGTGATGGGTCAGTCATGACTGGTAGCAGTGCTCAGTCTCCACTATAAAAGAGTTAGCATAATTAACTTTAGTTTAACAAATGTTGCTGAAATGTGTAATCCAGTAATATCAAGAACAAAAAAGTGACTTCCAAACAATCACTATGCCATATTATACATGTTGACTTAACTCTTCTCCGAATACAACTGGAATTTCTGAGTAATAATCATTATTCATGTGGAGCACCACATTTATAAAACTACCCTGAGCATTCATCTTGTGCTCATGGACCAGTGACCACCCATACAAATTAAATGTGGAGGGTTAAGTGGAAGCAGAACTGTTACAACTACAGTAGACCAAAAATGATCAGCCTAGAAAATATATGCTCATTCGGCAAAAATATTTACTAAAGTACCAATAAAAAATAGACAAAGTCAAAAAGAGGGAAAATACTAGAAAATACAGTACACACCACCTAACAATGTCTTCAGTCCATCTCCTGAACCTACTGTCACAACAAGATAAAATATGTGCTGTCTTACTATGTGGATGCAATCAAATATATGTGGTCCTGCTGGAGTAAAGTGGTCTGTGTCCTTGCTTTGTCCGACAGATCCAACAGCTGATCAATCTGACAATGAATGAAAATGAAAAAGTCACATACATCTGCCCCCCCCCCCCCCCCCTCCAGCCTTCAAATATCTATCCATATCTCTCATGTTGTAAACTTTCACAACAAGAAATACTTTGGTGTCTTTTGTGTAGGATCCAGGTCAGTTTGGCCTCATGCACAAGCTGCATCATGGTTTCCTATGGTCTTACATAAAGGCCATGGTTTACATGTTTATGATGAACACTGCAGACACTGTGCAACACTGAAAAAAATACAACTCTTAACAAGTGTATTTTCCCTTTTTAGTATAAATATCTCATCATCTATCTATAATCCAGTAAATCTGTGTCCTGTTTGTCTGTGGAACATTCAGCACCTGCACAACACTCCAAAATTAGGAGGGTGACTTTCCAGGACTATGGTGGATTACAGTGCAAAGTTTCACACCATTACGACAAACAACAACAAAGATATTAAACTCATTTAAATTCTCTTTCAAACTTTGCTGCTCTGAGCATTGCCAAGTCCCGCCCCCTAATTTGGCTACACCTGCGTCAAACCCCCCCAACGTGATTCTCAGACAACCCAAGTCTCCCTGATATTGATAGTGGCTCACAGATGCCAGCGAGTCAGATAAAATATTTTGGATTTTGGAGTATGCGATGGCGATTTTTTTTTTTTGTTTATTAATTCCTTCAATGACAGGCACAAGACAGACCGGGGGGTGGGGTGAATGGTGGAACCTGTGGATTCATTCAAAGACTGCAGTCATACCAGCCACTCCAACATTTCATGTACACTTTTATAACAGACTTTATGGCAAAGGCACCTCTCCACCGACTCTCTGATCAAATGTGAGCTGCTTGAGTCTGATATTTGACAGATGTGCACCTTCTCCACAAGCATCAGTAGCTGTAGCTACTGTAGCTTACCCTACTGGAAAGGCTTCAGGAGTGGACACAGACTATATATATATAAATTTTTAAGGTAGCATCGTTGGTATGTACTATTTTATTTCTTATTTTTACACACTATGCCTTCTCAATATAAATATATATTTCTATAATATATAATAATGGTGTTATCGTGTGGAGGTGGTTGTTGGTTGTTAGCTTGCAGGTCTTATTAGGTCACGTATGGTATGGCATGGTATGGACGTAGGCTGTGAGTAATTTGTTTTTCAGTTATCAGTTTATGCATGTTCACATGTTTATTTTTGTTTCATGTATGTATGTTTCAGTTCTTCTTCACGTCAATAGACCTGTGGACGGCCAAAGAGTTTCAGAGTACTTGATGATCAGGAAGTGTTTATGTGGCTGCTAAATTAAGCTATACTGGGCCAGAGGCCAGGGGCCAGACTGGACCCTTTGGGGGGCAAAATTTGGTCCCCGTGTCATATTCTGTATCTTTGAGCTTTTTTTTTCTCTCTATTTCTCTCTCTGTCTATGTGTTTTTTCTGCTCTGCTATCTCTCTTCCTGGTCTCTTTCACCTTTCATCCTGTTTTTGCCTTTCAGGGTTGATTAGTGATACGACGCACCTGATGAGCTCAACTGCGCTCATCAGGTGAAGAGTATTTAAGACTTCATTCTGTCCTGTGTCCCTTGCCATATTATCATAATCCGATCGTCTGATATTCCTGCATATTTTCTGTTCCATGTTCCGTGTACCAGACCTGTTTTTGCCCGACCTCTGTTTCCTGCCAGTGTCCCGACCTGTTTCTGTCTGACCTCGTCTACTGCCTCTGTATTCTGCCTGACCCTGTTGGTACTGAACCTGGACCAGATTCCAGATTCGATTCCAGGTCCGACCCTGGACCGCATACTGACCACGTTTCTAGCCGCCAGCCCTGACCCCAGATTGGACACCGACATTGAACCCAGTCGGATCTGACTTTGATCCAGCTTCATCCTCGGACGAGAGAAGGTCTGTTGACACCAGTCTGTACTTGTCACACAGAACTCATAAAAAATTTAAAGGGGACCTCCCTTTCCCCTGTGTTATTATCTATTTAAGTGGACTGTTGTTTAATAAACTGCTTGAACTCTAATACGTGTCTGTGGTTCTGCGCTTGGGTTCCCTGCGGCCCGTTACACCCCGGGCCACATGTTTTATACCTCTGCCTCCATAAAAACATGGCTGTTATTAATTAACACTCAACTTTTCAAGTTCATAATGTGTTTCTTATGTTTAAGATGTTGTGTATTTTCCATTTTTGCCAAACTGTGCTAAACTGGACAGGTGCTGGTTTGTTCATCATTCATTTTCCAGACAAAATGAAAGACCGCATCCATCAGCCAGGTCACCTTCTTAATCACGCACCGAAGCCTAATGTTAAAGATGCTCTTCACACAGCAGGTTCAAATGCATGCCACTCAATCTGTCTTTGTTCCATCTAATGAAGCAGAAACATCATAAAAAATAATGTTTTCGAAAACTGAGGCCATTGGCTTTTATTTGAGTAGTGGTTTTGGTTGCGGTGGTAAAAAAAAAAAAAAAAAGCCACTTTGGGATATGAGCCTGCATCCTTGAACCAAACACCATCACAGAAATGAAAAATGACTTCAGGGAAATGGACTATTGAGACAGAGATGTGCATTTGATCCCACAAAGCACACAAACAGAAACACACAACACACTTGCCAGAATTCAGAGACACACCCAGCATGCCAGGAAATAAATCCTCAACTGACTCAGACACACGTAGCTGGAAGACGGCGGCAACGGCGAGTGCACAAACATACCGCACACACAGAGTCACAATGCACATAAACTTTAAGGACATAAACACACACTCAATTTGAAGCTCTATCAGGGGTGAAAGAGAATTTAATGGTGCTACTTGTGAAGTTGCCCTCAGTGGAAAATGACCAAAACTTTTTGGCTGAGTTCAAATGAGGGACAACGTCAGCTCAGGCTTTGTGTAATCAGGTTTGAGAGTAGAAGGTCAGTCTTTGGAATACTTCAATTTGACAGCGATATTCCCAGATGGGTCACAGAATGAGTCACTTGGTCTCCTTGTGTGTTTAGTATTCATCTAACGGGGCCCGGTATCGCTCTGTGCAGGACACCTTTGTTTGTTTAGATGTTTTTATAAAGCCTGAAGGCTAAAAACAAATCCCCAAAGTCGACAATGACTGACCTTTTCTCTCTTATGTGATGTGAGGTTTTTACTGCCTGTTAGTATCAGCATACGCAGAAAAAAAGGACTTGAAGATGAGTGTATTGACCAGACCACAATAAAATCCACAGGACAGTTAGGGCTGCACCATATTAAAAAAAACTGAGATTGCATTTTTTTTTAACCCCGTGATATGAAACAATAAATAACAGCTGTGTGGTTAATTAAAAAAAAAATAACCAAAAAAAATCTAAAACATACACAAAAATATGAATATACATGTAATTAACAATCAACGCTGTCAACATTCTGGGAGTGCAAACCTCCGTCAAGGCAGACTTCACCCCTCTGAATGAAGAGAGGTCCGCCAAGGAGGTTATGTTTTTGCCAGTTTGTCTGTCCGTCTGTTAGTTAGCAAGATAACTCAAAAATTGGCTGGTGGATACAGAAATAGTACCAGTGCAGAAACCCATGGTTAGAGGCTGGAAACCTAGGGCTGACAGTAATGGAACTGGGAGGAAGAAATGACAAGACATTTGGGTTCTGTAGCCCCGAGTCATGGCTGAAGGATAAATGGAGAACCGTGCTTTCCTATGACGTCAGTCTAGATTTTTCATCTTATCACATGAAATTATTTTAGATAACGCCCCTCCTTTGAAAATGGATCGGTTGCAGAAGGGTCCCATATGGTATTGTGAAATATTGTGAAATGCCATGTGGTGACAGTTAGGTTAGGCATCACATGGAACGCATGATTAGATTTTGATGGTGATCCGGAAGAGATCCTGGATTGTGGATCACTTTGAAATTTTACATTGTGGTAAATGGACAATAAAGTTGAAAGTGATCCAGAGTCCAGGATCTCTTCTGGATCATCACCAACATTTAATAATTTGTTCCGTGTGACACCCCCAAAACGTCATGAAATTTTCATCAAGACCCATCCATAACTTTTTGCGTTATCTTGCTAAATGACAGACAGACAGACTCCTTGGCGGAGGTACTTATCACCATGAAAGTGGCATGTGTCATTATTAAAGACCTCTTTTATAAGGTCCAATGCAGTCAGTCATTAGTAAACATAGGGGTCTTGGTTAAACTGCCCCAAATGGAGTTTATCAGGAAATATCAGAGCAGACAAGATGGTTTCATGGTTCGATGACCTTCTCTGTTAAGATGTATTTAGCTATTTTAATTCCTCCATCTGACAGATATCTAATTAAATATTTTGATAGCTTAAAGCATTTTTTTTTTTTTAATCCAGGCTAAAAGTGCTGCGGTGTGTGACAGGGGCGGAGATGATGAAGGGCTTCAGTGATCTTTGGTGAATCCAACATCAGTCGACAGTTTTTGTTTCACTCTCAGGCATTTGGAGTGGAAACGATGGCATGGAGATTTAAAGGAGAGAAAGCCTAAAGTGTAAATACTTCCATTTCTCTCATTTTCAACAGCTTGTAAGTGTTGGCAGAGACACGGCAGTATCACGGCAGTAGCCATGACAGACTCTGGGAAAGATTTGAGTTTCCTATTCTCTATTGTTTGCCGTGCTGTTGGTACACATGGCATGTAGTGCTCCTGCTCCTCGAGCTGTCAGTTGAGGTCAGCGTGAACAGCAGGAACTATTTGTTCTGGTTCTAAAGACTGTTCATTCAGCACGAACTGGCACATTGGTGAACACTTTGGGCACATCAAATCTGTATGTCGGTGAGCGGGGTTTAGCATGACTGCTACAATGATTCTTTCCAAAATTACTGTTCTTCAACAAAATGTTACAGATGTTTTATTTTGGCCATACACCCAAGACATCTGAGAAAAAGGGTTGTTTATCACATTAACTCCTGTGAAGGAAAATGTATCTGTGTCTAACAATCATTGCTTTGTCTGTAAGTATGAGTGACCATTGGCTTCCTTTCAAGGAAGCCAATGGATTGGATTGGCTTCCGTTCCAGGAAGTTCCATTCGAGTTCTTTAGTTTTCTCAGACTTGTGGGAACTCTGAAGTCCTCAGATAACCATACAGTACATCTTGTTTCTGCATTCTCAGATGATGGTCAGGACCTCATCTAGGGTTGCATGGTATTGGAAATTTACATTTACATGTATGATGTTTTTACACAGTTTCCAATATTATTATGAATTATATGCAAAAATAAATTGTTTTGTCAGTGACCAGAGTTAGGGCACATCAGGAATTTCCTTTTCATTTCTGTATACTCAGTTATGCACATAGCTTCTTTTTGCTCTGACTGTTGATCTGTATTGACATTAGAAATCTTTGAAGGACACTTTTGAAGACTCTAGGTCAAAGGTCAAGGTCACAATGAAGGTCAAAATTGAATTGTGGATCTAACTTTTGAACCATTCATCTTAAGGACGTCCAATGAGCTGAATGCTGCATCTTGTGTGTATAGATTTTGATCTATTGCAAGAGGTCACTGGGTCAATACCCAAAGAAGTAAAACAGATAATAGCAGAAATGAGTGGCGATAGAGACTTAGTTACTATAATTGACAGAGGAAACCTGGCATGTGCTTCAAAATGGTGTGATGGCCTTTTTTCAAATGGCTATAACTTCAAAAACAGCTGTGATAAATACACAGCCACAGTTGTTGACAGATAGGAAACTACACATAGGCTCCATAATGGCAACATTACCTTTGACCTTGAATATGATTGAAAGGTCATACCCATAGTCTCACATTTTGAGAGGGATATGTCCATTAATAGCTAAAATGTTTACAATGGGTAGGGTTATTGTGCCTGGTGCCACAAATTTATATTTTTATATTTGTCTTGTACTTTTTTTGCTCATCACTTGTTATGAATAAGGAACCAAATATGGTAACTTCATTAACCTCAATGTTATGCAGATGCTATGCAATTATATATGTGACCCGCCACCACAAAACCAGGCATAAGTCGTGCTGAGCCGTTCAGAGCTACAGCCGAATTTAGGCTGGAAGGCGATTTCGTATTTCTGTTTACATCTTATCAAAAAACGGTACCTTAACACCTCTATTTTCAGTTCCTGTGGTCATTACATTGAAATCCAATCAATAAAGGTGTTTATTGAGTCAATTATTTAAGCGGTGACAAAAGTTCAGGTATTGCTGAGCAAAGACAAAGACGACTTCCACCTCTTTTCGCCGAACAAAACGATCTCCGTTCTGTGGGTAAACACCCAAGTGTTTGGTACGAGGTAAAAGCTTATATTGAATGTTCTGTCCAATGGTGTAAGCCAAATGATTATAATACGTCACACTTCTGTCCTATTATTATAATATATAAAACTTCTGTGACATGTCCATCAGAGTGTCCTTTAACATCTGTCAACAATTTGTGTCAATCGGATACAAATTATTATGCGTTGCTAAGGATTTCCTACCCCAAAACAGTCCAAAACTTTAACGGACAATATCTAAAAATATGCAAATTGTAAAATATGTCCAAATGTGGATATTAAAATGACCATAACTTTGGTTCTACTTGTGATAGAAACATCATTTTTTCACCATCTTAAACCTTAGTTTCCACTCTACCAAGATACACACATAACTCTGTTTGGATTTACACACACTTATGCCTGGTTTACTGGTGGTGGGTCACATATGTGAAAATGGGTCCAACCTGTCAAAAATCGAGGGTTGTCTTTCAGCTGTCATCGGCTCTCTGAAAATATAATTTTCCTTAATTCCACAAAGACTGAAATGATGATTATTGGACCCCAGAAGTTACAAAGTGTATTAAATAATGTTTCCTTGTGTCTTGATGACTGTGTTGTTCTGGGCGGAGACAAGATGAAAAACCTTGGTGTTATATTTGACCAGACATTTTCTTTTGATAAACAGATAAAGGAGATGACGAAAACATAATTTTTCCATCTTCAAAGGATTTCTAAGATCAGGCCAGTCCTGAGTGACAATGATGCTGAAGTCCTCATCCATGTCGTTGTAACATCTTGATCGGACTGTTGTAATGCTCTTCTGTCAGGGTTCCCCAAAGAAGATGGAACAGGTTCTGACATTTGATCACATGACCTCAGTGTTGCTGCTCTTCACTGACTTCCATGTCATGTTCGTGCTGATTGTAAGGTGCTTTTATTGACTTAATTTTATTGACTAAAATGTTAAATGGAGCAGCACCTTTTTATTTCAATGATCTGGTCACATTGTATGCATCTTCACGTCCCCTCCGCTCTATAGGATGTGTCCTGTGTTGACTAGGACTAAAGTCTGAAAAAAGACGATTGGTGAACGAGCCTTTTGTTTTCGTTCACCAACACTTGGGAACAGTCTTCCTCTGGACATATGGCAGACATGTTCTGTGGATGCTTTTAAAGCAAAGCTCAACACTTACTTGTTCACTTTGTGTTTTATGCCTTTATTTGTTTTACTTTGTTAATGTTTTATGTTTTATTATTTGTGACTGATTTTATTTTTATTACCTGTACAGCACTTTGATTGAAAGCACTTTACAAATAAAATTATTCTTATTTATTATAACCTTGATTTACTTCATGAAAACAAAAATACTTAACAATTTAACAAAAGTAATAGTCTTAATACAAAAGTAATAGTCTTAATATCTCCTAATGACACTAAGGTTGACATTTTGAATTTCAGACTATTTCTACAAGTGCCTCATACAGGGTTAATAACCTTAGATGTTCATTTAAATGTTTCTACAGCATTCATCAATTCACTTACAACAGAAAGACATTTTATGGCTTTCAGATTATGAAATTAAACCCATTTTATGTTCAAGGTAATGGGGAGGCCAACCCTGGTCCTCGAGAGCCACAATCTAGCACATATATATATACACACACAAACATACATATATAAATATAAAATTTATTTTTTTACCCCCAGACTCTCACACAAAGTAAAAACCTTTAATTTGGCGACACGTCATTAAATCACTTTCACCAAGTCCAGCCTTTGCCTTGTGTCATTTTTTTCCCAACATGTTATGATGTCATCTGAAATAAGCCAATCACGTATCAAAGATGAAACCAAAGATGAAACACTGAGTAATTAAAGTTTCGGCAATCTGTCACAACCAAGTACCAGAATAAAATGAGGAAGAAAAACAATGGGAAGATGAAGAAAAAACAGAGGAAGAATAAGAAGAGGGATATAAGAGGGGTGGAGTAAGACAAGAGGATGAAAGAGGAAAAGAGGAGAAAGAAGAAAGGGAATATAAAGAGGAAGAAAAGAGAAATATTTAAAAGAAAAGGGATGAAGAAGAAGGAAGAAAGGAGGAAAAGGAGGCAGAATAAGAAGAGGAATATAAAGGCCAAAAAAGACGATGAAGAAGATGGAAATTGAAGAAGGAAAATAGGATATAAAAAAAGTTTGCTTAAGGAGCGCTACCTGGACTCAAAATAAGTAATAATAATTAGAGGTGCTCTATTGGATAGGAAAATAGCAAAAAGAAAGAAAAATTCCAAGGCACTCTCTTATAAGTGAAGATAAAAACGCCTTTATTAAACTGGCTTGGTTACAAAAACCTATAAAATCATATAAAAACCCCAACGTGTTTCGGCATCATGGCCTTCATCAGGGAGTCAGACTTGTCACAAAGCAGGAAGAGGTATTTAAAACAGAGCCAACCAATCACAAACCTACACATAACAGTGCTAATTAGGTCAAAAGTATAGAATAGAAAGCAGTGTAATAAATAAAACCTCCACTAGGTGTCATCCTTAAAAAAGTGAATAAGCCATAAAATGAAAATTTAACTAAATAAAAGCTCTAAAAAACAACAAACACACAAGTTAAAAACAAGTAAACGAGAAGAAAATGACAACACACAGTAAAAAAATAAAACCAAAGTCAAAATTTCATACATATACAATAAATAATCTCCATAAAAAACTACATTAAAACTCTGCAATAAAAACTCAGCAATAAAAATCAGAGGAAAACGCTAAAATCAAGGTCATCATTCAATCCTAAGTATTTAGTAGCCTGTAGTTTGTCAATCCAAAAAGTCTCTCTCTGATTCAGTGCTCTCTGTCTATCACCCAACCTGAGGGTTAAAGCGATGTAATCAATACCAACAACCTGTCAAGACGTTGGATCATTATTATGGTGTTCACTGTAATGTTTTGGCATGGGATATTTTAAATTACTGGTGCAAATTGCCTATTTGTGTTCCGCCAGTCTGTCTTGTAAGCGTCTTTTAGTTCTACCTATGTAGAACACATTACAACTGGGGCATTCCAACCTATAAATGACAAAAGTACTTTTACAGTTAATGAAATGATTGATCTTATACTGTTTTAGAGACACTGAATCTTGGAAAGTCTGGGCTTGTAAAACATTAGGACAGTGATTGCAATGATGACATTTAAAACACCCAATGGGCAAACTGGTTTGTGTCAAGTCTGGTTTCATGTGGCTGTGGACAAGTTTGTCAGACAAACTTGTCAAACTTGACAAACTTGTCCACAGCTTGTTTTGGATTGACAAACTACAGGCTACTAAATACCCAGGATTGAATGATGACCTTGATTTTAGCGTTTTCCTCTGATTTTTATTGCTGAGTTTTTATTGCTGAGTTTTAATGTAGTTTTTTTATGGAGATTATTTATTTATTGTATATGTATGAAATTTTGACTTTGGTTTTATTTTTTTCTGTGTGTTGTCATTTTCTTCTCGTTTACTTGTTTTTAACTTGTGTGTTTGTTGTTTTTTAGAGCTTTTATTTAGTTAAAATTTCATTTTATGGCTTATTCACTTTTTGAAGGATGGGTGTCATCCTTCCTAACCTAGTGGAGGTTTTATTTATTACACTGCTTTCTATTCTACACTTTTGACCTAATTAGCACTGTTATGTGTAGGTTTGTGATTGGTTGGCTCTGTTTTAAATACCTCTTCCTGCTTTGTGACAAGTCTGACTCCCTGATGAAGGCCATGATGCCAAAACGCGTTGGGGTTTTTATATGATTTTATAGGTTTTTGTAACCAAGCCAGTTTAATAAAGGCTTTTTTATCTTCACTTATAAGGAAAATAGGATGATGAAGAAGAAGATGACGAGTACAAAGAAAGAAAAAGAAGAGTATGAAGAAGCAAAAACAGAGGAAGAAGGGGAGGAGAAAGAGTAAAAACAGTTACATGAAGAAAGAAAAGAGGATAAAGAAAGAAAAGAAGTGGAAATGGAAGAAGAAAAAGGAGAGGATGAGGAAGGAAAAGGACGATTCAAGAAGAATAAGAGGAATAAGAAGAGGAGTAAAAAAAGCTGAAGAATATGAAGAAAGAAAAGAGAAAGAAGAAAGGGTAGGAAGAAGAATAAGGAATATATGAAGATGAAGGAAAAGAGGAAGAGGAAACGGAAGAAGATTAGAAAGGAGAAATAGAAGTGAAAGTAATAGAAGGGGCAGACATTCCAAGTGGGATCCAATTACCTTTTTCTAACCATTTCCAGTTTGGGGGTGTGGCCTAAACTCACACGTTCTGCCTAGAAAGAAACTGAATACTTTATATGACACACTTTTAAAAGTGATCTGGAGACATGAGATAGATAGATAGATAGATAGATAGATAGATAGATAGATAGATAGATAGATAGATAGATAGATAGATAGATAGATAGATAGATAGATAGATCACGATTACCAATAAAAAAATCACTATTGCAGGTAAAAACTAAAATACACAATTACACATTAAAAAGATGACTCCTGCTCATTGAATAGTGTAATTGCTGCTGCAGAAAATACTTCCAGTAGTGTTCAGTCTTATATTTTGGGTGGATCACGCTGTGGCAGTAGTTAGTACAGTGGTAGTGAGTACAGTGGGTGTGAGTACAGTGGTAGTGAGTACAGTGGGTGTCAGTACAGTGGGTGTGAGTACAGTGGGCGTGAGTATAGTGGACGTGAGTACAGTGGGTGTGAGTACAGTGGTAGTGAGTACAGTGGGTGTCAGTACAGTGGGTGTGAGTACAGTGGGCGTGAGTATAGTGGACGTGAGTACAGTGGGTGTGAGTACAGTGGTAGTGAGTACAGTGGGTGTCAGTACAGTGGGTGTGAGTACAGTGGGTGTCAGTACAGTGGGCATGAGTATAGTGGACGTGAGTACAGTGGTAGTGAGTACAGTGGGTGTGAGTACAGTAGGTGTGAGTACAGTAGGTGTGAGTACAGTGGGTGTGAGTACAGTGGGCGTCAGTACAGTGGGCGTGAGTACAGTGGACGTGAGTACAGTGGTAGTGAGTACAGTGGTGGTGAGTACAGCGGTAGTGAGGACAGTGGGTGTGAGTACAGTGGTAGTGAGTACAGTGGGTGTGAGTACAGTGGGTGTGAGTACAGCGGTAGTGAGGACAGTGGGTGTGAGTACAGTGGGCGTGAGTACAGTGGTAGTGAGTACAGTGGGTGTGAGTACAGTGGGCGTGAGTACAGTGGGCGTGAGTACAGTGGACGTGAGTACACATACACACACACCATGGATAAAATACACCTGTTAAAAATAATTCCTGTTTATAAATACTTAAAAGTGCTACTGTATGGTTAAAAAGTGCTATTGTACTTAAAAGGTGCTAAAGTGCATTAAAATACATTAATAGGAGGTGTTGTGCTTTTCACCGCCTGTGGGTAAAAGCTATGGAGCAGCCTATTGGTCCGTGCCCCCAGTGCTCTATATCTCCTTCCAGAGGGGAGGGTGATAAACAGTTTATGTCCAGGGTGTGTGGGGTCTCTGGAGATGGAGCTGGTTTTCTTGTGAAGCCTGCCAGTGTGAATGTCAGACAGAGAGTGCAATCCGGTTCCTATCACCCTGCGGTGGAACCCCTCCTGCAGTGGAGGGGTTCCACCGCAGCCCTGTAGAACCTGACCAGCAGGTTCTGGGGTAGCTGGGACTGTCTCAACTTCCTGAGGAAGTATAGTCTTTGATGGGCTTTCCCCACCTGATGGCTGATGTGCACCGACCAGGTGAGGTCCAGCGTGATGTGGACTCCCAGGTACCTGAAACAGTCCACCTCTTCTACTCTCTCCCCATTGATGTACAGCTCAGAGTGCTCAGTCCGTTTTTAAGTCCAGATTGTTATTGTCACACCAGTGTGTCAAGTGCTGGACCAACAGCAAACTTAACAATGGTGTTTTGTGGTATGGATGGCTGAGCAGTCATGGGTGAAGAGAGAGTAGAAGAAGGGGCTGAGAACACACCCCTGCAGTGTTCCGGTGTTGAGGGTAAGAGTGGATGAGGTGTGGAGTCCCATCTTGACCCTTTGTGGTCTGTTTTTTAAGAAGTCCAGTACCCAAGTGCACAGTGAGCTGCCCAGTCCCAGGTTGCCCAGTTTTGTGACTAGTTCATGTGGGATCATTGTGTTAAATGCTGAATTGAAGTCAACAAACAACATTCTAACGTATGTGTTATTGTGTGCAGGGTGGAGAGCTCTTATAACTGCATTGTCCATGGATCTGTTTGGTCTATATGCAAAGTGGTATTGGTCAAACGCGGTAGGTATTATAGCTTTGATGTGAGTGAGAACTAGTCTCTCAAAGCATTTGGTCATTATGGGTGTGAGTGCAACTGGGCGATAGTCATTCAGGCAGCTCACTGTGCTTTTCTTGGGTACTGGGATGACTGTGGTGGATTTCAAGGATGTGGGGACCACACACTGCAGCAGTGAGAGGTTAAAAATGGTGGTGAACACTCCTGCCAGTTGCTCAGCACAGGCCTTCAGAATGCGTCCAAAGACCCCATCTGGCCCCCCTGCCTTCCTGATGTTGATCTTGTTCAAGGTGGCTTGGAACTAGTGTTGCTGGAGCTGTAGATGGTGGTCTTCCTCTGGTAGAGCTGGCTGTTGGTTGGTCTCTGTGTTCTGCTGCTCAAAGCGAGCAAAGAACTGGTTCAGGGTGTTCAGGAGTGAGTTGTCCTTGAGGTTCAGGGCTGCTCTATTAGGGTTAAATCCAGTGAGGTTTTTTATCCCCTGCCACATGGTCCTGGAGCTGTTGGTGTTAAAATGCTCCTCTATGTGCCGATGGTACTAGCGCTTGGCTTCCCTGATGCCCCTCCTCAGCCTCTGCTGCACCACCCTGTACTCCAGGTGGGTCCCTGTTTTAAAAGCACAGTCACGCTCCCTAATCAGGGTTTGTATGTTCTTATTAAACCATGGTTTCTGATTACGGAAGACTTTGACAGTTTTAGTCTTCATCACAGTGTCTGTACAAACGTTTATATAAGAGAGGACAGTGGCTGCATGTTCCTCCAGGTCTGTCCTCTCTGCAAAGACTGTTTTGGTATACGGTTTCTCTCTACTGACCCGGGGTCCGTACGTGGAATGAGGGACAGGGCTAAGTGGTGTGAGCGGCCAAGATGTGAAAGGGGGTTGACATTGTACGCATGTTGAATGTTAGTGTAGACCTGGTCCAAGGTTTTTTTTTGCCTCTTGTGGGAATGTTCACACTTTAAAAAAAAAAAAAAAGCTTTGCTATGACAGTGTTAAAATTGGCGTGGTTCTTATCCCCTGCCACAATAACAACGCTGTCTGGTTGGGCCGTCATGTTGGTTTACGGCCCCATGCAGCTGATCTAATGCTATCTTAGCATTAGCCTGTGGTGGTATATTGACAGCAGATGCAGATGTAAATTCCCGTGGCAGATAAAAAGGTCTACAGCTCAGGATCATCAATTCTACATCTATTGAACAGTGAGCTTAGATAATCTTTGCATCCGTGCACCATTTACTGTGTGTATAGATAAACAGACCCCCCTCTGCTTTTACAGGAGTGACTGCTGCGGTCTGTTCTGTAAACACTGTGGCCTGCTAGCTCAACAGTGGAGGTGACAAACCACTGTCAAAGCAGCATGTGTTGGTAAGTCTGGGTGAGCCATTAGATTCTAAAAGTGGTTTTCAGCAGAATGACACCTTTAAATGTTTACATGGTACAGGAATGATCTTATTTGGAACAAGAAATGCACCATGAGCCCGCAAACCTCCGCTGAGGCAGACCTCGCCCCTCCAAATGAAGAGAGGTCTACCAAGGAGGTTATGTTTTTGCCAGAGTTTGTTTGTCAGTTTGTCTGTCTGTCAGCAAAATAACTCAAAAAGTTATAGACGGATGTTGATGAAAATTTCATGACATGTTGGGAACACAAGGAACAAATGATTTGATTTTGGTGATGATCCGGAAGAGATCCTGGATTTTGGATGACTTTGAAATTTTACATTGCGGTAAATGGAGTATAAGTTTCAAATCCAGGATGCAAACCGCCAACCTCTTGGTCATTGAGCGACCCACTCTACCAACTGAGCCACAGCCACCCTGAAATATTAGCTTTGTGTGAAAATAAACATCCCTTGGTTTTCCACTTAGTAACAAAATTGAGGCGAGCATCGCATTATATTCCAGTAAATTTACTTTTTGTGACATTTTTGTTTGGAGGTATTGCCTTGTGATTCTTCTAATGTAAAATATGTGCCACGGCTTAATAAGATTGGGAAACACTGGTCTAGAGGGTGTGAAAGCTCCACCTCTGCATGAACACTGAGGGGACCAGTTTTGTTCAGTCCAGTACGATCCACGTCATGGTCTCCTTAGGGAAGTTTGTCTTAAACTCAAACAGCAGCACAGGTGAAGCAGCTAGTATTAGCCTCACTCTGATCTCATGAAATCACGTTAAATATGCCAGTTTTATGACATTTCACTTGCTATATGTACAGATGTTCATCCTTTCACATGTTATTCAAAGCAATTTGATGTCGTGCCAATGTACACCCAGACCTCCACTGTCATATCTGTGAATGCTAATACTAACCCTGCTAAACACTAATCCCATTTTATTTCACGTGGCGTGAACATACACGCAGATAGCTTAGAATTTACACAGATAATACACCAATTAAAAGTGGCATGTTATCTGTGCACAGTTCATGATGCCATATTGTTAGACTAGAACAGAAGCTGTAATCACATAACCCACACAGATCAACTCTTTTAAAGATGATTGTGTCACTGGTGACACATTTTTGCACATACTGTTTGCACCAGTTTGAAAATCTAAATGTTGTCTTTTCGCTGTACTTTCTATTCTATATTGGCTGAGGGGGAGGGGTGGAAGTGGGTGGAGCTTATGGGGTACTGGAAGCATCAAATTTTGGGGATTATGATGATACAGGAATGTAATGAAACCCAAACCCATTCGCTCACTCCAGGACCTCAGTCAGGGGTAATTGGCACAAAGTGAAACAACCACTGGGATGAGAAGCAGGGTCAGACAAGCAAGGATCAGAACTGGTGTCGAAAATAATATATAAAACATATATTTATGGTCACAAGCGAACTAATAATAACCTTCCTTTGAGTCTCTCCATTGTCTTTTTATTTATTTTAATATCACAAATATAGTTTACAATTCAAATCAATTTTACAGGAAGTTTTCAGTCTTGAGATTTTAAAGTTACAAACAGTCAGAAATTAAGAGTCTTTTGTCTAACGTGTTCTGTCTCATCTAAGTGGCATGGTGACTGGAGCAGCCTCACCACTGGGCTGGTGTCCTTTAGCAAGCACTTTTATCATCTGTTCTCTGTTCCTCTTCCTGGCAAAAGCCTTCCCCCACACATGAGGTAACCAAAGTCTTTTGTCCACAGGATCATCCCCCACGCCTCCTCTGTATCTCTGTATGCAAATTTCTTAGCTCTGACCTGTGACCTGTGAGTAGACATCTCTTTCCAAGGCAATTTAACATGATACAGAAATAAAACATTACTTTACATTTATATCTCTGGTATTATTGTATTTTTCTAACACACCAGGTAATCAGAATAATGCCTGAAAAAGGTCAGCCCAGAGAGCCGAGAGAGCATCAATTCCAGGGGGGGCAAGACAGAGTCTGGATCCAGAATCCAGGCCAAAGGTCATACGCAAAACACATCCACAAAACAGACAGAGGGCAAGCAAAAACCAAGAACCAGAAAACCACAGTCAAAACCAGAGAACACGAAACCACTCGCCAGGCGCATGATGAAGCAGACCAACTCCCACCAAGTGAAGACACATCAGGGTTTAAATATTCAACAGACACATGAGGGGGAAATTAACGAGAGGGCAGGACAACACCGGTGACAGGAAGCAAAGTCAGAATGGTAAAAGTTCTGCACTTCTATAGTTCTGTTCCACCTTCATGGTGCTCAAAGCTCTTTAGATTAGCCTCACATTCACCCATTTACACACACTCATACACCAGTAGGTTTCTAAGGTACTGTCAGTCCTACTGGGACACCAAGTCAGGGTTCAGTGTCTTTGCCCAAGGACACTTCAACATCTGGAAGGCCAGAGCCGGGATGTGAACCGCCAACCTCTCGGCCATTGGGCTACTCACTCTACCAACTGAGCCACAGCCGCCGAAAGAGTGACATGGACCCACATAACAAAATAAAAGCCCAGATACTAATGATGACAGAAAAAAACATAAGACGTACAGGACATGGAGGACTGAAGTCATAACAGATATTTAGCAGTTGGAGATGACTGCATAGGCCTAGTATTTGAGTGGAATTAATCTTTAAATAATTAACAATGGGCTTGTTTACATGAGTGTTTTTTTTTTATTCCTGTTTAATTCAGAATAATCATATTTATTGTCAATACCTTTAAAAGTTTTTCTCCTCAAAGCCCACTCAAGTGTGATTCTCCAGCATCTCCTATCATCTTACTGCATTGCCTCTAATACAGGAAGTTATATATCGAGTGGAATGCTACCATTTCATAGAGTTCTTTCTTTGAAGTTTTAGCAACAGCAATTACATGCTGAGTCAACTCACCCCAGGTGAATAATAGATAACGATACAGACTTTTGCATTGGGTTTTTCGACCTGCCTTTATATATTACTCAGCATGTAAACAGCTCGAGCACTACAAATCAATCTAATTGTGAAATGCGCAGACACCAACGCATCAAAAACCGAGAAATATTTTTGATGCACAGCAGTCTCCCAAACTTTTCAATTTGTAGCAAAGAGAGAGGCAGATATCCATGGAAAGTGTGATGAATGCCTTATCTGTCTGCTTCTATTTATCTGCCAACCTGTGTATTTATGAGAAATGCATGCACTTTGCTTCTCGGTGAACAGGAGAGAAGGACATTAAGGTAGTGCATGCACTGTAAAACAAACCCTAACCCAAAGAAAATCTCTTGTTTTTAAAGGAAAAAAACTGTAAAAAAAAAACAAAAAAAAAACACAAACCATGAATGTATTAACAGAGAACATGAAGATTTAACATAATAAGTGAATATTTACCTTCACCAAGAAGGTTATGTTTTTGTTAGAGTTTGTCTGTCTGTCCGTCTGTTAGCAAGATAACTCAAAATGACATGTTGGGAGTGCCACATGGAACAAATTATTAGGCCTTCGCCGCGGACAACGTCGGCGCAAGGCCTATTGAGTCTGCTGAATGAATGGGAGTCTATGGGCCACGCCCACTCAGGGTCACTGACATGAGTGTAAGTGTGTCAAATGTGACCTCTGACCCCCTAGTGACGAGGGGAAAGTCAAAAGATTTCATTAGGGGGCGAGTTCAGGGGGGGGCAGAAAAACGCTATATGGTTCTTGCTTGGTTTCTGAATTTTTCTTTCTTCATTATTTATTTATTAGGCCTTCGCTGCGGACAACGTTGGCGCAAGGCCTATTGAGTCTGCTGTGATGGCCAGGTGACGAAATATGCCAGGGGTGCGGTCGCCAGGGACGACTTGCACCACTCACACTCACACATTCATGGTAGCGAGCTGTGTCCGAGCATGTGCTCGTCACACGCACGTATCGCATACTTGTTCCTGCTCAGAATGAATGGGAGTCTATGGGCCATTTCCACTCAGGGTCACTGACATGAGTGAAAGTGTGTCAAATATGACCTCTGACCCCCTAGGGACGAGGGGAAAGTCAAAAGATTTCATTTGGGGCCGAGTTCAAGGGGGTCAGAAAAACGCTATATTGTTCTTGCTTGGTTTCTGAATTTTTCTTTCTTTCTTTCTTCTTCTTCTTCTTCTTCTTATTATTTATTAGGCCTTCGCCTCAGACAACGTCGGCGCAAGGCCTATTGACCACGCCCATAAACCAACAGGAAGTCCGCCATCTTGGATTGAAATCTGAAAATTTTTGAGTCGTCGTTTTCGCTGTCATTGAAATTTTTCTATCTTCTCCTAGGCCGTTGAATCAAATGAGCTCAAAATCGGTGAACACGATCTAGACAAGTGGGACTTTAAAAGCTATTCAATTTAGTTGGAAAAGTTGAATCGCTTTTTTGCTACACTGTCGCAAAGTTTGCGAAGATTTTGGGAAAAATTACCGCTACATAAATTGCTTCAGCTCGGACATACGAACACGGATTTGGCTGAAATTTGACTCAGACGTCTATCTCTCGGTCCTACACCAGTTTATCAATGGAAATTGCGATTTTGCTCAATAGCGCCCCCTACAAATTTGCCTTTTTACGAAAATGGCTGTAGATCAGGCATACAAACATCGATTTGGCTGAAATTTTACTCAGACGTTACGTGGGGAGGCGGTCGCCAGGGGAGGCAGTCGCGAAGGTGGTCGAACCCCTTTGCTTGCAGTTTTAATTAAATGTTGGTGAAGAGATCCTGGATTCTGTATCACTTTGAAATACATTCTCCATTTACCGCAATGTAACATTTCGAAGTGATCCAGAATCCAAAATGTCTTCCGCATTACCACCAAAAATTTATCATTTGTTCCTTGTGACACCCTCACAAAAAATTGCATCAAAATCCGTCCATAGGTTTTTGAGTTATCTTGACACCACCCCAGGACTAAACCAGGAACAGTTAAGGGTTCAGTGTCTTGTATGGACACTATGTGAACAGTGGGAACTAAGATTCAAACTGCCAACCCTTTGCTCATTGGATGACCTGATAGGAGTACTGTATTGTCACTGGTGGATTAAATTAGACTGGTTGCCATGGTGATGATGTGCAGGGTTTGGGTCACATGGGCCCACAGGTTAAATAGGGAAGTGAATCACCTGCATGGAGTGTTGAGAGGCCAGTCAAGGTAGCTGTAATGTTCTGTTGACCGCCTTTTTTTCAGTTTACTTTCTTTTCTTTTACCATCCTAGGTGTATCTGAATAGAAACCACTTTAGTAGCTGTTGTTCATATTAAATGGAGTGAAACTCACCTGGACTCAGCGTGTGCTTCCTATAGAAAGCATTGTAGCGCATCACAAATATACACGACCCACACTCTACCTCTCAAACAACTTAAAAAAAAGAAAAGAAAAACCAAATAGCCATTGTGCTTTTGTGACTTAACCACTTAAGCCCCCAGGGGGTTTTCTGGCACATTCCACCTTAAATGCATGCCCAAATTAAACAGCTCTTGCTCTGCAACTACCAAGACCAAAGTCCCAATAACCCAATAACTCTGCTGTGATCAAATACACAGCAGAAAAAGAAAAAAAAAATGCTTAGATTGAAAATAATATTTTTTGAGTCAATTTAGAGCCACAAGATGTGATTTCATGAATCTGTCCGTTCATTTTTAAACATTTGTCATGTAAAGTTTCAGTTTCAAATAACAATGATTCTACGGCTCACTTGGAGAGCATTTTAACCAAACATACTCAATTAACTTGATACATGCAACAAAATACTACTCATGTGCCTTATAGTATGCCATGTGCACACACTAAAGTAATTTTCCTTAATTTTTACTCTTTGCATTATCAATGTCTACCATTGTACATGGTTTGAATGAATAAATACAATAAACTGTATTGTATTGTGTGAATATGTAAAAGTATAATAAAACATTTACAACAATGTGCGCATAAACAGACTGAATACAATAGAAACTGAAACTAACATTGAACTCTGAATAATTATTAAAAAAACAGAACCATATTTACTGGATTTAGGATCCTGCATGGTTTAGATATTTCCTTCTTCCATCTCACCTGATTCAACTAATGAACAGCCCATCCTCCAGCCCTGCAGAAAAAGTATGAATGAATGAATGAATATTCATTTAGTTTAAAAACATAGTCCAGTATTTCATTCGAACTGTAAATGAAGCTGCATGCAACAGTAAAGGTTAGCCTACTAACAGGTCTGTTACATATTGGATTGTAATTTTTTTTATTTTATGTTCGTTGTCTTTTTTTTTCTGTCGTTGTTAGTGTCTGGGCTTTTATTTTCTTATGTGGGTTCATGTTCACCATGTCTTATTTTACTTCCTGTCACTAGTGTTCTGTCACGTCCCATTAATTTATCCTAAATGTGACCCCAGCTGTGTCAGGTGTGTAAATACTCTCTGATTTTGATGTCAACTATATGTATGTACTCCCAAAAATGTAGCTAAAATGAAGTTTACTCTAGATAATCCCTTTAAGGTCTGGTGACAGTCAGGGCCATTTTACGATTAACTGGGAACAAAATGCCTACATATAGCACTTCTAATCATTAGCAGAAAACAACATTGTATTGTATTTTCACTTAGTTTCTTTATGTTGCAATTTTACATTTTTTGCTGTTAATTCTATAGTTATCTTTTACAGTGTGGGTTTTACCATAGTGTCTGAAAGAATAAATACTTTTCATTATTCTGTCGATGCCAGGGTGATACGTCTTCAAGTGTCTACATATGAGTTTGTGGATTTTTGTCTTGTTTTGGTTATTAGTTCCCTGCAGCAGCTGAAGAAAAGACAAAAAATAGAGTCTTCCATCCTTTCCTCCACCTCCCTGAGAGAAAGAAAAATCTGAGACAGAGAAAAGAAGGAGAAGCAGCCCTCCTTCCATACCACTGGGAGTGTCTGACAGATGCTGTCAGCTCATTTCCATGAACTGTCTAAAGGAAATATATATACTGGAGTGAGCGAAAGGTAGAGGAAGTAGGAGGTAGAGAAATATGGTGGTCCGTGTCGAGGTGAGCCCCAGTTGGAGATGAATACAGGGAGGATGAAGGTAAAGCAGAGACAGAAGTGAAAGCATAAAGAAGCCAGAGAATGTTAAGAGGCATGAAAGGACATGAGGAAGACAAGATGGAAAGCAAAAGTAGGAGCAGAAAAAACCCCTAGATGTAAATGCATTCCCTGTGACCTGCTGGAGGACCGTATGTATATGTGACACTTGTTTGTATTCCTATATCCAGGTATTGTGAGGGTGATGCTGAAATACTGCATACTGCTGACATTTCCAATAACTCTGAGAATATTCAGTAGGAAAAAGTAAATGTATTTCACCTGACACGGCCTCAGCAGCGTCTACTCTGTAGGTACAACATGGGTTAGTGCAGTCGTTGCACTTAGGATGGACATTTCCACAACAGAACAAACGAGGACACTTTGTCACATTTACTGACAATTTAATTATCGCAAGTTTTTAAGTGTAGCACCCAAAACTGCTTTGTCCATGATAACAACGGTGTCAAATTATTCCCTGATATTCTTCACTTTAAGTCAAGACTGATGACATGGAATGATAACTGTGGAGAAGAAATAAATGTTAGTGAGAAGGTCGACGTTAGATTCAGTGGCTGTGTTTTCATTTTTAAAAACTGATGAACATGTTGAAGTCCAAAGTGAACATCAAATTTAAATTGTTGACATTCAATTATTTAAAGGAGATGTATTATATTCAGTTTCAATTCATTCTGTGAGTTTTCAGCACCTACAGAGTAGCTCTGGATTATTTCCATCTTAAAAAACTATAGTTATCACCTACTGATGTTCAAAAGTCCCTATTTCTGCCTATGCCTGAAAGCCTTGGGTTTGGCTTCTTTCTGGTTGGGGGGGGGGTAGAGCAAGACGCAGAGCGAGGTTTTCGGGTCTGCCCCCACATGTGCTAACATAACCCTAACAGTTAGTACACATAGCTATCACATGCTTTTCAGTCTTCATATAAATGTGTCTGGTGTGCTTGCTCTCACTGTTGAACCAGGAGGAATCGAACACTTTCATATTTTGGACTGCTCGCACGTTACGTTACATTACATCATGTTACGTTACGTCACATTATGTTACGTAACGTTACGTTATGTTACAAGGGCTGGTTCTACGCTGTTGGAGCATTTGTCCCAATTGGACGCTTCAACCCGACATCAGGTTTTTTGCACATCTCGCAATGAGCTGTTTAGAGTGGAGGTAAATCACGTTAAAGGATGATGACATAAACACTTTAGCTGATGTAGTCGACATCTGACATTATAATGTATGTACATACATGTATGCATTTCCACATACACACAGTAAATTTTGCAGTGTTAAATCAACACTTAGAGAGTTTATTTAACTTCTTCTAGAGTGTATTTGGTCCCATTGTCTCCAAGTTAACACTGCAAAATCTACAGTGCATGTATGAAGTATGTATGTAGAAAAACATGGATCAGCATAATAGGTTTCCTTTAAAGTAGTCATTCTATGGTTATTTATTAATATTAACTTTAATAAAGGACTCATTCTATGGTTATTTATTAATATTAACTTTAATAAAGGAGTCATTCTATGGTTATTTATTAATATCGTTGTTCTTCATTGTTATTAAATTTATTGTGTGTTGGTTCAATAAAAAAAAACAAAAAACATCCATATTGTTTTGTTTCCATTTGTTTTGAAAAATACTGGAGGTGGAACAACAGAATTTACTTCTACTTCCTTATACATGTCCACGACGCGGTGATGAAGTGTCTCTGATTGGCTCAGAATGCAAGAAGGAACACTCCCCCCTCCCCTCTGGCTCTCTGTGTGTGTTTACCTTTACCAGAGTACCATCCAGCCAGGTTTGGTGCCATCACTTGTTCTGAAAACATGCAGGGAAAAAACTGTCTTTATTTCCACAGAGAGCACATGAACCAGTTTGATCTGACATTTTTTACAGTTTGTGCAGCAGCTACTGTGGCTTTGTCTTCTTTTGTCTTCACTGCAATGGGGGAGCGGCTTAACCCCAGGTGGGTGAGGCCAATGTCCTGGTGTCGTGTAGTGGACGGATTTTTTCTGTGTCTGGTTTCTCTGTTGTTTTCTATGAATGATGGTAAATCCATCAGTGGACTTGACACACCACGCAGCAAACGCAGCATGTGTTGGTAACTCTAGGTCCACGGTTCTCAAACTGGGGTCCGCGGACCCCTAGGGGGACGTGGCCCATGTCCAGGGGGTACGCGAAATTATTCACGGTTTTGTTTGTTTTTTTTTTGCTGTTTTATTTTGAAATGCGGAAGTTTTATTTTGTAGCGAGCGGGCGGAAGTAACAGCGCTGTTTGACGCCAGCTTGACTAAATTGAGACGGAGCGAGTCACAGGCTATTTTTAGCCACCCTGCAGCGAACATGGATCGATTTGTGTGTCCGCCAAGTTCCTCAAGAAGTGGTAAAAGAAATGACAATGAAAATGACAATGACAAAAACAAACGCCCTAACCCTAAAAAGAGAAAGTACATTGATAGTTATATTGAGTTTGACAAGCTCATCCCTCTCATTAAGTCTCTGTCTGTCTGTCTGTCTGTCTGTCTGTCTGTCTGTCTGTCACACACATACACACACACACGGTTTTGTGTGTCTTTTGTTCCGTTTATTATTTTAAAATTATTTAAAATTGTTGTTTCTGAAGTGTTCATTTATATTATAATACCTGAAAATGTGGCTGGTTTGCACAAAAGCACTATTAAAAAAGGTTATCATTGTTTCATAATAATCATTGTTGAAGTGGTTTTTTATCATTTTCAGTATCGGGAGGATGAGGGGGGACATGGAAAAATTTCACCCCTCCAAGGGGGACCTGGGCCAAAAAAGTTTGAGAACCCCTGCTCTAGGTGACCCATCTGATTCCAAAAGGAGAAAAGTGGTTTTCAGTGGAATTACACCTTTAACATAAAAAGGATAATAAATAAAAATGTAACAAAAAAATGTAAAATAACATTTAATTAAACTAATGCTGGTTCACATGGGCCCACAGGTTAAATAGGGAAGTGAATCACCTGCATGGCTTGTTGAGAGGCCAGTTAAGGTAGCTGTAATGCTCTGTTGACCGTCTTTTGTTCAGTTTACTTTGTTTTCTTTTACCATCCTAGGTGTATCTGAATAGAAACCACTTTAGTAGCTGTTGTGCTGTCTGTGTGTATGTGAGTGTTTCACTTTTGCTCCTTTTGCTAACGGCTTTGTATTTGTTTGTCCACTCTGGGCTCAACAGCATCTTTCTGTTTCAGATATTACTAGCAGCACATGGAGGTTTGTTTACTTTTTAAATCCAAAGAAATTGTACAATTAATTTACACCACCTTCGACCAAGCTGTGCTTTTGCTGCTTTTGTTAGATCGATTGTGATTAGGCAATGAGCAGTGTTGCATTTAATTGCAGTTCAAAAAGTGGGACAAACAAATATTCACTACACAATTCAATAAGGACGAACAAATTGTAAATGTTCTGCACTTATAGAGTTCTTTTCCAACTTCATGGCGCTCAAAGTGTTTTACATTTGCTAAAAATACTGGACACTGGGCCACGAGGACTGGATTTGAGAAGCAGTGCATTAACCTCACATTCACCCATTTACACACACTCATACACCAGTAGGTTTCTAAGGTTCTGTCAGTCCTACTCGGAGACTAACAAAGGATTCAGTGTCTTTGCCCAAGGACACTTTGACATGTGGACAGCCAGAGCTGGGACGCAAACCACTAACCTCTCGGTCATTGGGCAACCCACTCTACCAACTGAACCACAGCTGCCCCCAAAGCATCAAGCACCCAACTTGGGGTTGCGCCAGATGACGGATACGATCCACAATGGACAGTCCAAAAACTGGATTGTCTGCCATAAAGCTGGACAGATGGACATCCTAATTGTAATGTGTAGAACTAATAATTACTAATCAAGGTCTAACCCAGTAGTTTTCAAATATCACATATAGAGAAGATGTTTAATGTTTAAAGGAGTCATTCTATGTTTATTTCATTAATATTGTTGTTCTCCATTGTTATTGAATTCATTGTGTGTTGGTTCTATTTTAAAAAAACATCCAGATTACTTTTGTTTACACATATTGTTTCACAGTAGAAAAATTACTGGAGGTGGAACAACAGTTTACCAGTATTTCCTCATACATACGGTGATAAGGCGTCTCTGATTGGCTCATAATGTGTGAAGGAACACTCCCCCCTCCCCTCTTGCTGTGTGTGTTTACCTTTACCAGAGTAACATCCAGCTAGGTTTGGTGCCTTCAATTGTTTTGAAAACGTGCAGTAAAAAAACAGGCTTTATTTCCACACATGAACCAATTTGATTTTACATTTTTTCCAGTTTGTGCAGCAGCTACTGTGGCGCCGTCTTCTCTTGTAGCTGCTAATGCTAATGCTACTTCAGATTCACTGCAAGGAGGGACGGGCTTAACCCCATGTGGGTGATGCTAAAGTCCATTTGATGTCAGATGGACTGGCTTTTTCTGGGTCCCTGGTTCCTGTTGTTGTTTTGTGTGAACGCGGTATGCAGCCATACTATGGAAAGTGGGAAAGTGTTTTACAGCGGAATGACACCTTTAAGAAATATATGTTTCGGAAATGATAAATAAAAAATAAATGAAAAGGGGGGGGGCTGCTTTTCAGTTCGTTTAGGGAAGGGTCACGAGCCTACACTTTGAAAATCTCTGTAACATTTGCTGACTTACTTAATAGTGACTTTACTCTACAAATAAACTTTATATATGTGCAGTTCCTAATCCAGTTTCCCATTTTGCAGCTTTGGAGTTTGTAGTGCAACTTCAGCATCATTACACTGAAGTTAATTCATTGGTAAAATAGAAGTTGTAATACATGTGTTTGGCTCAAACCCCTGCAGTTGATTGATTAAAACCTTTGCTAATACTTAACCTTTGGATGTTATTAAAGCTTTATATCTTGTCTATGTTTTTTCAGGTGAGTTTGTAACTTTCTCCTCATAATAACCTCAAGACTCTTTGCAGGCTTCATCGCATATAAGTTGATGTTGGTGTTACCTCATTAATCTTATAAATATGTGCTGTAGGACGGAATGTTTGTTTTAAAGCAGGGGTCTTACACTCGTTAACTTTCAGGGGCCACATTCAGCCTGATTTGATTTCATGTGGGCCACAAAAGTAAAATTATAGCATAATAACCTATATAAAAAATGACAACTTATTATGAAAATTATGAAAATATATAAAAAATATGAATAACATGAAAAAACTGACATTTCTTAAGAAAAATAAGTGCAATTTTAACAATGTTCTGCCTTATCATTTGTGCATGTGCATAATGGACTAGATCTACAAAGATGTAACAAAGACACAAAAGCAGAAAATGATTCAAGTTGTGTTTAATTTTCTTTACACTTTAGGTTGTTCACATGATCTCTTCTCTCGGAGTGAAAATGGTAGAGTTTTACAGACGAGATAATTAGCTGATTCATTTGTGCTAATGCTATTATATGCTAATTCGCGGTTGTCATTTAAATGCATCTAGAGCATATTTACACTTAATATTTTGACCTGACAATGTAGGGACCACATGTACAGATCATTATAATGTTATCCACCTGGTTTGTTTGACATGTTGGTGCCTTTAAAGAGTTCAAGCACAAGACTTTTACTGACGAGAGAATTAGCAGATTCATTCACTCTCATACTTTCAGGGTGATGGTCAGTCTAAAGCTCCGAAGGTGACAGCCGTGAAATCTCTTGGGATGATATTTCACAAACGTTACGATGCTCCTGCCTAGAACAACGGTCAATGGAAACACATTCAATGCGCAAATATACAATATCGATATTGTTTTGCGAAAATTATTATTATTACTATTATTTTTACAATAATTTTTTGTCATTATACTGTAGACATGGTTCCTACAGCTCAGGGCAAGTTAAATTTAAAACTTTTTTAATGCTGTTTGGAATTAAATTGAAGACCAAGTCAACAATGAACCAAAATTGAAAAGGAAAAAAATAGCACATGAATTACCTGGGGGCAGTTTTAACAACGGTTTATTTTAAATAGAACATGACTTTTTGTCCAGTTGATGCTACATTCATGAACCATTTGCATCAAGAAGCATAACTTTGAAATTTTGAATATATAACACACACACACTCAGTATAGTTAAAGGAATACTGCACCCACAGAATGATGTGTCCTAATTTTCTACTCACCCTAAATTATTTTTATAATACAGACAGACTAAATGTTACCAATACTTTTTATTTTAAACTAACAATAAATCTTACTAATGTGTCCAAGTTTTTAAAACTTTTGAAAATTCGATTTAAGACATTTTAATGACAATTAAGGCCTTATTTTTAGAACAATGAATTCAATGCCATTTAAGACTTTTCAAGGACCCGTGGGAACCCTGTGTAGATCATATTGGTCTGTATGTGCAATCTTACATGATTTATACAACTTTGAATTTTTGCACCCTTCATCCCAGGGGTGGGCCTCATGTTTGTGACCCCTCTACTAAAGTCTTTGTGAACTCAATCCAGTACTATTTCCGTGATGGCTCCTAAAATAATTTGTCTCTATTTAACCTTCCTTCACTTATTTATCTCCATTTATTGTAATATCATTGTCTGTCATTTTGAAATTTTCAGTAAAAGTCAGGTATATTTAACCAGTTAACCTATCAGTGCATGTGTTTGACTGGTGGCAGGAAACCGGATTCGCCTAGGGCAGCCAATGGGCTGGAACCGGCCCTGGCTTTCTTTTCTCTCTTTTTTTCTTTTGTTTTATATATATACATATATATATATATATATATTACTCTGTACTATCATGAATCTGGTTAATCTAAATTGTCCATAGGTGTGTATGCGAGAGTGATTGTTTGTCTATATATGTTCAGCCCTGAGATGAACTGGAGAGTCATACAGGGTGTACCCCGCCTTCACCCACTTTTAATGAAAATTGTGGATGTGTGTGCCCATCAGCGTCTTCCCTGTCTGAGGAAACTGGCACACCTCCACATTTACCGAATCATTTTAACTTTGTCTTATCATTCTTTTATCGAATCTGTTTTAACCTTTTGCCTGGTGGCATGGTTCGGTCACATCTCAGTTATAGAAAGACATTATCTGAATCAAATTGTCAGATGGTCCAGTCATCTGATTGGTAAGTCTCAGTCATGTCCTGCCTCCCTGTACACTAAACAGGTCCAGAGGATGACAGCATCAATTCTTAATGACTCCCATCCGTTACGTGTTGAATTTCGGCTTCTTTCCTCTGGACGGAGGTTCTTAGTCCCAAGGTGCAGGACACAGCGACATAAAAACAGCTTTGTTCCTGTTGCCATCACTGAGCTTAATAAGAAGCAGTGATATAGCACTTTTGCACTTTGTTCACTTATTTTAGTCATGTATTTCATTCCCTGGCTCTATTTATTTATTTATTTATTGTTGTGACTCCAAACTCTTAAAATTTGTTTTTATTCCAGACTATTTTCATCTTTCTGGGTTTTTATTGTATTTTATTGTATCTGTCTCTTATTCATTTGATCTTATGTATTTTATTCTTTTATCAAACCATGCTACTATATTGAAGCGGTGGAACACTGAGCACTCTGTCTTCTCTGTAAACTTGACCAAGCACCTTATAACAGTTCAATGTGTGTCTTGTATGTTGTATTGTATTGCCAGATTATTACCTCGACTGCAAGACAAATCTACCCACGGGTACCAATAAAGTAACCTTGAACCTTGAACCTTTGTGTGTAAACCCATTAGTGGTTCCCACACTGGTATTAAACCGAAAAGAATTAAACCAAAAATAACTGAAAATTGGTCTATAAACCTTTTGTCAGGCCAAAATAAAATAAAATAAACCAAAATAATTAATGAATCAAAGTGTCCAATTGTAAAACTGTTGGGAAATTATTGTTTTGAGGTTTTTGTAGAAAAATTGCAGTTTAAAGCCGCTGTGAGAAGGACTTTCTCCATTTGGATGTTAGAGGAAGAAAATGTGAATAATTGTTTTTGGTCCGTTTTTTAATTTTCTGTTGACTTTGAATTTCTTTTGTGAAGTGAAATTTTAAAATTTAAATAAAAGGGAAATGCGGCATAATTCAATTGGTGGTTTTGTGCTTCAAAACGAAAGTCAAATAAACCAGTTTTTTTGTTTTTCAATTCCCATTCATAAACAGAAAGTCCAAACACCAAGATATACATGGAGGGTTGCTGCTGTAGCTCACCACAGGGACTGTCTGATACTAAATGGTTTATTGTGTGAAAGGATTTTAGGTTTCATTCTCGTGGGTTCAAATCCTACCACTGCCACTTTCTTACCATCTGAGGATAAAACACTCTTTCATCCTGTTTGTCTTTGAAGCTGATTGTTCTGTTTTCACCTTCTTAAACCTGTCACTCATAACCTTCTTAACAGAATAAAGTGAATCAACTGGTAGGATTGACTGAGGAAACACTTTAACGCTTCTCCCATTTTACAGATTAACATTTGTTCATTTAACATTTTGTTATTCTGTTATTTGAATGCTGAGTTTTTTGTTCAATTCCAAAGTGTCTTGATGCATCACTTACATAAAAGGCAGAAATTCTGTCAGCAGTTGGTCTGACTTACTCATCTTCATGACATTTCTCTTGTTTAAGTGACTAATGCTTTTTATACACACTGCAAACAGACATACAAAATACAGTGGTACCTCTATTTACAAAAGACCCGCTAATGAATAATCCATGTAACGAGAAACCTTTGCCTCAATTTTTCATCTCTGAATACGAAAGAAAATTCTATTTACGAAAGGAAACCAGAACCCCCGAGACATAAACACAGTACTGTATGTACATTACTGTACGTAACTACGGAATGTACTTAAATGGTCATAGACAGAATCGGAACGAAAGTAACAGAGAAATACCCGCTGATCAACGGGTGAGATAATTGACATGACAATTGACCTCGACAATTTGTTAATTCTGCTGTTGTCAAAATATTTTCAAGATGTTACATCAACCACGTTGCAAAAACCTATACACAAATGATCATATTGATGCATAGAAATACTTTAAATGTTCATATTGAACCTTGTACAGTGTATTTGATATGACTGAACTGAAAGCTAAAATATACTTGTACTTGTACTTGTTGAGGCCTTCCTGAGACGAGTCAATCGTTTGAGTGGCCTGCGCAGGGGACTATTGAGTGAAGTCTAATTCTTTTAGCTCTTCTAAGCTGGTACTAGGCCTCCTGATAATTAGCATAGCATCTTCCAGGACACAGTTAATCCATGATTTCCTGGGCCTTCCCCTTGAAAGTCGCCCATAGTTTGGTTTCCAATCCAATAGATACCTGGGCAACCGCTCTTCAGGCATTCTTACAATGTGCCCTAACCACCTTAACCTATTGAGAGCTACAGTTGTGGCTATGCTCGCTGACTGTGCTTGCAGTAACACATCATTGTTCCATACTTGATGACACCATCTGATGCGAAAAATGTGCCACAAACAGCGTTGATGAAACATTTCTAGCCTGGGTAGTGGTCCAGGCTTCACTACCGTAGGTAAGTATGGTGACAACAGCAGCATTGTATGTCCGAAACGTTATTGGCTGAAGAATGTTCCTGTTGTTCCAGATCTTGCCGAGTAGGTTAAAAGCACCAGAGGCTTTCTGAATGCATTTGGAAATTTCAGAATTCATTGTCCCATTACTGCTGATTGTAGCTCCTAGGTAAGTGAAATGAGTAACCTGCTCCACGGGGCCTCTATCTACCGTGATCCTGAGTATACTTTCTTCAGTGTATGGTTGCTGTGCGGTGTGCTTGCCGACTGCCATAGCTTGTGTCTTTTTGGCGTTGGCTTTAAGTCCAGCAAGAACACTGTTTCTGCATAAGAGGTCAGTGGTCACCTGTAGTCCCAGTTTCTTGTTGTCAAGTAGAGCCATGTCATCAGCGTAGTCCGTGTCCAAAACAGATACCAACAGCTTGCCATGACCTTCTCATTGCAGCACTGCACCTGCACTAATTTGTTTGCTTATCTCAGTTAAGTGTGCTGCCAAGTTTATGCAAACATTGAAGATTGGGGGTCCCAGAGTGTCACCTTGGCCAGTCCCAGATGTTACATCGAACCAGTTTGATTGCTCTCCATTTACTCTCACTGCACTGACAGTCTTGTGGAAGAAGGCTTGCAAAACCCTGATGTACTTTGCTGGCAATCCATAAAATGAGAAGGCCTTCCAGATGAATTCACGGTTAATACTGTCAAAAGCAGCTTTGAAGTCAATAAAGTTTATGTACAGGGGAATATTAAACTCGATGCTGTTGTGAAAGTGCGTAGGGAGTAAATCTGGTTGATACACGATCTATTCGTCCTAAAGCCACACTGATTCTCCCCAGTAATTTTTCCAGACCCTCATTCAGATGTCTCAGGATGTTGCTTTGAAGCAGTTGATCCAAGTGTTATGCCTCGATTTTTGGCGCAGTTTGTGGTGTCACCTTTTCTTGGTAACAACAATTATGCCTTTGAACCAATCCTCGGGGATAGCCTTGCCTTGCCAAATCTTGTCGAAGAGAATTTCCAGAGTCTTCGTCAAGCCTGGTGCACCATATTTCAGTTGCTCATTAAATACACCATCCACGCCTGGAGTCTTGTGGTTCTTCAGTCTTTTCAGGCCGTTCTGAATTTCCTCAGCTGTCGGTGGACCATCCTCCTCCCCAAGATATTGAAAGCAGGGTATGCTTGGTATACTGTCGAGTACTGTTAGATCAACACTGTCTTGTGGAGGGTTGAGCAGCTCAGAAAAATGCTCAGCCCAGCATTCTCGTTGGGATTCAGGTTCAGAAATCAGCTTTCCAGATGTATCTCTTACTGCAGAAGACTTCTTGCTACACTTGTTTGATAGAATTCTTATCTTTTGCCAGACATCTCTCTGCTTCCCTATACCTGCTGCAGTTTCCAGTTCTGTGGCAACTCTCAGTGCCCAATTGTTGTCATCGGCCTTACAACTCTTCTTTACCATCTTGTTAAGTTTGGAGGACCGGTTGAGATCAAGTGTGGGATCTCTTGATCTAGCCCGCTTCTTGATCAAGTTTTTGGTGTCCTGCGATAGATGCTGTTGCTGTCTTTTTCTCGGATGGTCTCCCAGTACCTCGGTTGACACAGAGTGCACTGTTTCAGTAAACTTTGTCCATGTATCCTTAAGAGGCTCGTTCTCCTCAACAGGTAAGCTTTCAAACCGGTTTGATAGTTCAATATTGTACTCTGTGACCTTCGACCCATTGCACAGCTGCTCTAGGTCGGAGAAAGAATGTTTTGCAGCATCCAGTTTGTTCACTGCCTTCAACGTGACCCTTAGGTAGCTCTTGACCAAGTAATGGTCAGATCCAATATCCGCTCCTCTACACACTCACACATCCAGTAAGGAGTGGCTCAATTTGGTGCTAATGCATATGTGATCAATCTGGTTGACTGTTTTACCATCAGGTGATCTCCATGTCCCCTTGTGTATGTCTCTATGTTCAAACAGAGTACCCCCCAATAGTGAGCTGGTTCAGTGTATATAAATCAAGAAGTCGAGTTCCATTATCACTTGATTCATTATGCAAGGAGTGGTGCCCAATGACTCCCCAACTAGACTTGAACTTTTCAGGCGAAATTGTGTGACAATGCTATGAAAGCCATTCAGCATTGAGATGCTGCCAACGTCATGATAGAATGATGTATGATGCTCGGACTGACCCAGAAGGAGGCAGAAGTAAAAACGGATAACGATCAGTTTTTTTCATTTTTCGTTTTTGTGTTTACATGAATAATAGAAAAAATGGATAATGGACATTTCCCGTTTCATGAAGCAAGTTGAATAAACCAGAAATGTTTCTTAACAACCGAAGAAACATCTCCACCGGAGTTGAAGATCATTGCGGTATGATTAAACAGCTGTTTGGCAATGGAAAAACACATGCTAAGATTTCTAACTCGCTCCGACAGTTAGGTATTCAGAGATCCTTGGAAATGTCGGTGAGCTCAACACTAACTCAGGTGTAAATGACCTATGTCAGATACAGAACTGGAAACTGTTATCCAGTCATCAATACATAACGTAAGTACAAGTTGTACACATATGAAAGATATACATATACACTTGTCATATAAATATTTTTAGTGTGTTGTTATAATAACAAAATACCTGGAATATGACACTAACTTTCTCCATGGTCATATCTTCATACCCTCTTAGTTTCCCGAAATAGGACATAGGTTTCTATCTTTATCATTGTGGGTCACGATCATTTCTGGTTAATTCAATTTGCTTCAGGTCAAAATTGGATAAAACGGGAAACGGCTGTTATCCCTTTCTTCAACTATTCATTTAAACACAAAAGTGAAAAAATGGATCGTTATCCATTTTTTCACTTGGGTTTTGGAAACAAATAATGAAGAAACAAGTTGGTTTTTGCGTTTTTGGTGTCATTTTGAAAAATGAATGAATGAATAATACACTGATTTTAAAGGTGTCATTCCGCTGAAAACCACTTTTCCACTTTTCTCCTTTTGGAATCTGATGGCTCACCCATGACTTACCAACACATGCTCCTTTGAAAGTGGTTTGTCACCTCCACTGGCTGCATACTGCATTCACACAAAACAACAACAGGAACCAGGGACCCAGAAAAAGGTGGTCCATCTGACAACAGATGGACTTAAGCACCACCAACGTGGGGTTAAACCCGTCCCCGGTTGCGAATCTGAAGTAGCATTACCATTAGCATCTACAAGAGAAGTAGCTGCTGCACAAACTGGAAATGTGGTTCTCCTTAAGATTTCTTCTTTTTCCCACTGGGTTTTGAAGATTTTCCTTGCCGAGAAGGAGGATGGAAGGGGATGCTTGGGACTTTTATCTATTTCTGTAGTTGATTGTGTTTTTGTAAAGCCTTGTGAGACGACTTTGTTGTGATTTGGGGCTTTATAAATAAAATTTAATTAATCTTATGATGTGTCACGAATGCCTCATGTCATCATGTAAACTAACAGGTTGACGCAGGTCTGGTGTTTGGAGCAGAGCAGACTGAAGGTGATTTTAACCTGCCTCGTTTTATGTGGATCAGTGTTCCTTTCCCACTGTCATCAAAACCTGATTGTTAGTCGGACTAAACAGACTTTTTGCCCAATGGGACAGGGGTATCAGAAAGCCTCTCACCCTACAGGTCCACCACTTAAACAGGACGAGCGGCACCAAACTAAGTTTAAATAGACAAAAGGGAGCACTAATACTACGACAAAAATGATGAACCTAGAAAAATGCAATCAATTAGGCAAAAATATTGACAAAAGTATAAAAAATAGACAAAATAAACAAAGTCATAAATAGGGAATACTCTAGAAAAAAGCTGCACGTTAAAAAAAAGGAAAAAGTAAAACCTGGTATGCTTGTTTAATTCCATGTATAGGCAGAATTTAAGTCTTCTTACATGTGAAGGTCAGATAAAATGGAATCTGTCTACATAAAGGGCTTGTATTTTGCTGGAGTGAAATGTAACACTATTAAAGGATACTTGGCTGCAGTTTGTCTTTGTAAGTCAATAAATCATTGGTTTGAGCTCTGCAGAGGAACACTGTTCTTAAGTTTGAAAGCTGTGCTCGGCAGGATTTTTATAAAATGTGTCCTTGTCCATTTAAATCGTAAAGTGGACCAACTTCCTTCGCTCTAACACAGACAGCATCCATGCCTCAGTGTGTTTTGTTTTATATTATTATATTATGCTGTCAGGTAAAGCCCTTGGCAGAAAATATCCTTCTATCTGAGTAAGATCTTATTATTTTATCTTGAACAGCAGTGACTCAAAGCTTTATCAACAGATCTGTCAGTAAGGGATAATGTATTGTATTTGGTTTTCTCCTCTTTTTTCCAATTAATAATTAAATTTTTTTTGTCTGCATTTGTTCTCATTGTTTAACACCACAGAGAGGGAGTCAACATTGTTTGGGATCAATGCATTTTTTAGTCTTGGAGCCAAATATTTTAATATTTAGTGCATGTGTGTGACCATCAACGGTCCTACCTGAAAGCTGAGCAAACATCCTTTATTAGAACTCTCTGTTATAAGCCAGGGAGGGCAGTGCTACACCTCAGTGATGTGTGGGGGAAACAAAGACTGGACAGGACGGACAGGGAAAGAAATAAATAGGCGGTGCTATTGCAGTTAAAGATTGTAAGGTGGTGTGTTATTCCCAACTATTAACTGTCCATCAATAAAAATAAATAAATCGAAAAAAGAGAAGAAAACCAAAACAGCACAAAAGAAAAAGAGATTCGATAAATAAATAATTAAACAAAAATGGTACTGAGCATCATAGTTGTGGATGACTTGATAGTGTAAAATAGAATGCAATAGAATAGAACAGAACAGGCCAGAAGGGGACACCAGTGCAAGAAGAGAATGGCCAATGGCCCCACACAGCCAAGAGGCCAGACACAGGGGCCGAGCGGCCCACCGAAGGGGCGGCTCCCAGCACATCACAAGGCAGGCCGCCACTGGGAGCCGGTCAGAGGACAATGGGGCCGGGAACCGATGCGAGCCCAGAGGGCAAAAATGGACAGTGTGGTGGAGCCTGGTGACACCAACAGGGAGGCACCCCGCACACCCGCCGCACCGGCCCCAGGTGAGCGCAGTACACCCACGGCCCCTGCCTCCCCGCAATGCGCCCCAACACCCCACCAGGACAGAGACACCACACGCCACCAGCCCGCAATACAGCCACAGCGGCCACCAGAACGGCCAATCCAGCCCCAGCAGCCCCCCACGGAGCCATCGCACCAGCTTGGACCCGATGGGGAAGCAGGAGAACCCCCCCGACCACAGCCCCCAGGTCCCGGGGACCCCCAGCCACAGCAACACAGATGGTAGTCCACCCCCACAACCCCATAGCCACAAGGGGGCCGGCTCCCACCAGCGAGGCCATATTAGTGAAATCCCTCCCCCCCCATTACTCCCTATTAATATGTCTCCAGTTCCCGACTGGAGACATTATCCCTGCACCGTGATAGTGTAACCCTGAGTGTCATGTGGTGCATTAAAAGTGGCCAGAGGGCCACAGAGGATGGCTACTCTGCAGCCTGTCCTGGCCCAAGTTCCCAGAGCCGTCCCAGACCTACTCCTAAGGTGTGAATGTGTGTGGTGCATTAAAAAGAAATTAGAGAGCAGGGGAGGCAAGCGGGGAGGTGATGGGGAAGAGACAAGGCCGTAGAGCCCTGCCATCTGCCCCACCACAGAGCCCCTCCCTCCTGCCCCCACCTGCTCTAAAAGGCCCTAACAGTTGTGTCCCTATATGTGCCTAAGTGTAGCTATATACAGTGAGGTGTGAAGTGTATGAAGTGCGCAGTAAGAGGCAGTCTGGTGTGGGTCCGGCCCATTAGGACAGAGCAGCGGGGGAGACAAGTAGTGAGACCACCGGTACTGATGCAGAGGGCCCCCAGAGCCCCGAGGCCAAGGTGGGCCCACCCGAACCCGACCGGCCCAGCCAGCACTAAAACTCCCAGGAGTCGCAGCACTAGACCAGCGCCCCCGCAGACACCGCAGTCCCACTATGGGCCAGCCGCATGCAGCACCCTGGCCCAGAGGGAGGGCCAGGCCGCACCACCCGGAAGCGAGGGCCACGATCCCCCACGCCCACCCCAGAGCCAGCACGTCCGGGACGCAGGGCGCCCACCCCGCAGCACCACCGAACCCCCCCCCAACCCCACCACTCCCCTGGACAGCCCCTAGGCCCTGACAGAAGCCCCCAGCCAGCAGAAGCTAATCTCCAGTGGCGACCCACAGGCAAGTGCCGAGGCCTGTGCCCGGACTAGCCAGAGCCACCCCCCCAGAGAGACCACCCGGCCCCCACCCCAGCCCCCCAGGGGAGGGAGAGGGACGAGAACAAGCGGCCAGGCAGGAGAGGAGGGAGGAGGAGGGAATCAGAGCAGGAAGGGACAGGGGGGCACCGGAGGGCCGACCCACGCCAAGCCCCACAGCCAGCCAGGGCTCCCCAGAAGAGATCAGCCGCCAACACCTACAAGGCCCCGGGAGAGCGCACAGACCCAGCAGGTCCAGGGCTCAAAGGGAGACATCCTGGAAACAACCATCCCCAGGCAGAGGGGCCCAAGCCATGCCGGCCCCACGAAGCCAGAGAGAGACCCCAAGAGCAGTAGGAAGGGACACCACCAGTGCATGCACACAGACTTGAGGTCCATGGTGCCATCCTACTTAAAAAGGTAGAGCGTTATTAAGCTGAAATAAAGCAGAGAAAAGTCAAACCATACACACAGACAGAATAATAATTACAATTTTATGAGGGAAATGGCATAGGCTCACATACAAGCGGAGGCTATAGATTAATATTTATAGATTTAATAAATGGAGACCATTTTTCTTTGAAGGAGTCCAATTGGTTTTTTCTAATAGCAGATATTCTCTCTAGTGAAATGTATTCTGTGAGGAGGTTCAGCCAATGGATGATGTTGAGGGCTTTCTTATCTTTCCAGTTAACTAAAATAGTTTTCTTGGCGATGGCGATAGCTGCAAGTGTGGGCTGGATATAAATATGTGGAAGGGCTGTTTGTGTTAGATCACCAATTAGGCAAACATTTGGGGAATGTTAAATCCCGCAGTCCAAAATATTGGAGAGTCTCTGTGTGATTGTTACCCAGAATTGATAGATAGGTGTACAAAGCCACAGAGCGTGAAAGTAAATGTCTGTCATGTTTTGGGTGCATTGCGTACATGTGTCTGAGCGAGAGAAGCTCATTTTATACAATTTATATTGCGTTATATGCATTCTGTGAAGCACCTTAAATTGAATCAATTGTAAATTGGTGTTTTTTGTCATTTTAAATGATCTGGGTCAAAAAATCAGAGTCAAAAGATTTGGATAAGTAATTTTCCCATTTTTGAGTTGGAAGGTATATAGAGTGTGTCTTTGAGAATAAACTATACATTTTTGAGAGATTCTTTTTATTTCTTGGAGACAGTTTCACAGTGTATTTAACAAATTCAGGTGGCTGTAGGTCTGTTGGCTGTAAAGTAGTCTGAAGCGACAGAATTCTATTTGTAATCGTATTCTATACCTGTAGGTACTGAAGAAAATTTCCATTTCTTATTTCAAATGTTTGGAATAAGTTTATATATGTCCTAAATGTGTTGTCATCCAGACGGTGATGGAGGTGAGTGACTCCTCTCTCTCCCCATGTGCTGACATAAAGATCTATTTTATTTTTTGCAAAATCAGGGTTGTGCCAGATTGGGGAGACGTATAGAGAGGGGGAGAGAAAAAAGGAGGAGGGGGTTCTCCAGTGGGGAGTATAGGTTAGGAGAGTGACATTTACAACTGTGAGATTTTTTTTTTGATTATATTTTGTAGCATAAATGATTAAGTGATACACTAATTGTTTAAGCCATTTTTTTTTTTTAGAAGAGCCAGGGGGTAGTGGAGGGTTCCCGAAATAGCTGTCCACAACCAGTGCAGTCCGCTTACCTTTCTGTCTGTGTTCTTTCATGATGGGGTATAGAACTTTGCGCCTCTCATTTATTTCCCTGGGAAACTGGTCATTCATCCTGAACGTCGTGCCTTTCAGCTCCCGTCCTTTGCTTCTTACGAGCACTTTCTGCTGGAAGTGCTCGAATTTAGCAATGATGGGACGGTGTCGGTTACCTCCTCGGGGTCCGAGCCAGTGGACATGGTGGAAAGTGATGTTATTTACCGTTTCCGCAGGGATTTTAAGTGCTGACACCATGAAGTTTTTAACGAGAGTCTCTGGGTTATCCGGTGTGGACTCAGGGATACCAGAGAAGATAGGGTTGTCCCGCATACTCCTTGAATGGACATCCAGGATGGTCTCCCTCAGGGTTGTGTTCTCTTTTTTCAGCTTATCCACCTCTGACGAGACCGCTGTCAGCGTGGACCGGAGTTCGGTGTTGTCCCTCTGCAGATCCGCTATCTGCTGGTGGGTGAACTCCAGGTTTGCTTTCAGATCTTTTATTTCCTGGTGAAGCAAACTAAGGATATCGAGCTTTTTATTGATTGATTCCAGAACACTTACCTGGACATCCGTGACCTCCAGGTCTTGTGTGTTATTCGCGGAGTCTGCCTTCTTCCTCTTGTTCGGGTTAGCGTCTTCCATCACGCACTGGATGAAGTAGTCGTCTATAAAATTCTCGAGGTTCTCCACTGTGAATACTTACTGCTTCCGATCTTGAGCAGGCTGTTCTGCTGGGTTTTTGGTTTGTTTATTTATTTTTTTATATAAATATGTCGAGATAACGGCGGTATATTTTACTTATCATCTAGCAGCAGACAGCCGCCATGTTAAATTTTGTCACTAATTAATTTATTTTTATTGATGGACAGTTAGTAGTTGGGAATAACACACCACCTTACAATCTTTAATTGCAATAGCACCGCCTGTTCATTTCTATCCCCGTTGTCTTGTCTTTGTTTCCCCCACACATCACTGAGGTGTAGCACTGCCCTCCCTGGCTTATAAATGGGAGTTCTGCTCAGCTTTCAGGGAGGACCGATGATGGTCACACACATGCACTAAATATTAAAATATTTGGCTGCAACACTAAAATGTGCATTGATCTCGAACAATGTTGACTCCACCTCTGTGGATTTAAACAATGAGAACAAAATGCAGACAAATTTAAAAAAAAGAAAAGAAACGGATGCAGGGCTCCCACCCCGCAGCACCACCGAAACCCCACCCACCCCACTACTCCCCAGGACAGCCCCAGGCCCGGACAGAAGCCCCCAGCCAGCAGAAGCTAATCTCCAGTGGCGGCACACAGGCAAGTGCCAACGTTTCTCTAGTGGGACCGGTTCTTGAAATTTCTCTTAAGAAAGATTTAAGTCACATTGTTCTTTTTCAAAAAGTTCCATTTATGCTCCCACATAAGATGTACCGAGTCAACTTTATAGTATGTCTGTAATCAGTTTTTGAGAGAGGAGAGTTCATGGCCTGTATAACAAATAGGGCAGCCATGAAAAAAGCATCCTAGAAATTCAAAGACAGTCCCCCCCCCCCCCCCCCCCCCATCTAGCTCTGCATAACCATCTACAGAATAACGTCCTACTCTAACTTCACCGCCGTTCAATGCATGTCTTATTACAATACCACATGAGAAGGGTTCAAACTCTAACCATTGTATAGAAGCATGCGAGAAAGCTTTAAATTTTGATCTGTAGTGGTTGGGACAAGGGATTGTTACAGTGTTTGGTTTTAAGAAAGTGATTTGAAAGACATTCAGTGCAGCTGAGGCAATCTTTACACTATCAAATGGATCACATCTGGTTATCTTTATGAATTTGTCGCGAAAGTTGATTGCGCCCTCAGCCAGAATTTGAACATCGTTTTCAGAATAAGACAGTAACTGTACATCATAATCGAATTCCTGATCTTTTACAGTTTGAAACCAGTTAAAGAAATCTTCTCTCTGTTTAGAACTCATTGCATCAGCATCATACAGTTCAGGCACCGGGTATTTCCCTTTATAACCGTTGTTTGAAAAACTTGTGAATTTGTGAGGAAAAAATGAAATGAAATGAAAATGAGTCGATGAATTTGAGATCGAAGTCAGTGTCACCTATCAGAATTATTTTACTCCCATGACTGATGGTGATAACCCCTGGTTCATATATGCATTCAAGATGATATGGTGATCGAATCCTTTTCCATAGTGTGAAATGAATGTTGTATGTTTGTACTTTTTTTGACGGAAAAAGAGAAGGAAATGTACAGCTCATAATTCGCCTTTCCACACCCATTGTGTATCATTCTATGAACGCGCCGACAACCAGAACCATGTTTTCCATCATTTTGCAACGTTTCAAAATCAAAAAATATTATTTGCATGCGTTTAATCTCGTCTTCATGCTTTATTCAGAGTTTATTGTTTTCAAATATATGTTCAGTGGTTACATCACATTTTATATTAAAGTGAAAAAATACCAGTTTTCTCAAAAATTAAACCTTGAATTACAGTATCTTTACAGTATCTACAAAGGCAATACTCGATGCTAGTCGTGACTGAGGTTCCGCTGAGTCAAGCTGCGTCAGAAGAGTGTTGATTTCCTCTCCATTTAAGACAGATGTTTCTGCCGGGTTTTCAATACGCTCGTACTCCGACCAACGGATACAATAGGATGGGGCACCACATGGTACATACTTATCACTTTCACCGTTGTGGAGAGATTGAGCAACACATCCCGATGTGTACAGAGGTGAGGCTTCTAGATCAACGTCTTCAAAAATAATTTCAGATCATACTGATGTCTTGTGAGGAGCTCCACGGGCGGTAATGGGATGACGGGGTAAAAGGCATGTACCGCATAGAATCGCTCCTGTCTGGATCATTTTGTTGTGTAGTGCTTCGTCGGCTGAGCCATGGCCTGGATCACCCTCCTGGCCATCTTGAGAAAGAGGTCTATACAAGTAAATGCCTCCTGAAGACTCGTGAACAACGCTCGGCACCTGTTCAAGAAACTCTTCAGGCTGAATTTCATGACTGCTGTTAGCGATGTCTCCAGTGAAAGAACCCTCGGCCGTGTCTGAGGAAAAACCCGTCATGGTGAAGTAAAGTACTCTCTCAACCTTCCCTCTCGTTTATATGTACTTTGAAGTGAGAGGGAGTGTCCTGCAGTCTGGACTGGTAGACATATCCTGTAGGTGGGACCGGTAGGCATGTCCTGTAAAGTGGATTCTGATAGGTTTAACTGTTAGGTGTGCCCTGTAGGAGGGACCGGTATGCGTATCCTGCAGGCGGGACAGGCAGGCGTGTCCTGTAAGGTGGATCTAATAGACTGAAACAGTCACTAGTTCACAGAGAAAGACAATTTTCCACGACTTCTACGTCCATTTCGCTTTCAGAGATCAGATTTATATTTCTCGTGCTTCCACATAGCCTTGTTCCTTCACGTATATTTTCAGATCGTGATGTTTATTGCTTTTCTAACAGGATCTGTTTCCGCTTTTCATGATTGAAAAATAACCCAATTTCTTTCAGGAGGGTATCCACATTTGCAAAGTCTGACACCTTGAATGCCAGCACGATTGGGAAATACCTCTCTTTTTCCATAATTGAATTAGGCCCTCCTTCATCACGAACACCATTCATGTATCGCACCAACAGCTACGTATGGGTTTTCGAACAGTCAATGAGAACAGCTCCATCCTCCGAATGAGCGAGTGAATCAACAGCCACTGGTAGACTTGACATAATTCCCGTGAGTCCCACGATTCCTGTGTCCGGCCCCCTCTGTATGTAATCGATATAAACTTGAATAACCCTCTTCAGTTTTTCAAATTCTGTTGAATAAATTCTCAAACGAAAAACCTCTGCCCCTATACTTTCATAGTTGAATAAATCAACAAACGGTATCAGTGTAGTATTTCTAAATTTGCATACAATCAATCGACCCCCATCAAAATGCATAGACAGTTTCTTCATGCTGTATGGCGCCATTTTTTAAATCACTGTACGAATCTTCCACATCCCCTCAGTGTCTTCATCTAATTCCTGTGAAACAGTGACCCACCCCCCCACACACACACACTGCTCCTTTCTCACTCTTGAAACAATCCACATGCCCACCACTAACCCTCCTCATTCAGCACCCCCCCCCTTTTTCTGTTTTACAATCATACGATATTGCCAACACTAAACACCCCTTCACCCTATGCCAACACTAACCCCTCCCAAATTCACACCTTTGATCTTCTCTCTTCCTTTTAAAACAGGGGTGGGGCTTAAAGGTCATAAATCATGTCATGAAACAATAAAGCCATAAATCAATCCCAGTGTGAGAGAAAGTTGTCACACTGGGTTGTTAGAGTTGTTACTTCTCTCTTACCCTTTTTTTTTTTTTTAAACATTTACTGTATGGAAGTACATTTACCATGACACCATAACACAGTTCTTCATTATGCAGCTACTATTGCAGTTATATATAGTATATAATTGGTTCTAATAGTAACAAAAGCACTGACACTTTCTACATGTAAATTATCACTTCGTCTTCCTGCCAACGACAACTCTTATTATTCACTCAGATCCCTGTCGGCTTCCTCCCACCCCCTGTTGCTGCTCTATACAAGTATCATCCAACCATAATCAGCTCCAGTTCTTCCATCATTCAGATCATGAAGGCCTTGGGTTCACACTCCCATTTCATTTCCCTGCTGTAGAAATCTCAGATGTCTGTGACACTAACCTCCGCTCAAACAGCCACATCAACTCCATCTTCAACTTTTGATTTTCAACGACAGAAAATTGCTAAATATTACAGCCTGTATATCCTCCAAAAATGTTGTGACAGTCACAACAGTTTTTATCCTGTTCAATGCTTGACAACTGTAATTCTCTTCTATCAGCAGCAGCAGGAAATCTTCCCAAACTAAATTTCTCTTCAGTAAATCCAGAATGGAGCTGCCAGAATTTTAACAGGGACCAGAAAATGAAAAAACATTTAACAGTTATATTTGTGTCTTTGCACTACCTGCCTGTTAGTTTGAGGGTTGATTTTACAATTGTACTCACTACTTTTAAAGAACAGTTTGGCACCTGTGACATTTGAACCCATATCTTCCACTGTTACTGCAGAGGTTGTTGACAGTTGCTTTACTAGTATTCCTAAGTTACATACGGAAAAAATAACCGACTCCTGATCTGAGAAACACCAACACATCAAAATAAAATTTAAGTTTTCCGATGTTTTTTTAATCCACAAAGCACACTGTACATCGTGTTTTAAGGTGTTATATGAATAAAGTACATTTAATATTATGATAATATATCCAGTATTGATTAAGTTATAGTGTGAAATGTCTGTTTGACACACACAATGTTACAGAAGTTAATTTTACCACATGTCACCTTTGACCTTCATGGATCTCAAAAACTATTGGTCATAGGTGATAACAATAATAATGAAAATTGTACAAATCTTCATTTCACATCATTTGGTACCAATCTGAAAGTTCTGTGACCCTCTGTTCTTGAGTTATAACCAATAATGTGATTTTGAACTTTTAGTTAATTGTGACCTTGACCTTTGACCTATACTCAAATGGATCATTACATCTGATGCACCTCAGCTATATGTATATACCCATGTAATTTCGTGGTGATATCTTAAGTATTCATTGATTCGCTGGTTACGATAATCAGCCAATGTTGGGCGAGATTAATTAAAAGTGCAAGGCGTCTCAACAGTGAGACGACGCCATACCGTTGGCTGGGTTTGAGATTTGCCAGATAGACAGTTGTATTATAAATATGTAGGGGTGTATAGAGCGAATTGTTTGAAATGCCTGAATGGGTGTAGAGTCAAAGTTGTTCGTATACAATAACTAGTGTCATTTAAGAAAAGTACATATGTGTATTTGCATGGATGTATTTGTATGTTTTAACATTTTTTTTTTCACCCTTCTGTACTTTGGTGCAGATTTGGGTTTTTTTTATATATCTGTCCTTCATACCCCTTCCTATTGATGCTATGAATGTTCTGTACATTAAACCTGATTGGAATAAGTAACTGGAGTCTGACCCTGGAGAAGTTCATGAAGGAATTCTAACTGCAGCAGGATGTTTCGGAATAATTGGTCCCAAGTAATGTGCATCTCCATAGATTTTTTTTTACTTTGTTCAAGGGGTGACAGTGGTTAGCACTGGTGCTTCACAGGAAGAAGGTCATGGGTTTGATTCCAACACCAGTTGGTGGGAACTTCTGTGTGGGGTCTGCATGAGTTGTCTCCAGGTTCTCCAGCTCCTTCCACCATCTAAAGAGATGCACTAGTTTAACTGGTTGATAAAAATTGTCCATAGGTGTGAACGTGAGTGATTGTTTCTGTTCAGCACTGTGGTGAACTGGTGGCTTGTCCAGGGTGAAGCCTACCTTCATCCTACAGTCATGGGGATAGATTTATGTAACCCGAGTGAGGATAAAGCAGGTTCAGATAATGAGGTGAGATTTTGTTTGTGTGACACAGTTATTTATTTATTTATGTATTTATTGTCTTATTTGTCAGGGACCATGTACAAGACATCACTAGTAGCAGAGTTAGCTAGAAAGCTAATTTACCTTTGTGGTCGCTGGGCAGGGAGCTATAAAACACTAACATACATATATGACTTATTGTTGCCAATAAGAAGCCCACACTTAAGTAGCAACAGCATTCTAAAACATGCCTAATACTAAAACATAATAAAAAAAACCAAAAAAAAACTACTATCATATCATCACATAAAGTGGTACACATACAATATACATACAATACATAACCCATTTCACAATGTTTTTAATGATGATTTAAACTGGCTAAAGTTTGCACTGTTTCTAATGTGGACTGGAATTGCATTCCATTTTTCAACTGCACTAATAGAGAAAGCAGATTGACCAAAAGAGGTTTTGCTGTAAGCTACATAGCAATCACCTCTCACAGAGGACCTTGAAACTCTTATATTGTCTCTGCACAGTGATACACACTGCTTAAGAAGTGGTGGTGCAAGATTATTGTTAAGTTTATACAATAAACACACATTAGCAAAACTCTCAAAGGACAGCAAGTTATATTTAGATATAATAGCACAGTGATGGTAATATCTTGGCTTTTTGTCCAGAATCTTTAGAGCCATTTTGTAAAGAGTGGCTAATGATTTTATGGTGGTCACACCTACTTGTAACCAACTTGTACAGCAGTATGACAGATGAGAAAATAGCATTGAGTGTAAAAACAATTTTGCAGCAGACAGTGGTAACTGGTGTCTGATATACCTAAAGTTTATTAAACTAGCTCTAACACTTTTAGATATCCTCTTGATATGCTTTTTAAAAGACAAATTAGGATCAATTATAACACCTGGATATTTAAAGTTATCAACAGTTTTTATAGCCTCTCCCTTAACAAAGATGTCAGGTTGCTGGCTTACATCACACTTCCAGATATTCTGTCTTTCCTAAAAAAAATTTAAAACCAGGCACTCGGTATGCGATGTCATATGACGTCAGCCATGATTCAGTCAAAGAAAGAAAATCAAGATTGGAGTCGGTTAATAATTTTTCCAATTGATCAGTTTTTGATGCAACACTTTGGATGTTTAGAGGCCCTCCTAGCAGCCCCTTGGGCTTTGTGCATGGATCCCACAGAACTTTCGCATGGTTCATTGTTTGGAGAGACAGAAAGTTGCACCGTTTATGAATGGACAGTTTATCACACGCTTTGTTGAATTGGGGGATTTATTTATTTATTTATTTCCATTTGCTGGTGTAACAAGAAGTGGTGGCAAATGTATAGTTTTGTAGGACATATGTCGAATTACCAGAGGTGTCTGCAGTACCTTGTCTGATGGTTGTCACAGCAGTGGCAGCAGCAGCAGATTCCGTGTCGCCACTACACCTGATGAGCCCAGGGTTTTGGTGGATATCCCCTGCAAGTAGTAGTGTCATGACGAGGTAACCAAGAGATCTTCTCAGTTGTAGGAATGGTCTTTGTTTCTCCCTGGTTCGAATCTGCCTCGTTGGGGTAGCCGCATTTCCATGATTTATAATCACTGAGTACGAGATGTATTGACTCCGCGGATCAAAGGTAACAAGTTGTTGCCGGTTTGTTGTTATCCAACAGCAACGCACAGACAAGACAAACACTGAAACGATGTAGTTTGCAATTATGACGATTGTGTTAAATCACTTTTTAATCGTGAAACACAAACCCAGTAAATTATTGATTAACTTTGTATTGGCGTTTTCAGCACCTGCCGCACCTGCCTTGCGACGTGAGCGTTCCGCCATCTTACAGCTCCTGTTACAGTTATTTACATGTAGTTCAGTAACATTAGTTCCTGCTGTCTTGTTACTTGGATATGTTTTGGGGATTCGTGAACAAGTATTCAGAAAATGTCTAATCTGTCCCTATTTTATGCCAATCTCCAGTTTCTATGACAACCTGTTCATAAATTAGAGACAATAATGTGATTTTGACCTTTCTGCTAAATGTGACCTTGACCTTTGACCTTTTGCAATTTTGAAAATTTCATTACATGTATAAATGTGTCAGTGTGAGGAATATGATCATATATCCAGTATTGATTAAGTTATAATGTGATACAGTAGGAGCCACTCATTTTGTTTCAAGTTTCCATCACTGGTCCGTGGCCGGCTTCCCTTTGTTCTCATATCCCCCTCTATGACGTGTTTGGCGACGCCCCTAAACTGCCTTGCTGAAAACCAGCGGCAATCTCTCATTTGGCCACGAGGGGGAGCAGTGATTGTCTCAATTCAGGGCAAGTGAGCAAGCTTAAAACACACCCCAGACAGCAACAGACTGTGGAATGGACGCTTGTACACCGACAGATCCACGTTACAGCCACACCTCTTTTATGCCCCTGTCCCAGATGAGGACCACAATGGGCTGTGACACTCGGTAGTGACAAGTGTCACAGTCAGGTCGCAGAATCAAAATGGAGCTGTGGGATGAGCACACCAATTGTCTCACTTATAAATAAACCAAACCAGCTCAGACCAGAATTTGTAGCACAGCAGGACCTGCCGACCAACTGCATTGGTTCTTTAACCACAATACCGTTCGCTATAACTTAGTAAATTAAACAGTGTTTAAAAAGGTTTGAGGCAAATTTCACAAGAGTTAAATTTAAAACTGCTATCACCGTCTAATATGGCTCTGGTAATGTAGCTGTTATAGGGAATGTTAAATAATTAAGTTTGCCTGTTGGTTGGTCTGGGTGCCCCCCCCCCCTGAAAATGTTGGACTTCTTAGATGCAATTTCCTGCATTTTAATCAATCAGGTGTTCAGTTTGATTCTCACCCAGACGTGGCTCAACTCTTCTGTCCCGAAGACCGCTAACAATATTCAGGTCTGACAGAAGCCATGCTCTCACAGGTAAAACTTGTTTGTACACACTAACTAACTAACTAACTAACTAACTAACTAACTAACTAACTAACTAACTAACTAACTAACTAACACACTCTACACTAACAATAGCTGGTGTTAGCCAAAATGGGCTAAAATCTAAATCTACATTTTCTTTTAACACATATTTCATAAAAAAAAAATCTGTACATTTTTATTATTTTTAATGGGTTTGAGGGGTAGTATTGGGGGCCTTGGAAAAAATTAGACCTTTTACATGTAAAATGTGACTATTTACGAAAAATTCATGTTACAAAAACACTTCTGGAACTAATTGATTTCATTGGTAGAGGTACTACTGTATACTGGAATAGATGCACATTTTCCAACGTGGGTATATAGACACACTTTGGTTTGAATAAACCAAAGGGAACTGTGTAGGAAAATGTATATCTGGATTTTCCAAAAACTATTTAAACAGTGGAAAAGTGTTTAGACACTGTGCTTTAACCTGTGCTTTAATATATTAAATTGAAAATCCCTCTTAAGTCAATGTCACACTCAGTTCTTCATGTGCTGTGTTCTGTCCATGTTCAACTGCATGTCTCGGTAGATAAAACCTTAGGGTTGTCTGTGCGGTGCACACTTTTTGAAACGCACAAAAAGACAGACATCTTTAATAATACTTTCTAATATTAGTGTGAAATGTTAAAGTTGCTTTTTCCGTTACAGGTTCTAAGCGATACTAAAAGGTCACATACAAACCCTGAAGACAGCAGGCAGTCATCTGTGATTCGCACATTTACAACATACAGATGTAGAAGTTGACAGTAAATATAGCGGTCCATTAATCCACATGGCAGCCCATAATACTACACCGTAGTTGGTCCAGGAGATTCAGCCTTTTGTGGCCGACATAAGACAACACAAAACGAGTGAGTTTATTAATAATTGTTTGAGCTGCAGGTTCACAGTATCGGGAAAAAGTAGTAGTTTATAGACAAGTTTACGCCACAAACCCTGGATGGCGCCTTTACCGTCCAGATATGCAATTCAGTTCAGTGTTTGCTAATGTAAACAGACTTCAATTGCTAGCTTTTTTGGAGCTATAGTGTCCTGGGAACATAGTTTAAGTACTTTGTCTGGAGATGGAGTTATTATCCACCACCTGAATTTAGTGCAGACCTGGGAGGATAATATAACGATGTGGCCCAACGTAATGTACAGCAAGATTTGTGCGTATTTCATGGACTCCATCGCAATAGATGGGAAAGCTATGGATGATCTGAAAGCCTCGGAGGCGTATTGGTATCTGCATAGAGACAAAGTCTGTTGTGTTATATCATACAAACACGATCTATCAACCCAACGTGCATATACAAGCAATGGTGTAACGTTAGCTCTACTGTCTATGAACATTAGCTTATATGGTGAACATTGTTTGTCCTATCTCCAATCAGCTGTTTTAGGAAAACACCGGTAGCAATGTTGATTGATACTGTTACTTGATTCACAACTTAACAGTATTGTCAGTTTCATATCTAAAGGTTTCATTTCATAACTAAAGTTACTGAACTTACCATCAGATTGAAGTTTAAGTTTCTGTGGGGGGGCAGTGAACCGGTTGGTGACTTGTTCATCTGTCTTTTGTCCTGTCCTGTCATTTCCACTCATTACTTAATGCCCGCTAGTTTGATGTTTTGACCATAAATTGCCCTTTTTCTTTCTTTCAAGTAAAGGAGAAAGACACAGGGAGGTGGAGGAGACGAAAGAGATGAGGGCATTGATTGATACAAGGATGGTTCAATGGACAGAAGGTGAAGAGGGCGACTGTTTAACGATGCCAACAAACACATGCAAACACACAAGCAGTCACATTCAGCCTCAAGGTGTTTTTGGCATTATGCACATAAACAAAGCCTTAACCATGGCAGGATGATTGATCCATCTCTGTACCTTTTCACGGTTCATTCAAGCCCAATGCCTGCCTCGTAAACAAACAAATCAGATTGGAAACGCTTAAAATTACAAATATGCAAACCCATGATTAGATGATTTGACTGTTCACAATCAGCTGTAACGTGGAATGGGAGTGCATCTAGAAATGGTAATGTGTCTGAGCTGATGTTTACAGTTTTATGAATAATACATACATTCACTTTACCAGAATCCAAATGAATTTTAAGAGTACTGTCACATATGAAAACAGAAACATTGATTAGAAGTGTTAAGTATTACACTTTCAAGGAAAAGAAATGAACCTCTTAACAGTGGGGTACGAGTAGCTGGGTTGTTCAGTTCAGTTGTATTTCAAGCACACAATAATCATCAAAACATTGAAAATGGTCAACAGGAAAAATTCGTTTTTTTCTTTTACTCGAAAAGGAGTGTGAAGAAGTGAAACTTATAAACTCCACCCCCTTTTACAAACTAAAATCCAATAGATACTGCATTAACACACTTTTTAATGTCCATTTATTATTACCACAAAGCATCCGTAACCATTTATAAACACATTATTTATAAGTTACATCATACAATATATGATCAACTATAAATACATTCACTTTCACTATAAATTAACTACAAATACAATTAATAGATATGATACTATCTCTTAACCATGATAGTTTTATTACAGTATAAGACTTATTCACCTGTTCTTCTACCTTATAACTGGAAAAGGACTCTGAGAGCGCAAACCTCCGCCAAGGCACCCCCCCCTCAAATGAATAGAGGTCCACCAAGGAGGTTATGTTTGTCCGTCTGTCTGTTATTTTGCAGATAACTCAAAAAGTTCTGTACAGATTTTGATGAGATTTTGAGGATTTGTTGGGAGTGTCACAAGGAATAAAAGATTACATTTTGGTGGTGATCCAGAAGAGATCCTGGATTCTGGATTACTTTGGATTTCAGCATTGCAGTAAATGGAGAATAAATTTCTAAGTGATCCAGAATCCAGGATCTCTCCTGGATCACCACCAAAATGTATTCAGTTGTTCCTTGTGACATCCTCAACACGTCATTAAATTTTCATCAGGATCCGTTACCTTACTAACAAATAGACAGACAAACATAACCTCCTTGGTGGAGGTAAATATTCACTTATTCAGATAATATTCTATATTTTCTTATTATACTAGTTTTATACATCCTTTTGAATACACAAATAGAAGATGACTTTTTTTAGATTCTAATCCAGATTATTCCATAGGTGTTCCCTCTAACACTACACTTCATTTTCCTATATATTTCAGTTCCTCTTCAGTTATAATCACTAATTCTCAGCTGAATCATCTGTTGTAAACTGTAGGGAAGCATGTGATCATTAGCTTTATATATTATAATAAGAGTATTACGGTCCACAATATCATCTAGTTTTATTTAATTGAATAAATAAGGAATTTATTGGCACCAAGTATTGTGCTTTAGTAACAGTTCTTATGTCCTTCTTTTGAAGTAAAAATATAGAATTAATATTTGATTTATAGTTATTGCCCCATATTGCTGCACAGTAGTTTAAATATAAAAGATTTCTGAAGTTATGAACATTTATATAACTACAAATATAACCTGCAATTGGCCTTTGCCTTGCGTCCCCAGCAGTGATGGACAAATGAAGCTTCATGTTTTTTTTTATCCCTCTAGATGTAGCTCTCTGTTCAACTAACAGTTGAAATTGTTTAAACGTTCAACCCTTTCTTTAACAGAGAGCTCCATCTAGAGGGATAAAAAAAACAAAACAATCAGTGCTCCATGAAGCTTCATTTGTCCATCACTATCCCCCATCGCACAAGTGACAACAAGACTCAGTGACACTGTAGCTCACTGGGCTTGAAGTTGGACAGAGTGACGGCTGTGGGGTGGATAGAGATATAGGGGAGTCCCACTTGTCACGTCATAGAGCTCCTCCATTTTTTTCGGTGCTAATCCTAACTACTGAACCTCCAGTAACATTAGTCTCCTCCACGGCTGTGGTTCAGTTGGTAGAGTGGGTCACCCAATGACTGAGAGGTTGGGGGTTTGAATCCCAGCTCTGGCTGTCCACATGTCGAAGTGTCCTTGGGCAAGACACTGAACCCTGACTTAGGCCCCCAGTAGGACTGACCTTTGACCTTAGAAACCTACTGGTGTGTGAATGGGTGAATGTAAAGCACTTTGAGCAACATGAAGTTGGGAAAGCGCGATATAAGTGCAGACCATTTACCATTTTGACAGTGCTAATGCTAACTACTGAAACTCCAGTAACATTAGTCTCCTCCAGAAACAGCAGAAACCAACAATGTCTGAGCGTTGTACAGTCAGATGTAATCAAAAACATGATCATGCTAAGGGAATAGCCTTATATCGTATCCCAAAAGAAATAAGTGTTTGTCTGTAATTAACAGACAAAACACTGATGACAGTGTCATCCAACACACCACATGAGGCTTGGAAAACCTATTTAGCATAGATGTCTTTAAAGTGTATTGCTGTGAAAATTTAGGCAAAACTAGGTAAAATATTTGTAAAAAATTAAAGCTGAACTAATATTTGACTAAACATCAGAACTGATATAAGATTAATTTAAAACTAAGTTTGGAATTTTCGTGGCTGACTACATGCGGGGGGAGGGAGGGTAGACCATCTCTATAGTGGACAGGCTAGGAGGGGTCACATGGGTGGGAATCAACTATAGCACATATAACAATACTACATTGTATCAGAAGTCATGGTCAAGATGAATAACTTTGTCCAAAAAGAGTAATTGGGAGTGCAGAATACAAATCCCCATAACACGAAAAAATGCAAAAAAAACAAACCAAAAAACAAAATGAAGTTTAAAAAAAGAATAAATAATTAGTGTTGTAATTTGGTTCCAGTAGTTTTAGTTTGGGCTTTTTCTAAATCAGTTGCTTTTTGACACCTGTACATCAGTTCTCAGTAAAATAACACAAAAAATTAATTTTTTTAAAAGAAATAATCCATTCAGATCGTGTCATTGCTGACGCATCAGGGGTTAAAGGGATCATGGTACTCAGTTTAGTGGGTACGGGCCAGAAATGATGAAAAATGGGACTTAAATAAAGTCCTTATGAGATAAAGAGTCAAAATTGAGAGAGAAAATGATGAGTCACAGTATGTGATTTTCCCTCTCATCTGTTTAGTTTGAAAAGGTAACACAAATGTAAGGAGTATAAAATACAGATACTTCTGCAAAAATGCAAGGAGTAAAAGGAAAAAGTTACCAGAAAATAAATACTGAAGGATAGATACCTAAAAAAATCTACTTCCAGTACAGTATTGTTTCTCAAATCTGGTTCTGGGGTGTTTTAGATATTTAGATATCAGTTATTGATCAGCTCTTCAGATAATGATGTAATGGCTTCCAAGTGTGATGGAAGAGGGAGAAATGTATGTGTTTATTTGATTGATTGATTTTTAATTATTTTAATTAAAAAAATTTTTTAAAACTTTAAAAAATATGTTTTTATTTAAACTTTTTAAATAAAAAACAATATTAAATGTTTTTATATTTGTATTGAAATTTTTTTAATGTATTTTGCATCTTTAATTAGATTGTGTTAAAAAAGAAGAGGAAGATAATTGTATATATTTTTTATGATTTAAAAAAAAATTATTAGTGTTATTACAACCTGCGCCCAGACCTGGTCCTCTGGTCCAAATCCTGCCGGCGTGTCTTCATCGTTGAGCTGACCGTACCTTGGGAAGATGCCATCGATGAGGCATTTGAGCGGAAGAGACTGCGGTATTCCAACTTAGCAGCTGAAGCAGAGGGGCGGGGATGGAGCGTGAAGGTGTGGCCGGTGGAGGTGGGCTGCAGAGGCTTTGTAGCCAGGCCCACCACAAGGCTCCTGAGGGAGGTGGGGATTAGAGGGCAGGCCCAACGGAAGGCAATTAAAGAACTTGCCACTGCGGCGGAACGCAGCAGTCACTGGCTGTGGCTGAAACGGAAGGACACAACATGGGCTCCCAAGTGACCGCGTGGTGAAACCGTACGCCACACACCCGGGACTGATCATCCTGTGGTGGGCCAACCTCTGCGGAGGGTGTCTTGTTGTAAGTGGCCGAAACACCCAATGAAGCTGGGGGCAACAACTGACGATGTGGCGCGCAGGTGGCACCACGTGATCACTACCAAATCCCACCGCAACCGCAACCAAGAGGATATATCTCCAACGACGCTCAATTGATGTGCTGAATATATTAGGGATATGAACAACTAGTCCTATTAAGAAGTCTGATGTCTGGTGTCAAAACCAGTGACCGCTGCGAAAGGGCAGCTGACAACCTGGGAAAGACCTGGTGACGGCCTGAAGAGACTGCTGGCAGGAGGGAATAGACCCCAACGGGGCTGGCATGGGTTAGCTACCCTTGCTGGCAGGAGCCTTTCACTACACAGTGTCTTGGATCCACCCAACCATAGCTACGAAAAGATTGAAAGGAAAAACACCCCTGGAGTCTGCGAGAGTGGGGGCGGAAGATGACTCATCGGCGGACCACACGGTAACGAACCTTGCAACGGAAACGACAACGAGTAAAATGATCAGCACAGCAGTTGACGGAGTAACGGCACTGGCAGGACACAAGCTACAAAGCTGCATCTGTGGCTGGGAAAAGGTTACATCAGAGAAGGGCCTCAAGATCCATCAGGGCAGGAAAAAGTGCCTGAGAGAGCTTAGCGAGGGGCCTCGCATTGATCACTACTTCATCAGAGGTAGGACAAATAAGTCGAGTGAAGCCCAGTGGCGGGACACTCACCACAGCTCACAGGGTATCAGAACCCCGGACATAGCTCAACCAGGCATGGATCCACCAACGGACACGAGTCCAGAGCCCATCCAGCCACAGACAGCAGTAGAGAGGAAGATGAATGGACGGAAGCCTCAAATTTTGTGGCCTAAATCCTGCCAGAAAAAGGAGTGGGAAACCACCGACACAGACCTTGTCCATCTCCTTGAGGACCTGAAAGGATGTGTGGACAGGAAGCTGGATAAGTTTGGAGAGATCATCTACAACTATGGAGCGGAGAGATTTGGGATAAAGAGTAAGAATCTAAGGACAAAGAAGGAACCAGCAGCTCATCTCAAGTCCAGGAGGCAACAAGAGATCGAAAGACTTGTGAAAGAAAGAAGGTCCCTGAGAAAACAATGGAAGAAGGCCACAGAAGTGGAAAGGGAAGGACTTGAGGCACTGCAGAGCGACATCAAGCAGCGTATTGCAACACTGCGAAGAGCAGAATGCTTGAGAAAGCAACACAAGAAGAAGGAACGAACGAGGACTGCCTTCTACAGAGACCCCTACAAGTTCGTCAAAGACCTCTTTGTCAAGGAGAAATCTGGGACCCTCAAAGCACCCATAAGGGAACTCGAGGAGCACCTGAGGAAGACCTACTCCGACAACCAGAGGCATGTGCCAGCCTGCATTCCGGATGACATGCCACCAATCCAGCCCCCGGAGCACCAGATGGAAACGAGGCCCCCTACATGGAGCGAAGTTGAGAGCGCAGTAAAGCGGGCAAGAGCCGCCTCAGCCCCTGGGCCCAACGGCGTTCCATATAGGTTCTATAAGAACACGCCGGGTGTCCTGAAGTACCTCTGGAGGCTGATGAAAGTGGCATGGGAAAAAGGAATTATACCAAAGACATGGCGACGGGCAGGAGGGGTCCTGATTCCCAAGGAGAGGAATTCCTCAACCATCGATCAGTTCAGACAGATCTGTCTCCTGAACGTTGAAGGGAAGATTTTCTTCAGTGTTGTGGCCCAGAGGCTCTCAGCATTCTTGCAGAGGAACAACTTTGTCGACACATCAGTACAGAAGGCAGGGATAAGTGGATTCTCAGGATGTCTGGAACACACAAATGTCATCTGGCACCAGGTGCAGACAGCCAAGAAGGAGAAGAAGGACCTGCATGTGGTTTTCTTAGATCTTGCCAATGCATTCGGCTCAGTGCCTCATGAGATCTTGTGGACAGCGTTCAACTTCTTCCAAGTCCCAGATGGCATTACAAGGCTGGTCAAAACCTATTTCCAGGACCTCCAGTTCTGTGTCACAACACAGGCTAGTACAACTGCCTGGCAGCATCTCGAGATTGGCATAATGGCGGGCTGCACCATATCCCCACTGGCGTTTACCATGGCAATGGAGCTCATCATTCGAGCATCCCGGTGGGTGGTTGGAGGAGAACGGGTGAAGAGCGGACTGCGTCTTCCTCCAATCAGGGCGTATATGGATGACATGACAACAATAACAACAACAAGCGCATGCACCAAACGCCTGCTGGGTAAACTCCAGGGCAACATCGAATGGGCACGAATGCAGATAAAACCCAGCAAATCCCGCAGTATCTCCATCGCCAAAGGCCAGCTCACCAATGAGAGGTTCCATGTCAACAACCAGCCAATACCAACCATTCTGGAGAAGCCGGTCAAAAGCCTTGGCCGCTGGTACAGCGCAGAGCTCAAAGATTCGAAGCAGTTGGAACAACTCAAGCAAGATACCATCAATGGCCTCAAGCAGATCAACAGCACAGCTCTGCCGGGAAAGCTGAAACTGTGGTGCTTTCAGTTTGGGCTGCTGCCACGTCTCATGTGGCCAATCTCCATCTATGAGGTCACTCTATCCCATGCCAATCGGCTGGAGAGACTGGTGAACGCGCAAGTGAGGAAGTGGCTTGGACTGCCGAGATGCATGAGCAGCATAGGCTTGTATGGCAATGGAGCCCTCTCCCTACCAATCTCAAGCCTGGTGGAGGAGTACAAATGTGCCAAATCAAGGCTGGAGATGACTCTCATCGAATCCCGGGATCCATTCGTCAGAGGCGCTGCTCCAACCCTAGCAACGGGGAGGAAATGGAACCCATCTGCAGCAATTGCAGTGGCAAAGGCTGCCCTCAGACACCGGGACATAGTGGGGCGTGTCCAACATGGCAGAGGTGGCCTGGGTTTGGAAGCAACAACACCCACCTGGCAAAAGGCTACCCCAACGGAACGGCGGCACATGGTGGTGAAGGAAGTGCGCCTCCAGGAGGAAGCAGCCAGGTGTGCCACAGCGGTTTCCCAAGCTCAGCAAGGCCGCTGGATGAAGTGGGAAGGCGTGGAGAGGAAGAAAATCACGTGGAGCGATCTGTGGAGCATGGAGTCCAATAGGCTAAGCTTCATCATTAGAGCCACTTATGATGTTCTGCCCTCTCCAACCAACCTACATGTTTGGTATGGAGAGGACCCAGCCTGTCTCCTGTGTGCAGCCCCGGCAACCCTTAAACACATCTTGGTGGGTTGCAAGACTAGCCTAACACAGGGAAGATACACCTGGCGCCACAACCAGGTATTGAAGTGCTTGGCTGCTGAGCTTGAGAACAGGAGGGTAACCACCAATGCCATGCCTCAAAATGCCCAGACTACAGTCCCACAGAAAACAACTTTCGTTCGGGAAGGGGAGAAAAGAGGGACTAAGCCATCTCCTCCAGATCCAGGCCCACTGAACGCAGCCCGGGATTGGGAAATGCGGGTGGACCTCACCCAGAGGCTCACCTTCCCACCTGAAATTGCAACGACCAACCTGCGCCCAGACCTGGTCCTCTGGTCCAAATCCTGCCGGCGTGTCTTCATCGTTGAGCTGACCGTACCTTGGGAAGATGCCATCGATGAGGCATTTGAGCGGAAGAGACTGCGGTATTCCAACTTAGCAGCTGAAGCAGAGGGGCGGGGATGGAGCGTGAAGGTGTGGCCGGTGGAGGTGGGCTGCAGAGGCTTTGTAGCCAGGTCCACCACAAGGCTCCTGAGGGAGGTGGGGATTAGAGGGCAGGCCCAACGGAAGGCAATTAAAGAACTTGCCACTGCGGCGGAACGCAGCAGTCACTGGCTGTGGCTGAAACGGAAGGACACAACATGGGCTCCCAAGTGACCGCGTGGTGAAACCGTACGCCACACACCCGGGACTGATCATCCTGTGGTGGGCCAACCTCTGCGGAGGGTGTCTTGTTGTAAGTGGCCGAAACACCCAATGAAGCTGGGGGCAACAACTGACGATGTGGCGCGCAGGTGGCACCACGTGATCACTACCAAATCCCACCGCAACCGCAACCAAGAGGATATATCTCCAACGACGCTCAATTGATGTGCTGAATATATTAGGGATATGAACAACTAGTCCTATTAAGAAGTCTTACATTTTTTTTTAATTATTTATTTTTAAATTGTATTTTTTTAATTTTATATTTTAATTTTTTATTTTTTTTTAAAAGGAGAAGAAGAAGAAGAAGAGGACAATATCTAGAACACTGGGCCATGAGGACTGGATTTCAGAACCACTGCAAGTATTGAAGTACTTATACTTTGTTACTTCCCACCTCTGGAGATCACAAAAAGAAGTTGTTTTTCCCTAGTTAATATTCGTACCTTCCTACCCTCCAGACTGAACACTGTTTTGTTTCTCAGACAGGACGTTTATCTGTCCCATCACACGCTGCTGGTGCTTTTGCTGTTTCTAAAGTCACAGTGTAATCCTCTGGGTGCCTTTAATGTTATAGGTTTCACATCAGTGCCATTCAGGTGCAAAGCCTCACAAAGTCACTCACAGCTCCACCATGACGTCCCAGCTGGGAAACATAACAGGTCTATAAAGTTTGTTAAAATACTAATGTGCCTTTGCAGAACAGCCACAGCCCCTTCTCATTCTCATTAATTCTCCACAAACACTTTTTTCCTTCCTGAATCATGAAAATGCTTTGAAAACCAAACCCAGGCTTTTGCTTTCTTTACACTAAAGAAACACTGAGCGTGTGATGGGACTTAATGAGGACCTAGTGTAGAGAATAGATTACATTTGATCCATGATTCAACTGTAGCTTGTTCTTTTGTCCATGTGTTAAACACAGATACTCGGCATTCCACTGAAGTCATATATACGCAAATGAGTTGTATTAAAGGCAAACTATAAGAATAATCATATTAAAAGTGTTGTATGGTCACTTTATCGCTTTGGTAAATAAGGAAATGAATTAATGTTAAACTGTTACTTCCTACAGTTCTATAATCATCAGAGGGGGTCAAAGTACTCCCATTCTGTACTTAAGTAGAAGTACAGCTACTTGTGTGAAAAAATACTCTGGTGAAGTCGAAGTAGTGATTTAACTGCTTTACTTAAGTAAAAGTAAAAAAGTACAAATTCTCAATTGTAATAAAGTAAAAAAGTAAAACTGCTTTTTTGCTGTAAATGAAACAATACTTAATTGCACAGTATTATAAAAATAAAACCTTTAACAGTCAGTTAATTTGTAGATAATGTGTTTAATCAGGTCACGGTACTTGGGTATTTAGGGGAAAAAAAGAGGCATAAATATCATTTTTAAAATCCTTACTTATGAGATAAAAAGTCCAAAATATGAAATAAGAAATGCACAATTATGAGAAACCCTGTCAAATTTATTTGATAAAAAGTCAAAATTTCTCTCCACTTATTTTCCACCTGAAACAATTTATTCTTTTACCGTCACGTCTGTTTTTATATTTATATTTATATAAATTTATATATATTTATATTTATTTATATAAATGTAAAGAGCATAAAGTACATATATTTATATAAATGTAAAGAGCATAAAGTACAGATATATAAATATAAAGAGTATAAAGTACAGATATTTATGAACAAATGTTGGGAGTAAAAGTACAAAGTTTCCAGAAAAATAAATACTCAAAGTACAGATACCTGAAAAATTTACTTAAATACTGTAATGAAGTACTTTTACCGAGTTACTTAACACCTCTGATCATCATAATGCAACAGAACAGCCTTCATATATTATACTAATTATATCTTAACAGTAAGATAAGAGAAAAGTAAAAAAAAAAAAAAATATATGAATACACAATATTTATAATATTTATCTATGGTCAATATTAAAAATAGTCTTACTCAGTAAAACAGACAGTTCATCAATGAACGCAAGTCTACATAGAGTTCCATTTGTAGTTCAATAAATATTAAATACACATTATGTTTTCATTTGAGCAAATGAAAAATAGTAAGCAGTGTGAAGGAACTGTAGGGGCTATGTGGTGGGAGGTAAAGGGAGTGTGTGGTAGGCAGGCAGAGTCTCGGTCAGAAGACAGATGGATAGATGGAGAGAGGACACAGAGAGCAGGGTTCAATACAACGTCCGAGGCCTTTATTTGTTGCCTTCAAACAATGTATCTTGCATTGATGTAGATATATAGTTTAGTGTGTGCTCTATAAGGGACATGAAAAGAACAAGGATATAACATTAGTAGAGTGTCAAATAAACCAGAATCATAAACAATTAAATAAACAATAAGTTCTGATAAATCATTACTATCATCAATTAACTATCAACTGGAATGTGCTACCAAACAGAGAGCCAGTTCTCAGTATCAGAAAATACAAGACTAATACATCCAATTCAATTCAAGTTAATTAAATTCAAACAAACAATTCACCACATGGCATGGCCAAACAAAGGAAACAAAACATGGACATCAAATGGCAAAATGGTCTTCGTAGTTAATCTGAACAAAAATATTCAAACAGATAAATCAGAGAACATGAAAAGAAACTCAGAACTCAAGTTAACTTGAAGACCCACACTCAAATTGGGCATCATGTGGAGAAGATGCAAAAGAGTGCACATGGGTGCAGAGCTCAAACTTATAGCCTTGCGCCCCTGCTTCAGAGCCACAGGGTTTCCCAGCAGGTAAACTGGGCGTGGTCAGGGAGCAGGTTCAGCCCTGCCCACCAAGGTGAAAGGTGAACACAGTACCTCACCTCTGCCACACGAGGGAGCCATGCGTGGGAAATGTGCTGGTCAGGGAGTCTTTTCACAGTGTTTCACAAATAGTTTACAAATCAAACAGAACCCAGAGGGAGTCTACGCATAAATGAACATTTCTAAAAAAATGTATTAACATCTATTGTACATAAGCACATCACCTTCCTACCTAATGTAGTCAATTCAAAATACAGTGGTACCTCTACTTATGAAATTAATTCATTCCAGAAGTGTTTTCATACCATGAATTTTTCATAATTTTTTATTTTATTCCTATATATTTAACCTTTCTTTAACCAGGAAATGGTCCCATTGAGTTACAATAACTCTTCTGCCAGGGAGTCCTGGCCAAGAAGAATGAAGAATGAAAAAGAACAATAAACAAACAAAAAATAAACATTGCCCAGTCAATGTTGCTCTTCAAAGACCTTTAAAATAATTTATGGTTGGGATAATTTCAAGATTTAAAGTGGTTTGAAGTTTGTTCCAAATCCTTGGTGCATATGATGAGAAGACAGTTTTACCAAGTTCTGTTCTGTGGAAAATATATTGAGCAGTAACCACTGTTATAAAAAGAAAGCATGTTGAACCCATGAGGGCTTCAGCAATGGAAATCAATGCATGAATAACACCAGCTGTTGTTAGTGTAGATACCACACCCCCCCTCCCCCTGGTTTCACCTGTGAGTGCATGGCTTCTTTTGGATTCTGCCCGACCAGGCTAACGTGGGTGTCCAGGACAGATGAGTTGATCCACGTCTTTGTGAGGATGAGGATGCAGCAGTCCGGTGGATCATGTTTGGTGTTGCAGGGGCTTCCACCTACCTGGATCTATGGGCAGGCCTGGGTGGGAGGGGCCCACCCTGATTGACAGCTGTGCCCACCCAATCACATGCTCAGAAACAGAATTCTAGACCAATTTTCATTGCCTCATCAAATTGAAATATATTCTTAATATAGTTATTTATTTGTAAATGTCAATGGAAATAAACTGTATATTTAATTATTTGCAATTATTAAGAAAAAAAAGGGTTAGGGGTCTTGCACCGTTGGGTTGAACTGTTGATACTAAAAGCACTGGTCTAGGTATAGAAATGACCATTAAAGTGTCTGTGTTACCATGGAGACACAGCAGCCGCAGACAAACAGGGCGACACCATCGACCTGTTTACTGTCGTTTTATAATATGTAGTGTAATAAAGTTTAAATGAAAACACTGGGCAAAACTGAGGAAACAACAGTAACTGAGGGTAATGAGGGTCAAAGGGTAACAAAAAGCATCATGGGTAGTTCCCTCATAGCCAATGGGATGATACGTACAGTATGTCATGACCTCCGCTCCGGTGACCTTTCCCCCAGTCATCTCCATATACACCTGGTCCCGCACTGCGCAGCTGCAAGCCGTTCCTCATCTGTGGCTATAAAAGCAGTAAGGCTTGCAGTTGCCAGTGCGGGACCATTCTATAATGTCACCTCCATAACCAGGACTTTCATCATCACCACGGACTCTGGCCGTTTGTTTCCAGGTTTTGTCTCTGTCTTGTCTTTATGTTGCGTTTTTGTTATTAAATCCGTTACCCGTTCAGCACTGTGCATTTGAGTCCTCTCTCACCTCACCCCCGCCCTCTGACACAGGACGTACCTGATGTAGTTACATATAGTAATATACATACAGTACTGTATTTATGTCTCAGAGGTTTCAGTTTCCTTTCGTGAATAGAATTTTCTTTCATATTCAGAGACAAAAATGTGGATCATTTGTGGATGGATCATTTGTTAGCTGGGTCTGTGGCCAGTAGAGGTATGACTGTATGCCTTTAGTTGAAATGATTATAAGATGTTTAAACTCCTACTCAACTTGATTCGACATTGAAACGATGGTGGATTCCAGACAGTTCCATATCAGCTTCATCCATCTACAGCAGAACTGCGGATCAAACCATTATCACCTCATATTGGATTGTTGCTACCGACCAGCCACAGGTTTTACTAACTGGAAATGATAAGACCAGAGGAGAAAATGACTTTTTTTTCTGTTTAATCTTCAAACTACCCACTGACTAAAACATGTTCTTAAATCGTTTGAATGTGTGTGATATTGACCAGAGTTAAAAGGCTGTGGAACAGAGCTTTACAACGAAATGTGTTTGTAAAGACAGACCTGGTGTGTAGTTGAGATCATGGAGGTGAAAGAAGTTAATGTGAGGTTAAACCTGGTAAAACTGTTTCCCTCCAAAATGATGACACCTCTGCCCCCCCTGCACTGTCTGAAGAACTGCTCTGTGGACATCAGCATCAATTGGACATATATTTTTTTTCCTACTAACTGACATCGACCCCCCCTCAGTCCAACAACCTCTACCATTAGGAGGAGAGGGTATTAGAGATAAAAAGAAAAGATGGAGGAGAGTAAAGAGTGGAAAGATGGATGGAATGGGAAGAAATTAGGTTATTCATTTGAAGCATCAACACACACACACACACTTTTTTCCATGTTTCATGAGGACCAGGTTTGGAATCAAGTAGACATTGGGTAGTGAGAAAAATGTCTTTTTTATGTGAAAATGAAATTAATTAAAAAAATAAATTAATAAAAAAAATATCCAAAACAATAAAATAAAGAAATAAAATAATAAAATAAAGAAATAAAAATTGAATTAATAAAAAATACATAAAAATATACTTTTTAAATTATATATATTTTTTTAAAAATAAACACATCTTCAAACCTTTGAAAAATACATGTTTAATTTTACACCTGTATTTACTTCCAATCAAGTACACATTGGGTAGTGAGAGGGCGTTTTTTTAATTAAAGAAATTTTGAAAATTAAATGAATAAAAAATAATGAATAAAAATATTTAAAAAAAATAATAAAGAAATAAACTAAATAATTGTAAAAAAAAAAAAAATACATAAAAATTAATTTTAAGACAAGTCAGTCAGAGACAGCAGGCTTGATATGTCGTCATACGACGTCAAAACGTAACATGATGGAGCCATAGGTGTTCACACGTCTGATGTCTGAAGGTGAAAAAACCTGAGATATTACCACTGATGTATTTTAGGGGTTGACCTTTAGTGTGACCTTGACCTTTGACATGTTTCACTTTGCACCTGTTTTCCTCATGTTTTATGGGGACTTCTGGAAAAAATTTCACTAATGTATTTAGGGCCACATCATTTATATTTCACTAGTGGAGACCTTTATTTATATTTAACCTTTTTGGGGACCTGAATTTTGGTCCCCCTGGTGTCAGAGGTCCCCATGGTGTGACTGTGTACACATATCAATGTCCCCATAAAGATAGCAACACACACACACTTGTTTCCAGGTCTCATGAGGACCAAGTTTGTAGCCATTGGGTAATGAGTGTAATTTTATTTTAATAATTAATGAAAAAAATATAATGAAATATTAAATAACTAAATTAAATTTAAAATAAACAAAAAAGAATGAATAGATATAAAATACTAATTAAAAAATAAATACATACAAATAAATAAAATAATGTTTTTTTAAATATTAACGAAATAAAAATTTATTAAAAATGCATAAAAGTTTTTTTTTTTTTTTAAATCTTTGAAAAGTACATGTTTTGATTTACACCTGTTTCCCTCATACTTTATGGGGACTTCCAGAAAAAACAAAAGAATGTATTTATAGGGCCACATCATTTCTGTTTTACTCGAGGGGACCTTTATTTATGTTTGAATTTTGGTCCCCATGGTGTGACTGAATTCTAAATCTTCCTCCTGGTCTATAAAGCACTAAACAGCCTTGGACTCAAATCCATCCTAGACCTGAGGTCATAGGTCATCAGGAACAGGTTTACTGTGTTCCCAAAATCAGAACTAAACAAAGTTTGTCATCATTCAGTTGTTCTGCTCCTCACCTGTGGAACAAACTACCTGAATACCTGAGGTCTGAGAAAAACTGTTACCTACTGTTATCTACTGTTATCTACTGTTATCTACTGTTATCTACTGTTATCTACTGTTATCTACTGTTATCTACTGTTACCTACTGTTACCTACTGTTACCTACTGTTATCTACTGTTATCTACTGTTATCTACTGTTATCTACTGTTACCTACTGTTATCTACTGTTATCTACTGTTATCTACTGTTACCTACTGTTATCTACTGTTACCTACTGTTATCTACTGTTATCTACTGTTATCTACTGTTATCTACTGTTATCTACTGTTATCTACTGTTATCTACTGTTACCTACTGTTATCTACTGTTACCTACTGTTATCTACTGTTATCTACTGTTATCTACTGTTATCTACTGTTACCTACTGTTATCTACTGTTATCTACTGTTATCTACTGTTATCTACTGTTATCTACTGTTACCTACTGTTATCTACTGTTATCTACTGTTATCTACTGTTACCTACTGTTATCTACTGTTATCTACTGTTACCTACTGTTACCTACTGTTATCTACTGTTATCTACTGTTACCTACTGTTATCTACTGTTATCTACTGTTATCTACTGTTATCTACTGTTACCTACTGTTACCTACTGTTATCTACTGTTATCTACTGTTACCTACTGTTACCTACTGTTATCTACTGTTATCTACTGTTACCTACTGTTATCTACTGTTATCTACTGTTACCTACTGTTACCTACTGTTATCTACTGTTATCTACTGTTACCTACTGTTATCTACTGTTATCTACTGTTATCTACTGTTATCTACTGTTACCTACTGTTACCTACTGTTATCTACTGTTACCTACTGTTACCTACTGTTATCTACTGTTACCTACTGTTATCTACTGTTACCTACTGTTACCTACTGTTATCTACTGTTATCTACTGTTATCTACTGTTAACTACTGTTACCTACTGTTACCTACTGTTATCTACTGTTATCTACTGTTATCTACTGTTACCTACTGTTATCTACTGTTACCTACTGTTACCTACTGTTATCTACTGTTACCTACTGTTATCTACTGTTACCTACTGTTACCTACTGTTATCTACTGTTATCTACTGTTATCTACTGTTATCTACTGTTACCTACTGTTATCTACTGTTACCTACTGTTATCTACTGTTATCTACTGTTACCTACTGTTATCTACTGTTACCTACTGTTATCTACTGTTATCTACTGTTACCTACTGTTATCTACTGTTATCTACTGTTATCTACTGTTATCTACTGTTACCTACTGTTACCTACTGTTATCTACTGTTATCTACTGTTACCTACTGTTACCTACTGTTACCTACTGTTATCTACTGTTATCTACTGTTATCTACTGTTACCTACTGTTACCTACTGTTACCTACTGTTACCTACTGTTATCTACTGTTATCTACTGTTACCGACTGTTACCTACTGTTATCTACTGTTATCTACTGTTATCTACTGTTACCTACTGTTACCTACTGTTACCTACTGTTACCTACTGTTATCTACTGTTATCTACTGTTATCTACTGTTACCTACTGTTACCTACTGTTATCTACTGTTACCTACTGTTACCTACTGTTATCTACTGTTATCTACTGTTATCTACTGTTATCTACTGTTATCTACTGTTACCTACTGTTATCTACTGTTATCTACTGTTATCTACTGTTACCTACTGTTATCTACTGTTATCTACTGTTATCTACTGTTATCTACTGTTATCTACTGTTATCTACTGTTACCTACTGTTATCTACTGTTATCTACTGTTATCTACTGTTATCTACTGTTATCTACTGTTACCTACTGTTATCTACTGTTAATACCTGAGGTCTGAGAAAAACTGTCAGTTCATTTAAATCAGACTAAAAACATTACTGTTTACTGGAGCTTTGACTGAAAATATTAATTGTTTTTTAAGTGTTTTTATGGCTCTTATTTTAATGGTCTTTTAATGCATTTGAATCATTTTAATTTTCTTGTTTTATTTAAAGCACCTTGAATTGTCCTGTACAACAGATGTCCTTTACAAATAATTTGCCTTGTACACATATCAATTTCCCCATAAAGATAGGAATACTAGTACACACACACACACACACACACACACACACACACACACACACACACACACACACACACATGTATCCAGGTGTTTAAAGCCACCCAGTCCATTTGTGTCCACATGTGTGTGAATGCGAACTGCTGCTGTTTATCTGAGGCAGTAAATGATATGTTTGTACATTTGTGTGCAGACATTCATTGTTTCTGTTGCTCACAACACCTATCCATCTGGCACATTCACCCTCTCTCTAATCTTACTGATACATCTGCACTTCCTCCTCACCATTTCTCTACCTCCTTTCAGTCATCCATCTGATGTGGAGGGACGGCCATTACAGCTCAGGCTGATCATTACTGTTCACCACAGCGCAGGAAATGAGGATGTGTGGGAATGAGGGTGAAAGGAAGGATACATGTGGGGTCACAGGGTGGAACTGGAGGGTCTGTGGAACTGGAGGGTCTGTGGAACTGGAGGGTCTGTGGAACTGGAGGGGTCTGTGGTGAAACTGGAGTGGTCTGTAGAACTGGAGGGTCTGTGGAACTGGAGCATCTGTGGGACTGGAGTGTCTGTGGAACTGGAGATAAAAGTAACACTGTTATGCAGTGTTTTCCAAACTGTGGGGTGGGTCCCCTAGGGGGGTCATGAAGACTTGCCAAAGAGGGCATGGGTTCACTCCTGGGTGTCTTTATTCAGGTTAGAACATGTAGAAGGTAGAACTAACCTTTTAGTGTTTGAGCACAGTCACATTTTACATTGCAGTAAATGGAGAATACATTTCAAAGTGATCCAGAATCCAGGATCTTTTCCAAATCAGTACCAACATTTAATAATTTGTTCTTTGTGACACTCCCAACACATCCTGAAAATGTTATCAAAATCTGTTAAGAACTTTTTGCATAATCCTGCTGACAGACAGACAGACAGACAAACAGATGTTTGTTTGTCAGAGACAGCAGACCTCCACCAAGGCTTGATATGTCGTCATATGACGTCAAAACGTAAAACATGATGGAGCATAGGTGTTGACCATCTGATGTCTGAAGGTCAGACCATGTGAATAATAATAATATAGATAAGATGAGATATTACCACTGATGTGTTTTAGCTGTTGACCTTTTGTGTAACCTTGACCTTTGGCCTTTAATACTCAAAATCTAGTGGGTTCTTCCTTGACCCATTATCTATCATTCCTGAAAGTTTATTATGACAGACAAACAAACAGACAGACAGACAGACAAACAGACAGACAGACAAACAGACCCGAATTTAATACCTCCTTAGTGGAGGTAATTAAAATTTTGAAAGTTGTCTCTCTACTCAAACATCTCTTCTCCAAACATGGATGACACAATTCCATTTAATTTAAAGAGTAATGTCCGAGGCAGTTGTCATGCTGTTTCTGTGATGTATATGAGACTCTAGATAGTGACTGGTTATTAGAACTGTCAATCATCCCTTTTACTACCTCCCAGTTAATACATGTAATTTACTGAAATGGTTCTAAAGCCTTAAAATATTTCTAATGTTAACTCTTAAAAAAACGAAAAAAGACATTGAGCAAATTGAAAGGGAAGACATTTTTCACATCATGTCATTTCTGTCAGACATCACTGATGGAGATGAAAGGCAATTTCAGTGATGCATGTCATAATAAATACGTAATTAGCTTAAATGTATGTGTCATGAGCAGAGCTTGTACTTATACAGTACAGCGTGACAGTGCATCTTCTCTGAATGGGTTTGCATAGACATTTGTCTGTCTATGCTAACATCAGCACATGCACAGACATGACATCAGATGCTAAAGGACGCGACAGTATGTGTGAGGGACGGGGTTGGTTGAGCCTCACAACACCTGTTTATGGTTTTTCTAGTAGTGATGGGCCAATGAAGCTTCATGAAGCACTGGTGGGGGTTTTTTATCCGTCAAGATCAGACCTGGGCAAAATAAAGCTCGGGGCCCGATAGCTGGCCCTGACTGGCCCACATGAGGTCACTGGAATCAATCTCAAATGTATGACAAGCTTTTATTTTGTAGAATCTGCTAAATTAACCACCACCATAGCATAAGGCCCGAATTGGTTTCTTGGCTATTTTCAGCCTATTCATAACACCAAAAAAATTAAAGAAAAACTTGATCAACAATGCAGAGATTTCAACAAGACATAGACTTGTAAGTATTTCTTTACTGCAGTAAAAAAAAAAAAAAAAAAATCAACTAAGATACACAAACAAACAAACCTATAGTTTGGGTGTTTCATGTAAAGTTAATATGGAGCTGATTTTGTAAATTTTTGCAAATGTTTTTTGGAATATTCATTAATTATGTGCTCTACATTTTCATTGTATCATTGTATTGTTTAATTTACTTGGCTTTTTTTAGAGATATATACTGAGCAGAGCTACAGGTGAATTGATCCAACCCTTAATAATTGTCAACATTTCTCATGTGGCCCCATAGGAAAATTAATTGCCCATGCCTGCTCTAGATGGAGCTGTCTGTTCAACAAACAGTTGAAATTGTTGAAATGAGTGGCTGTGGCTCAGTTGGTAGAGCAGGTTGCCCAATGGCCGAGAGGTTGGGGATTTGTGTCCTTGCTCTGGTTGTCCACATGTCCAAGTGTCCTTGGACAAAGACACTGAACCCTTTGTTAGTCTCCCAGTAGGACTGACAGAACCTTAGAAACCTACTGGTGTATGAATGAATGTTATGTGTATGTGTTAAGGTGTGTGTGTGAATGGGTGGATGTGAGGCTAATGTAAAGAGCTTTGAACCATGAAGGTGGAACAACTATAGAAGTGAAGAACATTTACCATTTAGAATGTTCAACCACATGATGTGTAGTGGACAGACTTTTTCTGAGTGTCTGGTTTCTCTGTTGTTTTCTATGAACTATGGTAAATCCATCCAGTGGAGGGGACACACCACGCAGCGAAAGCAGCATGTGTTGGTAACTCATCAGATTCCAAAAGGAGTGTGGAGAGAAATGGTTAAATCCAACGTGTTAATTTTTAGGCCAATTATTAGGCAGTTATTGAGCAATTAGTTCAGTTCAGTTCAGTTCAAGTTTATTTAGCCATATCAACAGTATAGACATACAATTGCTAGGAATACGTTTGGTGTGCTCACACATACAACATGACAGCAGGACAGGACAACAGGCACATAGGCAACATAAAACAATAAAAAAGTGTATGTAGGGCATTAAAGTGCATTATATACCACATGAAGTACAGCAGATGATTTGAATGACATAGGGAGCTAGTGACTGGGATGAGAGATGAGATGAAAGGCCAGGTAGTGGAGTAGACTGAGTTACTAGTGCAAATTTAAGTGGCGGATAGCTTGAGGGTAGGTGCTGTCCCTGAAACGTGAGGTGTTGCATGTGAGGCTGCGGTACCTTCTTCCTGATGGAAGGAGGGTGAATAGTTGATGTGCTGGGTGAGTGGGGTCAGAAATGATGTTCTTGGCTTTCCTGGCAATTCTGGTGTTAAAGTGAGAGGCAATGGTAGGATTATTTTATAAGGCTAAAAATATGTAGCTGCACGGTGCTGTTCATTGTCCTCCATTTCTCCATGTCTTACTTCACTGCATGGATGCTGGAGTTATGTGTTTAGTATCATTGTCTCGTCATCTGAACCCGCTTTATCCTCACTAGGGTCGCGGGGGTCACTGGGGGCCAAATCCAGCTACAATGGATGAAGGCGGGGTACACCCTGTATGAGTCTCCAGTTCATCTCACGGCTGAACATATATAAACAAACAATCACTGTCACATTCATATCTATGGACAATTTAGATTAACCAGTTAACCTATCAGTGCATGTGTTTGGATGGTGGGAGGAAACTGGAGTATGTGGAGAAAACCCACACAGACACAAGGAGAACATGTAAACTCCACACAGAAAGGTCTGGTGTGGGAATAGAACCAACAATCTTCAGTCTGTGAGGCACCAGTGTTAACCACTCCACCACCGTGACACCTTTAGTATTGTTGTACAGACTAGATTATTAGTAGGACTGAAAAAAGCAACCACGCAAACTATATATCGTTGGCCTTAACACAAAACATTCTATCTGAAAAAATGACTTTATTGATAACTAAGACAATCTTTTTATTTTCTTGTAGAATGCCATTTTTCAAGGATATCCAATAAATAATAAACTGTTTTTGGACTATATTATAATATTGTGAATAGAAGAATCCTTTCCTGAAAGCCACCTCTCAGAAAATCTGTAAATAGGTTTTACATTTTGGACAGCGATATCGGGCTGTACAGACTCCTAACTTGGATGAAATTTTCATAATTATTCAGTTTCAGGGGATGTTTTTCCAATAATCACACAAAAAATGGTAAAGTTTTACCATTGACACAAAGATACCATTAAATCAGTATTAGTAACATACTCCCAGTCATGGTCATATCCACTTAGTCTCCTTTGTACCAGTTTAATATTACAGATATATTTGAGTGATACACAAACTGTTATTGGATTATGTTTTAATGGCATTTTAAATAAACTACGTGAATCAAATGAAATGCAATTCTGCCTCATGCTTCATTTATAAACCTAACTCTCCTTTTTTCCTGTGATTGCAAGACCTCACCACCACTCTGAAGGAGAAAATCAGTAGTGACTTGTAACATGGTAAAAGCTTGTCCTCAGTCCCACAGATCTTTAGCGGCAGCAGTAGGGCGTTAAATAGAGGAGTTACAGTAGCACCAACAGCACTAATAACCATGTCATTCTCTCCACCTCCTTCAGTGTGTGCTGTAGTCATTTCCACTCAGTTACTGCAACACATTCCCCTCCTGTCAAAAACAGAACTCAACCTCTTTCACTTCCTTTATTGGAGACCATCCAATGCCCTCCTTGAAGATTTCACATTTCTCTTGACTTCAGTATTTTCACCTATTGGAAGGGATCCAGTCAGTCCCTCCTTCTCCCCCTCCCCTCTCCCCTCTCCTCTCTCTGTCTTTGCCTTTGCAGTGCACCTCAGGTTTTTAAGATCTCAGGACTCAGGGTGATTTCATCCTTCACTGGGCCATGAAAGCTCTTTATAAGTACATTGCCACCGCCAGCACATTAATCCCCTCGGCCATATTGATTAGGCTGTTCTGTTGTGCAAGCCAGCATACGGACGACAGGGGTAGAAAAAAAGGTGGGTGTGTGTGTGTGGGGGGGGTAGCAAAATGAGGAGGGAGGAGACCTAGAGCATTAGGATCTGCTAATGAGACTTCTATAATGAGGAGGTTTGAAACATGGGGTCAGTGGAGTTCATATATTAAGGTGAGTCTGGTCTTTCTCCTGTCATTTGGATTAAAGCAGGTAGCATATGGTATGACTATGGTATGACTGAATATAAGTCAGGATAAATGAAGAGGAACCAAAATGATCAGAGTGTGTTCTGGATGAGGTGCAAGGACCTCAGCTCCAAAATGAAATGAAGCCAATGTTGAAAGTATACAACATTATTCGAAATTTGCTGCAAATTATTTGAATATTATTCGGAAATCAAACATGTTTCCACACGCCCCCCACCCTCCACCCGCTCTGGAGTGTGCCTTCACCCCCAAATACACAGCCAATGACAGAAAGGGTTAAAGATGTAACCAAACTGAAGAAAATCTAAATCTAAATCTACATTTTCCTTTTAACATATTTCATACAAAATCAATTAATTTTTCTTTTTTTTTTTTGTCTGCATTTTGTTCTCATTGTTTAACTCCACAGAGCGGGAGTCAACATTGTTTGAGATCAATGCATATTTTAGTCTTGCAGCCAAATATTTTAATATTTAGTGCATGTGTGTGTGACCATCACCGGTCTTCCCTGAAAGCTGAGCAGACATCCTTTATTAGAACCCTCTATTATAAGCCAGGGAGGGTAGTGCTGTACCTCAGTGATGTGTGGGGGAAACAAAGACTGGACAGGACGGACAGAATGAACGGGGATAGAAATTAACAGGCATTATTGTTGCAATTAATTGCAATTAAAGATTGTAAGGTGGTGTGTTATTCCCAACTACTATCTGTCCATCAATAAAAATGAATACCAAACGATGCGGAATGAAGATTTCAACAATTCTCATAATTGGTGTTATCACCTACGACCAATAGTTTTTGAGATCTCTGGAGGTCAAAGGTGACGTGGAAAAATTAACCGGTGTTTGTGTGTCAAACATAGACATATCACGCTATAACTTAATCAATACTGGATATATTATCATAATATTACACACACTGACGCATATATACATATAACAAAATTATCAACATTACAAAAGGTCAAAGGTCGCATGTAGCAGAAAGATCAAAATCACATCATTGGCTCTAACTCACAGTTGTCATAGAAACGCCAGCTTGGCACAAAATAGGGGTGAGATTATGTATTCTCTGAATACTAGTTTACTGTGTTTTTGCTCAGTGTTTACTGTCCAACTGCTTTTTGGAGTTAAGAAAAAAAAACAGCCCCAAAACAAAACCTACTGGGCCAGAATTCAGATAGTTGTTGTTTAGTGTGTTCCAGTTCACAGTTCATGTTGAACATCCTAAATATCTTATTGAAGTTCATTCTGACAGATTCATTACATGGCGGCTGTGGCTCAGTTGGTAGAGTGGGTCGTCCATTGATCGATGAATTGATGGTTCACATCCCACCTCTGGCTGTCAAAGCGCCCTTGGGCAAAGACACTGAACCATAGGTTGCTCCCAGTTGGTACAGGCGCCGTCTATTGGTATGTGTGTGTAATTGTAAAGTGCTTTGAGGACCCACTGGTTTATTAAATGCACTATATAAGTACAGTCCATTTATTCAGTAAAAACCTGTCAAATTTCAGTTCCTCTCTTTGACTTTTTCTGTTATTTCCACTGTTTTTACCCTAAACACCACAAACACACACACACAACAGTATTATCAACATCTAATAAGTGATTTGTTGGTCCATCTAAAAATAATTAACATTTCATGTCTGTAGTTGATAAGTTAACTAAACAGCACAGAAAAATTACATTTAATGTGAACTCACCCATGACCTTTGACAGATGTAACTGTTAGCTCCGCTCTTTTTGTCCAGATGTGGTCAGTTCTGGTTCCAACAAAACCCCCACATACTCTTTACATTTATGTAAATATATGTACTTTATACTCTTTACATTTATGTAAATATTTGTACTTTATACTCTTTACATTTATATAAATATTTGTACTTTATACTCTTTACATTTATGTAAATATTTGTACTTTATACTCTTTACATTTATGTAAATATATGTACTTTATACTCTTTACATTTATGTAAATATTTGTACTTTATACTCTTTACATTTATATAAATATTTGTACTTTATACTCTTTACATTTATGTAAATATTTGTACTTTATACTCTTTACATTTATGTAAATATATGTACTTTATACTCTTTACATTTATGTAAATATTTGTACTTTATACTCTTTACATTTATGTAAATATTTGTACTTTATACTCTTTACATTTATATAAATATTTGTACTTTATACTCTTTACATTTATATAAATATATGTACTTTATACTCTTTACATTTATATAAATATCTGTACTTTATACTCTTTACATTTATGTAAATATTTGTACTTTATACTCTTTACATTTATGTAAATATTTGTACTTTATACTCTTTACATTTATGTAAATATATGTACTTTATACTCTTTACATTTATATGAATATTTGTACTTTATACTCTTTACATTTATGTAAATATTTGTACTTTATACTCTTTACATTTATATAAATATTTGTACTTTATACTCTTTACATTTATATAAATATATGTACTTTATACTCTTTACATTTATATAAATATCTGTACTTTATACTCTTTACATTTATGTAAATATTTGTACTTTATACTCTTTACATTTATATAAATATTTGTACTTTATACTCTTTACATTTATATAAATATTTGTACTTTATACTCTTTACATTTATATAAATATATGTACATTATACTCTTTACATTTATATAAATATATGTACATTATACTCTTTACATTTATATAAATATCTGTACTTTTTCTCCTTACATACTCAGAATAGACTCATTACTTTATTGAAACTAAACATATGTGACAGTAATAAAACATAAGTCACTTCAGAGGGAAAATCAGTGGAAGTGAGTAACTGTGAGTTTATATATTATAGATATATGACTTTTATCTCACAATTTTGCCTTTTTATTTGACAATTTTAACACTATCTGACACCTTTGACCTTTTCTCTTAAAATTATGCATTTTTATCTCATATTTATAACTTTAAAAAAAGGAAAATCTTATGATGACTTTTTATTCCAATTATAACTTTTTTCCCCAATTTTCCGAATATTTCCTGCCCATATCCACAAAACTGAGTAACTGTGACTTGATCAAACACATTATCTACACAGTAACTCACTTTTACATGCTTTGTTTTAGATACTTTTGAAACTTTTTCCTTCTTAAATAATTATTTCATTCATGACAAAAAACTGGTTTAATTTTTACTTTTCTACTTTATTACAATTCAGAAGTTGTACTGTTTTACTTTTACTTAAGTAGCAGAATTGAATCAGTACTTCAACTTTTACCAGAGTATTTTTTCAGTAGCTGTACTTGTACTAAAGTAAGTACTTTGACCACCTCTGGTTTTCACTATCATAAGAGATAGAGCCAATCAGGTAAAATGTGTTCGAGGGGGGCGGGGTCTGTTGTGCCTGTTTATATTTGTTTTGTTTTTCTGTGAACATGTTAAATACCCACAAAGGAATTAATGGATCAACAGGTTTAAAGTATTTTACACTAATGGATGGATTTGTTTTGATGCTGGTTGTTTGGGCTTTTATGGGTGAATGTCAAATTATTACTCATTGTTCCACATCTTTATTCATTCACACAATATTTAAAAAGACAAAACAATGTTCATAATGAATTGTTTCAAACTTTGTGTCCCGCGTAGATGGACACTGAAATAAAAAGCTTTGTTGACTACTACTATATGTATGTTTGTCTAAAGTTGTGTTACGTATAACCTTACTGACTGAATATATTCTGGGTTTGGATTTTATTTGAATATACAGATATGTGCAAATTAATTTCATCCATACATCAAGCATTTAAAAGCAAAACAGGCAGGTAGTGTGTCAGCGGTGGAACAATTACAGATGATTAACCACCAGTTTTATCACCTACTGTTTAACACGGTGTGAGCAAAACACACAGCACAGACTGAAATAATAGAAAATGGTGGTAAATCCGCTTGTCAATGATGACTTTTGATTAAGAAAAAAAAAAGGGGGGGGGGTGAAGCTGTAAGAACATCAGATATTGTTCTTTTGCTCTTTTATTGCTCTTCTAACTTTTGCCTGTGCAGGTTTGTTAGGTTTGTGTTGTTCTGGTGCAAGGTCATAAACCAACTGTTATTGCAAAAATGATCTGGTTCAGTCAGTTACTACTTTGTAGTTTGGAGAGAAAAATATAAAAATTAATGAATAAATTAATGAATAAAATAATGTTAATAAAAAGTAATGTTGACACACACGTAAAAAAGCACCAAAAACTGTTTTTGTGTTCCAAATTCAAGAGGGATTATGATAAAGATGACAGAAGACACTTTTTTCTAATATGTATAGAAAGGGATAATATGAGGGGATTGACTTCGTTATTATTTTATGCTTTGATCTGGTAGAAGCAAAGAGAGAAACTGACTGAACTGCCTTCTTTTTCATCCTAATTAGAAAACCATAATCCAGGGGTGTCAAACTCATTTTAGTTCAGGAGCCACATCTAAAGCTACATTTGATAAGAAGTGGTAAACCAGTAAAAAAAAATAGAAATACATATAAATATATATATAACATATAAATAACTTATAACTTTTTCTCTTTTTTGGAGTGAAAAAAGGAAAATTACATTATGAAAACAAACAATATTTGGCTTCAGTTTATCATTTCCATATTTCATTTTTTTTTCTAACTTACAGGTCACAGGGGATCTACAGATATTTAGTAATAGGTAGAATATTATTAAAATTGTACTAACTTTTCTTAAGACATTTAAATTTTTTCATCTTTGTTCTGATTATTGAGATTTTTTTATGAAATTTTATTGGTTTTAGTGTAGATATTTTTTAAAACTTCTGAATATTTATAGGTTATGATGACATTGAATTGGTCTGAATGTGGACCATGAACTAAAATGAGTTATGTCTTAGTTTAATTTTTGCATTTCATAAATTCATCCAAAGGGTTAGATTGGACCTCAGGCTGCATGTTTGACACCTCTGCCTTAACGCTATGGGGAGTGACGAAGAACGGTTTCTCGTCATGGATTCTCAATAAGTTGTGTTGCCTATGCTCTCAATTAAACTGATATAATGTAAATTCTAAGTTAAAATAATGCTCTAGAGGCACAAAATGGCTGATGAAACAGTCTTCAGATCCGACAAGTGTTTATTCATGAAGCACAAGTAAACAAAAGTAGAGGACACCCCAGGATGCTCTGAAAATGCTTGGAGTCACACCAGCCTTTATACTATCCAGGGTCGGGGTTTTCCACGCCCCAGGCCCTCCCTCTTTTGGGTGTTTCATAAGGTGTTTTTCCTCCGGTATATTATTCAAGTTATTTCTAATGGTGGCTCAGAGTTCACTGACCTCTTTTTTTAGGTAGGGCGGAACAGGGGCCTCCCACAGCTGTGAGTTACACCCTCACAATCTATCTTATCTTTTGTCACAGCTGTGAGTTACACCCCCTGTTATCGCCACACACTCTATTACTCTTGTCATTTGTTTATTTAAGGTCACTGGATCCTGGGCTGACCATGTGCTGTATGGACTTTGACCCCTTAGAATGCACCTTTTTTATCTTTTATCACCATTTATTCCACCGTCAGGCTGCTTCTTACAGAGCAAATTCAAAGTTCATCCTCTACAGGAGCAGCTGATCTAACTTGGAATTTATTTTAAGATACAATAGCTTATTTACCGTCTTGTCATCTGAACCCACTTTATCCTCACGAGGGTCACAGGGGGCCAAATCCAGCTCCAATGGGTGAAGGCGGGGTACGCCCTGTATGAGTCTCCAGTTCATCTCAGGGCTGAACAGATATAGACAAACAATCACTGTCACATTCACACCTATGGACAATTTAGATTAACCAGTTAACCTATCAGTGCATGTGTTTGGATGGTGGGAGGAAACTGGAGTGCCTGGAGAAAACCCACACAGAAACGAGAACATGTAAACTCCACACAGAAAGGTCTGGTGTGGCTTTAGAACCATCAACCTTCTGTCTGTTAGGCAATAGTGTTAACCACTGCACCACCATGCTAACCACAATATCTTATTTGTAGAAGTCAAATGCATTTGAATTTGCATTTCATAAATTCATCCAAAGGCCCGGATTGGACCCTTAAGCGGATTGGATTTGGACCTCGGGCTGCATGTTTGACACCTCTGCCATAAAGGTGTCATTCTGCTGAAAACCACTTTTCCACGCTCCTTTTGGAATCTGATGGTTAACCCTGATTTACCAACACTTGCTGCCTTTGAAAGTGGTTTGTCACCTCCACTGGCGTACCGCACGTGGGGTTAAGCCCATCCCCCCTTGCAGTGAGTCTGAAGTAGCATTAGCATTAGCATCTACAACAGTAGCTGCTGCACAAATTTCAGATAAAACTGGTTCATGTGCTCTCTATGGAAATAAAGCCTGTTTTTTTTTCCTGCACGGTTCCAGAACAAGCAACGGCATGAAACCTAGCTGGATGTTACTCTAATAAGGTAAACAAACACAGAGAGTGAGAGGGGAGGGGGGAGTGTTCCTTCACGCATTCTGAGCCAATCACAGACGCCTCGTCACCGTGTCATTGACATTTATGAGGAAGTACTGCTAAACTCTGTTGTTCCACCTCAACTAATTCTTCAATCGTGAAAAAACAGCTGGAAACAAAACAATCTGGACATTTGTTGTGGATTTTCGTCATGGATCAAGGATGTCACCACCAGAAGGTGAGTAGGAAAAGGCTCAATTTATTTTGACATGTATGTGTCTTTTATAGTCCATTTTCAGATACCAGTCACACCCTTGGTACTACAAAACCAAAGTGGAAGCTCTTCATGTCCAGCTCACGTTCAGCTTCTGCTGTTCTCCCTGAGTCTCTCACGATGGTCTGAGACCCCAGCTCACGTTCCCGTCGTACCGCCCCAGTCAAACTCCCCACCTGCCAATGTGGGGTCAGAACCGGCAGAGCCGGACGCATGAAGAGAGAGCCCCGCCTGCTCGGGACTCACCTCACCGAACAAAGGAACCATAACTGATTTAATGAGCCTGTGATGTCGCTCAGCATTAACTCCTAGTTTTATTTTGAAAAGTGTTCTTTTATTTTGTAAATTCTCTGCTTTTCTATTGGTTGCTATAGTCACATGGGTAAAGCGCAGGTCAGAGCGGCCATCTTGAATAATGTTGTGACTGCAAAATGTGCTCCAGAGCAGCTTCATACCTTTAATCAGGTTATTCACCGTCGTTGAGCCTTGGAGAAGCTTTGTTTGTGAGTTTGTTATCATATTTGTATAATTCATAGCTGTGCATATTGATTGTTTATTTCATATAATTCAACTAATGCTAATTTCATTGTATGTAGCACGTAGCACGTAGCATGTAGCACGTAGCTGTTTAAGCTAACAGTGTACTTTTCTTTGTATCCATATTTCAGTTTCACAAGAAAGAGTGGGCTTGTAAAGCAACTGACAAGACAAACAGTAAAGCGTCATTTTACTTCTACGTCTTGAGTCATCTTCTCGTCTTTTCAACGTCACACCAAGTGTTTAGCTATCTGTTGCTCTGTGCAGTTACGCACATGCAGTGGACAGAATAGAGCCATTCGTAGTTTCACTCTACCGACCTTCCGCGGTTTAATCTGTGGGACAAGCATATGCTGCTATACTGGAGGATCAACTAGGATAGCCCCGAAGGTGGAGCCCACCCGCGGCAGTGCGGTGATCCGAGGGGGGCGGAGGAGGCGATCCAAGGCCCCCAGGAGAATCGCCGGTCCCGAGGAGGGCATCCCCAACCCCCCCCCCCCCCGTGAGCCCTTTAGTAGGGTGGGACAGGAAAGGGGCCTCCTCGGTTAGGGCGACAGACCTGGGCGGGTGCCAGGGAAAAGGAACACACCGCCCCCTCAGAGCGCCCCCCGGGGTTATACACAGCCGCTGGTTCTGCGCTGGGGCCAGCGCTCTGCCGCCGGAGCTATAACCGCGCCCACTGCCGTGTGTGAACAGGATTGGAGAAACATGGTTATTTATAACGGACCCGCGTCAACTCTGGCTGCCGTGACCGCAACCCGCTGCCGGGTTAGACGGAGCCCAGGCACCGCCTGGCACTCGCCGATCCCGTTGGAGAGCCACTGAGGGAGACAGCGCGTCTCTGTCTCGCATCCTCTCCTGGAGGCCGGAGCCCTGTCCTCCCCTCCCGAATACCTAACGTGTACCAGCCCGCAATGTTGAAGGAACCTACCGCTGAACCGACAAACAGAGAGCATAGGCCCTTCAGAGGCGGGGCTTCATAAATGCCTTTCGATCTGGAGGTTCGGAGGGCATAAATCCAATAAAGGGATCCGATGTCCCTCTGTCTTTGCACGGGTAACCCACCCTCCGAAGCTGGCCTCTTATTACACTGGAGCACCACCAGTTACTGAAGAGCAAAATCCGTTTATGTGTGTCAAAGGTTGTACTTAGAAATATTTTTATGGAGGCATGGTACTACAAAACCAAAGTGGAAATTTTTCTAAGTCCACACTGGACTTATACCTTTATATTATATAAATATATGATTATACCTTCATATGCAGCCCCAGAACAGAGCGTTATGAGCGGTTTAATTTACCTGGGCTTTACACCATGGTTCCGGGACATTTTAGGGGTCCAATCCGCCCAGGAGGATCTAAAATAGCGGAGCACTTGGAAACCAGTCTGATTTTCAGTGACAGGCTGCGCGAGACCGCTCCCCGCCCCTCGCCCGTGATTGACGTATATATATGCATCAGTGGCAGTGAGCGTAAATATTTCAATTGACGTATATATGCGTCGATGGCAGTGAGTGAGTTAATTTCCTCACAACCTAAATGTATTGGGACTCTTATTTTAACCATGGAGTGCATGGAGTAAATGTTGTGACCACAATTTTGACTATTTCCAGCCACTCTCTGCGATAACAGTTTGGTTCACTCAGCAAATGTACACTTGGAGAAATCGTAGTTCTATTAAGACCATTTGATTTACTTGTTTTTCACTCTCAACCCACACACAGCAGAACCCCTTATCATTGGGCAGTGTTACCAGTTTGGGCTGGCACATACAAGTGCATGGAGTGCATGGTGAAAACAGCACAACAAATTATTATGTTTTGGTTTAAACAGAACAAATTCAGTATATTTCACTTACTCATATTATGCTTATGCAACTTTCTCTTTAATTTTAATTGCATTGAAATATTTAATTGTTATAGCAACATGACATTGTGATGTCACATCAACACATGTGCAATAATGATCTTCTTATGCGCAAGCATAAATCTTATGTGTCGAATTCCAAGGTCAAAGGTCACAGCCCTCCGTTTCATAGGGTTAAGGCTAGTGCCAGATCAAAACAATATTGCTATGGTTCTGAGCAACTGGAACTACCCTGAAGCTGTGTGATGCATTCGCCTAGCATCTCCGACTGATATGTGTAGGGTATGCCTCTCTACCCCCCTAGGATCCTACCCCCTGAAAAAGACCACTTAGTACACAGGAGTGTAGACCCAGGGTCATCCTACTTGTAGTCGTTGCATCATGGTGAATTCGTGGCTCTTGTTAATCGGCTAGGTTTATTTTAAAATCCAGGACAGTTGGATCTAAGGACGTTATTCTTAATTAAAGGTGGATAAATTATGGACTGACCTGTTATTCAATACCTGATGGATGCACATAGTATTAAATACCTTACTTTTTACCTCTTAAATTGCACAGTATGAGTGACGTGATTTTAAGCACATGACAATTTACTGATGCTTAAATTAGCTTTTATTAATTTTCAGTAGCAAATAGCACAGCGTAAGCAAATTACATAAATGGGTAATAAATTAGAAATATAATCACATAGTACAGTATTTCCATGGTACCTAAACTACACCCCAAACTCCTCATACACAACACTTAGGTCTTAATTGAAGTACCATACACTTACTCAGTACCATTGGCAATACTTAAAAGAAAAATTGAAAAATAAAAGTAATCCAGATAAAAGGAAAAAGTAAAAAAACTCAAGAAAAATAGGTGTTACTTTTTTAAGAATGTAATCTGACAATGTGGTAAAATCCAAATGATGGAAAAGTCTTATAAAATGGTTAAGAAAAGGAGGAAATGTAATCCAATGGAAGGGTAATATTCCAATAGAAGAAAAGTGATCCAAATTAAGTTGCTTAAATCCAGGTGGAAGAGTCCAAAAGTTCATCAAAGTAGAAAAATCCCATCAGAAAATGTCCAGAATGTGAAATATAACCGAATCAAGTCCCAATAGTTCTAATAATATCAGATTAGTCGAAATAAAATGTCTCAGATTGTTAGTACTTCACTGTGCCGGATCCAGGGGAAAATTTATAAATCTTTTAAAAAGTTTAAAACAATTTGGGAAGGCTGTCGTAGTATCTTGGCCAAAGATATAAACGAAAAAGTACTTTATGAATGTGTCAGAAACACATCAACATTCTTCAGTGTCTGTCAGCTAGAATCAAAAATCCTGCTAAGCTTATTCTTTGTCAGCTTTGAGTGAAAAGATTTCTTCTTTGCTGGTCTAACTTTTAGACACAGAGACCTGAGTCGATGAAAACCTCTAATTTAGCTATAGATAGTGGCCAAGTTTATCTAAGCTGGTTTCATCTAACTCCGCAGTCGGTGGCTGAGTCCCGGATTCTTGTTCCTGGATATTAACCTTTATACTAGATGGGCGTGTGCCCTATACATCCCGTTTAGTCACATCCTGTCAGACCATTTCTATTCCTTAAAAGGAATTGTCTTTCCCTGGCTTTTGACTGCTACCCCCTTGGGTTCTTGCTCCTACATGTCTGTGACCTGTTCTTCCTCGCATGCACTTGTTTCGCAATTGTGGTTTGTCCCTTCTTGCGCAAGTCTGGACTTTCCTGCACTTGTCTTACGAAATACAGTGGCAGACACAAGTGATGAATCTTATCTACTTTAAACACATCAAAATCAGTACACTTAAATCAAATATCCCTTTAAGCTTTTTAAAGCCTCTTTCTTTATAAAATCAACCTTTTCCCCCTTCACACATCATTCTTAACCTTCATAGGCTTACTCTATAATGCCTTCTGTCTAATACATGTTGCTGCTGCTCTAAACTTAAAAATCATAAAATTAGGGGCTGAAATGGCTAATGAATACACTCAATTTGACATGTGTGTAATGGTGATTTGTGTGTGTGTGTTGATGATGAGCTATTGGAGTTTTTTTCCTGCTTCTTTCTCTTATTATAGACTATGTATCCTATTTATGTGTAAACACCTTATGGTCAGTCTTTTAATTTGTTCCATATAATGTCTAGTTTTTTCTCTTAATCTGATTGTTATGAGCCAGTGGTTTCAACACTCAAACCTATGAATGAGTGGACCTGTATTTTTAACACTTCCCCCTGGCACTGCCTGAGATAAAATAGAATATTCCATTTAGGCCTATATGTTCAATAGCCTACTGAAATTTCATTTTAATGCATATTTATTCAATTTTAAATGTTTTTTTTCGTTTGAAAACATTGTTGAGTGTATTTTCCTGAAGTGGGTTAGGGTTTCAGGAATGTGCTCGGGTGGAAATCACTTCAACCCAATCTGGCAACACTGTCATCGAATTAACTAAAATAATATAACTCTGAAGCTACAGTCTTTATCTTGATTAAATGTTTGTACCTACTACGAGTATACCAGAATCCTTTTCCTCATGTCAATATCTATACTAAGTTGTTGATTCAGTTAATGACTACGGCTATTTCTATGACGTAAAGTCAGGTCAAAGTAACATGTCCGTCACAGTCCCCCCTTTGATTAATTAAACCAATTAAACACACATGAATCAACATTTCTGTCACAAGCCCCGCCTATGTCTGCCTATAGGAGGTTTGTGATTCTTCGGGTCAAATCACACGTCTTCTTCCACCATACATTATCAGTGTAATGGTGATAGTTAATGATGTGGAGATTCCGTCTAGGAGTGTTTGGGAGTTTCTCATCTGCTTAATGCTGTCCATCAGGGAGTGATGTGATGGCATCCATTGGAAAGGGGACAACTTCATGTCCTTTCTCTGACCAATGACGATATGGCCTCAACCGAGACGATGACCATCAGGGTGCAGTCTCCTCTTTTCATGGCTGTGGTGCTGACCATTCTCAAATCAGTGTAAATGATGGGCCAGGGGGTCTTCAGTCACTCGCCAGCGACCAGGCAAAGGACAACATGTATGAGACTACACTGGGTTTGCTATCACCGCTAGGTTTCACCCAGTGTGCCTTGTTAGTGTATCTATATGTGTGCAGTGCAAAAGGATGATGTCATCCTCCTGGTGTCTACAACGTAGGATGGTGACTTGTCCTGTCACTTATCCGCTCGTCCCCTGTTAGGACATCCATCTACTTTTCCTTCTGGTTGGCTGGTGGTCCTTTCCACACCCTTTCCAGTGCCAACTCCTGTGGCTGGTTCTACCAACTTGACCACCGTGTGCATCGTCAGGAGAACCTGGACAGGTCCTTTGCTGCTTCCAGTGCTTTCTGTCTGCAGTGTCATTCTGGGATCCAATCCCCAGACTGAAGAGAACACAAGGAACTTGTGTCTGGACTTGGGCCATAGTTCCTGTTGAGATATCTACTTAAGGTTGGGATAGAACACATTTGTGGAGAGACAAGTGAGTTCTCAAGGAGGGGATGGTGTCCTTCTCCACCCAGCGTCCACTCACACCTGGAAATCTGTATCGGGGTGGCGGGAGGCTATCACTGTAGTGTTAGATTAGAACTAATTCACAACACACAAGTCTAACCATCAGAAAATACCAAGAAAGTGTCCATAACTTTCAAAAGACACTTTAGACTAATGTATCCCTTCACTGTATCTGTTCTATACAGTATTTACTTTAGTTTCATAAACACTTCTCACACTGGGATCAAAATCTTAAATCTTAAGCATAAACTATAAATAGATCACTTAACCCTGGGACATGCCTCCTTATGCTAAGTAATGCTAACCCCCCACACACACATACTGGAACTCACAAAACACACACCCTCTCTACACCTTTAACAGAATCCCAAACACAGGTGTCTCTCTACACCTTTACAGAATTCCCATCATACTTTACTTCATACATTATACACTTCACTTTACTTTAGCCAATCACATACTCTGAACCACAATCTAGGTGTCTCTCTACACCTTAACAGACTTCACAGACACTTCTCAAAACTTCATATATCATACACTTCACTTTAGCCAATCACATACTCTGACCCGGGTCAAATTTAGTAATCACCAAGACGTAAAACAGAAGAGCTCTTCTCTTATTTTTACCGGTTGGTGAGTGGACCTTTTCCTCCCAAATTCAGTGTTATTTATAAATATTCATTCATTTGAAGGCCTCATTCGGATCACCAGGCAGTGTCTGAGCAGCATGACCTTGTGGTAAGATTCAAAGGTTCTTACCTGGTACCTGTGGTCATGGTGTATCAGCCACTTCCCAGCGGTCACAAACTGCCTTGTCGAATCACGACGGGGTCACCAAATATTGTGGATTTTCGTCATGGATAAGGATGTCACCACCAGAAGTTGAGTAGGAAAAGGCTCAGTTTATTTTGACATGTATGTGTCCTTTATAGTCCATTTTCAGATACCAGTCACCCACGCTAAACCTGGTCTAACCAGTTTCTTGACATCGTCTGATGTCAGGGCTTGATGATGTCTTCTAGTATAATCACAAGAACAGAACATTCACTTTTACTTATCTTTCTTATCCACAGATGGAATCCCAGCCCTTGACACACTAGACACACGTAGTTTGATCTGTGAGACCATCTCTACCATAAATGTGTCTTTATATCTTTACATTCATATAGGTATATATATTCCCTTCATTTTTAAATTTATTCTATGGCCCTCTAGAACGTTGCCACAGCTCCCACTCACTTTCAATAGACATTACCAGTGTTCTGTGGGTGGATTTTTTTGATAACTGCCTGCTGCGCCATTAACGCATTAATGTATTGTCCACGTGTGACTGTCGAAAAATATTTCCCGACAGGGCCGAACAAAACCAACACACAATGTATTCAATGATAATGAAGAACACAACAATATTAATGAAATAACCATGGAATGACTCCTTTAATGCTATGGGAAGCAGCTAATCAAACTGGGAATGTCTTAAGATACAACAGCTTATTTGTAGAAATCATTGACAGAAAAAAAAAGACATTTGCAGCCGATGGTTTCTTACACTGTAAAGACAAATTGTGTGCATGAGATGATAAAAGAGCAATGAGGGCAAAGCTTTTACCTGATATTTAAGGATATTTCAACAGGATCACAGTTCAAATATTGATTCCAGAAAAGAGGCTCCAAAATCACTGGCTCACTATCAAAATGTCACTATTAAATTTTTTTCCCCTGTTGTGCTTCATCTTCTTTCCTCATTTTGGCTCTCAGTTATAATACTTGGCCTTAAACTGCTTTCTTGCATACATCATTCACTAAAAGGGCAAATGAGCAAACTGGTCAATCCAAATGATGAATCCATTACAGCATATATGAGGGAGTTCCAGCAGTGCAGAAACAGGAGTTGCACAGAGGATACTGGCTCGCCAAGACCACAACTCTTCCTGTCAAACGCTCTCTCTTTTTAAAAATGCAATATTGTTAATCTGCCACATCAATTCAACAGCATCTGTCTAGAAATCCATATTTCATACAGCAGAAGGCTCATGGAGCGGGAGTCAGAGATTTAGGTCTATTTTGCTGTTGTGGCATTAAAAAATGCTGAACTATTCATTTAAAAGGGGTAATGAAACTGAGTGGAAGTTTTGAAATATGGTGTTCCCTTCGCCTTTACGTGGACATTACAACTTGAATTGCTCAACACATTCAGTTCTTAGTAGCCAGAGGGAAAGGTTTGTACCAGCAACCTCCGACTGAGCAGGATTCAAGTCTTCATTTAAATAAATCAAAAGCAAAAGCGTTATCTAAATGTCATTCCTGTGAATGGCCGTTGGAATGTGCTGCAGAAGATTCTGCTCCCATTGGTGGAGGAGTAAATAATAATAATGGATTAGATTTCTATAGTGCTTTTCAAGGCACCCAAAGCACTTTACATTATTGATCCATTATTCATTCACCCTCACACACTCCCTCTGGTGGTGGTAAACTACATGTAGTCACAGTTCTCCTGGGGCAGACTGACAGAAGTGAACATTCATACACCAGTGTGAGTGACATTGGATGCAGGAGGGTGAAGTACCTTTGCCCAAGGACACAATGGACTGACTAGGACAGAGCTGGACTCAAACTGCCAACACTTCAGTTGATGGACAACCCGCTCTACCAACTGACACATTAGCCAAAATTAGGAATATTGTGTCTAAAAAAGATGCACAAAAAGTAATTAATGCATTTATTACATCTAGATTAGATTATTACTCCTTACTTGTAGCGTGTCCTAAATATTCCTTAAAAAGCTTCAACTGGTTCAAAATGCAGCAGCAAGATTATTAACAGGATCAAACAGAAGAGAATACATCACCCCTCTGCCACAAACCCTTCACCGGCTACCAGTTGAGTTTAGAATTACATTTAAAATCCTCCTCCTTACATATAAAACCATTAATGGTATGGGCCCCTCTTATCTTAAAGATGATCTGGTTCCGTACCAGTGCAAAAGAACCCTTCGTTCTAAGAATGCAGGTTTATTGAAAGTTCCTAGGGTTTCTAAAAGTACAATAGGAGCTAGAGCCTTTAGTTACCATGGTTACTGTATTATGGAATCAGCTTCCATTTAATATTAAAGAGGCCAACACAGTCTCTACATTTAAAATTATGTTGAAAACATTCCAATTTGATAAAGACTATTGGTTAAGGTTAGTTAAAAACACAGTGGTTAGTTATAAAAAAAATAAAATAAAAATGAAGTCACAGTTCAGTAAAAGCTGCCCTCGGAGCTGGAATGCTGGGGGAAGTACAGGCCTACTACCTGTCTCTCTTTCGTGTCTGTATTTGTCATTTCTTAAACCTATCTTATATACCAAGTCTGTTCATGGCTAGTCACCTGGTGTCCCGAAACAATCAGTGTATCATGAAGCTTCATTTGTGGATCACATGCTAGATGTTCTAATTTGAATTAACAGACACTCAGGAGTGATCCCATGTCCCCCTGGTAAGCCTTCAGAAGCCACCTCGGAAACCCACCCCACACTTTGGGAAATAAGTGCATAGATGAGGGTCGAACCCATGATGTTTGGCCACCACGCCTATATAGTATGAAGAAAACAAAGAACATGGTTTAGGTGTGGAGTCTATGGTGGCCAAACCATGGTTAAAAACTGTCTCATACTCCCTGATCCACCTAAACCTCAGAAAGAAAGCTGTATGATGATCATGGTCACTCAACACAAAGTGGAAGCATCTGTGACTAGTGATGAGCAAATTAAGCTTCATGACACACTGATTGTTTTTTTTATCCCTCAAGATAGAGTTTGTCTGTTTAAGAAAGGGTTGAACATTTAAACTGTTTGCTGAATGGAGAGCTCCATCCAGAGGGACACAAGTAACTACCAGTGCTTCATTTGCCCATCACTGTCTGTGACCATGGTAACAGTGTAGCTGTCAAATGTACAAAGTGAATGAACTCTTTAAACTCATGATTAGGTGAACCCATGATCTTTGGTTTACAAGACCACTGCCTTACTTCTTGGCCACCATGCCTACATTGAGCCATGAAAAAAATTAAATAGATGGTTTAGGTCTGTAGTCTATGGTGGCCGCACCATGGTTAAAAACTGTCTCAGACTCCCTGATGAACCTACATGTGGGAAAGGCAACTGTGTGATGATCATGGTCACTCAACACAAATTTGAAGCCTCTGCAACCATGGTACAATTGCAGATCCAGGTTCCTGTCGCATACCACACCACTTTAACTGACAGGTCAAATTTGCATACAAAGTGAATGAACTCTTTCACCTCATGATTGGGTGAGCATGCTTCTTTAGATATAATTAAAGGGCTGAATGGTGGTCGAACCCATGATCTTTGGTTTACAAGACCAACAACTTACCACTTGACCACCACACCTACATTGAGCTTTTTTTGTGGGGGGGGGGGGACGGTTTAGGTCTGGAGCAGGGGTCTCCAACCTATTCCACAAAGAGCCGGTGTGGCTGCAGGTTTTTTTGTTCCAACCAACCAAGAGTTCACAGTTTGACCAATTGACTCTCTGAAGACTGAGATCAGTTGATTAATTGATTGAAGTCTGGTGTGTTGCTGCTTCGTTTCAACAAAAACCTGCAGCCACACCGGCCCTTTGTGGAATAGGTTGGAGACCCCTGGTCTGGAGTCTATGGTGGCCAAACCATGGACAAAAACACTGTCACATAAATCTGGGAAGGAAGTCAACTTTATGATGATCATGGTCAATGAACACTACAAAGTGGATGCATCAGTAACCATGGTAACAGTGGAGACCCAGATTCTTTGTCACTTCATGTGCATAATTGACTTGTCAGTTAATTGAATTGTTCGACGTCATGATTCACCGCAAGATTCAGATTAAGGCTCTACTTAAGGTGCTATTAAAGGTGTAGATGGGGATTGAACCCATCCTCTTTGGTTTAAAAGACCACTGCTTTACCACTTGGCCACCACACCTACCTTTGACTAGCTAAAGAAATCAAACAAAAAAAACCCAAAGTTTAGGTGTGGAGACTATGGTGGCCAAACCATGTTTAAAACTCTCACACTCCCTGATCCACCTAAACCTAGTAAAGAAGGCAGCTGTATGATGATCATGGTCACTCAACACAAAGTGGAAGCGTCTGTGACCATGGTAACAGTGGAGCTAGGTTCCTGGAGCATACCACACAACTTTAACTAACAGGGCAAATGTACAAAGTGAAAGGTCTCTTCAAGCTCATGATTTACCAGGAACATTGGGTGAGCATGCTTCTTTAGATATTGTTCAAGGCATGGATGGGTGTTGAACCCATGATATTCTGTTTACAAGACCACTGCCTTACCACTTGAGCTGTGAAAAAAATGAAATAGATGGTTTAGGTCAGGAGCCTATTGTGGCCAAACCATGGTTAAAAACTGTCTCAGACTCCCTGATGAACCGACATGTGGGAAATTAGGCAGCTGTGTGATGATCATGGTCACTCACAAATTCGAAGCCTCTGCAACCATGGTACAAGTGCAGATCCAGGTTCCTGTAGCATACCACAACACTTCAACTGACATAACCCATGATCTTTGGTTACGAGACCAACACCTTACCATTTGGCCACCATGCCTACATTGAAATATGAAAAAAAAAAAAAAAATAGATGGTTTAGGTCTGGAGTCTAAGGTGGCCAAACCATGGTCAAAAACACTGTCACATTCTGTGAAGCACATAAATCTTGGAAGGAAGTCAACTATATGATGATCATGGTCAATAGGGAGCCTAAGTGACGCGATTCTATTTCTGGTCGATTTCCAGGCAATGGGGCCTAAGTGCCATAAAAAAATTAACGTGAGTCAATGAAGGGATAAAAGTAATTTTCTGGTCCCGTTTGAAATGTGCTACGGTTTTCACATATGATGTCTGTGAATTTTAAAGATACATTTTCACATTGAGAAAGCACTCACTTTGGACAGGCATCAAAAGTTACGTTAGGTTTTATGTGAGAGTAAGTAATGGACTAAAATGTTCATCTCACAAATATTATGTCACCACTAAGCTTCACCATAAAACTCCTTGAAAATGGCTGTGACTTTGGCGAGCTTCACCTCCTTCTTTCAGGACGAAGGCAAGAGCATCAAACGTGGAGAAACCTACTTTAAATCGGGGCATGTGGAAAGTGGCAGCTACTGCGGGTTAGGGAAAGACTCTGCTGTGACGTCAGCTATGCGACGTCTGATATGTAGTATGTACGTAGTAAACCAAAGAGCCCATCCATGCTTTTAATAGCATCTTAAGCAGAGCCTTAATCTGAATCTTCGGGTATGTCATGAGGTCAAACCAATCAATTAGCTGACAGGTCAATTCTGCACATGAAGTGACAAAGAACCTGCGTCCACTTTGTTGTGTTTATAGGGAGCCAAAGTCTCCGCCCCTTCCGGTCGGTTGGGGAAAAATGTAACATGAGAGTGGATGAGGAGAAAATAATTATTTTCTGGTCCACTTTACTTTATGCCCTGAATCACACATTTGCTGTACTTCAATTAAAATCATAACCAATGATGTGCGTTTGGAGTTTCTTTGATACATGTTTTGTGATTTATTAGCGTGTAAAAATATGTCATTATTTGGACTCTGTTTGGACTACATATCAGACGTCGCATAGCTGACGTCACAGCTTTCCTTGCAAACATTTCTAAACCGTATACCACCTTTTCTATTTTTCATTTGAAAATGCCTGTGTGCTTTGTGCCCCGGTGTAATCACAACACCATTTCCACATGTTCCCTCTACCGCTTCCCGGCTGACGAGAGCTTGTCCCGCATGCTGGCTCTCACTCGACCAACTATCTCTCCCCCGGAGTAGCTGCCACTTTCCACATGCCCCGATTTAAAGTGGGTTTCTCCACGTTTGATGCTCTTGCCTTCGTCCTGAAAGAAGGAGGTGAAGCTCAGTTTTGTTTTTTTGTTTTTTAAAAGTGTTTTAGGCTTAAATTGGGTCCCCATGGGCATTCAAGGCCACTTATGAACTGCTGCACCACAAACCCCTGCCCCCTTTTTTTCTTCCTGTGACCCTGGCTCATATTAAATTAAACATTTTTCTTTCAATCTCTGAACAAACAAACATGCTGGAAAGTTGTGTGTCTTCACAAACTGACTTCTGAGTTTCCCCCTTTGACAGACACAGAACCCCACACACACACACCCACGTACACTTTTGGACCCTTGCCGTGCTGTGGTTTGTCAATCAACATTCTGGGTCAGGGAATACTCACGTGTGAGGAGGTATGTACTTTTTTATATATATATATATATATGTATATAACATAATATGGGGATAATGTTCGGTTGGATTGTGTGTATTTATGGAGATTTTTTTTTTTTTTATCGGATGGCGCAATGTTCTGAACGTGATTTTGTTGTGTGTCACAGTTTTCACCATCATATCTGAAGAGAATAAACCAGTAAAACTCATCCAGGCTCTTCATTGTTGGTTTAGCTCAGTGTTTCAACTTAGTTTTAACACTTTGGTTGAAAACACTACAGTGAAAAGGCACCATTCGACGCTTCATCGTGTTCAACATGGCAGCTAGCAACAGATCATCTGCATCATCGTGATCAACGGTTAGCGCAGCCCATGCTGGAGCTAAAGCAGAGGCAGCTAAGGTGAGAGCATCCTATGCAAGCAAATAAGCTAAGCTAAAAGTGGAAAAAGTGAAAATAGACGCAGAGCTTGAAGTGCTAACACTGCAAAGAGAAGCGGATGCAGCATTAATCGAAGCACAAGTGCTAGAGGAAGCTGAGGCAAACCAAGATGGATGTGAAAGTAGAAAATCTGTTTCAGAAAAACTAAAACAAGAATGGACAGATGAATATGTGCAATCCCAGAATATTCTTAAAAAACATGTTCAACAAGTACAAAGACTCTCAAATCACCATGTTTCCCCCTAATGACACCTTTGTCACCTGGGAACCGCCTGAAAATAACATTTCTGAGCCACCTCCCACTAGTAATCAGCCAAAGTTTGTACAAAGCACACCAGGTCCATTGAGAACTGAGAAAAAAGTGACAGTTATGCGAACAAACGACACACTCAATCCACTTACCTCTCCCTTCACGCCTCATTACAATACCCCAGCTAGCATGTCACATCCAGCTGAGCCATTTCCACAATATATGGCACATGGAGACCTAATCACTTCAGCCCTTTACCAATATGACAATAGACCAGAGAATTTTAGAGCATGGTACTCTTCATTTACCGGTGCTATTGCTGATGTTCACCTTACAGCCCCACAAGAAGTAGACCTTATGACAAAATGGCTGGGAAAGGACTCAGAATCAAGTTCAATGCATACTCTCAGTACATTTGCGGAATTGGTCCAATCGTTGACAAACTCCCATATGGAGTTCCCAGGAGTTCCCAGTATAAAGATGAGAACAATGGTTGTTTCCCACCCTTTAGTTATTTTCGCAAGTTTATATCCAAAGAGGCCAAGAAACGTAATGATCCAAGTTTCAACCAACCCAACAGTCAAACACACTTTAAAACAGAAAGACCCAACCTAAAGAACTTAAATACAAGTAAACCTATCTCAGTACATGAAATGAACATTTCAACCCCAAACAAAGACTTCAAGTCAAGTCAAGTGTACTTTATTGTCAAAAATCTATGTAACAGGGTAAGCACAGAGGTTTGAAATTGTGTTTGACCAGTATCCAATGTGCAGTTTAACAAACATATTTGCTAAAATGTGAAAAATCGCCTGGACATAGAATACTCACACACACACACACACACACACACACACACACACACACACACAGAAGCAGCAGCAGAGAGTACAATCAGTAGTCATAAAGGTGACTCCTGTAGTATAGATGCAGTATATAATGTACAAAGGTAAAGTGCAAGGCATGGTGAATAAATATTCATAAAATGTGATTGCTGTTCTGGGCTTCGGGGTCCTTCACACTTGCATGTTTGATCGGGTCTCGCCAGCTACTGCCGAGTCCCATTTCAGTGAATGATGGGACCCGCCAGAATGTGCTGAGAATCTCTCCAGAATCTCTACCCTAAACTCATTCTCTTCTTGCACTAGTGTCCTCTTCTGGCCTTTTCTATTCTATTCTATTGCATTCTATTTTACACTATCAAGTCATCCACAATTATGGTGCTCACTACCATTTTGTTTATTTATTTAATCTCTTTGTCTTTTGTGCTGTTTTGGTTTTCTTCTCTTTTTTTGATTTATTTATTTCTATTGATGGACAGTTAGTAGTTGGGAATAACACACCACCTTACAATCTTTAACTGCAATAACACCGCCTGTTAATTTCTTTCCCTGTCCGTCCTGTCCAGTCTTTGTTTCCCCCACACATCACTGAGGTGCAGCACTTCCCTCCCTGGCTTATAATAGAGAGTTCCCAATAAAGGATGTCTGCTCAGATTTCAGGGAGGACCGGTGATGGTCACACACATGCACTAAATATTAAAATATTTGGCTGCAAGACTAAAAAATGCATTGATCTCAAACAATGTTGACAACCTCTCTGTGGAGTTAAACAATGAGAACAAATGCAGACAAAAAAAAAAAAACAATAAGTGATCATGGAATGACGAATGTACATGGGATTTTTTCTTGAAATGTTCATGTAATTTCCTTCAGTGAGTTGAGGAGTCTGACAGCTTGTGGAAAGAAGCTGTTTCCCAGTCTTCTTATACGGCACCGCCTGCTGCGGTAGCGCTTCCCTGACTGTAGTAAGGAGAACAGAATATGTGCTGGGTGGGTGGGGTCTTTGATAATGTTCATCGCTCTCTTGGAACAGTGTTAGGTGTACAGGTCCTGAATGGCTGGTCATGGTTAATCTGATGATTTTTTCTGCTGTCCTCACCACCCTCTGCAGCGCCTTCTTGTCTGCAGCTAGACAGCTGCCATACCAGACAGAGATGCTACTGGTCAGGGTACTGTCGATGGCACCCCTGTAGAAAGTGGTGAGTGCAGATGTGGGTAGGTCGGCTCTTCTCATCCTCCGCAGGAAGTGGAGTCGTGTCGGTGCCTTCTTGACCAGGGCAGTGGTGTTGGTAGTCCATGAGAGGTCATTTGTGATGTGCACTCCCAGGAACTTTGTGCTTTTCACAGACTCCGCTGCACTGCCGTGGATGATCAGTGGGATGTGTGTTAGTTGTTTTTTCCTGAAGTCTACAGTAATCAGTTTTGTTTTGTTGATGTTGAGAAGCAGATTGTTCTTCTCACACCAGTTGATGAGTTGCAGTACCTCCTCTCTGTATGCTGAGTCATCGTCTTTGATGAGGCCCACCACTGTTGTGTCATCTGCAAATTTGATGATGTGATTCATCAGCGTGAACAGCAGGCGGGAGAGCACACATCCTTGCGGTAAATGTTGGCAACTCTCAAACAACGTAGGGAGCTAGGGGCACTTCCAAAATGCACTAGAATGTGCTAGGGTATATATATGTACACTCTAAAAAATACTGGGTTATTTAATTAACCCAATCACTGGGTTGTGGCTTTTTAACCCTGGATTGGGTGTATTCAACCCTTATTGGGTTATTCTCTGTAACCCAGTTGTTGGGTTAATGTTTTTGGAATCTTCCATAATTTGAATAACCCAAACAATGATTATTGCAACCCAGTGGTTTGGTTATAGCCTATGCCTGAGTTTTCATGATGAGCTAAGCCATGGTGAACAACTTACGTTGATGACAGAAGAAACACTATTTTATTTTTTAGGCAACTTTACTGTACCCTAATCATTGGTCTGCCTACATGATGCAGTGTAGGCCTGATTATAAAATGATTATGATTAATTTTGTTCCGACCACATGCACTAGCCATCTCTGCACAGGCAGCAGAGACATGTGAAATAGGCCTATTTCACAGCCATTTCCCCAAAAAGTCACAGAATATGCACAGGTGTTGTTAATTCTAGCACACTGATTCCAAATCTTATTGGCTGTAACTACCACCACTGGAAATAAATTTACACTGAGTTGGGCTGGCCTAATTAACCCCTGATGCGTCAGCGCTGAAGCATTCTGAATGAATTATTTAGTTTAAATATTCAGAGAAAATCTATTTCTTTAAAATATGTGTTTTTACTGAGTTCTGCTCATGGAACTGATCTATGAAAATAAACAGAGTCAAAAAGCAACTGATTTAGAAAAGAGAAAAAGCCCAATCTAAAACTATTGGAACCAACTTATAATAATATATAATATAATAATTTTATTTTTACTTAATTGTTCTGCAAATTTTTTCAGGCTATTTGTTATTTTATAAATAGTTATTAGTTTTTTTTGTTCATTTTGTTGCTTATTTTGTTGATTTTTCTACATTTTGTTTTTTATTTTAGTTTTTTTTTTCAATTTTGTTCCATTCGTGTCTTACATTGTTCGTGTTACTTGTTATTTTTGTTGGTTTAGTCATTTTTTGTTCAGTTTTATTGATCACTTGGGCTGTTTTATTCATTTTCTTGCTTATTTTATTTTACTTTATTTTATTTATGTATTTCTTTATTTTACCGTGGAACTGCTAAAGTCTCAGGAGTTACAGGGTTAATGTCCAATGACGCCAGAGGTGGCCGAGTGGACACGCCTACACCGAGCTGAGTTGCCAACTCCTACACACACGAATAAATGTCACTCTGTATTCGTAAGCCTGTAACGTTAAAACGTGCGGGTACAAATGGACATGTAATCATTTATACTGAGCATGCAATGTTGGTTTCGGAGATAAACGAGGTATTTTGCTGCATTGTGCACTGCTCACCCTCTTCCTCCACCAGCAATGCACACCGTGGTAACACGGCATCGCATCGTACGCCGACATGAACACGGTTAAACCAAACTCACTTCCCCGATATCTAACATCCATGTTGGTTGGTTCTGAGTACAGCCCACGTTGGTGGTGGTTCTTCTAACGACTGGAGGTGGGCAAATTCACAACGTTACAGAAGCGGATTATGGACAAGCAAACGGCAGAAGAACTAAACTCAATGAATGTAATGTCATTTCTTCTCGAACCCAGGTACTGGGTCATCTGCCTCCTCGGACCTAGGACATGGGTTCACTGCACAACATCACTGGGTCGTATTTATGCACTGCTTTTCCCTCCAATTGTCTTTTTTCCTTTCTTCTGAGGGGGGAGACGTTTTGGAAACGTTAAGGTTTGTAAATCTCTTAATTCTTTTAAAACACTACCTTCGTCTTTGACACAAAATAACTGTTAGTTGTTCTCAGGTAATTATTTTCCTGATTTAATTTCCTGATTGAAGTTTAAGTTTAACACAGCGGAGCTAATGCTAATAAGCAAACTGCTAGCAGTTTCTTGTGTTCAAACGGTCTTAAGTTTTGGGTACTGGTGTCATACTTGATTTTAATTTCTCTATGATCATAAAATTCACACGTCGTCCGCATTCCATGATTCCAGGAGTAGGCCTATTTAGCTCCAATAGCATTTAGCCACAGTGATTTCTAGTGATAGCTGAGTGTAGCAGCTAGCTCATTTCAAGTAGCGCTGCTAATGTCAAAGGGTGTGTTTCAGGCTAGGTTTATCAGTAAACTGAAATATAACATTGTTTAGCAATACTAATAGCAAGATTTATGAGTCATTGTAGATGATTTAGTAAAATATTTCGGTTTAAGAACTAATTTGTATGAATGTCCTTTTGGCGCCATACTTCATGTTGGGGAGCAGCAGCTCCTTTTATCACGAGCCTGCTACTGTCCAAACACTGTTACTGTTCCATTACTGGTGCATGAAGCACCAGGCACAACTTTTTCACCCATAATTACTGTCAGTCACTTGTAAATGCATATAGCATTGCTGACTGTCAAGTTCGTTTATTAAACTTAAATTACACAGTGGACTGTTGTGAAATAATCATTGATTACTGTGAACAAGTGAACGCAATGATATTGATAGCCTTCTAACGTTACATCAGACGAAGTAATAAAATCGTATGCACATTTTGTTCAATGTAGACAGATTACAGGTCCAGAAAAACAACAGAACTTGTTCATAAGTTAATCAGCAGACGTACACTATGTCTGTGAGTCACATATCTCAGTAAATGACGTGTTTATGTACTGTAGATCCGCTTAAGGGTCATTCCATCTGGAATCATTAATTAAATGGCCTCCACCTGACCCCCTCATGATTGGTCTGGGAAAAATGCTATATGATGGGTTATGCACAATGGGTCGTATCTGAAATTTCAAATCTCTATTCTGCACAGTTTCATAACGTCTCTGTTTGTTTTGTTTGGTTTTTGACATAACTGAGTGACCATGTTCAGTGGGAAATCTTCAGAGGCTTGGGAAACTGTGATAATTCCAGTTGGAATGACGGCTTACTTCGTTAGGTCTACCTTTGCATGATTATATTGCATTGATTGTATCCGAGATTCAAATTTGGGTCTTCATTGGCTGCAAGTTAGCCTAGTTTTCCAAATTAACACAAATAGCTTGAGATATTTACCTTTAGACCTATGTGTAATGAAGTTTAGATTTTATGACATTTTATGACATTTTGACAACATTCCAATGTTTTTAGACCTACCTGTAAATACATGCTGACAGACATGATTGAATATTTACATATATTTTTCTTCTCTCCTATAGCGGTTGACTATGGATGCCTTTGTTCAAGAAAAGTTAAGAGAGTGGCAACTTCCGGAACTGATAGACACTTTTGCAGGTAAATATGTTGGGCTATGTAAACATAGCAGTGCATTGAGAAAGAAAAAAAAATAGCCCTTATGACTGTGTTTGTTTTGTTATGGAAAATTAGAAAAAGACTATATGACCTGTAGACCCAGGCACCTAAAGGTAGATGAACATTCAGACCCCTACCCTGTCGTCATACTGTCTCCTCACTAAAACATTAAATGTTATTTTCTGTTTCTTTGCAGATGAGGCTATCGATGAGGAGAGTTTCCTACTTTTAGATGAGGCAACAATTGCATCCCTTGTACCAAGGGCCGGCTTGAGGCTCAAGTTTAAAAAAAAATTCAGAGAGTTCGTTGTGAGTACTGAAAATGGGTTATGTTTGTTTTAAATGCCTTTGTCCAGGCATGGTATGTACACCAGTGCCCCTCTAATCTTCTGTCTCTCTCTTGGACACACACACATTCTCTCTCTCTCTCTCTCTCTATCTTTGTCAATCACTTTCCCTCACTTTCTCTCACACACACATTCTCCCTCCTTCTCTTCCTAATTTTTCTCTCACACACTTTCTGTCTCTTTGTCATCATCTATCAATCAGTGGTCTGCACCCCCCCTCCCCAACCTCATCGAATTAGTTTTATTTTGATGATACAGTGTATGATGTAATTAATTATTCAAAATGTCAGCTTCAGATCACACAGGACTTCATATGAAGAGGCTGCAAATAAAATGTTTGTGTCCTGGAGAAGAATCAGTGAAAAGCTACTTGATGTGGCACGTCGAGAGGGGAAGCTCAATGTACCAACTGAATCTTTATCGCAAGGTATAAATTATAAAATCAGCATTATCCTTAAATTTATATTTTAAATTTGTGCACTTTTCGAGCTAGTCTTCAGATTTCATAATACCTGTGACATGGGTATGGCCTCCAGTCCCAGATGCAGATCCACAATGCTGTGGGGTTGCTTTGCTGCATCTGGGACTGGAGGCCATACCCATGTCACAGGTATTATGAAATCTGAAGACTATCAGAAGATTTTAGAGCAAAATGTCCTGCCCAGTGTCAGAAAGCTCAGTTTGAGGCCACAATCTTGTACTCCAGCAAGACAGAGACCCCAAACACACATCCAAAAACACACAGGAATGGTTAGATAAGATGAAATGGATTGTTTTAAAATGGTCAGCAATGAGTCTTTATCGCAATCCAATTGAGAATCTTTGGGTTGAGTTGAAATCTGCCATTGGGAGAATGAATTCTACAAAAGTCGATGAGCTGGAACTTATAGCAAAGGAGGAGCAGGAGAAAATACCACCTGACAAATGCAAGAGGCCTACTGATGGCTATAGGAAATGTTTGGAGGCTGTCATTGCTGCCATAGGGTGTCCAACCAAATTTTAAGGAGGGGTGCCAATACTCATGCACATGCTTTTTTTGTTTTCTTTGAAATTATAATGCCTATTTTGGGAGAAAACAACATTTCAGTTACTCTAGACTTGCTATTAAAAGATTGTGGTCATGTAAATTGTGCCTATTTTAATTTATTGTGGATAAAATTAAGGGGTGCCAATACTGATAAGTGGGACTGTAATTGTAAAATCTGTTAAAAAAAAATCAACTGGTCAGAGTGTTTAATTCAAGTGCTTTATTTGCAGGTTGGAACAAATATGGTTCAATACCTGCAGGCAGCCGAGCAGACAAGGGCATACCCCTACACCCTGGTCCTAAGAGATGAGGGGTCCTACTCGCAAGCTTTCACAATTGTGAATGGACACGCCCAAGAACAGGACAGTGTAGTCCAAGCAATTGACATCACTTACAAATGCTTTTATGTGTTTGACATTAATTTCCCAAAGGAATGCTCATTTGCCTGGCAATACCTGCAGGTGGCTGTATATGGCATGGGGGCGGGGGGTGTGGCCCCATGTGTTTCGTTTTTGGAAACACTCACACGTTAGCAGTTGCTTCTATAAAACCTTAGCAGTTGCTTCTGCAAGTTTTTAAGTTCTCCCACTTTAATATTTTAAAAGTTGGAAACAAATGATTGTTCAAAACTGTTGTCCTTATTATTGCTGTTATTTGATACATTGATCTGTTTCATGAATTGCTTCTGCTGTCAACCCCTGCTGTAAACAAAAACAGGTATTTTTAATAAAATTTATAACATTATTAAAGTGTGAGCATTATTATTTTTCTAAATAAAAATATAGTAATTTCCTAGATTAAACAACTAAATTAATGGGTTAAATATCAACCAAATAAGGGGGTCAATTTTAACCAATATTGGGCAAGTGGCCCTGACCCAGTAATGAGTTACATTAACCCAACACTTGTGTCAGATTGACCCATATTTGGGTTGGTGAAGTAACCCCTTTTACTGGGTTAAAATGCCAACCCAATTCAAAAAGTCAAATTTACCCAGTATGTGTTTTGTCCTATATTGAACCAGGGACTGGGTTGGAAATAACCCAGTTTGGGTTGTGTTCAACCCAGTATTTTTTAGAGTGTGTGTGTATATATATATATATATATATATATATATATTTGTGTGTGTACACACATGCACTCTTACTTGACCACACTTTGTCTGACCCCTCCCCCGAGACCTCTTTGCTAGGGAAGACCCTACCAGGAGTACTATAAGCTAGCCTGCTGGAATATAGGATTCCAGGCTAGCCTATAATACTCCAGACAACACAGCTCTTGGGCTTATTGGGGCACACAGACCTCTCCATCACGTTAAGGTGATGGTCCGAGGAGAGGATATTTTTTGTTTGTTTTATTTGTATGTGTGTTTTAAGTGGCATTGACAATGAAGGGAGAATTTAACTGTTTGACTAGATAGATAGATAGATAGATAGATAGATAGATAGATAGATAGATAGATAGATAGATAGATAGATAGATAGATAGATGAGAAGTGCCCCTCACTTCACAATCACATGGGTGTGATTCTTTTTTTTTTTCTTTTTCTTTTTTTTTTTTACCAGAGCTGCTGCTTGGCGAGTGCTTCCTGAGTAGAATTGTTGCGATATTGAGGGGACAGAAACAGCGCGTGCATGATTTGTTCCAATAGTCAATGGAAGTCTATGCAGAAGAGCCGCCTTTGAACTGGCCCCATAATGTGAACGGGATGACGGGATCATTGTCGTAACTCCGTCTATACTCGAATGGTGTGCACATCGGTGTGCCGTGCCTCCCGCGCACAGTCTTGTCAGCCAGGCAAGCAAATGGAGAAGAGGAAAAAGTATGAAAAACGAGGGTTTTATCTCTAGCGCCTGTCAATAAATTTTGCCCCAACTCACCAGCAAAAAAGCATTTTGCGCCATGCGCTTTTCACAAATTTGGGTGCTAGGGGGATCTGAAAAAGCGTTAAATATAGCGACAAATGCGCCAACTTGGCAACAGTGCTTGCGGCACCCCGGTGTTTATGATGGTGGTTGCTGAGAAGTTGTTTCCGAATCTGACTGTCTGTGGTCTGTTTGTTAGAAAGTCCAGCAGCCAGTTGCACAGTAAAGTGCTGATGCCTATTGTACTCAGCTTGTTCAACAGATGTTGGGGGATGACAGTGTTGAACGCAGAGGTGAAGTCAATGAACAGCATCCAGATGATCCAGGCAGAGGTGGAGTGCTGTTGCTATGGCGTCATCAGTGGTGCGCTTGGGGCGGTAGGCAAATTGGTATGGATCCAGAGTAGTGGGGAGGGTGGATGTTATGTGGGCTTTTACCAGTCTCTCAAAGCACTTCATCATGATGGAAGTGAGTGCTATAGGTCTGTACTTGTTCAGTGATGATGCTGGTGACTTCTTGGATAGTGGTATGATAGTGGTGGCTTTAACAGGTACTGCCCACTGCATAATAAGCCACACCCACTCAAGAAATGCAGAACATTCAGAAATAAACCGCTAGATAAAAGAAAGGCCTTTCTTAAAGAAAAAGGAATATGCTTCAAGTGCATTTACTCAGATTCCCAACTTGCTAAGGACTGTAAAGCTACAGTAAAGTGCTCTGAATGTGAGAGTTCCAGTCATGAATCAGTCATGCATATTGGTCCCCCACCACAGACCAACAGGGCTCCCCCACCTGCGCAAGAGGATGGTGGGGAGGGAGATAGTCACTCTAACAACGTTGATGTAAATACTAACTGGACAGAAGTGTGTGGTACAGGTCAGTGGGGTCGTTCATGTTCCAAAATATGTCTCACGTGGGTGGACCCTAAACGTCAAAAGGACAAGGATATTAAAGCTTATGTAATTTTAGACGATCAAAGTAATCGTTTTTTAGCCAGGCCTGAGTTCTTTGAACATTTTAACATAAAAAAAGTAGCCTTTTCTATACAACCTCAGAACATGCTCAGGTCTTATTGAAACATGGGTCAAAATGGCTGAAGGTTTTCAAATGGAGTCACTGGATGGGTCAGTAGTATTCCCATTACCTCCTCTTATCGAATGTTTGGCCATTCCTAACAATAGGAGCGAAATCCCAACACCTAGTGCTGTGCTGCACCAGCCACACCTTAAGTCCATAGCCAAGGTTATCCCAGAGCTAAACGCTAAGGCTGAAATACTCCTGCTACTAGGACGAGGCATTTTATAGGCACATAAGGTCAGGCAAAGAATTAATGGGCCACATAATGCTCCATTTGCCCAGCGCTTAGATTTAGGATGGGTGGTCATTGGGGAGGTGTGTCTTGGGAACGTTCATAAGCCGACAATCAACACATTTAAGACTATTGTTTTAGATAATGGCCGTCCCACAATGTTTAATCCCTGTGCCAATCTTTTAAATCTAAAGGAGGTAACACACACAAGAGCACCTGAAGAAACTCTAGGTCAAACTGTATTCATTCACACATTAAATGACAACAAGCCGGCCCCTTCTATCGAAGACATGTGTTTCTTAAAGATAATGTACAATGGTATGTACAGAGATGTTCCCTTTAAAGAACCTCGCCAACCAATGCCAAGTAACAGAGAGCAGGCAGTTCGTCGGTCCCTGAAACGGAACTTAACTAGGAAACCCCGAATGCAGGCACAGTATGTGGAGTTCATGGAAAAGATTGTCTCCAATTGCCATGCTGAAGTAGCACCCCCATTAAAACCAAGAGAGGAGTGATGGTATCTTCCAACATTTCAGGTTTATCACCCACAAAAGACAGATCAGATCAGGGTTGTTTTTGACTCTAGTGTCCAGCACTTAGGAGTTTCACTCAACAATGTCCTCCTGACTGGCCCTGATCTAAATAACAGTCTTATTGGGGTCCTTCTCAGATTCCGCAAGGAGAGCGTTGCTATCATGGCTGATATACAGCAAATATTTCACTGTTTCATGATGCGTGAAGATAATCGAAATTACCTTTGTTTTTTCTGGTATAAGGACAATGACATGAACAAAGAACTCATTGAATTTAGAATGAAGGTCCATGTATTTGGGAACTCACCTTCTCCTGCTGTTACTGTTTATGGACTACACAAGGCCATTCGAGCAGGTGAAAAACACTATGGTGCTGACACAGTTAGGTTTGTTGAAAGATATTTGTATGTTGATGATGGCTTGATCTCTGTGCCATCTCCAGCCGAGGCAATTGACTTGCTCCAGAGAACACAAGCCTCCCTTGCAGAGTCCAACTTACGCCTGCATAAGTTTGCCTCTAACTCTCAGCCAGTCACACAGGCCTCCTCTCCTGATGATTGTGTAACTGCTGTTAGAGACTGAGATCTAGGTGGTGAACAAACTCCATCCCAGCGTAGCATGGGTCTCATTTGGAAAACAAAATCAGACACCTTCAACTACTCAGTTGCAACCACAAACAAACAATTCACATGACATGGAATACTCTCATCTGTCAATAGCGTCTTTGATCCAATGGATCTACTGGCACCCATCACAATCCAAAGAAGAGCTCTACTCCGAGAACTCAATTCAGAATGTGCAGATTGGGACTCACCATTACCGGAAGACAAGCAAAGTAAATGGGAAGCTTCAAAAGACTCCCTTCAAGATATAAAAGACTTACATGTCCCAAGAACCTGGCAAAGTAGTGTTGGGCTATATCTGTAATGAGTGAAAGAGATTCTACACATACGTCCACAACAGAGTACAGCGTATTCGTCCCGAACAATGGCACTATGTGCGCACAGAGGAAAACCCAGCGGATCATGCATCCCGATCGCTCCCAGCATCACAACTGACAGAAACAACATGGTTTACAGGTCCGTCATTCATTCATCATGTTCCTGCTGAGACTACACAAGAAAGTGAAAGGTTTGAATTAGTCCAATCTGACACAGACTCTGAAATTAGGCCACAAATTAAAACATGTCACTCACCTTCAAGTACTCTTCAAACGCTTTGAACGCTTATCCACCTTTAAGTCCCTGGTCAGAGCAATCGCATACCTTATTCACATTACAAAATCTTTCAAGTGTACCAACTCAAACAGTAAGTGCAAAGGGTGGCACAAATGTAACTTACCTCGTCCAACAGATGAAATGCCTCAGGCAAAGAATGTCATCCTCAGAGCAACACAAAGTAGTGCATTTGAAGAGGAACTGTCTTCCCTTGAGGCTGGCAAACCAATTCCCAAACAGAGTCCTCAGCAGAAGCTCAGCCCAGTCCTAGAAAATGGTCTCATCTCTGTTGGAGGCCGACTCCAACATTCTAACTACGAGAACTTTGAAAAGAGTCCCATAATTCTTCCCGAAGACAATCATATTTCCCTCCTACTCACCCGCCACTACCACAAGCAGGTAGAACACCAAGGCCATCACCTGACGGAAGGGGCGATCAGAGCTGCAGGGCTTTGGATTTTAGGTGGCAAAAGACTAATTAATTCAGTTATCCACAAATGCATAATCTACCGCAAACTGCGTGGAAAACAGGAAGAGCAACGTATGGCAGATCTACCACCCGAACGCCTTAAAACTTGTCCTCCCTTTACCTATGTCGCCCTTGATGTTGTCGGGCCTTGGACAGTATCAGCTAGATGCACCAGAGGCGGACAAGCCAAAAGTAAGCGATGGGCCATTATGTTCAGTTGCATGAGCTCGAGAGCTGTGCATATTGAGGTGGTGGACTCATTATACACATGCAGCTGCATTCACTCTCTAAGACGTTTCTTTGCATTGAGAGGTCCCAGCAAACAGCTACTGTCAGGTCGTGGCACAAATTTCATAGGGGCGTCTAAGGAGTTAGGAATGGACAGGGGGGTATGGACACTGTGGTTCCAGCAAGATCTGTATGCTGCTTTGCCAACAACAAGCCCTGGATAACGAGTGACATCAAAGGCCTTCTGAACCAGAAGAAGAAGGCCTTTAAAGATGGCGACACGCAGGAGCTCAAGCGGGTACAGAGGAAACTCAGGGTCCAGCTCAGGGAGGCAAAAGAGCAGTACAGCAGGAAAATAGAAAGTAAGATGCAGAATAATAATATGAGAGAGGTGTGGCAGGGGATGAAGACCATCACCGGCTGCAGCAACAAAAGAGGTGCACCCATTGAGGGGGATGTGGGAAGGGCAAACCAGCTGAAAAACTTCTTTAACAGGTTTGATCACACCAACCCATTACCACCCCTGAATTCAGCAGCCCCCTACCCCCCACCTCCACAAACCATCACCAACAAAGACAACGGCACCACCCCTCCGCCCACCACACCTCCCAAAACAATCACTGCAGCTCAGGTCTGTGGAGAGCTGAAGAGGCTGCGCCCCAGCAAAGCAGCAGGCCCAGACGGAGTCTCACCCAGACTGCTGAAAGCCTGCGCGAGGGAGCTCGGACACTCCCTCCAACACATCTACAACCTAAGCTTGGGACAGGGGAGGGTCCCCCAGCTGTGGAAGACGTCCTGCATCATCCCAGTCCCAAAGAAAACACATCCGAGGGAGCTGAATGATTTCAGGCCCGTTGCCCTGACGTCACACATTATGAAGACCATGGAACGACTGCTGCTCCGCCACCTGAGGCCACAGACGCACCACGCCCAGGACCCTCTGCAGTTTGCCTACCGGGAGAAGATTGGAGTGGAAGATGCCATCAGCTTCCTGCTCCACCGATCTTTCTCTCACCTGGACAGAGGAAGTGGTGCTGTGAGGATTACATTTTTGGACTTCTCCAGCGCCTTTAACACCATCCAGCCACTGCTCCTCAGGGACAAACTGACAGAGATGGGAGTGGAATCAGACCTGGTTGCGTGGATTACAAACTATCTGACTGGCAGACCTCAGTACGTGAGGCTGGGGGACTGCAGGTCCGACACTGTGGCCAGCAACACTGGAGCACCGCAGGGAACTGTGCTGTCTCCTGTCCTGTTCACCCTGTACACGTCCGACTGCCAGTATAACTCGGACCTCTGCCATCTGCAGAAGTTTGTGGACGATACAGCCATTGTGAGCTGTATCAGGGGTGGACAGGAGGACGAGTACAGGAATCTAATCCAGGACTTTGTCTTGTGGTGCGACTCCAACCACCTACTCCTCAACACCACCAAGACAAGGGAGATGGTAGTGGACTTCAGGAGGACCAGGCCACATCCACATTCTGTTACCATCAAAGGGGACTGTGTGGAGGTGGTCAACACCTACAAAATACCTGGGAGTGCAGTTGGATGATAAACTGGACTGGACTGCCAACACTGATGCTCTGTGCAGGAAAGGGAACAGCCGCCTGTACTTCCTCAGAAGGCTGGCATCCTTCAACATCTGCAGGGAGCTATGACTGATCTTCTATCAGTAGTAGCGAGCGCCCTCATGTACGCAGTAGTGTGCTGGGGGGGCGCCCTGAAGAAGAAGGATGCAGCACGCCTGGAAAAACTGGTGAGGAAGGCAGGCTCTGTAGTCGGCACAGAACTGGACAGTGTTACATCTGAGGCAGAGCGGAGGACACTGAACAGCATCCTGACCATCATGGACAATCCAGACCATCCACTGCACAGCACCATCTCCACACAGAGGAGCAGCGTCAGTGACAGACTGCTGTCACTGTCCTGCTCCACCAACAGACTGAGGAAATCGTTCCTCCCCCACGCCATCAGACTCTTCAACTCCCATATAAACACTTAACAGACTTATGGACACTGCACAGCAACATTGCACATTGCACTGTATACACTTTCCCCCGCACTGTTTACACTTTAACTTTCATGCCACACAGTGAACTGCCAGGTGTGCATTTTAGAACACCATGGTCATGTCTTTACTCACTTTGTTCCCCCTACCATCACTACCTCCTGTTTTGTTTTTATTTTTCAGCTTGTAATACTTGATTTTATTTTTATTACTTAACTAATTTCTGCTAATTGTATTTTATTCGACTTGCATGCTCTTATGTTTCAACTTTTTGAGCTGATGGTGCTGTAAATTTCTCCTTGGAGATCAATAAAGTATCTATCTATCTATCTACAACAGCACCTGAAAGACCAAGATTGCAGCTGGGAATTCAATCCACCTCATGCTTCCCACATGATTGGAGTTGCCCATTGAGTTCTGGACTCCATGCTGCTGCAAAATACAACTGACTCACGAAGTGTTGTGCACACTTATGGCTGAAGTCACTGCCATCCTAAATGCAAGACCACTTCTTCCTGTGTTCTCTGATCCAGGGAATCCATTCATTCTCTCCCCTTCAATAATCGTTACTCAGAAATCTTGTCTTTTACCACCACCTGGAGACTTCCTCAACAAGGACCTTTACACCATGCAATGGAGACAAGTTCAATCTCTTGCCAATCAGTTTTGGACACACTGGAGGCAAGAGTATCTCCCAACACTCCAAAACCATCAAAAATTGACTGTATCCTGCAGAAACCTTCAAGTTGGTGACCTAGTCCTGCTTAAGGATAAGCAGGTCACACGCAACAGCTGGCCCATGGCTAGGGTCACTGCTACCTTCCCAGGGAAGGATGGTCATGTACGAAAGATTGAAGTCAAAGCCAGTGATCAAAGTGGTGTTAAGACTTTTATGCGACCAGTTACTGAAGTTGTTGTTCTACTGGCAAAGGTCTAAGTGTTTAAGTTCATAGTGGCCTGCACTAGGTCAGGCGGGGAGTGTGTTACCTGTAAAGCAATTCTAATAAATAAATGTATTATTTCTGTTTGGTTGTACTTCCGGGTCAGACTTAGTGCTTCCGGTTTCATGTTCTCCGAATGTAAACAGACTTCGTTACAGCTGAGCATGGCACAGTTGTGAATCCGTCGCTTTCCAGGGTGAATATCAGTATATATACTGGGTGAATATCAGTATATATATATATATATATATATATATATATATATATATATATATATATATACTGCATATATATACATAAAATAATAATAAAATAAGATGGGAATAATGCTCGGTTGGAATGTGTGTATTTATGGAGATGATTTGCACTGTTTTTTGTATCAGATGGCACAATGTTCTGAACATGATTTTGTTGTGTGTCACAGTTTCACCATCATATCTTAAGAGAATAAACCAGCAAAACTCATCCAGGCTCTTCATTGTTGGTTTAGCTCGGTGTTTCAACTTAGTTTTAAACACTTTGGTTGAAAACACTACAGATATTATTGTAATTTTCTAACACAAAGGTCAGAATAAACCAGTGAGTTTATTCGGAATTAAGTTTAATTCGAAATTATCATTTTCAACAGGTCTGCCACCTGTGACTGGCTTGTTATTATTATTATTATGATTATTATTATTATTAGTAGTAGTAGTAGTAGTAGTAGTAGCAGTCCATAAAATACACACACCATAAAATCACCTAAGTTAAAAAAGTACCAAACAAGATAACACTTAAAAAATCAGATACAATCAGATGAGACTTTATTTTCCTCACTATGGTGTTAACAGTTAACAGCAACAACCAAGGCAAATAAAAAAAAACATACAATTTAAATAGAAAAATAATAAATGTAGTATTATATAAATATATGCATAAGTACACAACTAGAATGACAGTTAAAGTGAAATAGTTTTTGGTATTTACAATGACACACTACAGTTGTTGTGGTGTTACGCTCTGGTCCAGTGTTTTACATCTTCTTTCCCTTTAATTTGACAGCCGTCTGCGTCCTTCTGTTCTTCTACACTCAACCCCTGAGGAAATACTTCAACTAAATGCTTGATTTTCCTCAGCAATTTATGTCCGTGCCTGTCTGGTGTTCGGTTCTGTGTCATGGAGTTTGAGCTCGCTGCTGTCTTTGGAAATAGTGTTGAGGAAAGCTGTGAAAATCATCTAAAAATAATACCCTCGAATGATTTGAAGGCCCCACCATGATTACACATACAGATCCATCTGCTGTACATTTACATAGAAATCTGAACCAATAGTCTTGTGTCAAATAAAGTCAAAGCAAACTTTCAAAACATGAAATTAACAACGGAAGAAAACGCAAATTGAGTTTGTTTTCTTCAGCAGCTATGAATCAATACATTCCACTGCCGAATCATCAGCAGGTGGTAGTGTGGGTATTTTACTGAAAAATAAATCAGGATGAGAGACACCGAATAATTGACCACAGATATTAGGACGTAACACAGCAGAACAGATGTAATATTTAGTACAAAGGCTGCTTTCAGTGGAGGTGCTTCAGTCATAAAATAGACCAGAAGCTTGATTAAAGCCAGGGGGGGTTTGGGGTCAGCTAATGGGCAAACATGCACTATGACTTTCCAGTATATTGTAATTTGAGTGGTGTGAAAGGGGACGGCACTTCAACCCACCCGAGTGGACTCTATTTTCCACCCATATTTCAGACAGATAGGAGAGTTAACCCTTTATACGTACAACACTCATTGAAATTCTCTGATATTAAAAATGTTCAACCTTCAGAGTGTTATTGGACATGCCATATATCTCCTTGTCTGTTGCCGTGACAACAGTATCCCTCTACTCGCCTTACAAAATCCAATCAGCACTTGCTACAAAGTAAAAACATGCAATAAAACAACAGCAATGAGGTCATAAACTTAAAAAACAAAAGAGTCATATTCATCATTTACAGCTTGAAAGTGTCTGAATCACTGGAAGCTTCTGGACCTCAGTGAGGACTGACCAACGATTTAATGTTTGCAGGAATTTACAAAACCAGTCAATTTTCTGATAAAGGCTTAAACAAGGCAGTCAGAGACAGCAGATCTCTGCCAAGGCTTGATATGTCGTCATATGACGTCAAAATATGATGTGACGGAGCCATAGGTGTTGACCATCTGATGTCTGAAGGTCAGACCATGTGAATGAAAAAAAAACACCTGAGATATTACCACTGATGTGTTTTAGCTGTTGACCTTTAGTGTGACCTTGACCTTTGACCTTCATTGCTCAAAATCTAATGGGTTCTTCCTTCACCCATTATCTATCATACCTGAAAGTTTCATCAAAACGTGTTCCGAACTTTTGCGTAATCCAGACCCTCCAGGATTTTTAAATTCAGTCAATCCAGCGTGATGTTGCAATTTTAATCAATCACCGTGACTTTACCGCAAAATGTGACCAATCATTTGTGACGTGTTGCTGCTAATTCCTCCTTTTCCTGTTTACCTTACAGTACGGTAGATGCTAGATGGTAATGGCGAGACAGGGACGGTTCTCCTCAGGATGAGCCATGGAGTAGCGATTTGTTCCATCTGCAGCTGTGTAGAACGTCTGGACCTTAGTCCCGCCCTTGTCCGTCCGGCCGTTACCATCTAGTAATTTTTTTGCTGCATTTTTCCCATCTGTCATATTGTAAAGGTTGCCTCAGTGTCTTTGTTCTATTTTTGTTAGAATCCAAAAATAGATTCTAACATTATCACTAGTACACTAGTACTGTGTAGTACTAGTACTACACAGTACTAGTAATTTATATTTATATTACATTTATATTATGTTTTATAACTTCATATAGTGTTGTGAGGTCATATGAACTTTAACCTTTGAACCAACAGGTGCATTTGGAAAAACATATATATTTTGTTGTATTTTTGTAATCCTCATAATCGTTTATTTTCCATCTGCGTTAAAGGTAGTTTTGAGGACCATATCACAATGCCTTTGAATAAATTTTCCAGTAACTAAATATTTGAAATAATACTTAATTTTGATTACTAAAAGAGAACATCGCAACTATTTATCGCAACTTCAACTTCCTCCCGCAACAAAAGCCTAAAGAGCACTGCAACTTAAAATTTTTCAGATTTTAGGATGAAACAATCTGAAAAAAGGCCAGACAAATCCTGGAGGGACTGGTAATCCTTCTGACAGACAGGGCCGAATTTAGAACCGAATTTAATACCTCCTTGGTGGAGGTAATAATTACCAAACAGCTGTAATCACCAATTGCTGTTCCTATAACATAAGTTATAAAAAACTAAAACCATGGGAAGGAGTGCTTCTAAGACACAAAAAAGTTTGTTCGAAGCATTTTTTATAGAAATGGATTCATAAAGTGCTGAACTGTACACACCCGCTGCTAACAGTTTACATATCTATATTTGCACTACATCACAACTACTGCGTCAAATGCACTCCGCTCCACTCAGTGTTGTCTTGTCCTGTCAGTAGTCGACTCTGTCCATAATGTCCTGTCCTGTTATACCTGGTTAGCTTAGCAGCACTCTGTTTATTTTTCACAAACTTTTTGTCCGTTGTGCATCTGCACTTAGGAGAGTTAGAAATGTAATTTTGATACCTTTGTAGTCAAGCACATGTGAAGAATTGACAATAAAACTGACTTTGACTTAACCGAAATGTTCTTTAAGGTCTATATATGATGATGCCATAAGGATAAAAGTATTTTAATGCTTAAAGAGAATGGCTTTGAGTTTGCTTCCTGTTTATCATCTGCAATGACTTTTTAACTTATTGATTTTGCACAAACATAACATTGATCAACATCACAATAAAGGTGCAGGAAGAGGCAGAAAACCTAAACTGGCTTGTTTTAAAGCATCTGACCGATAAACACTATAAAAGTGTTGAGACTTCCACAGTCCATAGACATTCAGAATACATTAAAAAAGAAAGACAATGTGTACAAAACATAATTAAATAAAAACAATCTTAAAGCTGATGTGTTATTTCCAACAGCATGTGAAAAATGGCTCCACAGTTTACACAGTTTTTTCAGGAATTCGCTATGAGCGCTAGCACTGACAGTGCATGTGACACCTGCCAATCAAAAGGACAAGCCTCTAATGATAATGAGTTCCAAAAAAAAAAAAATCACAACCGTCAAAGTTGTGATATACAGTTCTGAGAAATATATAGTTCCTAGGAAACCTTGGGGTTTGCTTTCCGACAGGTAGTGATGGGAAAATTAAGTTTCATGTTTTTTTATCCCTCTAGATGGAGCTCTCCATTCAAGAAAGGTTTGAACATTTCAATAATTTCAATTTCAACTGAACGGGGAGCTCCATCTAGAGGGATAAAAAAAATTAAGAATAAATAACCGACAGGTCAGTAAGAACCTTGGGAGGGGCCAAGTAATGCTAATGTTCACCATAGTGATGTATTCATTAAAAGAGTCATTATTAGTTATTATTATAATAATAAATGATAATACTGCTGTGTTCTCCATTGTTATTGAATGTGGTAAGTGGAGAATACATTTCAAAGTGATCCAGCATCCAGGATCTCACCCAGATTTGTTCCTTGTGACACCCCCAACACGTCATGAAATTTTCATCACTTTTGGAGTTATCATGCTAACAAACAAACACTAACCTCCTTGGCAGAGGTAATAAAAATCCATTAAAAAATTTATGAAACAGTGAGGCAGCGAAAGCTGAACTCTGTTACAGCGATGGACTGGACCACAAATGCATGGGGGCTCAAAAACACATTTCCACCAGTGCAGTTTGTAAAGTTTGTTCATTCAACACGTCAACACATAATGCATCTATCAATATTCTGTAAAGCATTCAGATGGATATGAGCATTTGAAATCCTCAGGTGAGTTTCATTTTTAAGTACATAATAGTTGGCTGTAAAAATAATTTTTCCTGTCAATCAGAGGTCCAGAGGAGACACTTTCAACTGTGTGGGCAAAGCCCCCCAGGACTCACAAGTGTTAAGTATCACAGTTCACAGGCAACACTCAAAGAGCAAAACACTGCCGGCAGAGAAATTCAATAATGCTAGCCTGTCACATCAATTCACTATCAACAAATCTATACTTTCCCACAACATCGTTTATGTCTGACAGAGCCGTGAGACACTCAGCTACAACTCCAAGCCTGATGGGAAACCAAGAGACTGTTGTACGCAGTGACAACTTTGCAGATGAACAGGAGGGTAAAGAAATGACATTGTGTATTTTCTATTATTTCTGTGAACATGAATTCAGTGATCTCGACGGGTGTCCTTTTGTGTAAAGGTTCAGTTGAGACCTTGATGAGATAATTAAAGGCTTTGCATGATGCTGCTGCTAAAGAAGATAGAAAATATGCGATGCAGTCACCCAGATCAACAAGTTACTTCCTCTTGGCATCATAAATGTGCATGGCAAATTTCATGCTAATCTGGTCGCGAAAAGAGATAAATACATGAGTGGAGGAACATGCATAAGTTCCACTCTTCACCAAAAAGAATAAAGGACAAAAGAGAAAGAAATGATAAAAAGAAGAAAGTGTGGGAAATGTGTGTAGATGCATAAAGAGGTTTAGTTTTTATCTGCAGTTTAAAGCACTGAGTGTGAACAATTTAAAGGGTTTAGGAGAATATAACAGCACAAATGGGATGTTCTATTAATATTGATGTTTTATTAGTTTATAATCACCAAAAAAGAACAACAGACCGTCATCCAAAAAAAGAGGAGGAAGATAGGGAGGCCATGTGTCCACAAAAAAAATGGAAAGAGAATGGTGGGGGTTCACATCAAACTGTATTGTTACCTTTGATGGGTTTAATAACAAAATATTAAACACAGGTGTGGTTACTCAGGTGGCTCGCAGAGAGAAAAACAACAGAGCAGACAGAATTCATACATGACATATATATATATATATATATATATATATATATATATATATATATATATATATATAAAAACAAATTGTTCCTCTCGCCCCACCAGGGTGGTGTCTCCTTCAGACTCGGGTCCTCTACCAGAGGCCTGGGAGCCTGAGGGTTCTGCGCAGGATCTTAGCTGTTCCTAACAATGTTCTCTTTTCTACACAGATCTCTGATGTTGTTCCTGGTACCTGCTGGAGCCATTCTCCCAGCTTGGGGGTCACTGCCCCTAGTGCCCCCATCACTACTGGTACCACTGTTGCCTTCACACTCCACATTTTCTCTAACTCCTCTTTCAGCCCTTGGTATTTCTCTTCTCTTCTCATGTTCTTTCTTTCTCATGTTGCTATCACTGGGGACTGCTACATCTATCACCACCACTGTCTTCTCATGTTTATCCACCACCACTATGTCAGGCTGATTGGCCATCACCATCTTGTCAGTCTGGATCTGGAAGTCCCACAGGATCTTGGCCTGTTTGTTCTCTGTCACCTTTGGGGGGTTCTCCCATCTTGACCCTGGGACCTCCAGTCCATACTCTTTACAGATGTTCCTGTACAGTATGTCCTCTACCTGGTTATGCCTCTCCATGTATGCCTTGCCTGCCAGCATCTTACACCCTGCTGTGATGTGCTGGACTGTTTCAGGGGCTTCTCTACACAGCCTACACCTGGGGTCCTGTCTGATGTGGTAGACCCCAGCCTCTATTGCTCTGGTGTTCAGGGCTTGTTCTTGTGCAGCCATGAGTAGTGCCTCTGTGCTGTCCTTTAGTCCAGCCTTTTCCAGCCACTTCCTCAATTTGCCGATGGTACACGGCATATATATATATATATATATATATATATATATATATATATATATATATATATATAATGATACATGCTGCATATAATAAAAAAACCCAAAAACAATAATAATAATAAACTTTACTTATATAGCACCTTTCATAAAAAACTGTAGTCCAAAATGCTTCAAATTGATTAAAAATTAAAATACGATTTTAAAATAAACTGATTATACATACATTATAAAATATATATACCATATATATGTGGGCCAGTGATGCGTGACCCACAACCAACTGCTTTTTTAACTAACCCGCCTGCAGCTCGGACCACAACCCGTATTTTAAAAATGTATTCAATGGTATTTATGAACATCACATGACCTTACTCACATACCTGCATTTATTTCCGTGTTAAAATCCGATGTCAATGGGGTTGACAACCTGTAACATCCAAAGAGACATTTGAACCCGGTTTCCACGGAAAAGAAAACACTGCGAGCTGCTCATCATCTTTAAAAATCTCAGTGAATGTGTCCCAAACCTTAGGTTTTTGTGTGTGTGTTCCCGGAGCTTCCACTCTCCTAACTCTCTTTTGTCTCTCTCTCCCTCCATACTGTAGGATACTGACCACGTTGGACATCACCTGCACAGACATTCAGTTAATGAAGTTTATTTACCAGGTTATTGTAATGTTTATCTCAAACGACAAATGAGCCGACCAACTGCAACCTGACAAATATTTTTCAATGATCGTGGATGACGACGGGCGACTGCGAGCACCTGCTCACTTCCAGTCAGCCCACGCACTGATGTGGGCATATGTGGTATATAACTGCATGAGTTTACTGGTACTTCCTCATACATGTCCATGACGCAGTGATGAGGCACCTCTGATTGGCTCAGAATGTGTGAAGGAACACTCCCTCCCTCACTCTGCCTCTGTGTGTGTTTACCTTTACCAGAGTAACATCCAGCTAGGTTTCGTGTCATTGCTTGTTCTGAAAACGTGCAGGGAAAAAAACAGGTTTTATTTCCACAGAGAGTACATGGGCCAGTTTGATCTGACATTTTTTTCCAGTGGCGCCATCTACTCTTGTAGATGCTAATGCTACTAGAGATTCAATGCAATGGGGGAGGGGCTTAACCACACATGGGTGACGCTAAAGTCCATCTGTCGTCAGATTTTCTGGGTCTGTGGGTCTGTGAATGCGGTATGCAGACAGTGGCGGTGACAAGCCACTATCAAATGAGCATGTGTTGGTAAGTCTAGGTGATCCATCACCATGGTAACGCTGGGTGAGCCATCAGATTCCAAAAGGAGAAAAGTGGTTTTCAGTGGAATGACACCTTTAAGAGTTAATAATCATCAGTTCTGCCGAAGTCTGATAATTATGTAATGGTTTCCACGGGGATGGAAGAGGGAAACATGTAAACAGGTCTGTAGTTTGACACCCCTGGTTTAGGGAGTTGGAGACACAATGCTTACACTGTCAATGAAAATGTTTTCACCAGGGTTTGTCTGTTAGCAAGGTAACTCAAAAAGCTATGGATGTATTAAGATTAAGTTATCTGGGAATGTTGATAATATGGATGGGGTGGGGGGGGTGGGGGGGTGGGGGGGTGGGGGGTGGGGCACATCTTTGATTCGGCTCAGAGTACTTTTCTGTTTTGTTTTGTTTTATCATACATTGAATACAATGTGAACTTTACTAAACCTTACTAAACATATGAAATGTAAAGCAGACCTATTATGCTGATCCATGTTTTTCTAAAAACACTTAAAATGTCAGATGCCGACTGCAAACCTCAAAACATCAGTTATAGCACAGGTGTCAAACTCCAGTCCTCGAGGGCCGGTGTCCTGCATGATTTAGATATTTCCCTCTTCCATGTGATTCAGTTTAACCTTTTAACTCCTGAGAACTAACAAAATAATTGGTAACATGAGCAAAGTAAAGACACAAATCAAAGAAAAATACTAAATTTAAAAAAACAATATGTAGAAAAATAAACAAAATGAGCAACAAAAACTAATAAATATTTACAAAATGACAAATAATGTGGAAAATAAATTACTACTTAATAATCTTTGCTACTGCCTGAGCCTTTTTCAGTCAAATTCTGTATTGTTCTCTCTCTTTTTGCTGCTTTGAAGTGAATATATGACTGAAATAAACTAAAAAAAAAACTAGTATTGAAATTTGGTCCCAGCAATTTTAATTTTGCCTTTAAAAATGTTTAAATAAAATAAAAAACAAAAACTCTTGCTTTTTGGCACCTTGTCCATGCACAAAACTAAAAGGAAAACGGTTGAATTTTTCTGAATATTTAAACTAAATCATCCATTCAGAATGCATCATCCCTGACACATAAAGCGTTAATAATCAGCTCCTCATCAGACTGATAATGATGCAATTACCTCCAGGTGTAATGGAAGAGGGAAACATCTAAAACATGCAGGACACCGGCCCTCGAGGACCGCAGTTTGACACCCCTGAGTTACGGTGTTTATGCCGTAATCCTGCAGTGTGATTTTCTGCCACTATAAACAGCTTGTTGCCAGATGTGGCAGGGTACGGTGAGAGGTTACCAAAGAGCAAGGGGGGAAGATCCCACAACGCCACCTGGGGACTTGCACCCCAGGAAATACCTCGAATTAATGATCAGTAAGACACACAGTATTGTGTTAATAAGCAATTTATTAACAAAAATAAGCTGGCAGGGACTGGAACTACAAAAAAACAGGAGAACAGCATTTATTCATCAAAAAAAGTGAAAACATTAAAGGGATTAAAATTATTTTATTACAATATCTTCTAAAAAAGGCCTTCACAAGTATAATCTAAAAGTGAATATATTAAAAGACCTAAAAACTCAGCCCAACATAACCTAAAGAAAAGAGTGAGCAGAGGCCATCAGTGGGGAGGCAGACTACTAGTGATGCGCGGGCTACCCGCTGGCCCGCGGATATCCGCGGGTGACCCGCGGGGCGGGCGGGTTGGGTCGCAGTTTTTAATACATATTGCGGGCTGGGCGGGTTATATTTAATATATATTGCGGATGCGGGCGGGGCGGGTCAGGGACGATCAATACCCGCATTTTTCCATACGACATTCCCAAAAATGGCACAGTATGGATAGACTGAAGGTATACAATATTTCAACTTAAAATAACCTCAGTAAGAATAATCAACGACATGTAAAAATATGATGATGAAAGACAACTCAATTGACATCGGCAGTTTCATTCCATGAGAGGCGGCACGCTCCAGTCAGAATGAATGGGTAACAGCCACGTTATTTTCACATCCTTTGCATTGCCATCTACAGGAAAGGGTTGCCTTCATATCTTTACAGACCATGTTAAGACCGATGAGGGAGGATAGAGAGGTGTGTGCGTGCATGGAGCAGTCTCCACAGCCGTGTTATGAAACGGAAAGGAGCCCCGCTAACCTACAGTAGCATCCTCGTCTCTCCTCTCCTTCCAATTACTCGTACACTTAATTCTCCTATGACCCGCGAGTCGGGCGGGGTGGGTCGCAGTATTAATACATATTGCGGATGCGAGTGGGGCAGGTCAGGGATGATCAATACCCGCTGAAGTGTGTGTGTGTGTGTGTGTGTGTGTGTGTGTGTGTGTGTGTGTGTGCGTACGTGCTCGGCTCGCGCATGTGCAAGCCCGTCACTTCCTGTTTTGAATGCTGTTTTATCCCAACTTTTTGTTATTTGTTATTAGCGCCAAAATCTCCCTGAACACTCAGAGATAAGAGTGAAAATGTCGGACTTGATCAGGGAGAAGATTAAAACAGGCGATGCGAAGGTTGTACGGAAACGTTGTATGTGTTGGCTTTATAGAGTGATGATGTGGGTGGAGTCTATTTTATGTGCTGGAGTGCATATTGAGATGTTAGAAAGGAGGCAAAAATGATGCTTTTAACATTAGAAGTGTGGCATACAGGGCCATAGTTTGGGTAAAATAACTAAAATATACATATATCTATATATATAGTTTTGTTCTAGTTTGAATGTTTAGCATGTTTTTTTTTGGTTTGGTGTGGTTCATGTTCAGTGTGGTGAGAATGATATGTGTATGTCATTGTGCAGTAGCAAACTCCGACCAGCAGAGGGCGCGTTGGTGACACTGGTCAAGGGCAAGAGTAGTCTCGTGAGACAACGAGAGATCACGCGAGAGGCTATTCTGTACACATACTACGGTGCCGCAGTGTCCATTGATTGTCGTCGTTGTTTTTTTTTGTATCTCTTACAGGTAAAGAGCAAGTGTCGGAGTTGTTCTATACATGTATTGAATTGTTTTGTAGTTGTATTTCGATTGTGAAGTGTTGTTTGTTTGTTCTGCTTGTGGGAAAATATAACGGTTGGGCAAGTGGCTAGGTTTAACGTCTCACGAGCGCGAGACGTTAAACCGACCGTTAGATTAATAACGTCAATTTATATCATTCTTGTACTTTGTATTGTTTTTCTGTGTGTAATATGTAATATGATTGTTATATGTGTATTATTTTAGAAACGAGAGATCACGCGAGAGGCTATTCTGTACACATACTACGGTGCCGCAGTGTCCATTGATTGTCGTCGTTGTTTTTTTTGTATCTCTTACAGAATCAAATAAAGGAAAAGTTTTTTCAACAATTAAATATGTAGTGGAGGGCCATGTCCTTTGACCCACGCAACAGAAGCACAAGGTAAAGATGCTGCGAATGTACTATGTGAGTTTAGAGACAAATTTAAGCTCGCGGGTTGATAGCGGGCGGGTTGGGTTTATCAATACTTGATAGCGGGCAGGTTGGGTTTATCGATACGTGACATCATGCGGGTTGGGCGGGGCGGGCCGAGCCACGTCTTGGGTTTGGGCGGGGCGGGTTTCTGTAAAACCCCCTAACCGCGCATCACTACAGACTACTACATATGCGTGCCTAAGGGTGCCACCACTACACACCTCAGTGAAACACAGCAAACGTCACAGCACTCAACAGCAATTGTGTCCCGGTGCCTTTACGTACATGCAATGTGTGAGAACCTCAACCGGGGTGCCTAGCCTCCCCAACAGAGGGGTGCTCCACGTCACTAAAAGAAAAATCCTAATAACTAGTTTAACAAATACAGCAACCCAAATAGTTTATTCAAAGGAACTACACAAACATAAGCAAACAAAACAGGCAAACAACAAAACAGACGCAAAATGAGGACAAAACACAAAGTCTCTAAAAGGGCGAAACAGTATTCTAACGGGCATAACAGCAGTAAGCAATGTGAACCTATAATAAAAAAATAAAGTTAATAATTGGTCACAAATCTGCCTTTAAAGTGTTTAAAAGCCAACCCTACTTACCACCTAGGTTATCAGACCACTAAAGCAGGGAGGGGGCTCTGACACCGCTGCTACATTCAGCATTACTGAGAAGGAAGGAGAGGGTTAAATAAGTACAGGGAAGAAATAAAACTACACTGAAAAGAAGGTTCCTTTACCTACCAGCACAGCACACAGCAGCTACCACACACAAGGGCCAGCATCCAACAGAGAAAGATACTGTGCCTACTCCTTCCTTATATAGGCTGGCTTTAATTAAGGGAGTGGCCACTGAGAAGTGGAGTACTTAAAGTAGCAGCTACTGAGTGGAGTCTGGAGGTGCGTTCACAAGCGCTACCTAATCTGTCAGGTTCTATACCTCACTACATGTACAAAACCTGAAATCAGGTTGAAGCCTCCAATTGGGATGAGTGGTCCAACAGCGTGGAACCAGCCCCACCTGGCATATAATTCAAACGTTCCTGGGAGTTATGTAGCAAAGTATATGTGGTAATACTGATCAAACTGACACTTCTTGGTCCATTATCCTGGGCTGTGGACACGGAGACGGTCGAAGGTATCAGCAGTCATCCTGAAATAGTTGAAAATAATTCTCCACATCCATCTGACTCATAGGTAAAACCAATGAGACCAATTCAACATCAACTATCCTCTTTGTATTAAATTAAATTTTATTTATAAAGCCCCAAATCACAACAAAGTTGTCTCACAGGGCTTTACACCCCATACCGCCAAAGCAGGCTTAGGGAACTGAAGGAGACTGCCAAGAAAATTGAGTGGACACACACTCCTATTTCTGGTCAGTTTTTGCCTCCTCAGTAAATACATCAAAATCAGTGCTTCAATAGACGCAATGTTTCTTGAACCCTCAACAATGTGACTCGTTAGCGCTCCTAGAGGATTTCAAACGCAACATCCATAATATGGACGGAGGCAGAAATACCAGCTCTGGGAGCAACGTCAGGAACAGAAAGACGAATTTTGTCCAGGTCCAGAGGTGTAAATTAGGCTTTATAATGCACTGGGGGGAAAAAAAAACCTGCCACTGTAATAATAAATTAAAAATAAAAACAGCTCGTCAAAAATGTATATGTTTTTATTAAGTTTTTATCATCTTTACTCAGTTTTCTAAATTATATTCCACCTTGTTTACACGTCCTCACCTCTATAGTACATGAACTATTGTTTGCAACTCTTCCCATTGAGTAGGCTGTAAACTCAAGTACTTCTCATTTAAAAACTCTGAACTTTTCAAACAGACAACAGTGTTGTCACTGCTGCTTTTTTTCAAACAACACAAAAGAGGTTTGTTCTGGATGTATCCATTCATCTGGAGCTGTATATATGTCAGGCAGAAATAACCAGAACAGAGACAGAAAAACCTGTTCTGTTTGAAGGGAGCAGATAAGGACACTGAATGCTGTGATGAATATCGGGATACATTTCTGTACCTTGTATGTTAATCATACAACAGGTCATGACCAGTGCTGGGAATAACGGCGTTAGAGTATAACAGCGTTACTAACGCAGCCACATTTCCAGTAATGGAGTAATTACTTAATTACTTTATCCATAATTGTATCGCCGTTACCATTAAAAAAAATTATAAAATAAATAAACTATGTGCCGTGTTACAGGCTTGTTTCCACTATCGGAACTTCCGTGTCTTTTTTGGGGAAACTACTTTTGACCGGACGAGTTTTTACATCGCGTCAGTTGTTATGGTAACGTCACTAACAAAAAAGCGCCAAAACAAAGCAGCAGCAGAAGAGGAAATCACAAGACTAGATGTGGACTAGGGATGATGAAATGCATTAAAATATCTTGACCGATCCCTGACCCTCATTAACTGGTTGAAGTCACTGAGAAAAGAAAACAGTTGCTTTGTCGGCTCACACACGCACACATGCACCAGTCAAGCCGATATTATGTTAAAAGCTCATTTTAAACCGTCACACAGAAAAAATATTCAATATTCCAGTAAATCCTGCTGCTAATTATGATGTAAAAAAAACCTTAACGGTTTCCACCAGCCTGTGTCAGTTCTGCATAAACTCCTGTTGTCATAGTCCACCTGTCATGTCATTGTCAGTAGGTCTGTCAGATGTCACACAACTCATCCACCACGCTGTTGGGTTGTCATGGTGACAACTTACTGTCCCAGTCTGTAGCTGTTATAGAAGTTCTAGCTTTGTGTTTAGTTTATGTGTTGAGCAAACGTTCCAAACCGGTGCGAGGCCATATAGTACCACATAGATTAATTAAGGAATCATCTTAAATCACATCCACAGTAATATCACAGAACAAGGATGGATACCCTGTTTAACTGTTGTGCTAAACTGTTTCGTTTCTTTGACATTTTTAAGCAAAAAAAAAAGAAAAAAAAGAAAAAAGGAACACAAAAGCACTTTCCCTGGTAACTAATTACTTTGCTAGTGGAGTTAGTAACGCAAGTAATTTTGGGAGGAAGTAACTAGTACTTGTAATTAATTACTTTTTCATAGTACCTTACCCAGCACTGCTCATGACATGTTTGTATTTATTTGTTCCTCTCATTGCTTCATACCAGTGCTGCCAAAAACAAAACCCTATATGGATACGGGTCCTGAGCCACACAGTCTTTTGCTGTCAGACGTTACCTCAGTTTCTCTCCCTGCTGCTGTGAAATGTCTTTTCAATTTCTTTCTTTTTTTCATTTCCATGAAACAACAACAGCAGCATTTCAGAAGTGGAGCCTTTTGTTGACTTTCTGATCTGGATCATTTTCAACTATATTTTTATGGCCATGGTTTCTTGTTTCTTCTCTGACTGCTTCATTGTCTACACCTGGTGTCCTCCTGTTAATTCTCCACACCTGAGTGGAACCCCTCACAGCCTATATATTCTACACTTCCCCTTGTGTTGTTCCAGTCGTGTCTTGTGAGTCTGTAAGAGTTTTATTAGTTTACTGTTAGAGACAAAGTCTTTTATTTTATTCTTGTTAGTTAGGTGGGCTACAGCGGCCTTTTTTCACAAATGTCTGAACTCCACGACCAACCACTGTGCTGTTTTATGGACTGACATTGTATTGATTTAATTAACTGATCGCTCTATTTACTGGAACTCCATCCCCCTTTTTTAAATGTCAGGTCACGTTGATAATGGTACAGATAAATCCAACAACACTGGTTTACAAGGAAAATGGTTCTGGAATCAAACTAATGAAATGTTCCCACATGTGTGTTAGTGATAAAGAAAACTAAAGTATTAAATGATGGTTGGCTCGAGGTCCAAAATAAGTCCGGAATCAAAATGTGAAATAGTTAGAATGAACAGTAGAATAGGTTTTATTCCAAAGGAATATTGGTGTCAGATCTGCCAGATCTACTTCCAAGCACTGTCTGCACATTATGATCCATTCCCTTTGCAGGTTCTTTCTATGGGAATATTTACTAATCCATTGTATACATGTACATAAACCAACACATATGTGGAATATATATATATATATATATATATATGATACATAAGAATATGAACTACCCAGCACTAAAGTAATTTATTTTCTGATTCATTTTATTGAAGTAAGCCTTTAATGTCCGAAGAGGATACTCCTTTAAAAAAATGTAGAGCAGTTTAACCAGTGTGTACGCTGTTTCCATGTCATGTTGAATTGTTTGGAACATCAGGGGAGGTGATACCAAACATCTAGTATCGGTTACAATCGGAAACTTTTTCATAATGGAAACAAACCAAATCCAGCTGAGTCGAGTGCAGTTGGGCCGAGTCGATGTTAGTGAATAACATACAACGTCCCTATTTTCTAGTTTCTATGACAACCTGTTCTTGAATTAGAGCCAATAATGTGATCTTGACCTTTCTGCTAAATGCGACCTTAACCTTTGGCCTTTTGCAATATTGATAATTCCATCATATGTACAGTATATATGTGTGTAAAAATGTATATCCAGTAGTGATGCGCGGTTAGGGGGTTTTACAGAAACCCGCCCCGCCCAAACCCAAGACGTGGCTCGGCCCGCCCCGCCCAACCCGCATGATGTCACGTATCGATAAACCCAACCCGCCCGCTATCAAGTATTGATAAACCCAACCCGCCCGCTATCAACCCGCGAGCTTAAATTTGTCTCTAAACTCACATAGTACATTCGCAGCATCTTTACCTTGTGCTTCTGTTGCGTGGGTCAAAGGACATGGCCCTCCACTACATATTTAATTGTTGAAAAAACGTTTCCTTTATTTGATTCTGTAAGAGATACAAAAAAAACAACGACGACAATCAATGGACACTGCGGCACCGTAGTATGTGTACAGAATAGCCTCTCGCGTGATCTCTCGTTTCTAAAATAATACACATATAACAATCATATTACATATTACACACAGAAAAACAATACAAAGTACAAGAATGATATAAATTGACGTTATTAATCTAACGGTCGGTTTAACGTCTCGCGCTCGTGAGACGTTAAACCTAGCCACTTGCCCAACCGTTATATTTTCCCACAAGCAGAACAAACAAACAACACTTCACAATCGAAATACAACTACAAAACAATTCAATACATGTATAGAACAACTCCGACACTTGCTCTTTACCTGTAAGAGATACAAAAAAAAACAACGACGACAATCAATGGACACTGCGGCACCGTAGTATGTGTACAGAATAGCCTCTCGCGTGATCTCTCGTTGTCTCACGAGACTACTCTTGCCCTTGACCAGTGTCACCAACGCGCCCTCTGCTGGTCGGAGTTTGCTACTGCACAATGACATACACATATCATTCTCACCACACTGAACATGAACCACACCAAACCAAAAAAAAACATGCTAAACATTCAAACTAGAACAAAACTATATATATAGATATATGTATATTTTAGTTATTTTACCCCAACTATGGCCCTGTATGCCACACTTCTAATGTTAAAAGCATCATTTTTGCCTCCTTTCTAACATCTCAATATGCACTCCAGCACATAAAATAGACTCCACCCACATCATCACTCTATAAAGCCAACACATACAACGTTTCCGTACAACCTTCGCATCGCCTGTTTTAATCTTCTCCCTGATCAAGTCCGACATTTTCACTCTTATCTCTGAGTGTTCAGGGAGATTTTGGCGCTAATAACAAATAACAAAAAGTTGGGATAAAACAGCATTCAAAACAGGAAGTGACGGGCTTGCACATGCGCGAGCCGAGCACGTACGCACACACACACACACACACACACACACACACACACACACACACACTTCAGCGGGTATTGATCATCCCTGACCTGCCCCACTCGCATCCGCAATATGTATTAATACTGCGACCCACCCCGCCCGACTCGCGGGTCATAGGAGAATTAAGTGTACGAGTAATTGGAAGGAGAGGAGAGACGAGGATGCTACTGTAGGTTAGCGGGGCTCCTTTCCGTTTCATAACACGGCTGTGGAGACTGCTCCATGCACGCACACACCTCTCTATCCTCCCTCATCGGTCTTAACATGGTCTGTAAAGATATGAAGGCAACCCTTTCCTGTAGATGGCAATGCAAAGGATGTGAAAATAACGTGGCTGTTACCCATTCATTCTGACTGGAGCGTGCCGCCTCTCATGGAATGAAACTGCCGATGTCAATTGAGTTGTCTTTCATCATCATATTTTTTATATGTCGTTGATTATTCTTACTGAGGTTATTTTAAGTTGAAATATTGTATACCTTCAGTCTATCCATACTGTGCCATTTTTGGGAATGTCGTATGGAAAAATGCGGGTATTGATCGTCCCTGACCCGCCCCGCCCGCATCCGCAATATATATTAAATATAACCCGCCCAGCCCGCAATATGTATTAAAAACTGCGACCCAACCCGCCCGCCCCGCGGGTCACCCGCGGATATCCGCGGGCCAGCGGGTAGCCCGCGCATCACTAATATCCAGTATTGATTAAGTTATAGCATAATATGTCTATGCTTGACACACACAGTGTTACACAAGGTAATTTTGACACATGTCACCTTTGACCTCCAGCTATCTCAAAAACTATTGGTCATAAGTGATAACACCAAATCTTCATTCTGCATCATTTGGTACCGATCTGAAAGTTCTGTGACCCTTTGTTCTTGAGTTATAACTGATGATGTGATTTTGACCTTTTAGTTAATTGTGACCTTGACCTTTGACCTTTACTCAAATGGATCATTGCATTTGATGCGTATTAGCTGTATGTATATCCCAATGTAATTTCATGGTGATATATCAATTATTTATTGAGGTATAGCATGATATGTCTCTGTCTATGTCTCCCTACACACTAAAAATGTACAGATTAAAGTTTAGTGATATATGATAAGTGATAAGTTTAGTTTTATATTCTGTTGTTAAAGGCAGGTACAGGGTGCCCTCTAGTGGTCAGATTAAGTGAAGTAACATGGTTTGTACTTCCGCTGTTACAGTGTGTAAAATACGGTCTTTTATTATTTTACTTATTCATGCCGCTACACTGGTGAATGACGGCACACTGACCAAGTACCTGCCGAACAGGTTCAATGTTTTTTTTTTAATCCTTAATTACTAACATCTGCAAAACAAATCTATCCACGGGTATGAATTAAGTAACCATGAACTTTGAACCTTGGCCCACACATGACAGTTGACAGTTACGATTGACTTGTTTAGTTGTCAGTTGGGGTCTCTGTCAGTAGCCTGTACCAGCACAGTCGTTAACCAGATGGATGATGGATTGCATTATTGTGTGATTTCTTTTTTCTCTCCTTGACCTGACACACAGATGATATGCAAAACTGCAGACGAATAAACCTTCTTTAAACATAAACTTGCATCTCCTTTATCTGACTCGAGTCCAGGTCCAACAGATCTGACATTGAACAGATAGTGAGTGGATTTCCTCACAGCTGTCTGGGCCAAATTGGCCACAGTGTGGAGAAAAGAGCTTTTATTTGTGTTTGTGTTGAACTTGACCTCTTGTTGCACTCGTCTGTCAAAACCAAATGCTGCCATAATGTGTTTTTTTCTTGTTTTGTTTTGATTTGTTTTTGGCATCTTTGTTCCAGGAAATGAATAAACAGTTGAAATCCTCAGAAACAAAAAGAGCTATAAAGGGTGCTGCTGTGAATAGTAATGGACCCTGAATCTGCTGGTGTGGGCCCAGATTATCTGGCCTGAGCATGACCAAGCATGTTTTCTGGTGGAAATCACTTCTTGCTTTACATAACGGCTGGTGTAAAAGGCCAAACAGGAGCTGTGATAGTGAAGGCACCGAGTAAATGTCAGCCTACGCTACTGCATATCAATAACCTTTAACAATTGTAGTTTGCAGTCTGGGGTGTTAGCCTGTGACCACACCAGCCTCCAACTGATTTCTATCTTACATACTTTTTTTGGAAAACAAAAAAAATAAAACAAACCCCCCCCAAACAAACAAACAAACAAAAAAAGTTTTATATATATATATATATATATATATATATATATATATATATATATATATATATATATATATATACACACACACACACACAGTGGTACATCGGCTGTGGCTCAGTTGGTAGAGTGGGTCGCCCAATGAGGTGGTGAGGTTGGCAGTTCGCGTCCCAGCTCTGGCGTTCCACATGTCGAAGTGCCCTTGGGCAAGACACTGAACCCTGACTTAGGCCCCCAGTAGGACTGACCTTTGACCTTAGAAACCTACTGGTGTAGTATGAGTGTGTGTGTGAATGGGTGAATGTGAGGCTAATGTAAAGCGCTTTGAGCACCATGAAGGTGGAAAAGCGCTATATAAGCGTAGTCCATTTACCATTTACTTACAAAATTCATTCATTCTAGAAGTGTTATCGGACCGTAAATGTTTCATAAAGTCCCATTTTACATGTAAAAGGCACCTAATACTACCCCTGAAACCATTTAAAAATTATAAAAATTTACCAATTCTGTATGAAACATATGTTGAAAGAAAATGTCCATTGTCCATGGTTTTACCTGTGAGAGCATGGATTCTGTCAGATTCTGCCCATCTAGGCTAATGTCAGTGTCCGGGACAGAAGAGTTGATCCTTGTCTGGGTGAGAGTGATGATGCAGCAGTCTTGTGGATCATGTTTGGTGTTTAAATACAGCTTCAGGTAGTCCAGTTTGTTTTCCAGTGAGCGTACGTTGGTGAGCAGCTCTTAGCTGTAAATCCACCGCGACAGTCGCACTTCTGCCTCCTCCTGTGCCACCTCTGATGTCTCTGGAGGCGGCAACTGTGGTGGGGGAGGACTCCGCTGTAGGACATTGGAGCAGACCCAGGTTCTGTAGAACGGTCCGTGTCTCCAGTCTTGCAGAGTCCAAGTTTTTAACAGTTTTCCTTAAACTGATGATAGTCTGTGGGTCATATACTCTTCTTGCACCGTTCGACTGAAGTTTTGATTCTAAAGGAGCTGGTCGAGGTGGAGAAGTGACAGTTAACGTGTCTGTTACCATGGAGACACAGCAGCCACTCTGTGATGAATGAGGGTCAAAGGGAAACGAAAAGGCCATTCATAGCCAATGGGATGCTACATACAGTACATAGATGATGTACTGTATGTTACGTACAGTAACTAAATAATGCATTTATGTCTCAGGGGTTTCAGTTTCCTTTTGTAAATTGAATTTTGTTTCATATTCACAGATGAAAGATAAAGGTTAAGGTAAAGGTTTTTCATAACTCGATTTTTCGTTAGCTGGGTCTTTCGTAAGTAGAGGTACCACTGTGTATATGTATAAAAAAAAAATGTTCCCCTCGCTCCACGTGGGCGGTGTCTCCTTCAGACTCGGGTCCTCTACCAGAGGCCTGGGAGCCTGAGGGTTCTGCGCAGGATCTTAGCTGTTCCTAGCAATGCGCTCTTTTGTACAGAGATCTCTGATGTTGTTCCTGGTATCTGCTGGAGCCATTCTCCCAGCTTGGGGGTCACTGCCCCTAATGCTCCAATCACTACTGGTACCACTGTTGCCTTCACACTCCACATTTTCTCTAACTCCTCTTTCAGCCCTTGGTATTTCTCAAGCTTCTCGTGTTCTTTCTTTCTCATGTTGCTATCACTGGGGACTGCTACATCTATCACCACCACTGTCTTCTCATGTTTATCCACCACCACTATGTCAGGCTGATTGGCCATCACCATCTTGTCAGTCTGGATCTGGAAGTCCCACAGGATCTTGGCCTGTTTGTTCTCTGTCACCTTTGGGGGGTTCTCCCATCTTGACCCTGGGACCTCCAGTCCATACTCTTTACAGATGTTCCTGTACAGTATGCCCGCTACCTGGTTATGCCTCTCCATGTATGTTTTGCCTGCCAGCATCTTACACCCTGCTGTGATGTGCTGGACTGTTTCAGGGGCTTCTCTACACAGCCTACACCTGGGGTCCTGTCTGATGTGGTAGACCCCGGCCTCTATTGCTCTGGCGTTCAGGGCTTGTTGTTGTGCAGCCATGAGTAGTGCCTCTGTGCTGTCCTTTAGTCCAGCCTTTTCCAGCCACTGGTATGTCTTTTCCATATCAGCCACTTCCTCAATTTGCCGATGGTACACGCCATGCAAGGGTTTGTCCCTCCATGATAGCCCCTATGGTTCCTCGACCTTACTGGGCTTTTGTTGCCTGAGGCATTCACTTAGCAGTTGGTCATTGGGGGCCATTTTCTTGATGTATTCCTGGAGGTTCGCCGTTTCCTCCTGGACAGTAGTTCTGACACTTGCTAGTCCTCGGCCCCCTTCCTTTCGCTTAGTGTACAGCCTCAGGACACTGGACTTGGGGTGGAACCCTCCATGCATGGTAAGGAGTTTCCTTGTCTTGATATCAGTGGCTTGTATATCTTCCAGTGGCCAGGATATTATCCCAGCTGGGTATCTGATTACTGGCAGGGCATAGGTGTTAATGGCCTGGATCTTATTTTTGCCATTCAGCTGACTTTTCAGGACCTGTCTTACCCTCTGTAGGTATTTGGCTGTGGCTGACTTCCGAGCTGCCTCCTCATGATTACCATTTGTCTGTGGGATCCCTAGGTATTTGTAACTTTCCTGCACATCTGTGATATTCCCTTCAGGTAGGTCAACCCCTTCAGTTGTGATCACCTTTCCTCTTCTAGATATCATCCGCCCACATTTATCTAGTCCGAATGACATCCCAATGTCTTTGCTATAGATCCGGGTGAGGTGAATTAGGGAATCAATGTCACGCTCATTCTTGGCATACAGCTTGATGTCATCCATGTAGAGGAGGTGGTTGATGGATGTTCCACTTCGGAACTGGTATCCGAAGCCACTCTTTGAGATGATCTGGCTGAGGGGGTTTAGGCCTATGCAGAACAGCAGGGGGGACAGAGCATCTCCTTGGTAAATGCCGCATCTGATGTTCACCTGTGCAATTGGCTTTGAGTTGGCCTCCAGAGTTGTCTTCCACAGCCTCATTGAGTTCTGGATGAACTCTCTTAGTGTCCTGTTGATGTTATACAGTTTTAAGCATTCCAGTATCCATGTATGTGGCATTGAGTCATAGGCTTTCTTGTAATCAATCCAGGCAGTGCACAGGTTGGTGTTCCTCATCTTGCAATCTCGGGCAATTGCCCTGTCAACCAGTAGCTGGTGTTTGGCTCCCCTGGTGTTGTTGCCTATTCCTTTCTGTGCTCTGCTCATGTATTGCTCCATGTGCCATATATATTAAACTAAGTGTTCAACAGTAAAATTATATTTTTTCCCAATTATCTGTGTAAGGTCTCACTAGGCCCTGTTTACATGGGACAAACAACCCGCTTTGGGGAGGTAAATTGGGTTAAAATGGCTCATGTATAAGAAAAACTATCTACACACCCAATTCAGGTGGATCTGATTACATTTCCAATGGAGTGAACATGGATATGTTTAGTGTTCATCATGTATACAGATGAATGTGATTAATTTAGTCTGAATGTAATCAGATAGAAAATAAAATCTCTCTGTTAAAAATAAAAATACAATATTTAGTGCAAATGCTATACCCAATTAATTTCACATACACACAGGATAACTTGTAAGTAGAACTTTTATCTTGGGTGGTCTCACTGTAATTGGCAATAATTGGTCAAATGTATCTTATCAAGGCGGCGTTATAGGGCTCTGAAAAATATAAGTTAAAAAACAGATCCAGATAGTGGAAAGATTCAAAGATGCTGTTTACACAGCTCCTCTCCACATTTCTTTGACGTTACCACGTCATTCAGTATCAAAGCAACAACAATGGTAAAATGTGCACCGTTACTGTGCTTCCTATCGCTATTGTACCAGAATATCGTTTTTATTCATTAATACCGCATAAAACACACACTTGTAGAGATCACAATTCATGAATTTATTTTGGATTTAGCCTGGAGGACCCGAAAGACAACAAAATCTGTTCCACTATGCAGGATGGAGTTGGCTTTATTATCCCCCACCTGAATGTGGTGCAGACCTGGAGGATAATGTGATGACGTGGCCCAACGTAACGAACAGCAAGATTTCATGGACTCCATTGCAATAGACAGGAAAGCTATGGACAATCTGACAGCCTCCGAGGAGGATCAGTATCTGCATATAAAGCACTAATATATAATAATAAATTGTACTCTCTCTCTGTCTCTCTCTCTCTCACACACACACAGATAGGGCTGCCAACTCCGTGAGGGGAAAATACGCTATGGCAAATCCCATCCGATTCACAGACCTGATTTTTTTTAATATAATCATCAATGGCATAAGAATTTCGCCTCATTTAAAGGCAGCTCAATGCTGAACGTAAGTTTGTTTTTAATATGGGACTATTCCATATTTAAGGGATATTTGACAACCCTACACACAAAGCACTGTAGAAGACCTGTCAATCCAGTGTACACATACAGCTCTACTGTCTATGAACATTAGCTTATATGCTAATATATGCCGTTGGCCCTGGGTCGGCCTTGGTGTGCTGGGGGGGTCTGTAGCTGCTCCCTCTTGTTCTCTGGGTTTGCGTCGTTCACGGTGGCTCTCTAGGGGCGGTGCCCTGTTTGCTTGGCCCTGCCTTGCCGTGATTGCTGTTCTGGGCTTCGGGGTCCTTGACACTTGCATGTTTGATCGGGTCTCGCCAGCTACTGCCGAGTCCCATTTCAGTGAATGATGGGACCCGCCAGAATGTGCTGAGAATCTCTCCAGAATCTTTACCCTAAACTCATTCTCTTTTTGCACTAGTGTCCTCTTCTGGCCTATTCTATTCTATTCTATTGCATTCTATTTTATACTATCAAGTCATCCACAATTATGGTGCTCACTACCGTTTTGTTTCATTATTTATTTATTGAATCTCTTTTTCTTTTGTACTGATTTGGCTTTCTTCTCTTTTTTTTTCGATTTATTTATTTATTTTTATTAATGGACAGTTAGTAGTTGGGAATAACACACCACCTTACAACTGCAATAGCACGGCCTGTTAATTTCTTTCCCTGTTCGTCCTGTCCAGTCTTTGTTTCCCCCACACATCACTGAGGTGTAGCACTGCCCTCCCTGGCTTATAATAGAGAGTTCTAACAAAGGATGTCTGCTCAGCTTTCAGGGAGGACCAATGATGGTCACACACATGCACTAAATATTAAAATATCTGGCTGCAAGACTAAAGAATGCATTGATCTCTGTGGTGTTAAACAATGAGAACAAATGCAGACCAAAAAAAAAAAAGCTTATATGCTAATCAGCTGTTTTAGCAAAACACCGATGGCAACGTTCGTGTATGACAACTTCACAATCAACAGTATTGATGGTTTCATAGCTAAAGCTTTCGTTTCATAGCCAAAGTTGCTGAATTTATCAGAATCAGATTGAAGTGGCGGCTGTCTTAACAGCGAATGACAGCTCACTTGACCGCAGTCTCTTTGTGGCAGGTTTGTGGTTAAAATACTCTCTATCTAACCACCCTTTTAGCTGTTTTCTTGAGCTTCTACATCCAATGATAGCACACGTAGTTCCCGAAACACTTTTCTGCTTGTCGTTGTCCATAATTTTTCAACCGGAGGCTGCCAGAAAGGAAGTGAAAAGCATAAGCAGGAAGTAAAGCAGAAACAGGTCGTAAGTTCATGGCGCTTTGAGCATGTTGACGTTCCATATTTGCCAGCCAATGAACAACAGCCAGGCTGCCGGACTCACAGTGCATGCGCCCCGATGGCCTCCTATCAAATGCATTATGTCACGTGTAGACTCCTGGTAGAGTTACTCTATGTTAAGTTATTGGAGAGGAGGGTGGGCGCCCCGTTCGACGTAATAAATTAACGTAAGCAAAGCGTAACTGGTTTTGTGAATATGAAAGATATCATTGCAAAGGATTAAATGACAAATATCAGAACTATGCTAAAATAATACTTAAATAAATATATCAAAGATGTTAGCCTGTCATTTTAAATATTTTGAGATCAAATTATGTTTTTTTTTCCACGTCTGCCATGGGGCGGCGCCCCTCCGTGCAAGCGGACCGGCCGCCACTGATAAATATATATATATATATACACATGTTCATTTTCAGTCCAGAGTTCTACATTTTGTGTTTTGAGGATCTAATATCAAACATAAAATTGGAAATGTTTCTGAAGAATCAACACCAAGTGGGACACAATCATGAAGTGGAACAAAATGTATTAACTCTTTTTTTTTTTTTTTTTAAAGGTACTTATTTTAAACTTTTTTAACAAAATAACCCCCCCCCCCTACATACACACACAATTTGCTGCACCTTACAGCTGCAAGTCTTTTGGGGTTTGTCCCTTATCAGTTTTTGACATCTAAAGATGGGAATTTTCATTTCAAAAATCTCAGTATGGTTAGATGGAGAGAATTTGAACAGGAGTTTCACATCTTTCACAAATCATTTTCAATTGTATGTAATGTAATCCTTTACAGCTGTCCTCTGTGTGTGCTCTGTGGATTGAGGAGCACAAGAACACCTCCCCCATGTGTCACCACTGGACGTAGAGCACGGAGTCCTTCCTTATTCACCTGACACTACCATGACAACACTTGGACTCCAGGTTGTTTTCTGTGGTCTTTAAACCCAATCCAGTTGAGCAGATTGTTCCACATGACCAGACCATTTTTACAAGGTGCCACAGGGCATATAGAAATTGTCCACGTACAGTTGTATGTGGACAATGTTGGTGTATGCGTATGTGGCCTGTTGGTGTTGGTGTTCATCAGCTCCATCACCAACTCATAACTGAGCCCTTCGCTTCTGGTCCCTTTTGCCTAGCCCTCATAAACAGTCCCATGTATAACCTCCCACAGAATCTGCCAAAACAAAACGTTTGTAACCCCAGCACACAGGCTTGCTCTTCATGCTTGAGGCCAGTTCTGCCTTTTGAGGAAACCATCTATGGAGATTCTCTGTGAATGATGATAATTCCTCCAGCAGGCTTCACTCACCTCGTCATAGAGTGGCTTGATCTAGGCAAACCGATCATCAGCTGATGTGCCTCTCCTTCTTTCATTTCTACCACCCACTACTGCACTGCTGAGATGGAGGGCACATGGTGTTTTGAATTGTCAGTAAAATGGAACCTGGAAAAAAACTGAAACCGCTCGGCACATGTGCATGAGTCATAATGACCTGGGGTCCTGGAGTGTGTTTAGGATGAAAGGTGGGCTATGGTGACATGATGTCTTGAACATCTACATCATTCCACCTCTCTGGTGATGTGCCAGCTTGACGACTGTCTCTTCTTCTGATCTGCTGTCTCAGGTGCTGGATGACTCCAGGAACAGCTGAAGAGCTTGGCTCCCAGTCTGAATAGTTATCAGAATGATCTGTTGTAAGAAGATAAAGAAATGAATTACAACTAGATAAAACTATCATCTTTCCTGTACTTTATATTTCTATAGTTTACAGTACTTTGCACTATGAAACAAAAAGGGGGTGGGGGTAAACAAACACACCATATCCCCAACAAGTGGTCAGGATGAATGACAAATTAGAAAACCAATAAAGTGTGTATCCCCTTCAAAGAAATACTACAGTATACTATTAAAATATAATGTAATATATCACATGATGTAATATAATTTCCCTTCCAATAACATATGTCCTCCCTCTGTATCAGTTGATAGTTGCCACTCTTCTCCTGTTTATCATCTCCTGACTCATCACTCTTGCAGTGAGTGCAAAGTTCCACAGCCTCCTCGAGCATATACTTTCTTTCCTTGGTCCGTTTTGCCATTCTGTGAAGTTCAAAACTTACTGAAACCTAGAAGTATGGATGCATGGGGGGTGCACAGCAGGAAATGAATGACTGTTTCCTTTACACACACACTTTGTGGCCAACCTGAGTTTTTCCTATTAGTGTCATACATCATTCTTTCAGTGATTCATTGGCTAAAAGCCAAATTCAATTGGCTTGGTCAGCTCCTGGGAAAAGAACGAGTATACCATTCTGCCATTGTCACATGTCATGTATTACTGCCTGAAAAAGCTCTTCAGGTGAAATGAGGTGTCAATCAAACATTTAGACCTTGGTGGACATGAAAATGTCATCACTGTTTGCTTATGTTCTCACCTCGTCATAGGAACCCGCTTTATCCTCAGTAGGGTCACAGGGGACCTAATTCGGCTCCAATGGGTGAAGGCGGGGTACACCCTTTATGAGTCTCCAGTTCATCTCAGGGCTGAACATATATAGACAAACAATCACTGTCACATTCACACCTATGGACAATTTAGATTAACCATGTTTGCCTATATTATAAAAGAATATATGAAAATAAAAACCAAGATATTGGAATTCTGGCTGCTGCTGGATAACAAATGTCGAGAGACAGAATTTTAACACGTCAAGCAATCTCTGCAAATTACACTTCATGACATCCTGTCACACCCCTAATATTTTATACAGTATTTTTACTCAAACTACAGCCTTGACTGAATAAAAACAAAACAAGTGCCAGGCCTGTACACTAACATTTTGTTGGCGGCTTCAGTGGTGTCGCGGTTAAACACGAGCACCAACAGGAAATGTGTTGAACAAGCAGCCAAACACTATTAGTGGCGCCAGTGCCTCCTGCACTTATGCCAAAGTTGAAAAGTCTCCAGTTCCTTTTTAGTTCCTTCAGTCATTAACCTGTTAGATCGCCTGAACAACCAACCAAACCCCTGCTCGCACAAAAACAGACAAATCTTACTATTACTGAGAATAGCATGACAAACATTTATCCCATTTTTGTACCTGTAAACCTCTATTTTCTGTATTATTTTTTAAGTTTGTTACATTTAATTTGTTATTACCTCCATCAAGGAGGTTATGTTTTTGCCAGAGTCTGTCTGTCTGTTATTTAGCAAGATAACTCAAAAAAGTATGGATGGATTTTGATGAAATTTTCAGTCTGTTTTGGGGGTGTCACAAGGCACAAATGATTAGATTTTGGTGGTGATCCGGAAGAGATCCTGGATTCTGGATCACTGTGAAATGTTACATTGCGGTAAATGGAGAATACATTTGAAAGTGATCCAGAATCCAGGATCTCTTCCGGATCACCACCACCATTTGTTCCTTGTGACACCCCCAACACAGCCTGAAAATGTCATCAACCCCCCCCGATCACCACCAAAATTTGTATCATTTCCAGATCTCCCTGTTGAATGTTCTGCACTTCTATAGTTAATTTGCACCTTCATGCAAAGCTCTTTACATTAGCCTCACATTCACCCATTCACACACACTCATACACCAGTAGGTTTCTACTGCCGCCAACCCTTCGGCAGTGTTGGGAAAGTTCACCTTGATTAGGAACTAGTTCAAAGTTCAGTTCAAGTTACTCAATATGAATTAGTTCAGTTCATCGTTCATTCTTTTAAATTATGAACTAGAAGTTCATGGATCCCAAAATGAACTTTTTCGTTCTTTTTTGTGTTATTATTGTAAACGTATTATTAACCGTTTCTGACGTTATCCTGTAGTCAAAAAATCAGGGGAAAATACCGCCCCTTCAAGGCGGAAGTAAGTACCTTACCCCGGGGCTAACTTCCCTCTCACAAGGAGCGGTTTCAGTAAGCTTCGTTTTCAATGTTTATTTCCAAGAACAGGACAACATCTGCTCTGGCCACCGGTCACACTGTACATTTAACTCTTTTTCTCCGCTCCCAAAAACTCTCTGCACCCCTCTCTCTCGCTGAACAGATGAAAATGAGTTATCATAAACACATTTCTAACATTAATCTAACATAACATTTCCAGTTTTCTACATCTACACACTCACACCCACATTTTTTTTTAACCATATTGCTTTAAAACCTCTTCATAATCCCATAACACACACTGAAATAGAATTTTGCAAAAAAAAAAACAAACCTGAAATGTCCAGAGGGTAGAACTGAGGAGAACTCCGGCCAATCATTGTACTGATCATCTTTACAATGATTGATATGTCCATCAAATATTATCAAATGTCCCTGAAAGTACATGGTTCTGAGTGGCTACCCCCCCCCCCCTCCCCACACACACACTCCTCTGGTTAACAATCATGCAATTGACGATCGCACCCCCAACCCCACCCAGGATACAGGAACTATCCCAAATTGGAGAGTTCCAAAGCTGGCAACCATAGCATAGTGGGTCGCATCTACTTTCAGTTTCAGCAGCACCATGGAAGTGAAGGGAGGTACAGACAGCAGCTCCTCCCTCTCCTTGTAATTACACCTACACCTCTCAGAAGTCCTGTCTCTGTCAGATTCTGAACCATAACCTACTCTAAAATTCTAAATCTGCCCATTATTATTTGGGTTGAGGCTGTAGCCTAAACAAACCAAGTGAACAGGTCATATAATTCAGATCATGGCTACATTGGTTTTCGAAGGGGTACAGGGGGATACTTGATCGTCTTATCGGTAAAAAGTTCAGTCAGATGACTTTCTTTTGCTTTAATCCCTGCCTTTGGACAAAATACATATTACACTATAAGGTCACTGAAACTTGTTGGATTTTTTTTTCACTTGTCGTAGATTTTCCAAAGCAGAAGTTAGTATGTACTACAAAGAAATGAAGTGAATGAATCCAGAAGCTGATTTGTTCTGTGTATTCATTCCACACCGTGTACAGAAGTTCACAGTTCTGTCTGTTTGATAACTAACCTCATCTCCAAAGCAGTGGTGAAACCCTGCATAGCCGTTTTATGCTTCATAACCTCTGCATTCCTCCTCTGGCAGCACTTGCCGACTTTGTCATGTTTCACTGAATGAACTTAAATGACAAAGTTCAGAACAAGGACAAGAGGCAAAAAAAGATGGTGTTCCTCTGTGACAAAAAAAGAGGTTTAGTTTGCATTTACTATTTGTTATGTGGTGACTGTGATAGCTGAGAAGTAGAACTTGACTTCATCTTAAGTGCATCAGAAGACGAAATCCGACACAATCGCGAGACTCATTTCCCATCAAGGCAAAGCAACACAAGTTAATTTATACTGTACATTTCATACTCGGATGTAATGCAGTGTTCTTTAGATGAATAAAAGTAGAATCCAGAGGGAAAAATAAAATAAACTGCTTACACAATACAATTTTGAATATAGAAGAGAATGCATGGTACATAAAATCATAATGGAAAACAATAAAATAAAGTAATCTTTTTGAATAATATTTTAAATGAGGGGGTTGAGGACAGGAGAGGTATGAGAAGTCTCCGCCCCTTCTGGGAGGCTCATGGGTGCTAAGATCAGAAATTAATGAATGGTATTCAATGGGAAATGAAATGATAAAATGGTATCTGGTTTGTCATGTGACCTGAATCACACACATGTTGTACCTCATAATAATTGCTAATTATTGATGTGTGTTTCAACTGCTTCTGTTAACCAACGGCTGACTCATTTCTGAGTTGTGACGGTGTGACATTAGCATGCTGTCATCTCCTGCCCTGCATGTTTTTTTGGTTTTTTTTTCTTGGCTTTTTTCCAGTATGTTGGGAGTGAATGAAGCATGGCTCCCCCCAACAGCCGCACTACCCGGACATTTCCATGTGTGATGGGCGTCGCCTGGGGGTGCACACCTGGGCCGACGCGCACACACACACACACACACACACTTACCTGCTACGGAACGAAATGGAGACACTTCCGCCTCACCCACTAAATACCCATAATTTGCGCGCTTCAACAGGATACATGACCATGGACTAAACCATTAGTGACAGGAAATGAACATTCATACATTGTTTTTGTTTTTTTGTTGGGTTATATGTATGTAGTGTAATTTGTGTCACTGTTTAAAGGCTTTAATTTGATTTCATTCTGGGTTATGTGTTATGTAAATACTGTAGATTGGGGGTTAATTGAATAATGTAGTAATGGTATGATTGTGGGTGGAGTTTAGGAATATAAAAAGTGGGAGATGTTAGTGTGGGTTGTAGAGTTGCCGATTGAGACAGTGTTGGAGTAAGCTGAGTTTGAAGAATTAGAAGTAGAATTTAAAGCAAGTGTGTGGCTGAAATCTGTGTGCTGAATGGTGATTAAGATAAAGTTATTTTATTTGAGATCTCTCGTAAATAGTGGACTTGGTGAATATAAACAAAAAACACAAAAGTCGCGTCGCCCGAGCCATTATTCCCATCTTGCTAAACAAACCCGTGACATGAGTAAAACCTGTTAATAATGTGGACTACACGCCTGGAGAACATGTAACGTCACCACAGACTCCACAGCTGAGTGAAGTGTCACGTCACATACACCACTCATTGTAGTCTCTTACTAAGCCCACATAGACTTAGACTTCCTTTATTGTCATTGCACAAAGAACATACACAACAGTGATATTTGGCAATGAAACGTCGTTGCCTGGCTTCCGGGACCCACATACTTAATTAAATAAATAAATAAAAACAGCTGAAATGAGTGCAGAATATAATAAATAGTTAAGGAGATTGTAAACAGGATAATAGTGCAAAACAGTATAACAAATGTGATTTGTGTAAACAGGTAGGTGGATGTGTGTGTGTGTGTGTGTGTGTGTGGGGGGGGGTTATTTGGCATTTAGCAGTTTGATGGCCAGGGGGAAATAGCTATTTCTGAATCTAGTAGAACCTTCTGCGAGATGCCAGGCGGGAGAAAAGTCTGTGCTGGGGATGAGTGGAGTCAGAGAGGATCCGGTGGGCTCTGGATATGCAGCAGCTCTCTGCTATGTCCTGGATCGTGGGGAGCGGGGCACTGATGATCTTCTCCGCTGTCATCACCACCCTCTGCAGATTCTCCCAGTCTGAGGCCCTGCAGCTCCCAGACGAGACAGAGATGCAGCTGGTCAGCAGGGTGTCTATTGTTCCTCTGTAGAAGGTGGTTCGGACAGGGGAAGAGAGGGAGGCTCTTCTCATCCATCGCAGGAAGTGCAGGCGCTGCTGTGCCTTCTTTGCCAGGGAGGAAGTGTGGAGTGACCAGCTGAGGTCATCTGTGATCTGGACCCCCAAGTACTTGGTTGTGCTCACGATTTCCACTGCTGTGTCATTGATGTGGAGGGGTGTGTGGCTGGGTCTGGATCTCCTGAAGTCTATGATGATCTCTTTGGTTTTGTCGAGCTTCAGGACCAGATTGTTCACCTTACACCAGTTCACAAGATGTTGCACTTCCTCCCTTTAGTCCAATTCCTTATTGTCCTGAATGAGACCCACAACTGTTGTGTCGTCCGCATACTTCAGGATGTGATTGCGCTGTGCTGTACCTGGGGTGACAGTCGTGGGTCATCAGGGTGAATAGCAGGGGGCTCAGAACGCATCCCTGGGGTTAGCCGGTGCTCAGGGAGATGACACTGGATGTATTCTTACCCACTCGGACAGACTGGGTTGTCAGTGAGGAAGTCCAGCAACCAGTTGCACAGGGATGTTCTGAGACCCAGGGGCTCCAATATGCATACCAGGTCCTGGGGGATGATTGTGTTGAATGCTGAGCTGAAGTCCAAGAATAGCATCCGTACGTGGGTGTTCCTCTCCTCCAGGTGCTCCAGGCTCAGGTGGAGAGCAGTGGAGATGGCATCCTCAGTGGAGCGATTTGGCTGGTATTCATATTGGTGAGGGTCGGATGATGGGGGGAGTATGGAGATGATGTGGGCCTTAACAACCCTCTCGAAGCACTTCATGATGATGGGTGTAAGTGCAACGGGGCGAAGGTCGTTAAGGCATGTGATGGCTGGTTTCTTGAGCACTGGAATATTATAAGCCACTTGAAACATGGGGGGACGACAGCCTGGTTCAGTGAGGTGTTAAAGATGTCTGTGAGCACTTGGGCCAGCTGGTCTGCACATTCCTTGATCAGCAATCCTGGGATGTTGTCAGGGCCTGCAGCCTTCCGTGGGTTGACCTTCCTCACGGCTCTCCGCACTGCAGTGGTTTCGACCCTGAGTGCCTGTTCGTCGGGGTGGGGGGTCGCTTTCCTTGCAGGTCTGTTATTCAGAGCCTCAAACCTTGTTGTTCAGCCCATTTAGGAAGCCGATGTCGTCCTGACAGGGTGTGGGTGTGGCTTTGTGGTCCGTGACAGTCTGGAAGCCCTGCCTGCGCTTTGCTCCTCTGATGGCACGGTTCAGATTCACTCTCGCTGATCTGAGTGCTGTCGCATCACCAGATTTAAATGCAGCATTACGCTCCTTCAGTCTATCCCGCACCTCCTTGGTCATCCAAGGCTTCTGGTTTGTCCGAGTGACAATAGTTCTGGTGACTGTGAACTTCTCCATGCACCACTCTATGTAGCTGAGCACAGATGCAGCGTACTCACCCACACTCCTGTTGCAGCCTCTTTGAATATGTTCCATTCAGTACACTCAAAGCAGTCTTGCAGTGCAGACATGGCTCCCTCACCCACCCTCACCCACCCACAGCAGGCTTTTCTCTGGTAAACAAGGGCTGGTATGCAGGAATTACCATAGCAGAGAGATGGTCGGAGGAGCCAAAGTAGGGGCGGGGTGCTGCTCTGAAGGCATTCTTGATGTTAGTATATACCAGATCCAGTGTATTTTCCCCTCTCGTGGCAAAATCCACATGCTGATAAAAATTACGGTACGGTCTTGATGTTGGCCTGGTTAAAATCTCCAGCAACAATGAAGACTCCTCCGGGTGTGTGGATTGCATGCCACTGATGGCACGGTAGAGGATATTGAGGGTCTGTTTACAGTTAGCACAGGGTGGTATATACACAGCTACAGTGATGACACAGGTAAATTCCCCGGGCAGATAGAAGGGTCTGCATCATAAACTCTATGTCTGCACAGCAGTGACTGGAGACCAGAGTAGCGTTGTTACACCAGCTGTTATGAGTGTAGATGGAAACGCCTCCCCCCCAGGTTTTACCTGTTAGAGCATGGCTTCTGTCCGGCCTGAATGTTGTTAGCCCCTCCAGGCTTATAGCAGTGTCCGGGACAGACGTCTCAGTGAAAATGAGAATGCAGCAGTTTCTTGTCTCCTGTTTTGAATTAAAGTCCAGCTTCAGGTAGTCCAGTTTGTTTTCAAGGGAACTCTTCTGGGGCTGATCTTCGCTGCTTTGGAGGCTGCTGGATCTGACCGGCGTAGCAGACCGAAGTTGTATAGAACGGTCCATGTCTCTGGGCTTACAGAATACATGTCCCTAACAATTTCCCTTAAACCAGGCATGTCCAAACCTTTTCACAAAGGGCCGGTGTGGCTGCAGGTTTTTGTTCCAACCAAGCAGCAGCACACCAGACTTGACTCAATTAATCAACTGATGTCAGTCTTCAGAGAGTTGATTGGTCAAACTGTGTACCCTTAGTTGGTTGGAACAAAAACCTGCAGCCACACTGGCCCTTTGTGGAATAGTTTGGACAAGCCTGCCTTAAACTGTTTATAACCTTCTGGTCGTATACTATTCTATACTACTACTATACTAAAACCTAACGTCATGTTTGCTTTCATCATAAACAGGTGGTCTGTCTATGACACATCAAATATTTATTATTAAACACTATCATATGTGACCCGCCACCACGAAACCAGGCATAAGTCGCGCTGAGCCGTTCAGAGCTACAGCCAAATTTAGGCTGGAAGGTGATTTCTTATTTGTGTTTACACCTTATCAAAAAACGGTACCTTAACACCTCTATGTTCAGTTCCTGTGGTCATTACATTGAAATCCAATCAATAAAGGTGTTTATTGGGTCAATTATTTAAGCGGTGACAAAAGTTCAGGTATTGCTGAGCAAAGACAAAGACGACTTCCACCTCTTTTCGCCGAACAAACCGATCTCCGTTCCGTGGGTAAACATCCAAGTGTTTGGTACGAGGTAAAAGCTTATATTGAATATTCTGTCCAATGGTGTAAGCCAAATGATTATAATACGTCACACTTCTGTCCTATTATTATAATATATAAAACTTCTGTGACATGTCCATCAGAGTGTCCTTTAACATCTGTGAATATTTTTTGTCAATCGGATACAAATTATTATGCGTTGCTAAGGACTTCCTACCCCAAAACAGTCCAAAACTTTAATGGACAATATCTAAAAATATGCAAATTGCATAATAGGTCCAAATGTGGATATTAAAATGACCATAACTTTGGTTCTACTTGTGATAGAAACATCATTTTTTCACCATCTTAAACCTTAGTTTCCACTCTACCAATCTACACAGATAACTGCCTGGTTTCGTGGTGGTGGGTCACATATGTGAATTTCTGAGCATTGTCAAATGGAATCAGAATTTAGTTTGACTAACTGCATTCACTTTCATTCAATATTTTTGTGAGCTAAGCACCCATGGACCGGAAGTAGAAGGGCGTGACTGAGCCTCCCCACTGGATTGAACATGATCCTGTCATATTTTGGGGGGAGGAGGGGTGCAACGATCCTTGCAAGACCTATTTTTATTGACTTCTCATCAGCCACATATTATAGCTGAAAGATTACACAGTCACAGTATTGGTCTGGGAATAATCTGTTGGCTGATGGACTTTGGGGCAGTGAGGGTCGACAACGTCATATCTGACCTTCTTTCTTTCTCTGCCGGAGCACCACAGGGGTGTGTGTCATGTCCCCTGTTTTATTTAAAGGTTGTATCAGTCTAGTCAGCATTCAGAAGTGCCACATCATCACATTCACAAATGATTCTGTGTTTGTGTTCTTCCTCAGCAGCGATGACCCTGTGGTTGGTGACTGGTTTAAAGCCTCATTATGGACAAATGTGTCAAAAACTAAGTAGATGTCAGTGGATTTCAGGAAAAATCTGACCTGTCCTGATTAATAGTCTTAGCGGGAGTGTGTTACGGGGTTCTTCAACTTAACCAAAAGAATGATATGGCGAAGTCAAAAAAAAAAGCGATTTATTGTGCTCTTTTTTCAAGGTGAAGAAAAACTGTTTTTTTGTGCTCAGTAACAAACAATAAATAAGTAGCAAAAAGTAAAAAAAAAATTATGTTTCTTCCATTGAAGATATTTTTCTCTCTCTGTTACTTACCTAGTAACAACCTCCAAGTGACTCTGCTGATTCTTCTTTTTGAATTTTTTTTACGGTTGTCAAACGGCTTCTAAGCTGCAATACCGCCACCTACTGTTCTGGAGTGTGAGTCAGGATGAATATTCTCCTCATCTCACCTAAACTTACCAAAAAAAAATCCTATCCAAATCTACTTTCTAATATTATACACCTACCCACATCTAATAATTATCTTAATCATATTCTTTTAATTAGTTTTGTCTTCCTTAAAAATGTAATAAGCATGTGACACAATTCTGCCCCTGTCTATTTATTTTTAGCTTCATACTTCATACGTTGCTCACACCTCCCGTCATGATGTTTACCTATCCTATACATCACACTGTTCATCCTTGTGTGCCCAAAATGTAATCTAGCTTCTTCTTCTCTGTTCCCACTGACCTTCCTCATACTCCCAACCTGCCTTTGAATTCCATAATACCACCTTCGTGTTTTCTCCTCTTCCCACCTTTTCTTAATCTTGTGTTTGATAATACTCTTAAACTCTGTTTTACTAAATGGTACTGTGATGTCTATTTTGCCCTTTTCTGGTGCCTTCTGTGCACATTCATCAGCCCTCTCATTTCCTCTGCTGGTACCCATACCAATACTGTCTCTAACCCCATCATTTGAATTCTGAATGCTGTTTGCTTTATTTCCCATAATTAGGTACGGGTATTGTTAGGGTTTTTTCTGAAACCAATAACTAAACAATACCAGATAACTAAACAATACCAGGACCGATACCGAAAAAAAATCTTATTGATTAGTTCCCGTTTTTTATTGCAACAAGCAAAAAACAAAACTATAAGTTAAATTTTTTTAAAAAGTAAAAAAAAAAAAAAAGTGTTCAAGTAATTTTAGTACCAGTATTGAACTTGTTTTGCACATGAAGCATAAGCATATTCAGTCTTTCAGTTTTGCAATAGTGGTCCACCATGTGATAGCCACTTTTTGCACCTGAGCTAACTCCTGAATAAGATTTGCTTTTTCAATAGAGTACCAAGCAGGAATAAACCTATTGGAAAGATCATCCCTAGACGGTGGTCGGTAGCGATGATTAAGGGCTGTGGTCATCTCTCAATATTTAGTGCAAATGCTATACTCACTTAATTTCACATACACAGGATAATACAGGATAATATATATTTGAACTTGTAAATAGGATAACATAATAATCATGAATTACAATCATAAATAATCAGGAAATTAGCAGTAGGCCTAATTTATTTTAACTTTATAAAAATAATGATGAAATTAGCAGTAAATTTATATAATGCAATTTATTATAAAATCAACAATGAATTCACTGTAGCTGACTATTCACAATTCTACATATTTTTTTACACTTTACGTTTTGTATATTCACCTGAACCATGGTGATTCTACAGTAGAGAAAAATTGCAGTCCCTTGACTACAAACTTGGTCATGGCCCTATGGATTTCCTCCACATTATCTTTTGGCAAATTGGCCCTTTTAGCAAATGTGAAGGGATACTAATGCAACTGTATAAATCCACAAGTATGTGTTGGCACTAAGCATAAGCATTGCAGTGGTCTACTTATATTAATGCAAGCATTATAATCAATTCAAGCATTATAATCAATTCAATGTCATTATAGCGTCAAATAATAATCTATTTTCTTTCTAATCCGAAGTTGCAGCACACACGCAAATTCTAACAAAAATTTAACATTTGGATTACCAGCGTCCAACATCGTTTTTCATCACTTAAAAACACCAAAACAAAAACAAACACTAACGTTTCCATCTAACATTATTTCTTAAAAAAAGTTTGCTTAAGGGGCGCTACCTGGACTCAAAATAATTAATAATAATTAGAGGTGCTCTATTGGATAGGAAAAAACAGCAAAAACAAAGAAAAATTCCAAGGCACTCTCTTAAAAGTGAAGAATAAAAAGCCTTTATTAAACTGGCTTGGTTACAAAAACCTATAAAATCATATAAAAACATATAAAAACCCCAACACGTTTCGGCATAAATGGCCTTCATCAGGGAGTCAGGATTACATTACAAGAACCTTATTTCTTATTTTATTTAGGCTACTAGCTAACCCTACCTGAATGGCTGTCGTCGTCAGTGCTGCAAATGCTTAGCGTAGCATCATCACGATGGTTGTCAGGTGTAGCAGTGGGGGTCTGCTGTAAACAGTCAAAGACTGTACAGCTGTACAGCTCTCTGCTCTCAGGTTTATCCCACGTCAAATCAAATGCTTCATTAAATTAGATGTTTCCCCCTTTACAAGAAATACTTTTAATGCATTTGTTGCAGGTGGCATTGTCACTGTCTTTGCGACTGAAATGGAGCCACACTTTCAAAGTTTTTCCCCTTCGGCACATTGTGGTCTTGTCTTGGTCGTGTCGGCGAATGCGTGCGTTTTGTTTACAAGATGCACGTGTTACTTCGATAGGTAATTAGGGTGGAGACCTCACACAAAAGTCTGTGGCGTGCGTGTCGGCAGCCATCTTTGGAAAGGACAACCCATTACAAATGAATTGGCTCTGCCAGCCTAGCAACAATCACCAAGTTGAAGTACCGTTTGCAGGAACCGAATGCTTCTACGGCACCGAAGCAGATGGTACCTATGGCACCGGTACCTATTTAGAACCGGTTCTCGATACCCATCCCTACCCATAATATATCCTGTCTACTGTCAGAGTAATTTTCCTTTAAACTGATTATTGCTGAACTTGAGTCTGACCCTATAACAGTCCTCAGTGGTTTCACGTCCTCCACCCAGCGTATACCCATAACCCATCATCAATTCTCTTTAAAATGTTAACTTTGAATTCTGGAACTACCACTGTAATACCAACCTTGTCTGTTCTGTTCTTTGATGCATCTGTATACATTTCCAAATGATTATAATATTTGCTTCTAATATATTCTTCTAAAACCTATGGCTGTAACACCTTGTCTTTGCTTCTTGTTCATCTTTCCAGGAGTTTGGTATCAACTACTATGTCTGGTAGAATCCATGGACATATTGTTGTGATAGTTACTGTTGGGCTGATGTTTATCTCATTTATTTCTAACTCTTTTGTTTCACGTTCCATTATCCATCCAACACTTTTCATTGTTTTATTCTCCTTGTCCCAAACTCTCTTCTGATGGAAAGATGCCCTCTTTTTAAATCCTGACACCCCCCCCATCAATTAAATGGTAAATGGACTGCGCTTATATAGCGCTTTTCCACCTTCATGGTGCTCAAAGCGCTTTACATTAGGCTCACATTCACCCATTCACACACACACTCATACACCAGTAGGTTTCTAAGGTTTAAGGTCAGTCCTACTGGGGGCCTAAGTCAGGGTTCAGTGTCTTGCCCAAGGACACTTCGACATGTGGACAGCCAGAGCCGGGACGCAAACCGCCAACCTCTCGGTCATTGGGCGACCCACTCTACCAACTGAACCACAATATTAGGCCATATCTCCCATACTTCAGAACATTTTACACATCCATTGATACCATAAATATAAAAAATATAATCGACACAATACCATTCACATGAAATTTCCACACTGGCCAGAAAAATATTAATAGAATGAATTTGGAGCAAAATTTGGTGTCACCTTGACTTCAGAGGATGGCGTCCTGCGCACGACATAATATAATGTGGAAGTCAGCGCAGCACTGGGTTTGACAGCAGTGTGGTGGATCTGAGGTGTAGAGTGGCTTTAAGTTTGTAAAGTGACTTAACTATGGTAAGAATGAATGAAGAATGATGCAAAACTAAAAACAGATGAAAAGACACTGTGAAGGAAGGCAGTGTGACATGTCATGACATTACACACCTGTAACTGAGGTGAACAGAGACAGAACTGAAGTAATGGAAAAATGTAATGAGATGAAAACAGTGGAAAAAGTCACCAAAAAACAAACAAACCCAAAATGACACAAGACATGTAACAAAGCAACATAAGGAAAACTACCTCAAAGAATGGGTGAGTTAATTATGAACCACATATTGCAAAGTGAACATGATATACTAGATGCAACAAATACAAGAACTATGTCAAATATGATGAGCCAAAAAAAAATGTCTGAGGCAAAATAAAATGAAAACTCTCTGAGAATGCAGACCTCCGCCAAGGCAGACCTCCCCCCTCTGAATGAAGAGAGGTCCACCAAGGAGGTTATGTTTTTGACAGTCTGTCTGTTAGTTATCAAGATAACTCTAAAAGCTATGGACGGATCTTGGTGAAAATATCAGGACATGTTGTGGGTGTCACATGGAACATGTGATTAGATTTTGGTGGTGATCTGGAAGAGATTCTGGATCACTTTGAAATTTTACATTGTGGTAAATGGAGAACTAGAAAAGTAGACCTCCACCAAGGTAGGTCTGTACTCTCAGACCTACCTTCAATTATTCTATCTGCCTGCCTGCCTGTCTGTCTGTGTAATGATCTGTTATCAGATATATCAATATTTCAGCATTGATCTGCACATCACTACCCTGCAGATGTGACCTATAACACACCCTACCAGGATGTTCATATAATGACTTCTATAGTATTTCCATTAGTTTTATAATCTATCTACAGCCATGGATCTGTGCTGCAGGAGTGAAGACAGTTAATATAATTCAGGTTAACCAGCACAAAATGTTCCTCAAAGACTCACTCTCTACTTCTATACTTATATTTCGTCGTATATTTCAAAGGCTGGTCTTTTTCCCTTTTCAACGAGTAAAGAAGTTGAATCTATGTTTTGTTGTAAGACAATCACATTTTAGGCTTTTGGTGGTCACTGTATGTCTGCCAAAAAGGTGAGGATTTTTCAGTCATCAACTGGGTCAATGGTCCTGGAGGCGCAGAGAACAGAGGGCTCCATTAGTCCAGAAGGTTCAATAGTAACAGCTGTTCTTTCTGAAATATGGTTGACGCAGCACAGTGTGGTGTTGGAAGTCTGGAAGCATGGGAAAGTGAGATGAGGTAAGCCTTGAGGTCACGTGGACCTGGATGAGATGGATTTTCCATGACGTGATGTAGACAGACTGGACTCTGCTGATTGATGCAGGAGCATCAGTCCACTTCCCTGGTGCCAAAGGGAGGAAAAAGCTACGACCAGGAAGGATCACAGCATGCAGACTGTCTGACGGAGGCCTTTAGGTGTCTTTGTAGACTTGGTCCAGTGGTACTAGTGTAGACCTGGTCAGTGGTACGAGTGAGGAGCAACGAGTGAAGAGTCACATTAAAGAGACGTTGGCTAAAGGCTGGAAGAGCTGCAAGGGTTTGAAAGTAGACAAGGGGGGCAGGGGTACAGAGTCCAAGCTCAGACACAGGAGAGTTCTGGACCAGGACCTGAGCAGATGTTGGATCTGATGTATACTATGAGCCGCATGGGAGGAAGTAAGAGGAATTCATGTTCAATGTCAAGATCACACAATTCTTCCTATAAACAGGGTTTTGTTTTTTTTTTTTACAAACCTGGAGTCTGAAGAGTTCTTTAATGTTGATTAACCCGTATAGGCCCAGATTAACCCATATAGACCCAGATTAACCAAATAGACCCAGATTAACCAAACAGACTCAGATTAACCATATCGACCCAGATTAAACCATATAGACCAGTGGTCCCCAAACTACGGCCCGCCTCCACATTTGGTCCGGCCCCCTGAACAATACCAGAGACCATTTAGACTTTTTTTATATATATGTGTATTTGTATTTGATAACAAAGTTGGACTTTTGCAATAAATTGTTCCATAGTTATGAACTATTTTCATTATTAATGAAGCAGAGAGCGTGGGGTTGTCTCCAGGATTTGGTTCAGAGTGGCAAGGTGTGGGTTGTGGTTCCGATTAAAGAACACAGATACAGATGTACTCATTGAAGGTTTATTCACTGCGGTCTGTAATAATACAGTAACACTCACTATAACAATATATACATACAATAATGAATTAAGACCGACTATATGAGTCACTCACATGTATTACATGGGTCATGGAACACACACATCACTCACAGAAATCACAGATGACAGCTAGCAATGCTAGCTGCTAGCATATTATCATATTAGCTTCAACAGCACACCGGCGCTAAACAGCATTAGCTTATACAGTACAACATGCTAACATCTACCTGAACTGTACTGTGTTATTTATCTGACCTTGTGGCATCTACACACAGTAATAAACCAGGAATAGATGAATAAAAAAGAGAAAAAGAAGCAGAGATGGTGAACTTAGCATGGTTACCACAGCGGCTAATAAAACAGGACTGCGTTCATAACCGTCGTAACAGCGTTCAACAGCATGGGACATTTGAAAACTTACAGAAAAGGAGTTATTCCTGAACAAATATAACCAAATGAACTGTGTGGGCTTTCTAACAATTAACTATTCTTAACTAGTTTGACACAATAATTGTGACAGACGCTCATATGAGTCATTTAAGTCAGAGATTCTGCTCTGACAACTAAGCTGAACTTGGACCTATTAAGATGAAGAAGTTTATGTTCTATGGGCCTTTTTTCTGTGAAGAACCCACAGAGGGTTATTTATTTCATAAACAGTTTTTTTTTTTACATTTAGGCACTCCTGCTTTCGTCACACTTTTTCTGTTACAAATTGACCCCGGCCCCTCATCTGAGAAGGGAAAAGTTATGTGGCCCTCACTGGAAATAGTTTGGGGACCCCTGATATAGACCCACATTAACCCATATAGACCCAGTGCTTTTTTCCTCTACATTCAGTGTCATATTACTATTGATATTATTATTATATTATATTACCATTTATTTTAATATTATCTGTTATTCCACGTTTCCAGTGTAAATCATATATTTTCCTGTATTTAACTCACTGATTATAAAGGTGTTCAGTAAAACTCTGATTAAAGTTGAGGGTTATAATATCAAAACAGAGAAAAGTATATCCACTGTCATTGATCAAATTCCATGGGTCTCATTGGTTAATCAATGAGCCCCCTGTCATGACCTCCGCTCCGGTGACCTTTCCCCCAGTCACTTCCACACTCACCTGGTCCCGCACTGCGCAGCTGCAAGCCGTTCCTCATCTGTGGCTATAAAAGCAGTAAGGCTTGCAGTTGCCAGTGTGGGACCATTCAGTAATGTCACCTCCATAACCCGGACATTCAACATCACCACGGACTCTGGCCGTTTGTTCCCAGGTTTTGTGTCTGTCTTGTCTTTATGTTGTGTTTTTGTTATTAAATTCTTTTCCCTTCAGCACTGTGCATTGGAGTCCTCATTCACCTCACCCCGATCCTGACCCCCCCCCCCCCCTTAAAATAATCATTCAAGTAAAATTAGATGAAAAGCACTGGGAAAAAAAAGCTAAATGGTTCATAAATATAATTTTCATACTATTAATGATCATTTTTAATCAAAAGTCTGTAGGTCTAGCCTAGGATCTAGACTGTCCCCAGTGGCCGCAAATGGTATTTGCTACGGGGGAAAGTCTAGAAAGTCTAGGCGAATTTGTGGGCGGGATAACCGCTGTCTGTCAAGTTTTCTCTTTATACAACGCCACGCCATTGGATGGGTAACCAGTCAGAGCCAACCAGTCAGAGCCAACCAATCAGAGTGATGAACATGGATTTCGTAGACGGCGTCACCGGAAGAACACACCAGAATGTAGTCTCAAAACGAGTGCAGCAGCTTAGCTAGGACTCCCGTACACTATTTGGCACCGGCCGCTTCGGATCTCCTCCGGGTCGCCTTTGCCGAGTTGTGCTGCTCGTATTCCCAGTTTTTCGGCCTCTTGCAACTGGTCATCCATTAGGGCTAAAAGGGGTGACACAACGATCACCAGCGGGTTGTGCAGACCCATGCGTCGTCCCACTAGCGGAGCCAGCTGATAAATCAAACTTTTGCCATACCCGGTGGGCAAAACTCCGACAACGTCCCTTTTTTCCAAAAACAGCTTAAGTGCCGTTTTCTGCTCCTCTCGCAGGGAAAACTGTAATTTTAAATCACCTAGCGTTGCTGCCAAAGCCAGCTCCAATGGTTGTTCCTGGTGATGAGCCATGTTGTCTAGCAGCTAGCAACTGGTGTTACGGCAATGTGTGCTAGCTGCTACGTCTCTGCGACTACAACATTACGTGTCGTATTTGTGTCGTCATGAGGCAGGGTGGGCTCCAATCCCGCCCCTCGCGATTTGATTGGTCCGGTCCATTTTGGATTTTCAGATCCGAGGCTGTCTAGTCTTTCTCCCCGTAGCAAATACCATTTGCGGCCACTGGGGACAGACTAGATCCTAGGCTACTGTAGGTCAAAATACCAAAAACATTGTGTTTTGTATGAACGACAATATTATTAACTTAATCATCCATGTTTACAGTATTGTTAAAAAAAAGGGTAATTAATGCACAGGTTTGCAGAATTCAGCCAGATAAAGATAGATTTATTTATTTATGTTATTTTCCTCAGTTAGCTATTTTCATTTCTCATTTTCCTCAATTTGCCTTTTTCTGGTAAAGGACCAGAACAAACAAATAACTGTATATTTATCCTGTGGTATTAAGTTCAAAATAGATTTATCAAGTCTAAACAAAGCTTTTAGGATGTTTCTTCACGTTGCACATGATGGTGTAGTGTGTGACAATAGAGAATAGAATACAGTGGCCTACATGCTTTCACCATACTTAATTACTACATACGTAATCCAAAACTACACAGTAATGCAGTATTATCTTAAATAGCGTCTAATGTGAAAACATTCCTTTCATCCATTTGAGACTTGACTTGGAAGAAGTGACTTGTGAACATCTCTGACTCTCAATACCAGTGATGGATCCCAATGTTGGACATGATAGGCTGCATTTACAGAATTGATTGATTATCATGAGAATATATTGATCGGGTGATTTCTCAATTAGGCTCCACGAATGACCAGGAAGAGAGAACCTCTTTAACCCTTTTACCCCTGATGCGCTGATGGAAGGTTTAGTGTAAAAATTCAGAAAAATTCAAGCTTTTTTTTTTTATTGTCATTTTACTGAGAATTTTATTGATAGAACTGATGTACAGGTGTCAAAAAGCAACTTATTTAGAAAAAGAAAAAGCCCAAACTAAAACTGCTGGAAATAAATTACAACACTGGTAATTTCTTCTTTTTTTTTCTTTTTTTTAACTTCATTTTGGGGGGTTTTGGGAGGGGGGGGGGCATTTTTTCACGTTATTTGCTATTTTGTGAATATTTATTAGTTTCTATTGATGTTGCTTATTTTTGTTTATTTTTTTCTGTTTTGTTTTTTTATTTTATAATTTTTCTTCAATTGTGTTCTGTTAGCGTCTTACATTGTTCATGAGTTCATAAATGATCACTTTGGCAGTTTTTGTTCATTTTGAGGCTTACTTTATCTTATTATATTTTTTACTGTTAAAGGGTTAATCAGAGTCAGACAAGCATGGTTCAAAAAAAGGCAGAACACTAGTGTCCAGGTGAATCCAAAACTCATACAGACAAAGAGCGTACTATAAAGAGAAACAACTCCGCTTCGCGCAGCCCTGTCGACCGTGACAATGGCCGCGACTGCAGCGCCGCCTATCGAGCGTGGAAACCAGTGCCAGCAAGTGTCTGCCATCAGCCTTTGGATAGCATAATTGCATGATCATAAAAAAGTAAAATCCATTATTAATTCATCGATTGATTGATAAATAAGATTGCAATTAATAAAATAACTGATTGGCCTTACTTGTTTTCAAGTTTTTCAAATAAACATGTCAGGAAAGACATGGTGGCTTGTTCTTTTGTTTCTATCCAGTTGGTCGACTCCTTATTACTCAGATCAAACGATCACACTACTTTATTTGAATAGTGTCAATTTAGCGGTTTCAATTAGAGTAATAAAATTGACTTATGATAGATTGATTGAGGTTGATGATCATCAAAAGTTGACAATTATTAAAAGATTTATTTCTAAAGAATTTATCAGATAGAGCACATCCTTATCAGATGGTAATGTTTGGAGTTTTCAATATATGATGATTTTAGCAGAATATTAAAAGAAAGAATGCAATGAGTTTTTTTATTGTTCTTTATTAATAAATCATAAAAGAAATAATCACATAGCATAACATACAATAGCATAACATACAAAAGAATGGACAATGAGCAGCATTAACATTGTCATTAACAAACTTGCCAATTTTTGTTCAAACACCATCATTCACATAACACATCATAATCACAAAATAAACATGTATCCAAACTAATCAAAGACATATTTAAACATGAGAAAATTTTAAGGTCTCCCTGTTCTTGCGCTTCTGCTCATCTTGACAAATTCTAGTGTTGTTTTCGCGCAAGGATTGATGCAAGCGAATCTTTATCAACAACAGGACAACAGCTTTTTTGACATGACACTGCTTACATGACAGAGATTCCATAGTTTTGTCAGGTTTGGTTTATGAAATGAAAGTGAATCTGATGGTGTGTGATGCAGGCATTTTTGTCATTGTAGGGGCTGTGTTTTTACCTCATAAACACACATAAAACACTGTATTTTAATTTAAAAAAAGTTTTTTCCTCGATCAAAATATGTGTTTTACCTGGTATCATCTTTAGGAAATCTAAAGAAGCTCTTCCCCACCGAGAATTTGCGGCTATTGTTACAGTTTGGGGCAGCACAAAACTGGCCTCGTCCGACCCACGGCTTTTTGTTTTCAGCCATTTCTTTCACGCTCAGACCAAGATTCACCGCGCACCACTTTGTCACAGCAGCCGTAGCGGGAGTTAGACCTCTTTTTATGTATGCTCTTTGATACCGGGTCCAGAAGAAAGGTCAGGTCCAGGATCTGAGAGACAATGAGGCAACAGCAGGGGAGGAACAGGCTCATGGTCGGGAACAGTCTTGAGATCAAATCCAGGAAAGACAGACAGACAGGAGCAAAGACAGAAACCAGAATACTAGAACCAAATAAAAGCCCAAACACTAACAATGACAAAAAAAAAAACATGAAGACAAACAAAAAATAAAACAAAACATCTCACCTTGAGTCCAGAGTATGACACAGATTAATCACAGAGGTGATTGGGGTTAATTTCAATAAATCAGATCAAATATTTTGGTAACACTTTACAATACCTACACAATCAACTATGCGTTAACCATTTGTTACTGGTTTATTTATTATATATTTATAATATATAAACCAGTATAATTGTATTTATAATATTTATTATATATTAACCCTTTGTTACCTATTTGTTAATGTTTGTTCATACATAAAACAAAGCATTTGTTCCTCTTTTCTACAAACAAAGCATTTGTAGCTGTGTGAACAAATGCTTTATGATAAATTGTGTAAAAGCAATACAGTAATAAACATTAACAAATAGATAACAAATGGTTAATACATAGTGGATTGCGTGTAGGTCTTAAAAAATGTTACCAATATTTTTAATTTATATTTCTTGTATTTTATTTTGCATGAACAAACAGATTTGCTCAAAATTTGCTCAGCACCCCCTGGTTGCTCCCTTAAAAAAATAAAAAAATGCACAATGTTTTCAGTTATAAAAGTTGTTCTTGGTAGAATTTTAACTGTGCCATGTCCTGTCCGCAATGAATATCTTCTTATTACTCATAATGAAAGTTGCATGTTTGCAAACGTTGATTTGTGCTCAAAATAGATGTATTGTTGTGCATAAGTGCATTGTCATAATAGTGTGTAAGTGTGCAGGTGCTCATGGGGACAGTTCACACACATTATTTACTAGATGTTTAACTCCGTTACCCTGACTGTTGGTGAGCATAGCCTAACGCAGCCACATGACAAATCAGGTTAGAACTCTGTTTCTTTACATGTTAAACCATCTTGTCCATTTCTGACAGGGGGCGTGGCTTTGGGGATTTATTCCCCGGATCTTTTTTTTTTTTTTTTTTTAATCTTGGCAAAAAAAAGTCACCCGTGTCCTCTGCTCCAAATAACATATTACAAGTGATATTGGGGCATCAATCCAACATCAAAACCCAGATTTCCCTCATTAAAAAAAATTCTTATTTGACTTGACCCCCCCCCCCCCACACACACACACACACACACACACACACACCCACACCTGCTATCGGGAGTTTATCCATCATACTGTCTATATGTTTATGTCTCTGCTCAGTCAATAACCCACCTCCACCTGACCCAGCTGTTCCACACCTCACTTTTCTTTGAATAGGATGGTGAGGAAGATAAAATATATGAAAAACCTAAAACCAAGCATTCAGAAAAAAAATATCAAACCTGCTCAAAAGACACATTAAAACTAACTGAATTAGAGGAAAAAAGTCCAAATTAACTAAAACAAAACTATAATGAAAAATCCAAACTATTCTAACCCTGATCCTTAGTTTACATTTCTACATTCTGCTATTTTATTTATAATATTGTGTTAATATTTACTCAGTGTTAAATATGTTCATTAAATATGGACTCATTTAAATTCATTTTCAAACAAAGTTTCCTTGTTTCCCACAAGGAAACTTTGTTTAATGGGAAACCTTTGAGTCTCTTCATTTAAAAATGTTTATCTTCATGTCACGGGGTCAAAGATATAGAACACATTGCATTGACTACCCCTGTCAATTGGAATGAATGTTTCAGTTTAATCAGTGCCATCTTTATATGGGGGTAACACTTCTTGCCTGATCATCGGTTGGCAATATCTTCCCTGATAGTGAGAGAAACATATGGACTTTGTACCAAGATGGCGGCTGTGGCACCTGTGGCTGGACATGCTAACATGCTAACATACTGATATCCTGCATAGTGTTCTATATCTATGTCATGAGATTAGGATTTTTCAAACAGGTCACCTTAACATGCACTAAAATACAGAAAATTGCATTTAAGAAATCCGTTTTTCTCTGGGGGAGGCCCCCCAGACCCCCCTCTGGGCTAAGACCTGGTCTTCATGATGTCTGGCTAGTTTGAATCACAATTAGACCAAATCAAAGACCTTTAAGAGTTAGTATGGATGTTTATTTATATTTGAACATTATACTATTCATCTGTACATTTTTCTTGTATGAATTTTATCCAGACACCTGTTATTATTAAATAGTGAGGAAATTATTGAGTGTTTATTGAGTCAATTATTTAAGCGGTGACAAAAGTTCAGGTATTGCTGAGCAAAGACAAAGACGACTTCCACCTCTTTTCGCCGAACAAAACGATCTCCGTTCCGTGGGTAAACACCCAAGTGTTTGGTACGAGGTAAAAGCTTATATTGAATGTTCTGTCCAATGGTGTAAGCCAAATGATTATAATACGTCACACTTCTGTCCTATTATTATAATATATAAAACTTCTGTGACATGTCCATCAGAGTGTCCTTTAACATCTGTCAACAATTTGTGTCAATCGGATACAAATTATTATGCGTTGCTAAGGACTTCCTACCCCAAAACAGTCCAAAACTTTAACGGACAATATCTAAAAATATGCAAATTGCAAAATATGTCCAAATGTGGATATTAAAATGACCATAACTTTGGTTCTACTTGTGATAGAAACATCATTTTTTCACCATCTTAAACCTTAGTTTCCACTCTACCAAGATACACACATAACTCTGTTTGGATTTACACACACTTATGCCTGGTTTACTGGTGGTGGGTCACATATACATATATATATATATATATATATATATATATATATATATATATATATATATATATATATATATATATATATATATATATATATATATATATACACACACACACACACACACACATACATGCCAGTCTTTAAATATAATGATATTGTTTTCTTTTAAAACTGTTCTGTTTCTTATTTGAACATGACATTTCCTTCCTATCCTTGGCTTGGCTTGACCTTGATTTTATGTTTTTAAATGAAACATGGCTGGGAAAAGATAACAGTGCAGCAATTCTTATTGAATCAACCCCCCCTAACTTCACTTTCATTAGTGAATCCAGATTACACAAGAAAGGAGGGGCGTTGCCATTCTACTTAAGGATACCTTCCAAGTTAAGAAGGTAACATATGGACAGTTCGACTCTTTTGAATATGTAGCTCTCCAACTAAAATCTTCCTGTAGATCAACCTTTGTAACTATCTACAGACCTCCGAAATACAATGCAAAGTTTTTTGATGAGTTTGCCAAATGTCTGTCTATGTTATGCATCGACTTTGACTGTATTGTTTTAGCAGGTGATTTTAACATTCATGTTGACAACTGTAATGATGGAAGTGTTAAAGAACTTTTGAATATTCTGGATAATTTTGGGCTTTCTCAGCATGTAAAGGATCCAACACATAACAAAGGGCACATATTAGATTTAATTGTTACCAAAGGTATTAATATTTCTGAGGTAATGGTGACTGATGTGGCTCTGTCTGATCACTATTGTGTCCTCTTTAAAGCTACTGCCCCCACTAATGCCCCCACTAATCCTGACATAAAGGAGAGTGAGATGATCAGAAAACGTTATATTAATGACAACACCTGTACATTATTCACTGAAGCGTTCATACCATCACCGCTACTGCCTTCAGTTCCTGTCGATGACCTAGTAAATAGTTTTAGCTCCAAAGTTCAAACGGCCATTGATTCCATCGCCCCAATAAAGACCAAAGTCCTTTCACAAAAACCAAGTCCAACCTGGTTGCATGCTGCTTCAGTGAAGCTAAAAAAAAGGCTGTGCAGACGGGCAGAACGAAAGTGGTGAAAAAACAAACTACAGGTTAACTATGACACCTATAAAGAAAGTCTGCAGATCTATAACCAGGAAGTCAAACATTCAAGGCAGTCCTTTTTCTCTGAGATGATCAACAGACACAGTAATAATGCACGCACATTGTTTTGTGTTGTGGACAGACTAACAAATCCAATAGCTTCAATTCCATCTGACCTGGTGTCCGAAAAGTCATGTGATGACTTTGCTGCTTTCTTTACAAATAAAATATTAAAGATAAGACAGACAGTCTGTAGCTCCAGCTCAGGAAAGATGTTTTTATCACGTGTACCTTCTTGTCATCTGGAACACTTTGTCCTTGTAGATTACACATCACTGATGGAAATTCTTAAACAGTTAAAGTCAACAACCTGCTGCCTTGACCATCTGCCTACCAAATTGTTTAAAAATGTTTTTAACTGTACAGCTCAGATATAGTGCAGATAGTAAACAGTTTTCTTCAGTCAGGACAGTTTCCTCAGGCCTTGAAAACTGCAGTAATTAAACCTCTTCTAAAAAACACTAATCTGGATGCTTCAGTAATAGGTAACTACAGGCCCATATGGGGATGTTTCAGTAATAGGTAACTACAGGCCCATATGGGGATGTTTCAGTAATAGGTAACTACAGGCCCATATGGGGATGCTTCAGTAATAGGTAACTACAGGCCCATATGGGGATGTTTCAGTAATAGGTAACTACAGGCCCATATGGGGATGCTTCAGTAATAGGTAACTACAGGCCCATATGGGGATGTTTCAGTAATAGGTAACTACAGGCCCATATCAAACACACCATTTTTGGGAAAAATCATTGAAAGAGTTGTCTTTCAGCAAATTCATGCCTTCTTGGTGCAAAACAGTCTTTATAGTGGATTATAGGATTCCGAGCACACCACAGCACTGAGACTGCACTGATCAAAGTGCTAAATGACATTCATCTGAATAATGATTCATCCAGAACCTCTGTCCTAGTACTATTGGACCTCAGTGCCGCATTTGATACAGTTGACCACGACATACTGCTTGACAGACTGGAAAAGTGGGTGGGGCTTACGGGCACTGTGTTAAACTGGTTCAAATCTTATTTACAAGATAGGAACTACTTTGTTTCAGTTGGTAATCACACGTCAGTGAGTACAAAGATGTTGTGTGGGGTTCCCCAAGGGTCAATTTTGGGACCGCTTCTGTTCAACATCTATATGCTGCCCCTGGCTCAGATCATAGAGCATTTCAATTTTTCTTACCACACATATGCAGATGACACACAACTTTATATTTCCGTGTCATCACTCAACTACAGTCCCTTACTGACACTGAGTAAATGCATTCATCAAATCACTGAGTGGATGTGCCAGAACTTCCTCCAGCTTAATGCGGACAAAACAGAAGTGATAGTTTTTGGCCCCAAAAAAGAAAGGTCAAAGGTCAGTGCTCACCTTGAGTCCATGTTACTAAACCCCACAAACCAAGACATAAATCTGGGTGTAATTATTGACTCTGACCTGAAATTTAACAACCATTTAAAAGCCATTACCAAATCTGCCTATTACCACCTAAAGAACATTCGCTAAAATCAAGGGTCTTCTGTCCAAACCAGACACAGGAAAACTAAGTCATTCATTCATTTTCAGTAAGTTAGATTATTGTAACGGTGTCTTCACTGGTCTAAACAAAAAAATCAATCAGGCAGCTACAGCTGATCCAAAACGCTGCTGCCAGAGTCCTGACCAGTACCAGGAAACTGGACCACATCACACCCGTCCTCAAATCCTTACATTCGCTTCCTGTGGGTCAAAGTATAGAATTCAAAATCTTACTCCTGGTCTATAAAGAACTAAACGGCCTTGAACCCAAATACATCCTAGACCTACTGGTTCCCTATGAAGCATCCAGAGCCCTGAGGTCATAGGTCATCAGGAACAGGTTTACTGTGTGTTCCAAAGATAAGAACGAAACAAAGTGAGGCATCATTCAGTTACTCTGCTCCTCACCTGTGGAACAAACTACCTGGATACCTGAGGTCTGAGAACAACTGTTAACTAGTGTTAACTAGGGTTAACTACTGTTAACTACTGTTAACTAGTGTTAATACCTGAGGTCTGAGAACAACTGTTAACTAGTGTTAACTAGTGTTAATACCTGAGGTCTGAGAACAACTGTCAGTTCATTTAAATCAGATGAAAACATTATTGTTCACTGGAGCTTTTACTTAGATTATTATTTGCTTTAAAATGTTTTTATGTCTTGATTTTAATTGTCTTTTAATGCATCTTTATCATTTTAATTTTCTTCTGTTTCTGTTTTTGTGTAAAGCACCTTGAGTTGTCCTGTACATGAAATGTGTTATACAAATACATTTGCCTTGCCTTGGCTATTTCACATTATACAATTTTGAAAAAATTTAAATAGGGTGGAATTGTTTATTGCAGAGTCAAACTATTCCTCAACTATGAATGTTGTTCACAACCTTACACCATTATGTATTATAAACTAGCTAGATACAGGGGAAATACATCTGTAATGTAGTTCCATCTACTGGAATATCGTGAGATTGCAATTTTTTGCAATTTACAGAGAGAAGGAAATAGGGTGAATAATGTCTATAATAATGAACATATTAATGCACCAGTTGAATGAGTCCCCTCAGAGATTATCGGATAATTTTCCTTTCTGTGAACATTTTCAGGAGCCATCACTGTTCTCTACCCCCTACACAGGGAAAAAAAATAGTGCATAACATAGTGAACTCAATTGAAAACATTTCGTACACAAATACTGTTTAATGGCATCATCACCATCACCAATTAAAATGTAACAGTGTCGTGTCTCACAAAATTAAGACTTTTTCAATTGTTTTAATGTCTGTGCAATAAAATAAAAAAAAATGAATATACTTGGCTCACGACTGTTTTACTGTCATTAACTGTTAGTAACTGTTAATGTCTGTCATCCAACGGACAGAGTTAACATTTACTGAACAGCTGTAGCTCCGTCCAATCTTAATCCGTCTGTGTTTCTTTTAAACATATCGTTTGGTTAGTGACCATCGATGTCCACTATATTTGGTGGTGGATTGTGGGATACATTGAGTGACTATACAGTGAATATAAATAGTTCACTAAAGATTCCAACACCCCTACAATATATATGGTCCATATATAGTGACTATAGACAGTGATGTATGACACAGACTCTGGGTTTTACTGATGAATCAATGTTGGAGAAGATGTTTCCATTGTAACCCCAAAATGGGTCTTATCTGATGTCCATGAAAAGATGAAGAACTGTGTTTTGCACCAATTGGTACAATCATTGACAGGTTTAGTGGTTCAGTTTACATGAGTAGATGGTTTTGGTTCTGTTTGAGTATTTAATTTACTTGTTGAAAGTTTTCCTTTTAACCTGTAAAAACTCAAAGATGGTTCCAAGCCAAAATATAATAACACTGATGATGAGGATGTGTGACTGAGTTTACTCTCCTGGTATTTTTAATCGGATTTTTAATGTTAAAGAAGTGAACCCATAAGGACCCAGATTTTTTTTTAAATATCTGTTTATCCACCAATCCTATCAATACGTGTAAATAATTGGTGTAAAATGCAATTTGAAACATCATAATCTGCAACAACTTTAATTCTCCGGTAAAACCCATGGAGTTGCATCAATGACAGCAGATGGAGCCACTTGGTTTATGATCAGTTATCAATATATTTGATGATAACTTGAGTTTTACTTGACTTTTCTCTATTTCTGACAAAACTCTTAACTTTAATCTGAATTTTTGAATGTCCATATTTATTAAAAGGAGAGAGAGAAAAATAGAGGATAATATAATAAATGGTGATAAAACATGTAAGAAAGTTTAAATAGAGAGACAAAAATAATACTTGGGGCACTGACACAAAAAAGTAACACTAATGCCCTATTCACACGGCATATATTCATATTACCTATGGACTACTGGTAATTCGTTCTTAGTCCTGTGCGAATGCCGTAATATCCGTAATTTGCTCAGTAATAATTCTGGCATATTACCTACTGTGTTTGTGTGAAAAACAGACGTCCACGCTCTTATTTTGAAGGTGTGGAGCAAATTTACAGACTGCATCCTTTTCAATGGGATTGTTCCCTTTGTGGATACAGCACTGTTCTTATGCATACTTTGTTTTCATACCTTATTGAGACCAAACAGGATGTTGTCTGCTCACAATGTCTGGAATTTGCCTGAATTACAGACTTTTGTTCATCCCGTCCGAATGCGCCACACAATAACCCAGAGGTACGGGGGTAATTGCGAATAACCAGTGGTCCATAGGTAATACTTATCCCATGCGAATAGTACATAAGTCTTTATGGCTTAGTATAAAAACTGGGGGCAAAAATAGAAAGGAAAAGGAGGTCTGTATGTAAAAGGACTGCAACATGTAGAAACAAAAATGTTCTGGGCCAGTTAATGGCATATGCGTTGAAGCACAACTTGGTGCCAAAGAAACATTGTTAAAAGAAGCTGCAGCATCTGCCGTTGTGTCTATTCTAAAGTTAGAATGGACAGACACCAGCGCTGGCACACTGTGAGTTAAATATGTGGGAGTCTCTGAGCAGAGTCCCTCTAAATTATTTCACCATCTGGAATACTGGCTCCAACTCAAGATGAGCTTTTCATCCCTGCTGGTGATTCTGCTTCTGTCCACACACTTATACAATCACACAAAAATGCACAATGAGCCAAAATTACTTCCAACATTGTTCTTTTATTTTGAAGTTTATAGAATTCAAGCACAAACTTCCTTCATGCATTAGTCGAATATGTCACTGAACTCAGATGCATTCAGGTGTGTGTGTGTGTGCTTGTATTCCTATGTTTAAAAAGCTCACTTCCCAATGGCTACTTTGTGTACAAGTGATGATTACAAACGTGGTTCTCATGACACCTGGAAACCTACTGTACGTGTGTGTGTGTGTGTGTGTGTGTGTGCAGCAAGACAGAAAATGTGCAGAGGAATTCGTTCAGATTTATGAAGTCTGATTTCCACTCTCACTATTAGCATGACTAGATATTGACATGCAATAAATTATTTGCATCACAAATTATGGAGACAGTTTAACTGAGGGTGAACCTGGGACTTTCATCTACCAATGAAAATTACATCAAATTGACCAAAATCTGCTGAATGTACAAAGATCACGAAGGCCACTGACATATTCATACTGAGAAAAGTTTAAAACATTATTCCTGAACTAAAGGAAAGAACAAACATGTCATAATTACCTTTTATCATATTGTAATTCTATCCTTTGACTCACCGTTTCAATGAACTGTACATTAAAGGGGACACATCATATCCATTTTCCACCAGTGACCTTTCTTTGTGCTAGGATCCACTTCTGAACCGTATGCCACTGGGTTTTGAAGTTTTTTCTTAATGAGAAGGAGGGTCTAAGGACAGGGCATGCTTGGGACTTTTCGTATACCTCTGTAGTCGACTGTGTTTCTGTAAAGCCCTGTCAGACGACTTTGTTGTGATTTGGGGTTTTATAAATAAAATTGAATAAAATCTCAGAGAAGAGACTGAATACACTTTACATTTTGAACAAAGGTTTTTGTCATTGATGTAGTTAAAACAATCGCAGATGTAGTTGTTGCCATACCTCAGTTCAGCTATAATATGAACAGTAACCTCTGCTTTTTCTTTGATGCTATGAAATATCTGGTGTTAGTTAACATCGCAGTACATTACCCCCACCTGCTGTTGGGGAGTGTGAATGAATGGTGCTCAGCTACATATAAAATAAAGCACAGTGTTGGATTCTTTACATTATTTTTTGGTCTGCTACATCGGAAATGGGTTTTGTGACCTACTTTTGAGTTGGATTAGTGACAACATTCTGTCAGATGAGACTTAACCATGGAGAGGCTTTGAAAACTGACATCTCCTTTTCCAAAGTGGTGTGAAATGACATAAGGTGACCTATCCCCAATGTCAACTCCTGCAGCTTTAATAGCACTTAATAATTATGAGCCATTTAAGTAACTGAACTCTGATTGTTCACACTGTCAAAATAAAGCTCAAAATTACTTACTCAAAATTAATTACAATATTATTCTATATCCTTTTTAATGACTATTAAAAAGCTAATGTGCACATCAACAGTAAATAAAGCTGTCAAGTGATTAAAACATAATCTGACAAATTACATCTCTGTGATTATATAAACAAACCACATATACATTATTTGCCATTAGAAGATTTGATAGGACTGTATTTCACATAGGAGCCTCACATTCATTATGTGCAAGCAATATAATAAATTAAATTTTGTGATATTATACTGTTAATACCAATTATTTTCTCTTGTATTTGTAAATGGACTTCACTTTTATAGTGCTTTTGGTCTGTGTATATTGTGGTATTTGGATTTTCCTTTAATGAATGGAAATTAAAAAAAAAAAACAAAACGCTGGCTTATTTGACTTTCATTTTGAAGCACAAAACCAACAATTCTTTCACTTTCCTTGTTTTAATTTCACTTTACAAAAAGAAATTCAAAGTCAACAAAAATGAAAAAACGGACCAAAAACAAGAAATATTCATAATCTCACACCGGAAGCTGCCATTCAGACTGTAATAAAGCACGAATAATGTGAGAATAACAACAAAGATTTATGTCTTTGGAGCCATACTCGGAAATGGTTTAAGAATGGACAAACAAGGCCTGTTATCATTGGAAATCTCTGCATGTGTTTCAGTGGAAAGCAGAGGCGGGAGAGGATTTTCAGCTCGAAATGTGAAAAAATTTTGTGCTTAAAACAGCGTAAAATTGAAGGGGTTGTCTGAGGAACATCTGGAGTTGGAGGTGGCAAAAGACATAGCAGGTATGAAAACTCACCTTTTTTTGATATGTGTGTGCATGCGCAAATCAGTTTTGGTCCGTTTTTTCATTTCTGTTGACTTTTAAATAAGTAAAAAAAAAAATTAAATGAAAGGAAAATACGGCATAATTGAATTGTTGGTTTTGTGCTTCAAAACAGTCGTATTTTGTTTTTTAATTCCCATTCATAAACGGAAAATCCAAATGCCAAAATATAAATAGACCCGCTTTTCCACCTACATGGTGTTCAAAGCACTTTAAATTAGCCTCACATTTATGGCGTCCAAATAGTCTCATAAAGGACTCGTGACATAAATGAAGCATTCGAGCATATTGTATTGTTTCACACGCGTAGATATTAACTTTCATGTTGTCTGTAAGTAGACACACTTGTGACAAATAGCTCTATAGTAATTCATTTCTAGGAATTAGGCTTAAAAGTACAAAATGAACATGCTACCACATGTATTTTACAGACCTCCCCATTTTTAATTACATTTCAGACCGATTATTTTAGTACCTTTTCTCTTTTTTGTCTCATTTCCCAACAATTCATCTAATGGTCAAAAAATCTATTCGATATTTTTTACGATGTGTTCTGATAATCATATTTTACTTATCATATATACTTGTAATTTTCATATTTTTATCTTTTATTATAGCTATGGCAAAAGGTAGCCCCACAGGCCCCGCAGGCCCCGCAGACCCAGCTGGCCCACATCTTACTGGCCCAGCAATTGAACAGGTGATTAGTTCTTCACTTACCACTGACCTGTGCAGATCATTGCTGATTGAGTCCTACTACTATGAACAGGGCTAATATTTTAACTATTTCTGTTTCCCATTTAGGAACCCAACATCATGCAAGATTTCCAGTTGACTAGCCTTGAACAGACTTGGTAACTTCTGAAGAAGTTAAAAAATTATAATAACAGTCACTGTTCCATATAAATGCGCTTATGATGGATGGTAACCATAACAACAGTCATAACATTGAAATGACATGAATGGATATCGGGAGAGTTATTGGAAAAACGATGTACAAAATAGATAATTTTGTTAATTTCGTTGTCAGTGTTCTGGCATTGAAAAATGGATTGAAGAAACATTGAAGGAGACTATGTATGTATAAAGCTATGTTCTCATCGTCTTTGTGCAACATAGGCTACTACGTTAAAAAAATAGGGTAACACGTCACTTCCAACCCTAAGAGTGCAGGAGACTACACAAAGCTGTGGTCTTGTCTTCTTTGTGCAACATAGGCTACTCATTACAAAATGAAAATCGGCTAGATTTAAAAAAAAAAATTTTTTTTAAATCTAGCCGATTTTCACCACGTTAGTTCCGGGCCTGAGAGTGCAGCCTGCAGCCTGACACTCATGAGATGAACGAGGACGTAAGAGGTAAGATAACTTCAATTGAATTTCCAGTAAATTCAAAATTTTCTTTAACAGGGTTTGTTGAAAAAAAAATGGTGGGAAATATGTTGTGTTGTTTTGTCAGTACCACAGGGCAAGAGATATATTTAGTGGGCATTTTGTCTCACAGTCAGGAGCAGCTGATCATGTTCCTGTCACTGTATTGTTATGGCCAGAAGGCTTGTATATTCCGATCGAGTTTAACAACAGGTAATCGTCCTTTAATCTTTCTACATGATTCAAAATATGTTACATGTTTATCTATTAATATCCATCTTTATCTGTTAAAATATAACCATCAACTTCCCAATAGCTTTCCTTATAGACGTTGGCCGGAAGCTAACTGTTCTAACTGATCTATTTGTATGCCTTGTATATCAGTTTTACAGTCAAATTCTTCAGTAAACACATAAAAATATCTACCACGGACTCCTGAAGACTTCATCGTTAACTAGCCTATCTGCCAAGCTTGTTGCCATGCAACCAAAACAACGCCAAGCAAGAGCCGGGAGAGTATGTTGTGAGTACTTAACTCAATATTAAGTATTAGTCTGTGTGGATTCGGTTTAGCTAACACTAATTTTCATTCGCGATTATTTAGTGGCAAACAAGACAAGAGTACAAAGAATACAAGCCAAGTAGTGTTTTTTTTTTTTGGTTGCCTATATGCATTACATCTTATATAGGTAACTCAGGTGTTATAAGATATATTGTCATATTGCAAAAGTGTCACATTCTAACAAATCCACCCTCTTGCTTTTGGCAGATTGTTTGCAGTTTTTCTAGAAAATGGTGCCTTGGGATGGGCTATTATTATTCACAACACACTGAAAAGGTCCAGACAGTTTTAGTTTTAGTGTATGTATTATTCTCTATGCAATCTCTCCTCTCAGGACACCATTAGGAGATAGACTGATCCTGACCCGGCTCCTCTCCAAGTTTGAACTGGGACAAGACAGCCAATTATTTTGAATTTATGTGTATCCAGGAGTTGTATTTGCGCAATGCGCTATCAAGGTATGTTGCTATACCTATAGACATTCTACAGGACCTACATAACTTGTTTAGGCTTGTCAGAGACCACCTTGAGAGGCAGCAACTGGAAGTGTCTAGCCGGATACAGTACCTGGGGGGTGGGGCATCCCAGGTTTCATATTAATAGGGATTGCTTGGAGGAAGTCCTGGAGCTATAACTACCTGGTCCCTGCATTGCAAAGATGCTCAGTGTGTCTCGAAGTACTGTCTTCAGAAGGATGAAGGAATTTGGACTTTCTAGTAGACATTACAATGGCATTGAGGATCAACAACTGCTCAATGTTGTGCAGAACTTACACAAGGAGATGCCAACTGCAGGCTACCGCATGGTAAAAGGGAGGTTGCGGTCTCTGGGAATTCATGTGCAGTGGAGGAGAGTAGCTACGACATTCCATCGTGTAGACTCACTGGGCATCCTCTCAAAACTATCAGGGTTAGGCTGCATTTTTCGAAGGACCTTCTCTGTCAGGGGTCCACTTTCTCTGTGGCACGTGAACACACCTCATAAGTTAATCAGGATGGTAGTTTACTATAATAAAACAGTGGCGTAAATGGTAAAATGGACTGTGCTTATATAGCACTTTTCCACCTTCATGGTGCTCAAAGCGCTTTACATAAAACAGTGGCGTACATGTATGTGATTTAATGTGCAGAGTCAGAATTTTGCTCCAAAATGTACAACATAGTGCATGTTTGGAGAAGTGGATGGATACTCCAGGAAGGCAAATAAATGATCATTTTGTGTAACATATTTGTCTCTCTGCCTGAAATTTACCATAACATATTAAAGGCGTGGATGGGGATTTAACCCATGATCTTTTATTTACAAGATCACTGCCTTACCACTTGACCACCACGTCTACCTTTGACTATCTAAAAAACAAACACAAAAAACTCAAACTTTAGGTGTGGAGACTATGGTGGCCAAATCATGGTTAAAAACTCTCTAAGACTCCCTGACCCATCTGGGAAAGAAGGCAGCTATGTGATTATCATGGTCACTCAACACAAACTGAAAGCGTCTGTGACCATCGTAACAGTGGAGCTCGGTTCCTGTAGCATACCACACCACTTTAACTAACAGGGCAAATGTACAAACAAAGAGAAACGTCTCTTTAAGATCATGCATGAGCATGCTTCTTTAAATTTTATTAAAGGCATGGATGGGGGTTGAACCTGTGATCTTTGGTTTACAAGACTAATGCCTTGAAGCTGTGAAAAAAATGAAATAGATGGTTTAGTTCTGGAGTCTGTAGTGGCCAAGTCATGGTCAAAAACCATCTCACACTACGTGGAGCACCTAAATGCAGGAAAGAAGTTAACTACATGTTGATCATGCTCAATGACCACTACAAAATGGAAGCATCTGTAACCATGGTAACAGTGGAACTCCAGGTTCCATATCACTTCATGTGCAGATTTGACCTGTCAGTCAATTAAACTATTTGAGCTCAAGATTTACCAGGAGAAGTTTCTTCTTTAGGAATTGTTAAACACGTGGATGGGGGTGGAACCCATGACCTTTGGTTAACAAAACCACTGCCTTTACAAACTAAAAAATGTCTTGAAACTATTTTGTGCATAATAATTTGGAACAGTGCATTTTAAGTTTTTTATTTATTTTTTAAATTCTGTTTTCATTAGGAGTTTTGTTCAATGACATTTGAAATAAAATTCCACAGCTAATGACTTGAAAATTATGCTGATCGTCATTAGCATCAAGTATTTTGTAAAATCAAAAAAAACATCATTTGCATAATAATTTGGAACGCAGTGTATAGGTAGAAATGTCAAGAAGCGCTGTTCGATTTCAACACCGTTGAAACTGTAGAATCGAAGCCGAGTTCAGTCTCCTCCATGCTGACCGCCATGTTTTTCAAAGCTACTGTGTTGAGAGTCTACGTCATAACTGGTAAGATCACGTCCAGTGATTCTGATTGGTCCGTCCAGGATTTGGCCGTAGAAAACAGTATGTCTACGGTGGTTTACCAGAAGCTTGTGTGAAGCTGGCGAAGCTGAGTGGAAAAACACGAGGGTCAGTGAAAGGCAGGCTAGTAAATTACAGCCTCTAATGATTTAATGTATGTCTTAATCTAAAGCGTTATAGAGGATCCAAGATGAAGACTTAATTATGTGATAGTTTTTCTGTGAAAGAGAATTAGCAACAATTTGATGCTGTAATCAAGTTTAGCATGGCTCTGATTAGCAAAAGAAAAGTTAGTGTTTTGTGCTAAAAATGTTGAGTTCTAATAGCCTTGTTACATACATTAGGTCTAATCTCATTTCTGACAAATTTCCCACGAGCAAAAAGAGTCTCAGTGAGCATTCAACAGCAGAGAGGGAAGAGGAGATGATTACATGCTTTACAGGTGGAGAGCTGTGTTCAACACTTCACTTGCCTCATTTTAGACAGAGCCAAACGCACCACAGAGGAAATGAAACCCAGTAAAAGAGGCAGTTGGAGGAGAAACAGAGGGAAAAGAGATTTGTCAGAGAGAAAAACTGGGGGGAAATGGGTGATATACACAGGAAAAGTAAGAGTGGAAAAAAGAGATGAGATCAGAGTTCTGAAGCAGGAAACGAGAAGTAATAGAGGGGGGAAAAAAGGAGGATCACCAGAAAATGAGGAAAGAAAAGTCTTTGTTACTTTTATATTTGGAGTAACAAGAATTCAAAGTAATCATCATTTTTGGCTTTTAGAGGAACACTCATTCCTGATCTCACACACACACACACACAGCCATGCACACCACTGATTAGACTATGTCTGTCTGTGTGTGTGTGTGTGTGTGTGTGTGTGTGTGTGTGTGTGTGTGTGTGTGTGTGTGTAAATGTATTCCTATCTTTATGGGGACATTGACATGTTTTACACAGTCACACCATGGAGACCTCTGACACTATGGGGACCAAAATTCAGATCTCCACTAGTAAAATAGAAATTATGTACAATGATGTGTACATTTTTTTTTTTGCGGAAGTCCTCATAAAGCATGAGGGCAACATGTGCAACAAAACCCATATATTTTTCAAATGTTTAGAGGTGTGCGTGTGCGCGTGCGTATGTGTGACACCTCCTATGACATGTTATATAAGCTACAGCCAGTTCTAAATTATGACTAGATGAAACAATCCTTTAACAAGACATATATCTGAGACATGGATGGTGATGATGAAATGTTGGGGAAACTTCCAGATTACAGTGGTATATGGGGAGTGGGGTGGGGGGGTTGTAGGCTTCCTTGGGGTCTTCAGGTGGGTACCCAAATATGATATGAATTCACATTATTACCTTAAAGGGATTATCTGCAGTAAAGTGTGTCCACAGTTACTGATCCACGGACATGAATCTCTGGATTCACAACATGTCTGAGGAGAAAGACCCAGATAGTCCACTGTCCCGTGCAGAGGAAGCCACGCTGGAAATTCTCCACTTTGTTGCTAGTTCACTAGGCCAGTAAAATTTCAATAAAATTACAATAAAATGCAAAAAATACACAAAAATATATTACAATGCCCTAAAAACTACACTAAAGCACACAAGAATTACATTAAAACGCACAAACATTTCACTGAAATGCAAAAATATACATTAAGATGCTCTAAAAATTACACTAAAATGCATAAAGATTTCACTGAAATACAGAAAAATACATTAAAATCCACTAAAAACTATGTTAAAACACAAAAATTACACTGCAATGTACAAAAATACATTAAAAGGCACTAAAAACATCCTGTCAAGCCCAGTTCCAAGTGAGGACTTGATGAAATGTTTGGGAACCTTCCAGGATACAGTGATCCATGGTGAGTGGGGTGAGGGGTTTGAAGGCTTCATTGGGGTCTTCAGGTGGGCAACCTCCTTCATCGGCGTTTCGATAAAAGGTCCACAACACCTCCAGAAGGCTCATCAGCACGTGCCCCCCTCAGCTTACGATACCATAGTTTATAGAAGTAGTTTACAAAACCTTTTATCAACAGTGGGTTTGATGACACTACTTTAAAATTGTAAGAAATTATTTTTACAGATAGGTTTCATTTCTGGTATGTATAATTTTAATTTGATAGATTCAACTTGTGACTGTTTTTTTTTTAAATAAAAATCAGTTTAGTTTTAAAAATTATGTAATACAATCCATATTTATTAAAATTTGTGATGAGCTCTAAGAATATGTGTTAATCTGTGTCAAATTCAAAGAAGATATTTTTTTAAAGTGCAAGGCAAAAATAACTAAGGCTGAATCCCAATTCACCCCTTGGCCCTACGCCTTACCCCTACCCCTCCGTTTTGCACGTTCACGTGGAGGGCAATTCTCTTAACACGGAGGGGTAGGGGTAAGGGCTATGGCTTTTCACCCCTTCAAACGTAGGGGTTTGGAGGAGCACATTTCATTTGGAGGGGTAGGAGATATTTCCCAGAACACAACGCGAATCATTTTAAAAATGGCGGCGGCATCTCCGAAGGAAGCACATAAATCTGAGTATTTTTTATGTAATAACACTTTATAACTGTTGTTAAGGTGTAATAACTGAGGTGTTGTATAAAGTTTGACATTGTCGCAATGTGTAGTGGTATTTTTCTCCATAAAACGTACATGGAAAATCGCGAGTTTAACGTGAAGTAGTAATCGAACAATGAGTTGAAGGCTGAAGGTATTATTGTTAAAGTAGAGCAATACAGTTGTTGGGTTTTTTAAGCTGAAACCCGAATATTTACAAGCTATATAGTTTTGTTGTGACCACAGAGACGCTGTTTTGTGTGCGTTATTCCTCTTGCAGACTCCAGCTCAAACCAAACAGCTGATCAGATTTTCGCGCCGACAACGAGGCACGGTTTCTGAAATGAAAAGCATCGACCAAACAGTGGCAGTGAGTATTTAAGTTTAATGTTCCTCATAGTGGTTTGTCTCATTATTAGTGTTAAGTCCACTCGGGTCAATCAGGGAGGTTTTTTCTGCTCTGTGGCTCAGACAGCTGCTCAGACCCCTGCCTCCAGTCTGGTCACTCAATACAAACCAGTGATTCCAGAGAGGTCAAAGCAAATGGTAAACCATAAAAGTAAACTGAACTTAAATGTGATTGAATTGACACCGGAGGGTTATTTTATTTCTTTGTTACAACTTAACCCATAAAGTCACAGTGCTACTTTTGTGGTAGATCCAAATGATCCCTGTCCCATATTTAACGTTTCTTAAGTAATTTGTTGTCATTTATGATAAAATAGCCCTCTGTATTTTTTGCATTTTTGCGGTGCAAATCAGCTGTTTTCCAACATGTAATTTACAGATTATATGGATGCTCATAAAAGCTCTGGGTGAGGAACAGATGCTGGGGAGGAAATGCATGAGGTGTTGGGGCAATCAGTGGATCCTCCGCTGTTGGTGGATGCAGGTGCAGAGGAGGAACACAGGAACACATCTCTACTGCTATGGTAAGCATACAGCCATATGTTATTTGTTCATCTTATGTATTGGTCTTTAAGAATGCTAATATGTAGTATGATTTGTAAAAAAAAAAAAAAAGAAAATTTTACTAACATGTATTTTACACAGAGCCATTAGTACCTAATTCTGAAACACCTTGTCATGTCTCAGAACACTGGAGCCCAGTACTTCCGCTGAGCCATGGACCACTGCACCATCCCCTTCCCCATCCTCATTCCCACCGGCAAAGAGAAGGAAGTCCAATGCATTTCTGGACTTACTGGTTCAGGAGAGGCTGAAAGAGGAGAAGCGCCAGCAGGAGACACAGGAGAAAACAGAGCGCTTTCTAGCTTTGTTCAGAAAATTGTTAGACAAAATGTATATTTTATTGATGCCTTCTGTGCCTTTTATGTTCATTTTTGTTGTATATTATTTGCACTAATAAAAAAAGTAAAAGTAAAAAGTTAGTGAGCATGATTCACACTAACTTCATATTAACAACATCTGAAACAGATATTGATCTGGTGAAGTTTATTTCACTTTGAAAATAAAACTTTGTACAATCTCAGACAAAACATTACCAACAGTCATTTAACACAAATAATAAACAAGGTTTCAATGTTGCAGCATAAAAAACAAAGTGTCTGGTGCAAGTACATTACACATCTCTACAGAGACACCAGGGCTGCCAACCTTGTCTCAACACAACACAACCTTAGAACAGACATGTAGTGGTCCAGCTGACAGTATTTTACAGGATGACCCACCTGGAAAGAAAAAAAAAGGATATAAGCTTACTTATCTAAAATATCTGGCTTTCACACATCCAAACCAACACATTAATAACACAGACAATCCTGTGCATGCATTTAATGATATCAACTTTGAACCCAGTTTTAAAAAACGTATCAACTACATGTTCACGGAAGGAGGAGAGTAGCAAAAAGCTACATGTTAGCCAATTGTTTACAACTGGATTAGCCAGACTATGACAGAACTGCAATTAATCGATCAATAATTTAAACTACTCTATTACAATATCACAACTGTACAGTTAAAAGCACTTTCAAACACACACGGAGGCTTCCAGAGAGGCGCCTTTTGTCTGGTCTGGAGCGTCAGAGCTCACTCGTTATTTGTATTAATTTCTCATTCTACATACCGTAGCATTGTTCAGCAGTACTCCCAAACGTAGAAGACGTTCCTCCGAATCAATGCAGACATATGTACAAATAGCTGAACAGCCATAGAAAGAGTGACAACCTCATCAGCATATTTGTTTGATTACTTCGGATGACAATTGTCGCGTTCGGTTAGGTCATAACTTGCGGCGTGAACTGATGACGTACTCGAGTGTTGGAGCGTTGTCCCATTTCGTAGGGGTTGCCTTTCTAGCCCTACGCCTTACCTCTCCGTTTGAAGGGGCAAGGGGTTCAAAATAGAAATGTGATTGGCCCTAAATAAGCATATGAAGCAGCTCTGACCACACTAGCTACGCTTCTGATCGGGCACTGTATGTACCTGACCAGAATTTGCACATTGCATAATTGCACATAAATTATTGACTAATTAATTATTGGAATTTTAGCCCTTTGATTGCTGCAGGTGCAGGACATTCATCTGAGGAACAGAAATGTCATTAGATTAACAAATATTGTGAGAATACTGAAGTGTAATTGTTAGAGTGCAATGTGTGATTTTCAGAGTGCTGGTGCTTACCTGTCCTGTCTTGTCCTCTCCAGAGTGATGAGCCAAAAGAGTCCCCATGCCTGCAATGTCTCTTATAAGGTTCCGGGAGAGACCAAGTGCACGATAGGAAGAGGGGTGTTTTATGTTGAGTCTATGTATATACCTTGATCATGCAAAGTGTTAGAAAGGATGTGTTTATTTTAGAATAAAGGCTAAACCACTGACCTCAGGCTTTTATTCTGAGAATTGGTTATGTTTTGGATTTATATTTTTATATGTATGATGATTTTGTTGGACCCCTGCTGTTGGCAGTTCCCAATGAGACACATCTTAGGCCAGATATAAAAGGGCACCATTTTCGATCTGCCAGAGGAGAGCTGCTGACTACATCTAAAGGTTCCTCCTTGTAAAGTTAAAGTTTTTTTTTTTTTTTAATTTTTTAAATAAATCACCAACCTCAAGTTGTCATTTTTCAATACACTGTCCAGCTGTCTATGGTCATCCTAACACTGTGATCTCATTCTTTGGGTCATGACCCAAAGCTCATGACCATAGGTGAGGGTCGGAACGAAGATTGACCGGTAAATCGAGAGCTTCGCCTTCTGGCTTAGCTCCTTCTTTACCACAACGTATCGGTTGATGCCCCAGTTGAACTGCCGCCACTCTAACCCCGACCCCAACCCCGCCCACCCCAACCCCCACCACACCACCCGACCCCCCCCCCTTCCTCAGGGGGCCAACGGCCCCACGCAGCCAGACACAGGGGGCAAGCGGCCCACCAAAGGGGCAGCAACCAGCCCATCACAAGGCAGGCCACCACCAGGAGCCGGTCAGAGGACATCGGAGCCGGGACCCAATGCGAGTCCAGAGGGCAACAATGGACAGTGTGTTGGGGCTCGGCAACGCCAACAGGGAGGCACCTCGCACCCGGCCCCAGGCGAGCGCAGTACACCCACGGCCCCCGCATTCCTGCAATGCGCCTCAACAACCCACCAGGACAGAGCCACCGCACACCACCAGCCTGCAGTACCGCCACAACACCCACCAGAATGGCCAATCCAGCCCTCACGGCCCACCAAGAGCCATCGCACCAGCTTGGACCCAACGGGCAAGCAGGGGCACCCCCCCCGACCACAGCAACATGGATGGTAGTCCACCCCCGCTAGCTACCCCATAGCCATAAGGGGGCCGGGTCCCACCAGCGAGGCCATATTAGTGAAATCCCCCCCATTACACCCTATTAAATGTCTCCCTATATGTGCCTACGAGTAGCTATATACAGTGAGGTGTGAAGTGCACAGTCTCCAGCCTAGAGGTGAGAGCTTTTGAGATCATTTTGATGTCAGTGTTGATTAGTGAGAGAGGTCGATAGCTTGAAGGAAGCGTAGGATCTTTGTCTGGTTTCAATAATAATTTAATTGCAGCTGTATTCATGTGTGGACTGATATAACCATTATTTTTAATCTCTGTCATTATCCTGAAGAAAAGGGGTGCTAACATTGACCCGAAATGTTTAAGAAATTCAGTAGGAAAACCATCAGGGCCAGGTGCCTTGCTTGCTGGCATACTGTCTAATGCACATTGCAATTCTTTCATAGTCAATGGAGCATCTAATATGTCTCTGTCATTTGACGTCAGTTTGGACATGTTTAAATTGTTGACAAAATTATGAATGTCTTCCACGTTTGGGTTAGCTGCTGCTGAGTATAAACTCTGGAAATAATTATAGAAGGTCTGGTTGATTTCCGGAGGTGACTGAGTATATTTTCCTGAGGGGTCCTGAATTGCTGTTATGAAGGATTTTTCTTTATAGCACTGGAGTTGGTTCGCCAGAAATTTTCCTGATTTATTATTGTGTTCGAAATCATTATATCTTAGTTGTTGTTTTCTTGGATAGGATATTGTCAAGGTTTAGTTTAGCATTTTGTAGTTCGGACCATAATTGATCACTTGGGTTTATTGCATAATTCTCTGTCAGCTGTTTAATTTTTTCTTCAATGTCTTTCTCTGTTTGTAGATCTTTCTTTTTCTTGTTTGAGGAGTGCGATATTATTTTACCTCTGATTACAGCCTTTCCAGTTTTCCAAAGCAAAGATGGAGATAAGTCATGAGAGTCATTATTTTTTAGAAAGTCTGCCAACTCATTCCTTATTACTCGATCAAATTCTGGGTCTTTGAGTAGAGAGATGTTGAGGCGCCAAGTCTGAGGAGATTTGGGAATGGAATCTGTTTGCAGGCTGAGAGATATTGGTGCATGGTCGCTGACAACAATTGAGTGGATTTTAGTGGTAACTTTATGTGCGATAGAGTTATTTAAGAGAAAAAAGTCAATTCTTGAAAATGTTTTTTGTACCGCAGAAAAAAAGTATAGTTCCTCTTTGTTGGGTTTTTGAGTCTCCAGACGTCGTCTAGTCCAAAATCTTTCATATAATCCTGTATGACTTTAACTGATTGTGATTGTCTTACATGTATTGGACTATTAGATCGATCTACTGAAGGGTTTAAAACTATGTTGACATCAGCACCGATAATAGATGTTGAGTTAGCAGATAAATCTGCTAAGTGAGAGAAAACAGTGTGATAGAAGGCTGGATCGTCATTATTTGGAGCATAGAGGTTTGCAATAGAATATAATTTATTTAAGAGTGTTGCCTGGATAACAATATATCTGCCCTCTGAGTCTGTTACTGTACTGTTTAAAGTGAATGGTACTCTCTTATGGACCAGAATGGAGACCCCTCTTTGTCTGCTGTTATAACAAGATGAAAAGATAATACTATAATTCGAGTCTGATAAACATTTTTCTTCTGACTGTAGTAAATGTGTTTCTTGGAGAAGCAAAATACCTGCTTTTAATTTAGACACATAGTCCATGATTTTAACTCTTTTTGTTTGTGAGCGCATGCCATGAACATTCCATGTTTGCCAGCCGCATGCAGCACCGAATTATGGAATGCCTGGAATGTTCTCTTTATGTTGTCTTGAACATAAAGAGAAAAGATGTTCTGTCACTGAGTATGTAGCAATATAATATAACATCTGTGTGTGTCCTTGTGAGCTGCCTGTTCCTGTCTGTGAGCTGTGAGTGTTGGAGAGAGATGTATACAGCAGGTCAGGATCTATATATACATTTTATAATAGCATATCATTGCCTGAAAAACTGTCAACATAGTATGAAACATAGAAGCACAATAAACGGGGGGTACACAGAGTGAGTGAGAGTGTGGGGGGCGAGTGTGTGAGAGGGCTAAAGGGAGACATATAAAGAGGGAGAAAGAGAAAAGGACGAGAGGGTTCTCCAGTGGGGAGTATAGGTTAGGAGAGTGACATTTACAACTGTGAGATTTTTTTATTACATTTTGTAGCTTAAATGAATTAGTGATATATTAAATGTTTAAGCCAATTTTTTTTTTTTTAGAAGAGCCGGTGGAGGGTTCCCGAAATAGCTGCCCATCTATGTTGTCCACAACCAGAGCAGTCCGTTTACCTTTCTGTCTGTGTTCTTTCATGATGGGGTATAGAACTTTGCGCCACTCATTGATTTCCCTGGGAAACCGGTCGTTTATCCCGAACGTTGTGCCTTTCAGCTCCCGTCCTTTGCTTCTTACGAGCACTTTCTGCTGGAAGTGCTCGAACTTAGCGATGATGGGACGGTGTCGGTTACCTCCGCGGGGTCCGAGCCGGTGGACGCAGTGGAAAGTGATGTTTTTAACAGTTTCTGCAGGGATTTTAAGCACCGACACCATGAAGTTTTTAACAAGAGTCTCTGGGTTATCCGGTGTGGACTCAGGGATACCAGAGAAAATCAGGTTGTCCCACATGCTCCTCGACTGGATGTTCAGGATGGTCTCCCTCAGGGTTGTGTTTTCTTTTTTTAGCTTATCCACCTTTGACGTGACCGCCGTCAGCGTGGACCGGAGTTCGGTGTCCCTCTGCAGATCCTCTATCTGCTGGTGGGTGAACTCCAGGCTTGCTTTGAGGTCTTGTTGGTTTATTTATGTGTATTTTAATACAAATACGTCGAGATAATGGCGGTTTGTTTACTTCTCATCTAGCAGCTGGGAGCCGCCATGTTGAATTTCGTCACTCTCATGTTAGTCTGTCACTCTCACGTTAGCACCGGCATTTATGCACAGATGTATCCAAGACAGGGCCAAAATCGCTTGTTCGATGCAAGGAAGCAGACTAACTCATCAGTATTAACAAACGGGTCAAACAACAACAAAACTTTTTCAACAGAAGCTCAGGCTGTTTTACCAACAAACTTGACTATTACCACTGGACTCTGCACTTCCTGTTTCACTTCAGCTGCTCTTATCACACTTATTTGCTGCTACTGAAGGCAGCTGTTCCAGACCAATGACCTCTTTAACAGCCACTCTACTCTGGGCCACCCGCTAACTAAATGGTCGTCCCACATTGGCACAAATACAATGAGCAATGAGTTGCTGTTCGTGGAAACAACGCATCAGTTACTTAATATCACTTCTCTTCTCTCAGGTCCCACACTTCCTGTCTCACCATTGATACTATTAGATTATGTAATAGTCTATTACATTTAATCTATTACGAATAGATTATAAAAACATATCATTAAATGGATTCATGTCCAATAAATGCACATGGGGCGACCTTGAATATTCCAACATAACAATGACCCAAAACATTAGACAATGTCATTGGCTACAGCTAATTCAAACCATTCAAAAACTTTTCTGAAACAGAAAAAAAGCCACACAAACCTCCCCCCCCAAAACATACACATATGCAAACATATGAATTTACAGTGGTACCTAGGAGTGTGATGAGATCTTGTCAGACGAGATCTCGCGAGATGTAATTCGGCAAGATTTCTCGTCATGTTAAAATTCTGTCTCATGAGATTTTTTAGCAGCCAGAAAAGATGTCGGTAAATACTGGTATTACCTGGGTGCGATTTGTGGGGAATCCCACCTTTCTGGTTTTGGACATTGGGTTCATTATGGTCCACTGATTTTGCTGCCTGCATGGGTCCAGGCCCCCCGGGATCCCACATTAGCCGGCATGCACCAGCCACAGTGGCGTTTCTGAGAGACACTCTGAGTCACGTGTGCATTAGACTCCTGTGTTTCCAGATGGGTCAGTGGGTTGCCGACATTGCAGGCACCCCTGGTACCTGTTATACGTGGGTCAGCCCCTGCCCTAGTGATGCGGTTGACGCGCCGGGCGAGAAGGCACAGCGAGTCCAGGAAGAGGTGAAGTCCACGTGGAGGGTTCTGTAAAGCCCAGAGCTGGACACGCGGTGCACTGCTGCCGAGGAACGGCACCTGGCAGGGGGGCATTTCCTTATTCGGAACTCAATTTCCACAGTCAAGCGCAAGACTTGATTTTGACAAAAGGAGAAATGTATAATTTATTTATTTTATTTTAACCTTTGTAACATTTTATTTGAGTTTACATTTGTAGAGGAAGCAGTGACATGTCACTGACAGACTGGGTCAGACTGTTGAACTATTAAAGAAGAAAAGAAGAAAAACTCTAGATTCCTGTTCAGTACTGTAGCCAGAGTGACTAACACCCACACCTGTAGAACCAGTTATTCCATCCACGCTCCATTCTGATGATTTCCTGCAGTTCTTTAACAACAAAATATCAGCTATTAGAGATAACATAGATAAACTACTCCCAAATAATAGATTAGGAAAAGCAGCGGTTTCAAACCTAGGCCCTTTTATAAATTCCTCTGTAACATTAAATCATTTCACCACTGTAGACCAAACTGATGTCATATCTATTATCATGTCTTCCAAATCAGCCACCTGCCTCTTGGATCCAATCCCAGCAAAACTCTTTAAAGAGATTCTGCCCCTAATTATTACACTGTCCTAAATATAATTAACACTTCATTAATTACTGGATATGTGCTTAGATCCTGACATTCTAGCTAATTATAGGCCTACATCCAATTTACCCTTCCTCTCAAAGGTTTTAGAATGAGTTAAACAACTGTGCCAATACCTGCAGGATAATAGTTTATTTGAACAGTTTCAGTCTGGCTTTCGTGCCCATCATAGCACTGAAACAGCGTTAGTTAAAGTTACTAAAGACTTATTATTAGCCGCTGATATGAGATTAATATCGGTCCTGGTGTTATTAGACCTTAGTGCAGCCTTTGACACCATTGACCACAGTATCTTAGTGCACAGATTAGAATGTGAGATAGGTATTAGAGGAGCAGTCCTCTGCTGGTTTAAATCATATTTATCTAATCACTACCAATTTGTTACCGTTAATCAACAATCATTGCAGTTCTCCAGAGTTAATTATGGCGTGCCCAAAGGGTCAGTCCTTGGGCCTATTTTGTTTACACTATATATACTCCCTTTAGGGAACATCATTAGAAATCATGGCATTAATTTTCATTGTTATACGGATGACACACAGCTATATTTATCAATTAAGCCTGATCAGACCAGGCAAATAGATAAACTAAGTACATGTGTCCAAGACATAAAGACGTGGATGAGTGCCAATTGTCTTCTATTGAACCGTGAAAAAACTGAAGTCCCTAAAAATGCGAGAGACTCCCTAATTGACCAGATAGTTACTCTAGATGACTTAAGTGTAACACCCAGTGCCACAGTTAAAAAATTTTGTTTTATTTGATCCAGATCTTTCATTCAAAGCACACATTAACCAAACATGCAGAACAGCCCTCTTTCACTTGCTCAACATAGCAAAAATTAGAAATATTGTGTCTAAAAATAATGCAGAAAAATTAATTAATGCATTTATTACATCACGATTAGATCATTGTAACTCCTTACTTTTAGCGTGTCCTATATATTCCTTAAAAAGCTGGTTCAAAATACAGCAGCAAAATTATTAACAGGATCAAACAGAAGAGAACACATCACCCCCGTGCTCAAAACCCTTCATTGGCTACCAGTTGAGTTTAGAATTTAATTTAAAATCCTCCTCCTTACATCTATAACAATTAATGATATGGGCCCCTGTTACCTTACCTTGGGTGGCGGTTCGCGTCCCGGCTCTGGCTGTCCACATGTCGAAGTGTCCTTGGGCAAGACACTGAACCCTGGCTTAGGCCCCCAGTAGGACTGACCTTAGACCTTAGAAACCTACTGGTGTATGAGTGTGTGTGTGTGAATGGGTGAATGAGAGGCTAATGTACCATTTAACTTAAAGATGATCTGGTTCTGTACCAGCCCAATAGAACACTTCCTTCTCAGAATGCAGGTTTATTGAATGTTCCCAGGGTTTCTAAAAGTACAGTAGGAGCTAGAGCCTTTAGTTACCATAGTTGCTGTCAGAGCCACTGCTGCCCTGCCAGTCTGCCCAAGCGCACCACCAACAGAAGTGAAACAGGAGACGACAAAAATAGGAGGATACAGCCATCACTCCAAAAGCACAAACAAAAGACACGCCGGCAAAACCCCACAAATCCGTGGAAAAAAACACCACAAAAAATGTTCATGAGTCGTGCCATCGCCCACGGCGATGAAACCCCAGGAAGATCACGAAAAGTCGTCAATCGTCCATGGATCTACACCCACCAAACGTCCGTCAACAAACGCCACTGAAGGCGAAAGTGACAATTAAAACAAACCCAATGGTATGAAAATGACCCACATGTCTGGTTCATTTAATGGTTTAATGTTTAATTTTCAGTCAGTGAAGACACATTTACCCACTGACACCAATACATTTCATCTAAAATATACATTTTCTTTTACTTTTAACACATATTTCATACAAAATTGGTAATTTTTTAAATTAATTTGTTTGGCTTTGTCAGGCTTTTTACATGTAAAAATACGAAAAATTCACGATACGAAACCACTACTGGAACTAATTAATTTCGTAAATAGAGGTACCGCTGTATATGCAATTAACATATTATTCAACATCTTCAGCAGTTTTAATAAAATGAAAAAAAGAGTTGGTCCATTTAATTCTGTGAACATTTTTAATCAGAATAATCATGATATTAGATTAATCTATGTTAATGCGTACATTAGAACAGCCCTGTACTGTATGTGGCTCTGGAACCATACTAGACTGTGATTACCTTCATGAATTATTTTCACCTCACAAATGTATCCCTTGGGCTAATTTGAACCCCTTACCGGGCCACTTTTGGCCTACAGCCTGCATGTTGGATACCCCTGTATTATAGGTTAAATGTTATCTTATCCCTGTAGGGAAATTCACTGTCTGCATTTTATTTATGCTAATGCACACATGAAACCTGTCATTAGAATTAGCATTAGCAATTAACACATAGCACACATTAGGTGCAGTGAGCTGCCATTGAAGCCACTCGGGTAATAAATCTGCTAATGCATAAATATTAGTGTAGGTCTGATAAAACAGTCAAATGAGACAATCAACCAAAAAAAAACGCAGCTTTAAGCTTTTTTCCAGTTTATACGACTGACATTTTGTTTCTAATGTAGGTTCAAGCAGCATTAAAAATTTAATTAGAAATTTGGCATGCCAGAATTCACTGTGATATGTTCATATGTTCACCCCCCACCCCCCCTCTTCATTATGGTATTATATGTAACTTGGACACCATCTGCACATCACCATCTGCCAAATGTTTCCTCAGAGAGTTTGCAAAGTGTATAAAAAATCAAACAGTGAATATCTGTACCTCAAAATGGTAAGTGGTCTGCATTTATATAGCACTTTTCCACCTTCATGGTGCTCACAGCACTTTACATTAGCTTCACATTCACCCGTTCACACACCAGTAGGTTTCGAAGGTCTAAGGGTTCAGTGTCTTGCCCAAGGACACTTCAACATGTGGACAGCCAGAGCCGGGACGCGAACCGCCAAAAGCACAACAGAAGGTATTTTTCACTGACACAAAACTTTGAAAGTGACTCCAGAGTTTGTAAATTGTAGTGTGACTTACCTTATACCACGCCTGTATGCAAAAAAAAAGAGAAAGAAAGGTTAGGAATTAAAAACAAGGTGAAGTGGCTCATTATAACAACTATCTTTACAAGTTAAAGGGTCAAGTAGTTGCATCAGCCTTTATTAACAGAAAATACAATTAAAAAAATGGTTAAAGGAGTCATTCTATGGTTATTTATTAATATTAATTTTATTAAAGGAATCATTCTATGGTTATTTATTAATATTAACTTTATTAAAGGAGTCATTCTATGGTTATTTATTAACTTTATTAAAGGAGTCATTCTATGGTTATTTATTAATATTAACTTTATTAAAGGAGTCATTCTATGGTTATTTATTAACTTTATTAAAGGAGTCATTCTATGGTTATTTATTAATATTAACTTTATTAAAGGAGTCATTCTGTGGTTATCTATTAATATTAACTTCATTAACCCCTTAAGCCCGGAAAATTGTGTAATTTTTCATTAATTATTAACATATAATAAATCTGGACAATGGAAATTTGTTTCAACTTTTACTCAAAGTTAAGACCCTAATGTTCATAAAAGTACATATAAAGTGTATTTTAGTGATAAAAGTCACCTTTAAACATGATCTTTAATGTGTGTGTGGTGAAATTAAGTTATTATATATATTATTATATTATAAATTACGCGCAATTAATTAATCTATATCTTGTTCTGGCAAGCGATAAGGCAGCCATGTTTGTAGGCGTTTGAAAGAGGAGATTCTCCTGAATCCAATGACACCTCACATTCCATGAACTACATTTTCTTCTGGACAGGAAATGCATGCATAAAAGGTGAAAGGTTGGCAAAGTTGCGCATGTCGGGCGCATGCACGGGACCGGCCTGGGGCACACACGCTGCAGCAGAGTAAAGCAGAGTACTACACATCGGTCTGCTGGTTATAGTTATATTTCCCGACTTTACTTTTAGTTTTAAGTCATTTTAGAGAGTTTTAGTGAGTAACAGTGAGTGACAGTGTATTTCCCTGAATGTTACTGACTGTGGTAAGCTTTGTGAAGTGTTAGCTGTTAGCCGCGTGCTAGCGTGTAAACACAGAGACACTACAGAGAAGCAGCTGAATGTTCAACATCTGACTGAGATCTGACTGTGGATATGAACTCAAAACAGGATGAACATCTACCCAGTAAGTTGTTGTATCTTACTGATATCTTTTTTACAAACTAATAGTAATAATAATAACAATAATACTACATTTTATACTATACACATGCAAACACTGTTGACTATAGTAGTATTTTTTCAGTCTCATTTCTCATTGTATTGTTATTTTTACACATAAGTAGATAAGTTTATAATTAATCAATGATTGTTTGAGGATTTATTCACTTTCTCTGTCAAAAATAAATAACATTCTATCATTTCATGAGAAGGAAAAAGTCTCAAATCATGATTGTCTTCATTTTTCCCAGGTAGGAGGATGACACAAATGAAAGTGCTTTTTGCAGAAACACATGGACCAGTTCAGTCTGCTGCCAGCCCCCCCAACCTAATGATAAACCAGCCCCCACCTGATGATAACACATGGACATTTTTGGACTTTATTGCAACTGTTTGTGTTTTGAATGTTTATATTAGTTATTTTGTTTAGTAAATTTGCACTAATTTTGATATTTATATTTATTCTAATTGAATTTATCATATATTTTTGCACATTTGTTCAACTTTATATTTCATTTTTACTAAAGTGTATTATTATTATTATTATTATTATTATTATTATTATTATTATTATTATTATTATTATTGATATATTATTATATTGTTTGGAGTAAGTTCTTAATAAAACTACTCCATTTGGAGACAAAATAATCCATGTTTATATGGTTTTATTCATTTTAGTTGTGCACAAAGGTAGAAGTTGATGAAACACAAGGTAAATTTCATTTCTAAAAGCTCCAGTAATAATAATAATAATAATAATAATAATAATAATAATAAATCAAACTTGTATAGTGCTTTTTTGGAGACTCAAAGACGCTTCACATTGGGACAAAGAAACAAAAAACATTTAAGAAAAAGAAAAAGCCAGTTTAAACAGATGAGTTTTTAAAAGTGATTTGAAGTTTTGTAATGAGTCCGAGTTCCTGATGGGTTGTCGCAGTGAGTTCCAGAGGGTGGGGGCAACGGCAGCAAACGCTCAGTCCCCCAAGGTTCGGTGCTTAGTGCGGGTGATTGGTGTGAGGAGGTTGGTGTTGGCTGAACGGAGGCGACGGGTGGGACGATGTTGTTTCAGGAGGTCAGTGAGGTAGGGTGGGGCCAGGTTATGGAGGGACTTGTAGGTGAGCAGGAGGAGCTTGTATTGGATGCGGTATTGAACAGGAAGCCAGTGAAGCTGTTGGAGGATTGGAGTGATATGTTCTCTAGAGTGGGTACGAGTGAGGAGGCGGGCAGCAGAGTTCTGGATGTAATTACATTTTTGAAGATGTGTAGAAGGTAGTCCATAGAGGAGGCTATTGCAGTAATCGAGTCTGGAAGTGACAAAGGCATGTTTGAGGATTTCAGCTGTGGGCTGGGAGAGGGAAGGACGAAGACGGGCGATGTTGCGGAGGTGGAAGAATGAGGTTTTAATAATGTAGCTGATGTGTGACTGGTAAGAGAAGGTTGAGTCCATTATGAGTCCGAGGTTGCGAACAGAGGGGGAGGGGGTAACGTGGTGACCATCAATGGAAAGGGAGAAGTTTTTCACAGAGGGTAGGAGAGTTTTGGGACTGATAATGAGGAGCTCAGTTTTATTGCTGTTGAGTTTGAGGAAATTATTGTCCATCCATTTTTAATGTCAGAGAGGCAGTTGGTGATAGTGGAGATGATATCTGGGGTGATGGATTGAGTGGAAATGTATAACTGAGTGTCATCAGCGTAACAGTGAAAGCGAATGATCCATGATGGCGAATAATATGTCCAAGGGGGAGCACGTAAATTGTGAAAAGAAGAGGGCCGAGCACCGAGCCTTGAGGAACACCATGGGTGACAGGAGACGTGTGGGATTTGGATTTATTAATTGAGACAAAATGGTGACGGTCAGAGAGGTATGATGAGAACCAATGGAGTGCTGTGTCTGAGATGCCGGCTGACTGAAGACGGTGGAGAAGGATGGTGTGATTGATGGTGTCGAAGGCTGCGGAGAGGTTGAGGAGGAGAAGAATGGAGATAGAACCAGAGTCGGCGGCGAGGAGGAGATCGTTTGTGACTTTAAGGAGGGCTGTTTCTGTGCTATGGTGTGGGCGGAAACTGGACTGAAATGTTTCGAAAAGCTGGCAGGAGTGAAGATGTTGTTGGAGTTGAGTGATGACTGCACGTTCCAGGATTTTTGAGAGTAACGGAAGGTTGGAGATGGGTCTGCAGTTGTCAAGAATGTCCGGATTGAGGCCAGGCTTTTTCAGTAGGGGTGTAATGGTGGCAAGTTTGAGTGGGGATGGGAAAGAGCCGGTGGCAAGGGAGGAGTTTATGATGGTTGTAATGAATGGGATGAGTACAGAAATGCAGGTTTTGAGTAGTGGAGATGGGATGGGGTCGAGGTGACAGCTGGAGTATTTCATGGTTGAGAGTAGTGTGGTGATATCAGAGGCAGTCAGAGGAGAGAAAGACGGAAAGCTGCGAGACATGAGACAAATATGTTCCAGTTCAGGAGGGGAAGCAGGTGTGGAGGTGGATACAAGTGAACTGTGGATATTCTGGATTTTAGCATGAAAGTATGAAAGGAAGTTATTGCATTTGTCAGTTGTGAATGTGGATGAGATATTGTCCTTAGGTTTAGTCAGTTTAGCAAAAGTGGAGAATAGTGCGCGAGGGTTGGAAGAATTGGAGTGGATGAATTGAGAGTAAAAGTTTGAGCGGGCAGTTTTGAGTGTGGTATTGTAGGTGGTGACAAATTGTTTGTAGGTTTGAGCATGGACAGTGAGACCAGTCTTTCTGTGGAGGCCTTCGAGCTGTCTGCGCTGCCTCTTGAGGTTGTGGAGATCTGGGGTGTACCATGGTGCAGATGTAGAGAAGGAGACAGTAGTTGTTTTGAGAGGGGCTAACTGGTTGAGACAAGAAGAGAGAGTGTGATTGTAATGGTTGACCAGCTCAGAAGCAGTTGGTTTGGGGGGAAGAGATGAGGTGCAAATGGCAGTAGATATAACGTAGGAAAGGGAGCTAGGGGAAAGTGATTTAAGATTGTTTGATGGAAGTGGGTGTAATGATGTCCAGAGTAATGGCCAGGTGATTGGAGATGGCAAGGTCGGTCAGTAATAGGTTATGGATAGTAACGGAGGGTGTAGAGCAGACCAGATCAAGGATGTGTCCGTGTGAGTGCGTAGGTGAAGTGACATGCTGAATGAGATTGAGGCAGTTCAAAATGTCCAGAAAGTCAGATGAAAATTTGGCTGTAGGGGAGTCAATATGGATATTGAAATCACCAAGAAGCAAAACAGATGGGGAGATGGAAGACAGCTGTGTAACAAAGTCAGTAAAATCGGAAAGAAATGATGAACAGTTTTTGGGAGGGCGGTAGATGACAGCCACAACAAGTGACTGGGAACCAGGAAGCCTGAAAGCTAGGTGTTCAAATGAAGATGTAGCCGGGATGGAGATGGGGCGGAAGATGATGTTGTCACGATGAATGACTGCAATGCCTTCGCCACGTCGTTCCGTTCTGGGATTGTCAATGTAAGTGTATCCGGGTGGGGTGGTCAGATTTAATGCAATGTAATCCATTGGTTTGTGCCAGGTTTCAGTGAGACAGAGTAAATCCAGGTTATTGTCCATAATGAATTCGTTGAGAAGGAGACCTTTATTGTTTAGTGAAATTGTATTATATAGTGCTGCTTTGAGAGGCTTTTGATGTGAAGTCCTTGTGGTGGAAGTTGTAACATGCAGGAGGTTGTATGCAGTCACGTGTCCAGTGCGCGGATGACGTAGACGGATGTTGTTGTTGTGCCAGTATCCAGGACGCTGCGAGCTGCGGCCGGACCAGAGCGAGGGGATACTGTTTTCGTTGGTGAATTTGTAGAAAAGTTTGCGACGAGAGCCTCGATGGATGTAGGGACGACGACGGAGAATGCAAAGTTGTTTCAGGGTTGTTGTGATGTCCACTGAGAGATGTGCGCGGTGGCTTAGTCCAAGAAGCTGTGACGACATGTACCGAAGTGCCATGGTCGGAGCCGGGGATGATAAGAGCCGCGAGGAGGCCAGCAGAGAAGCCACGGACAGTAGCCACATCTCTGACAAACTGCTCCGGATGCAGGACGGCCACTATGCCAAACTGTAATCCGCTTCTAGACCAGAACACAGTCAGGTTGGACCGTAGGCAACCCAGGGAGCTAGCTTGTTTGTGTTGGCGACGGCGGCGGAGACAGTCCCAGCAAGCACCGAACAACCAGGCAATATACAGACCACAACGTCAGGCAGGATCAAAACTATTCTTAACAGGCGACTGATGAGTAAAACTATCAAATTAAACTGGGTTTTGCTTATTGTCCGGAGTGAGAAACGGCAGCTAAGCGCGCCAGCGTCCTCTCACTTCCACATCTCTATATCCATTAGTTTTCAGTATCCAGAAGTCTATTACTGTCCAGTAGACAGTAATAGACTTCTGTAATGGATATGAGTTGTATTTTCCAGACAGATTTTACTGGAAGTGTAAAATAATGTATTTGGAACAGTTTGGCACAACAGTGTGCCAAACTGTTCCAAATGCAGTGTCCGCCTGGTGTTATCTGGACTTAAACCTTTCTGGAGGCTTTGTCCTTTGCTCTAATTCTATCAACTTTTGTACCTGTGTTGGAAAGGAGTTACTGAAGGTGATCAATAGTGTCTATATTCATGGAATCATTGTGTGCAGGGTGTTTTCTTTTGTCAAATAAATAATAAATTCAGGCGAGACCAAAACATTGTAATTTATCTTTTAGTTTATTCCAGTTTATTCAGTCATAGTAGTAGCTACACTATTTTAGACAATGGGAATAGATTCTGTGAAGCCTATAGATGTCCATAGATACAAAGAACATCCATATAAACCTTAGGATTGTGGAGCAATTCTTCATTTACTTTGGGTATGTTTTTTTAGGCGTTTTTCTCTGAAAATAGGCTCAGGGTGGAAGAGGTTAAAGGAGTCATTCTATGGTTATTTATTAGTATTAACTTTATTAAAGGAGTCATTCTATGGTTATTTATTAATATTAACTTTATTAAAGGAGTCATTCTATTCCAGATAGCAAGCATATGTTGGGCCGACGTTGGCCCAACGACGTGACAAACGTTGGCCTGACGTCGTTTGCTAACGACGGCCCAACATCATTTTGGCCGCCGGGGAAATGTTGGGCCGATGTCGCGCGTGTCGACCGATGGTGCGTCCAGGCGGCATGGTTGACAAGACGTTAGCTTGTAACCAATTGCCAACGGTAATCTACATTAATTTTCGTTTCCTTTTTATAAACATATGATGATGAAATTTGCAAATAACCAGTGTCCAAAGCAATGTACAATTCAATTAATTTATTAAATAATCAAGGAATAATAATAAAAAAACTAATTCAGTCTTCAATCCTGTGAAAACAAACACAAAGAACACAGTAAATTTCAACTGTGTAATACAACGAAAGGCACTTTGTCTGTGGCTAAGCCTCTTCGACTTAATCTGAGTCCATCTCGCTGCTGGATGAACAGCACACGAAAGGAAGATTGATCTGTGGAGAAAAAGAAACAACGTCAGAACAGCAGATTAACGTTATTGGACAAATTATGAAGACTGGAAGCCAGATAAGAACGCATGTCATAGGCTATTTCTGTATTGCTCGAGCATGCTTATCAGGAATGCATTTGTAAGTTTTACTATGTCATTTCATTGCATGCATTTCATTTGCAAAATGCTTTTCCACGTTGCAATTGCACAATACGTGAATAAGTCTAGCCGAGCGTCATATTCCTTCCCATTATTTTATATCCTACTGTAATATTAGATTTGTGTTATTCATTTGCATTATGATTCACATTATATTTTATTCACTATATATTAGTTATATTTTATTTACTATATATTGGTTATTATATTTTATTTACTATATATATTAGTCATTTATGTTTTGTCTTTCCTTGCTTGTTATATTCCAAATGTTGGTTCCTACCTGTTTAAGGTACGACACATTTAAGTATAAGACAGTTGGAGAGAAGCATGTGTGACTGTTAGCCAGGAGCCTCGTGTGTGATATGTGCTTTTGCGAGAGAGCTGTAATGTTGTGCAGAACTGTAAGACTGTTTGGCCAAATGATCTTATAGTTTTAAGAATGTAATTTCTGTTTCAAGAAATGAGTCAAACCAACAGAGAAAAACTGTAAGTCCCACCTTCTTCCATCCTTTGTACATAGTGCTCTGTAATATTTGCACAGTATTGAAATGCAGTGATTCTCAATGTACTATGGGGTTTTAACTGACTATATAGACCGATGTGATGCCTAAGGCCAAAAAAGCTTTTTTCTCTCCCCCTCTCCCAAGCCAGTTGAACTGTATTGCAAGAGCATCAGACGCATAATTCGTCTGACTGTATCCCCTGAATTTACTCCACCAAGTGTTGCCAGGCATGACGTCTGCAGACAGCAAAATCAGACAATACATTGTTTAAATTTCACATTTAACATTTGGTGTGTATTGCTGTTAATGCATAGCCTAATGTATCAGCTGCTTATTGCACTTCATTCATAACCAGCCATTAGGATGCATTCATTTCGTCTTAAAATTGTGCCTGACAAACACAAGTTTCAAACAATGCATTCCAGCGCATAACATGCGTCACAGCAAATGAGTAGCTATTGGTTGAAGGCAGTGCCAAGCAGTCATGGTTGGTTTTAAGCGAAAAGTAGCTGCGAAGTGTAAGCGGATACATCTTAATGGCTGGTTTTCATTTACTATGAACTGAAGTGAAACAAAGTGAAATAAGTGGCTGATACATCAGGCTAGTCGATGCATATGACAGCCAACACACTCCTCTGTCAGTCAGTTATTCAAGTCATTTGCTGTATAATGCTGATGTAATGCTGACCAAGTAACTACAATTTAAAGAGTCATTTAGTGTACATGAACAGTGTTTAATCTGAAGAGGCCACAGCTTTACGCTGTGTTTTATCTGCCAGAACCTTCTCCACTTTCCTCAGCTCATCAAGGGATGGGATGGGGAACTTGAAGTCCTCTGAAAGACTTGCTGCTGTCTGTGCTGGCTGCTTCTTGGCCAGAGCTTGGAACAGGAGGGTCTTCTGGCGGACCTGGGCCTTAATCTCCTCCAAGGCCCTAAAAATTATCTGGTCACGTTCTGTAAGTAATAAATGTTGAAGAAGAAATATTTAATGTTTTAGAAACTGTGTTCAATATTATTTTGTTGCAGAGTAGTAGTAATTTCTTCTTTTTTTTTACCCAATAGGCTTGTGTCAGAATGGGAGGCAGCCGGTGGGTTCCAGGCAGAAGGCTGAGGGGGAAATACAGGTGGTGGCTGAAGCTGCTTGGGCTGTAAGGATGAGGATGAGTTCCCTTTGGCCAGTGGGGGTGGTGGCACCAACTGATTTGCCAATTTGACAGAGGGTCTGCAGACAACAACACAATAGGTATGAAAAACAACAACCACTTCTTCAGGTCATATGCGAAAGCACTGAACAGTTCTTACATCCTTTGCCTTTTGGCCTCTTCATCCTCAGATGTGAGGGAGCCTGTGGCCTTCACCAGTCTTTTTCTGGCCTTATCATAACAATCTGCATTTAAGGGAAACATTTGTTGGACAAAGGCAACATATTGCAATGTGTGTAGAGCTGGAATTATAATCAACCAGGGGCCTCATGACTTGGACGTCAGAATGTGAGCTTTGTCCCGCCACTTTCATTTCAAACATATGCACATTTCCAATGCATTTTGTCAACTGGCGGCACTTAGAGGCAGTGTAGCGAGACTACATAGATACCACACCCCTCTCTCTTTCTCTCTATCCTGTGTCTACAGGAGGAGGGGCCTCACCCACCCACCCACTGGGTCTTGTTTCAAGACCCAGATGAAGTGCTCATCCCAGGTCTCGTCGGGTTCCTCCTGATTTTGAACTGCCTGCTTCGCCATTTGCATACTTTTGTATGGTGGCCAGAATGAAACTTCTGGTCCACACTCAGCCAGCTGGTGGGGACAACCTCAACTTTGTTTTTCTCTTTGAAAACGAGCACCGCAAACATGCCTGGAGAAAAAGGAAATTGGACATTAGATGAATTATGAACAGAACTGTGATGAATTATGATTGAACTTTCGAAGGAATTCATGTATTTTTAATGTTATTTATTGAGCGTGCATCATTTAGCTGGTATGTTGCAAAGCCTTGTTTTTAAGGCAGTGCAACACCCTTTTCATCAATGGCCATCTCTGACTGCTTTGTCTCACCATATATTTTGAGAACATTCACGAAAATATTCCCCTCAATTCCCATCAGGCTCTCCATGTGATACAACTCCTGCCTTTGCTTGGTGTTAGTTTGTATGGCGGCCAGAAGGCCATCTTTTGATCCACACTCAGCCAACTTGACGGTATCACCACCACCTCATTTAATTATGTAAACAAACAAAACTACTAAAAACATATAATTAAAGGGATAAATACTCATTAGACATCCAGAAGTATACAAATTATTGATTATGGAATTTGAGCAATATTTAATTTGAACTGAATTGGAAATACACTTTTATAAACGATTAAGAGGGGAAATGACAAGGCCTGTTTTATATGGAAAGGCCACCACCTTCTAGGCGATGTCATGTTCCGTTAATATTGATGTGTCTCTGGAGATTTTACCTACAACAACAGTTCCCAGTTGAAGGGAGTTAATTGGGTAGTTGGAAAAATGGCTGCTGTTGCAAGTATTTCTGTACAACAAATGAGGTACTGCCAAGCGATCAACGAATTTCCTCAATTCTGAAAGTGGTGTTGGCATACGATATTATATTGCAGTGACTGGTTTGGCTTTCTGATTTGTCTTTTTAATTTATACAAGAAATTCTCAAAAGGAAAGGCTGAAATTTGGGGCAATGGGCCAAATTTTCTCACGTCACTTGCCAGGTGAATCAAATTATGGACATTGTAAACAACAAAATCACCATAAATGACTGAGAAATTCTGAACAAAGACCATAAGAACGTTCTCAGCATAATCCAAGTAATGCTTATGTAAACGGGGTGAGCATAATATGGATATGGCGATGTGCAGCAGGATACATTGCTTTCGGTAATGTCTCCCTCTCCCTCTGTGTCATCTAATCTATAGTAATCGTCTGTCATGTCAACATCTTCCTGGCCGCTCATATCCTCCGAGTCACTGGCCTTAAACCACTCCTCTTCTTCACACTCGCTGTCAGTGTCTGAAACTGAACAGACCGAGACGGCAGGTGACAGCTTGGTGGAAGTTGGTTCGAGGTACGTGGTACAACTATGCAGTTTTGTCATTGCGCTGTCTGTGTTTTTCATAACATGGCGTCACAACGACCGTTTAGATAAAATGTTTTTGCTTTAGGCCATAGTTAATAAAGATGTTGACAAAATGATCAAGTTGGCGAACTATCTCATATTGCTAGCAGTTAGCTGCTGTAGCTAACGGACAGGTAGCATGCTAGTGTCAGCTCGAAAGCTAACGAAGCTGATAACGTTTCGTTATGAGGCTAATTTAGCTCTTACCTTAGCTGAGTGTGGATGAAAGTATATTGTGTAATTTGTTATAAGACCTTGATTAAACTTTAAACGGTAGGTAACAGGCAAAACAAATCACTTTGTGCAGTCAGGGCAGGCTGGCGGTTGACTTTTTTTTTTTTTTAACGGCCATGTACGTCACGTGAGTATTGCTATTGTTACGTTATGTTCCCTTGTGCTATCTTTTTTCTACATGTTAGTCCATATTTGACCAGGACAAGGTAATGGTTTTTAGTGTATGCAACCTTTATTTTATCACATCAGACCTTCCTTTATCTCATACTGAGAGTAGAGGGATATCCAATGAGTGGTTATAAGTGAGAATGAAGATTGTTGTCATGCACATGCACTCCTCAACACTACATCTCCCTCCCCTTAACAGTAACGTTACCTTACAGCACACCTTCCCTCAACAGGTTGTCCAATGTCTGATCTTTGCACAAATTAACCCATTTAGATTTTATAATAATAATAATCTTTATTTGTATAGCACCTTTCATACAAACACTGTAGCCCAAAGTGCAATTATTATTGATAACACCTCTGCAACCAAAATAAACAAGTGGTGAACTCCCACAGCCCTGCCGAATACCTCTTCCAATATGAAATCTTCTACAAGTGCCATGTCCTAAAGAGACTGAACTGTTAATATCATAATAAAGCATTCCAATCATGTTAGTAAATTTCTCTCCAAAACCGAAGGTCTGGAGTGTTTTTAAAATGAATGGGTGTTCAACCGAATCGAAAGCTTTATAAAAATGAAGGAATAGTATGAAGCCATTTTCATCCAGGAGATCAGAATAATCTATAAGATCTAGAATTTATCTGACATTATTATGAATTACTCTATTTTTCAGGAAAACAGATTGTGTTTCACCGACAATGTATTCAGGTATGCAAGGAGCGTTATGGGCCTGAGATTGTCTAAAAGTATCTTATCCTTTCCCGATTTGGGAATTAGTGTCATCATCAGTTCTTTTTCTTTCAATACATTCCTTCAAAACAAAACTCTCAAATCATCCCAGACATATCTGTAAAAATTAACAGCCAATCTATTCCTGGGGATTTGTTTAAGGGCATCTTTCTAATTGCTGTATCAAGTTCTTCTATTCTTAAATCTAATTCACAGTTTTCCTTATAGGATTCCTTTATTTGTGGAATCAAATGAAGTCTTGATAAACAGATTATTTAATTCTGATTCTAAAAATTGGGTGACGTATAGTTTGGAATAGATTTTATAAACTTCATTTTCAATAATTTTAGAATCTTTACATTCAACACCATCAATTACAAGTTTGGAAATATTATTTCTTTGTTGACGCCTTTTTTCCAAATTAAAAAAATACGCTGAATTCTTATCCTCACATTCTATCCACTTCGCCCGTGACCTGACAAAAGCACCTTGTGCTCTATCTATCACAGACAAACTTTGAGGACAGACCCAAGAAGCAGAGGAAACATGGATATGAGTAAAAGAAAATCGGTTTATTAGTACAGATTAATACTGCAAGGTTCGTGATAAATTCCAAGTTCGTAGTCTCAGTCAAGCCAGGGGTCAAAAACCAGGAGAAACGAATAGCAACGGTACTAGGGATTAGGCGAGCTCTGGGTAAACACACAGACAATTCAGTACACGGGTAGGCAGAAGAGGCAGAGGTACAAAGGGGTTCAGGCAAAGATCGATACCGTATTTCAGAACGAGGTCCAGGTCCAAGAGAGCCGTCCAATCCAGGTAATGAATCTGAGGGGGGTCTTGACAAAATCATAATCCGGGCAAAAGCAATGCGTCATTGGCAACAGGCGATCAGGGTCATGGGTCATAAGACAAAAACATGAAAACGCTGGTAGATCAGAGAACAGCACAAGGCATGGACTAAGACAAACTGGCAAAGGATTTTGCCAGCCACAGGGTTTAAATACACACAAAAGGGGAGGCACAGATGATTTTAACAAGACACAGGTGGGGATGGTTTCATGATAGACACAGAAGGAAGTAAAGACAATAGACATGATACATGAGGAGGGTTTACCAAAATAAAACAGGAATCAGACAAGACAAACATGAACATGAAAATAATCCCAACAAAACGTGACAACCCCCCCCCCCCCCCCCCCAACAACTGGCATTTGATGGCATAGGGGCTTCAGGATGAAGACGGTAGAAGTTTTGAATAAGACCAGGGTCCAGAACAAAAGACAAGGGGATCCAAGAACACTTCTCCCTCCCAGTCCACAAGAAACTGGATTCCTCGACCCCTACGATGAGCCTGAAGCAGTCTACAGACAGTATATGCCAGGCCCCCCCCAACCAGATGAGGAGGAGGGGGAGGAGGAGTCGCCACCCCTGCTGACCAGGACAGTACCCAGGGGCCTTGGAACGATGGCGATCAGCTTTCCTCTTATAGATGTCGGAGTTCTTCAGAAGATTCTGGCAGGCCCACATCCACATCCTCTTGCACCGTCATATGCAAGGGCAGAAGGGACGGAACTCCGGGCCTCGAGGACTGTAAACAGAATAGGTTGATAACCAGAAACAACATGAAAAGGGGAAAATCTGGAAGAGGAACAAGGTAGGGAATTATGTGCAAATTCCACCCATATTAAGTGTTGACACCATGATGAAGGGGTCTTAGGTACCAGGCACCGCAGGGTGGTTTCTAACTCCTGATTGAGCCTCTCCATTGGATTGTGGATGGTAACCCGAGGAGAGACTGACCAATGAACCCATCAGTCTGCAGAACTCCTTCCAGAACTGGGCGATAAACTGAGGGCCATTATCCTTCCTCAACCGTTTAGACAGAATAGCACCAACTCCAACATCTGAGGCATCAACCTCCACAATGAACTGCTGAGTAGGATCAGGAATAATGAGAATAGGAGTGGACGTAAAGATATCCTTTAATTTATCAAAAGCACGGTCTGCATCAGGGGTCCAACAAAACGCCTGTCTTGAGGAGGTAAGAGCATGTAGGGGGGTGGCAACTGTGCTGAAGTTACGAATGAACTTTCTATAAAAGTTAGCGAACCCAAGAAACCTCTGTACCTCTTTCCTGGACTCAGGAATCTTCCAATCCGTGACTGCCTTAACTTTCTCCGGGTCCATCTGCACTTTGCCTTCCGAAATCTAAAAAAACGTCTAAAAAAACACCGACGACTGGTGAAATTCACACTTCTCGGCTTTAACATAGAGGTCATTCTTGAGTAGGCACTGCAGGACTTGACGAACGTGTTTCTCGTGAATCTCCAGGTCTGGGGAAAACAGAATGTCGTCTAGACAGACAAACAAACACATTAAGCATCTCTCGGAGGACATCATTAACCAATGCATGAAAAAGTGAGACCGAAAGGCATGACTAGGTACTCAAAGTGTCCACTAGGGGTGTTCAAAGCCGCTTTTCCTTTGTCGCCTTGCCTGATATGAACTAAATGATACGCGTTCCTGAGATCTAGCTTCGTGAAGTACCGAGCCCTGTCCAGGAGTTCAAAGGCTGTGGACATGAGAGGGAACGGATATCTGTTTTTGACTGTGATGTCATTTAAACCTCTATAGTCGATACAGGGTCTCAAAGTCTTGTCCTTCTTATGTACGAAGAAGAATCCCACACCAGCGGGGGATGATGAAGGTCTAATTAACCCTGCGGCGAGAAATTCATCCACATATCTTTGCATTGCTTTCATCTCAGGTGCAGACAGAAAGTACAACCGACCTTTGGGAGGACTGGTGCCAGGACAGAGATCAATCGCACAGTCGTAAGGATGAGGTGAGGGTAAAGACTTAGCTCGTGATTTATTAAATACTTGCTTGAGATCATGGTAGCAGCTTAGTACTTTGTCTAAGGAAGGGTAATCTGTGTCATGAATCTCTTTATCCTGAATCTCCATGGTGGTTATAGTAACCGCAGACTTGTCATGATTGACGGGAAAATGAGAGCTACAGCTAGCGTCCAATCCAATGACCTCACCTCATCGCCAATTTATCTGAGGATTATGTTGAATCAACCAAGGGTAGCCTAAAATGAGAGGATTAGATGAAGAGTCGAAAACATGGAAATGTATTCTTTCTTCATGTTGTTCAGGGAAGATGAGCGAGACAGACTGAGTGCAATAGATTACCTTACAGATAATTCCTCCGTCCAGGGCACAGGCTTCCAGGGTTCGAGACATCTTGATCATCTGGAGACCCAATTTCTTTGCCAATACTCGGTCCAAAAAATTGTGTCAGATCCGGAATCAATGAGCACAGGGAGATCCAGAGTGGTGAATGAGGACTTCAGCTGTACGGCTCAACAGTGCCCTCTGTCTCACTGTTGAGCCTTGGCTTTTTAAATGACACATAGAAATAAAATGTCCGGTCTTTCCACAATAAAAGCATCACTTTTCAGACCACCATCGCTGTCTCTCCTCTTGTGGGATCTTGGTTCTGCCTAACTGCGTCGGCTCCTCCAGGGGTTTAGTTGACAGATACTGAGGGGAAACGGGAGAAATTACTTGGGTGGTCGTGTGTTCACTCACTGGAACCGGAAACATGGGATGTGCCGTCATCCAGTGACAGACACCCCTGTCCGAGTTTTAACTCTTCTCCTTTGGAGGGGTTTAAACCACTAAGGAAAGCAGGAATTAGTCCAGAATCATTCCATCAGTCCACCGCAAGAGATCTGAAGGAACTCACATATTGGCGAACACAATGATTCATCTGTTTGATCTTAATTAATAATAATCCTGCCTGAGGACTTCTCACTGGATGATCATAAGCTAATTTTAACTCAGCCTCCAGAGCATCAAATGACGTAGCGGCAGCAGAGTTCTGTTCATACAAGGCATTGAAATAGCCTAAGAGGAGGTCCATCTCGTAAATTGGCCACATAAGCTCTTTTGGCCGTCTCAGACTGAAAACGAGATGGTTGAGCCTTGAAAACCAACTTAACTTGGGTGAAAACATTACAATAACAATCCGGGTTGCCTTAATACTTGGTAGGGGTAGGCACATGGGGTTCAGAATCTGGATAAAAAACTGGAACCGGGTTCCTGGAAATCCCAGCTGCAGTACTCCCTACAGGGGGAGCCGTTATGTCATCAAGACGTGATGACATCTTGGCCATGTTGTCAGTGAGGGACTGCAAAGTCCGCTGGTGGTAAAGGTAAATCCCTTGCTTTGAAACTGCTTCTTTTAGACAGTCCAACTCCGCTGGGTCCATATTGTTCAGTTTGTACTATCACAGACAAACTTTGAGGGCGGACCCAAGAAGCAGAGGAAACAGATGGATATGAGTAAAAGAAAGTCAGTTTATTAGTACAGATTAATACTGCAAGGTTCGTGATAAATTCCAAGTTCGTAGTCTCAGTCAAGCCAGGGGTCAAAAACCAGGAGAAACGCACAGCAACGGTACTAGGAATTAGGCGAGCTCTGAGTAAACAGACAGACAGTTCAGTACACGTGTAGGCAGAAGAGGCAGAGGTACAAAGGGCTTCAGGCAAAGATCGATACCGTATTTCAGAACGAGGTCCAGGTCCAAGAGAGCCGTCCATTCCAGGGGTCTTGACAAAATCAGAATCTGGGCAAAAGCAATGGGTCATAGGCAACAGGCGATCAGGGTCATGGGTCATAAGACAAAAACAGGTCGGTCGATGGTAGATCAGAGAACAGCACAAGGCATGGACTAAGACAAACTGGCAAAGGATTTTGCCAGCCACAGGGTTTAAATACACATAAAAGGGGAGGGGAGACACAGATGATTTTAACAAGATGCAGTTGGGGACATGAAAATAATCCCAACAAAACATGACACTGTCGAGGTAAAGTTGATCTAATTTGTTTTGTAACTCCATTAACTGCATTTTATCTTGAGGTGTTAAATCTTTTTTAGTACAACATTGATGTATTTCTTTTAATAAATTTGTTTCATATTCTCTATTCTTCAGGTTTAAGGCTTTGCTAAATTTTATACTCATCTCTCGGATTTTTAACTTAATGAATTCCCATGTATTAATGTTGCTAATAATTGAATCATCATTTTTGTTTCATGTATTAGTTCTTTGACATTTGAACAATTATCTTCATTTTCCAACCCCTTAAAAATTTCCAATACCCTTTTTTGACATTAATTTTCTTTTTGGAAGGTTCCAACACTAGATCTGTAAAACAATGATCAGACAATGGGGCTTTTGATATTGTAGTTTTGGTAGTATGGTTAAAGACACTTAGTCTACCTAACCAAAAGTATAGTCTGGAATTACATGTTCCATTAGATTTAAACTAAGTAAAAGATTTGGCTCCAGGGTGAAATTCTCTCCATATATCAATGAGATTGTTGTTTATCACGAAGTCATTTATAATACTAATAAATCAAGCCACTCATTGGGAGGCAAATTCCAGTCACCACCTATTAATATAGTGTCAGTGGGATATCTTCCTTTTAATTCTGAAATAGCTGTAAGGTTACATTTTGACTGTCATTATTGTATCCATACACATTTGCCATTATAAGAAAACAACCTTCAATTTCTTTTTTTTTAAAGATTTGTTTATTCAAAAAAAATTATGTGTACAGCATTGCTCGTTGTAGAGTATAATACAGACATCTTTTTTCTTTTTTTTCCCCAAACCCAAACAAAACACAGCATGTATACTGTATATGTGTAATGAAGCAGCATAGGGTAGGTAAAAAAAATAAAAAAATAAACTCAAACAGTACTGTATATACAAGATATAGGCATCTATTCGTACAGGACCGCAGCCCCTCCCAAAATAAAACTAAGTATACATATGCATATATATACACACAAGTAAAGGTACATGCAAATGTACATACAAACACATATGCACATGAAAATATATACATACATACCTACATACACCCACATATCCCTGTACATAATCATGTGTACCAATGTAATGCACACACCTACATACACAAACAGTGTCCATGTAGACAGCATTATTGAGTGACCAAGGTAACCTCAGTCAATCCCTTACCTACCCACTTGGATCTCCATCCACCCACCCACCCCACCCCGTCCCCCACCCCCCACCCTAGCCCACACACACACACACACACACACTCAACCTAACAGACTTAGTTTAAATTTGTGACATCTAATATTGGATGGGGATGGATAACACGGCCAGAAATGCTCTGCAGGAAGGCAAACTGAAAGATCAAGAAAACGGGTCAGCCAACATAGATAGGTACATCCAGAAAAATAAGTAGTTGATGTTATCAGTCCGTAGGAAGTTGCGTTAGCTCATTGAAATGGTCTATGAAGGGCTGCCATGTGTCATAAAATTTCTTCCTTGAGCCTCTCAGTGTGTATTTTATTTTCTCAAGCTTCAAAAAGAACATCACATCATTAAACCATTGGGCTGTAGAAGGGCTTCTGGCAGACTTCCAATGTAGTAGTATTACACGTCTGGCTAATAGAGAAGTGAATGCAATTATTTGGTTTTGTTTAACGGTAGGGGCTAACCCAACAGGAGGAGTTCCAAAAATCGCTATAAGTGGACATGGTTGCAAACTGAAGCCAAGGACTGAAGATAAAGTGTTGAAAAATCTGCCCCAGTAGGGTTGGAGAGCTGGACAATTGTAAAACATGTGTCTCAAGTTGCAGGGGGTATGCTGGCATCTATTGCATTTATCTTCCACCTCCGGATATATTTCCGAGAGCCTGGATATGGAGAAATGTGCTCTGTGCAGCACTTTAAGTTGTATGAGGCTAAAGCGAGCACAGGATGTAGTAGAGTGTATTTTGTCTATCGCCTTAAGCCACCACAGGTCACAGAACTCCGTTCCCAACTCCTGTTCCCATTTTGCCCTAACTTTGGTAAGAGCACTGTCATTGAGTGACGTGAGGACACCATAGATCTTTGAAATGGAGCCCCTTTGGAGTGGATTTAAAGTGAATAAGTCTACCCATGGCTGTTTGGGGGGGAGTAGGGGAAAGGAGGAGAACAAGATAGACGCACAATGTCTCAGTTGAAAGTATCTGAATAGATGGGACGGGGGAAGCCCAAAAGAAGAGGATAAGTGGGAAAAGCTGCTAAACACCCCCTTCGTGTACAAGTCTTTAAATGATTTGATACTTTTACTGTGCCAGAGAGAAAAGGTTGAATCCAATGCTGAGGGGGGGAGCAGATGATTATCACAAATTGGGGTCGATACTGATGCCGTATTGAACTTAAAATGGCGTCTAAATTGCTGCCAAATCCGTAAGGTGGTCAGAACAACAGGGTTGTCAGAATATTTACTATATTTCGAGGGCAACGAGGAGTGGAGAAGGGCAAAGGGGGAAGAGGATGAACAAGAGAGAGCTTCCAACCTGCACCAGGGGGTATTAGGGGAATTAAGCCAATAAATGACCTTGTGAATATGAGCAGACCAGTAATAGTATCGAAAAATAGGCAGCGCAACACCCCCACTCAATTTACACCGCTGAAGTAGGGACTTGGAGATTCTGGGTGATTTGTTGCCCCATATGAAGGAGCCTATCAATTGATCAAGAGCCTTAAAAAATTTTTGTGACAAAAATAGTGGGATAGCTTGAAACAAATAGAGAAATTTAGGCAGAACATTCATTTTTACACTGTTTACCCTGCCAATCAGTGAAAGCGGGAGGCTGCTCCATCTCTGAAAGTCAGACTTGGTCTTAGAGACAAGAGGGGCGAAGTTGGCTGAGAAAAGACCAGACAACGAACGGGTAACTTTAACACCAAGATACTTAAAGCCGGACGGGTTAACTGTAAAAGGCAGAGCCGAATGGGGAATGCTCAAGGCCGAGTCGTTTATGGGGTAGCATTCACTCTTTTGAAGGTTTATTTTATACCCAGAAAAAGAACTAAAGCTGTTCAAGATTGACATAATGGCTGGGAGATCAGATAAAGGGTTGGTGATAAATAACAGTAAGTCATCTGCGTACAGAAGCAATTTGTGGTCAATTCCAGCCCGTACAACCCCTTTAAAAAGAGGGGAGGACCTAAGTGCAATCGAGAGTGGTTCGATGGCCAGAGCAAACAACAAGGGAGAGAGAGGGCAACCCTGGCGTGTCCCACGTGAGAGGGGGAAATACTCGGAGCGATTATCGTTGGTGTGTATACTAGCCTGGGGAGAACTGTAAAGGAGATGGATCCACAATATAAATCTTTCCCCAAAGCCAAATTTCTCGAGTGCTGCAAAGAGGAACCTCCACTCTACCCGGTCGAAGGCCTTTTCAGCATCAAGGGAAATTACAATTTCAGGAGCACCAGCCTGGCCCTTAGAGTAAATCAAATCGAAGAGTGTGCGAGTGTTAAAAAAGATATGCCTATCCTTAATGAATCCAGTTTGTTCCTCCGATATTATATCTGGGAGCACTTTCTCCAGCCGGGAGGCCAGCAGCTTAGCCAAGATTTTAACGTCCACGTTAAGGAGAGACAAGGGCCTAAAGGAGCCACAGGCGGTTGGGTCTTTGTCCTTTTTCAGGAGCAGGATTATAGATGCCTGGGTTAGGGTAGGAGGTAAGGAATTTTCATTGAGTGACTCCTCGTACATGGATAGTAGTATTCAACCTTCAATTTCTGCCACAACAGCAATCCAGTGTCCATCTGAGTCAGTATGGTGGGTGAGAATCTAGGTATGTAGGTAGGTAGGTAGATACTTTATTAATCCCCGAGGGGAAATTCAAGGTGCCAGTGAGGAACCATGACTAAAGAGGATCTTTTCTCCCCATTGATTAGACCAGAATGCAGAGTCAGTGTCTGAGGAATGAGTTTCTTACAAAAATAAACAGTGAGAATTTTGCCCTTTACAAAACAAAAACAATGCTTTTCTTTTAACAAGTTCTTTTAAGCCCTTAACGTTTAATGAACCAAATAATAACTTCACATTCAACATGAATTATGAACAGACATTTAGAAGAAAAAGAATAATAAAAATAAAAAGTTAAAGAAAGTGGTTGTGCTCTAACTGAAAACACAGCACCTTTAAGCTCACCAACCTCTTCTATGTTATCCACCATGAGTCTTTGGAATCATTTCACTTGAGTGTCCCTGACGCGTCGAGGGACGACGCGTCGAGGGACGACACGTCAGGGACGACATAAGGACCTCTGAAAAAAGCCCTCTTCCCAGCCCGATCAGTGCCCATAGGCGTCTTCTTTCCTCCAAGTCAGCCTTTGGCAGTATCTCCGCGAAGTGGATGCCTTCCTCTCTGCATGTTGCTTAATCTTTGCTTTTGCTCCATACGTCGTCCTTCACTCATCTTTGTGCAAAAAGAATTAGGATTTGCCTCGTTCTCCTGTCTTCCTTTCTGCGTAGTATGTACACAATGTCCTCCGCATCTTCCAATTTGTGACCCAAGTCTGGGATGATCTTTTGTAGTATTATAATCAGGGCTCTAAATTAACACCCGCCAAATGGATTTTCAATCGCATTAAAAAAAAAACAAACTTACTAGCCAGTTTGGCTGGCGGCGGGTGATATAATTTTTTTTTAGAATAGTGTCTTGATTAGAAAGCCTTCTCTAGTCCCAAACACCGACAAGACGAAAGTTCCTACATTTCCCATGAACTCTACCGTGATGACGTCACATGCATCCATTGGCCGCATCAGGCTGCGTCCTCATTGCATTCGATTTTGAGCATTTTCGCGCGGTTGACTCTGAGGTGAAGAAGAAGACGTTAAGAGATAGAAGAAGGAGAATATTTTCTGAATCGTGTGTTGTGTCAGTGAGAACGAAAAAAAAGAATGGGGCGGATGTCTCATTTTGGTCAGGGGGAAAAATGGCTAGTTGAATTTCTGATTGGCTAGTAAAATAAAAAAACTACTAGCCACATTGGCTGGTGATGAAAAAAGTTAATTTAGAATCCTGATTATCATCACCATTGCATGCACATCTTCATCTCATTTCTCTTTTACTCCATTCAGTCGGAGACACCATCGCATTTTATATTGCTCTTGCTCTCACATTTCTTCTCTTAGCATGCGGTTTTCCTCTAGTAGATGTGCATTAGCAGTGTCAAGTTTTTCTACTCTCAACATGCAGTCGATAGTTGTTCCGTATTTGCCTGAACATCACTGGCTAAGTTAGCAAGCAGCGCAGTGGTTTGTTGGTTTTGGTTTTTAATATCAGCTAGCTGGAACTCCATGCTAGCAACATGTTTCTCCACTCCTATCACTGTTGATTTCAGGGTCAAAATAGCTTCCAAAATATCACTGTTGGATACTTGGGTCTCATCTTCATCTTCATTTATACTTTGTTTTTTTGTTACTCGGTTCCTTACTTGTGGTTGAAGGGGTCGAAGGGGCACCCTCTCCACGCCCGCGGCCACGTTTTGGCATCACTGTTGTTACCTCCATTGCTGCGTAGCAGAGACATGTAGTTAAGGGAGGCAGGTGAGGAAGGGCTTCACCGGACATAATCCAGCATGAGTTATGATCAATGTAAATAATACTAATAAAAATTTGTCCAAGTGTCTGTATGATTCGAATGCTTTCAATCATTTTCGTGACCAAAATCGCCATATTTGCTTGTTTCCTATTCAACTGCAGCGAATATGCAGTTAGCTGAGGCAGCTCCAAGCCATGCCTCATGACAGATTGTGCAATCCCTTGTTAACTGTTCGAGCGTGCCCTTTGCACTTACTCTGTGCATGCCAAAAACGTAAAGCTGTATAAAGACGTTTTTATACACTTTAGATATGTCTGTTATATGGCCTCACTTTCCTTATAATGTGTTGTGTTTTTTAAGTATGTTTTCCACTTATGGAGTGTTAACAATTTTACATAAAACAAAACTGAAAAGACATGAGGTGAGGCAGGCAGTAACTCTGCCGCAGTAGAGAGGGCGTGGTCTACGTGAACTCAGTTTTATCTGGTTAC